>CM042829.1:310000-1510000 GCA_009982885.2 Hyles vespertilio
CTTCATCCGGCACGAAGACTGGCCCTCCTCCAGTCCAGATTCGAATCCGTTAGATTACAAGATATGGCAACACTTGGAGGAAAAGGCGTGCTCAAAGCCTCATCCCAATTTGGAGTCACTCAAGACATCCTTGATTAAGGCAGCCGCCGATATTGACATGGACCTCGTTCGTGCTGCGATAGACAACTGTCCGCGCAGATTGAAGGCCTGTATTCAAAATCACGGAGGTCATTTTGAATAAACTTTAGTGTCATAAGAATATATGTTTTGTTAAGTTCATTTTGGTATATAAATGGTTACATAATGAATAAACTAGTTTCAATTATTTTATATTAAACATGTGACAGAATTTATGACTTGACTAGGTACAGCTTAGAATGTTCTAATTCAACATACTACAGTATTTGACTCACCTTATGAGTCCTCATGTGTCGTCTCAGGCTCGTTTTCCATTGGTATACCTTGCCACAACGCGGACACGGATGTCTGTTCTGTCCTTTATGAAGTACACTGAGATATGACATAAAAAAATAAAAAGCATTAATCAAAAAATAAACAATTATACAGTGTGATATTGACATCTGGTATTTAATTTAAACCACAGGCTCCTAACCATCCCAGGCAACATTGTACCAAGTTTGAACAAAAACTGTCTGATAGTTTTGTCAAAAATCGCGATTTCAGTTTTCAAGGCTATTGATCAACCCCTATAGATACCGAGTCTCTTACAGCTCAGATAAGTTTCCGAACTGAATAGAATTTCAGCTAAGCGGTAAAAAAAACTCGTATCTATATGGGACGCCCAAACATAGTAAGAACTACAATCACAATTTTTGACAAAAAAATGTTCTCATATTTTTTTTAAATTATGTAAAAGGTCACCTGGGGTGATGAGAAACATGTAGGTTAAAATAAAGACAATGTGTCAATATCTATATAATAGGCTATTTGAGTGTATACACGATATTGACTTATTTGTTTCCATCCGTGTAGATTATTTAGTTTTAAAACAAATTTCATTATCATACTATAAACTACCAGAAGTGGTTTTACATTATTTAATAAAATTAAGTATCCGCTTTGCACAAAGTCACGATCAATAATGATCCAAAAACATTCAAACTACTGTCACATGTGTTTCGTCTTCTCTTGAGAGGGTGCCAACGAGGTAACATCCACGGAGTTCACATATAACACGGCCTCTCCTGACACCCTGGCGTCCCGACAGGCTTAGTCGTCGTCGACCAAGGATGTATCAACTGAAGTAATAATCCAACGCCATCGGCAAGTTCCTTTTCTTGCAAAGACGTTGAAACCAGGCGTGGCAAAGGCCTAGTTGTTCAATCAAACGTTGAGAATGGGCCAGCCCCATTGGAATCTATTTATTTAGATTCAAACACTCATCATCCACACCATGATTAGTCTCTGAAACCAAAGTCCAAATTACTTCAGACCTCCATTGCTACATGTAACAAAGTAAATTTGTTGGAGATTGTCATAAAAGTCAAATCAGTCAGAAAGTCAAAGTCAAATAAGTTTATACAAGCTAAAACATTCAACATATAAAAGTCTAAACATATGCACAATACACAGGTCCTCGGTATGGGCCCCTACCGAGGAAATACTTAAATCTACACTAGGGGTCAGGGTGCATTTAATCCCCCTAGCGACTCTCCGAACACGGAAAGCTTTCACACCGAGGGAAAAGGAGGCTGTACTCCCTCGATGACTCTCCGAACACGGAAAAGTTTCACACCGAGGGAAAAGGAGGCTGTACTCCCTCGATGACTCTCCGAACACGGAAAGCTTTCACACCGAGGGAAAAGGAGGCTGTACTCCCTCGATGACTCTCCGAACACGGAAAGCTTTCACGCCGAGGGAAAAGGAGGCTGTACTCCCTCGACGACTCTCCGAACACGGAAAGCTTTCACACCGAGGAAAAGGACACTGTACTCCCTCGATGACTCTTCGCGAAAAGCTTTTAAAAGGAACAAACCAAGGTACCAGCTTCAATCTAAGACAGGTACTTAAAGAGTGAACACACACCTTCAAAAAATATTGCCAAGTCTCAGGGGCCCATTCACCTTTCCATGGAATCATATACTGAGCAGCCGCATAAGTAGACTTTCCATATAATCCAGCAAATAACTTTAACTCGTATCGGTGATTAGAGAGGGTTTTCACTACCCTATAGGGACCCCGCATGCCAGAATCCAATTTACCCTGAGATTGAGCAAACTTGACAACAAACACCAAGTCACCCTTCTGGAATTCACGAGGAGGCTTCCGGCGCTCATTGACCATTATGTCTTGACGAGTCTGATGGTTTTTCAACCGTTCGGCCGTCCTTTGTCTGAGCATTTTCCGTTTTGCTTCCCGGTTGCCTTTGGTTAAATTCAATGCCACATCTCGCACCAACGTTCGGATTGCAGGCGTGGCGCTTTCGTGGCCAATTAAAAGGTTAAGAGGAGAAGTCTGCGCAGTTTTCTGCTTTGTTAGATTAAGAGTGAGCTGTAAATGCCATAGTTCTTCAGCCTACTCAGCTTTTCGATGATTGACTGCAATACGAAGCATATTCAAGACCGTACGGATGTAACGTTCAACCTGTCCGTTTTCATGATGCATTTTAGAAGTTATGAAGTGAAGTTGTACACCAAGGACCTTCATCCATGAAGTGAAGCAAACTTAGGAGTACCAAAAAAAACAATAACACGATTTTAAATACTCGTTTCAGTTCATCTAAATCTTGTCAACATATAGGTGTCAAGAGACAATATTTTGTGATTGCATCTACCACAAGCATGACAGACTTATAACCCTTGGACATAGAAAGAGGCCCGAGAATACCTACATGTATGATTTCAAAGCGAACTTCGAATTTTTCCAATATGTAAATGACTGTAAGGGTGCTCGCGATACACGCTTGTGGGCGACACATGTTAAACAATGAGAAATGTATTTAGTGCCAAACTTTCTACTACTAGGGAACCAAAAATAGTCTTAAAATTAGATCCACTACCTTATCTGTGCTTACATGGCCATGCTCATCATGAAAGATGTGGAGGAGGCTCAAACGTTTACCTTTAAGTATAAAACAAAATAGCCTCGGGTCTTCACCTGTCGGCATATATCGGTAATAAAATATGTCACTGTATACTTCATACCTTGAGGCATCCAATAGACCTTGTTCAAGCAAACGAATCATAGTTCGAGTCTCCTCATCACCCGTTTGAACAATTTGAGCCCAATTACGTGGGCGTTCGACATTGTTAACATTACATGGGTTTCTACTTAAACAGTCCACGTGCGGCATCATATTTTTTGGGCATCCCATATAGATTATTACTGGTTAGCTGAACTTCAGTTCAGTTCGAAAACTTACGTGAGCCGTAAAAGACTCGATATCTATAGGAGTTGATCAAAAGCATTCAAACCTAAAACCGCATTTTTGACAAAACTACCAGGCAGTTTTTGTTCAAACACTGTGCAATGTTATTAAGGGGGGTTAGGTACATATGGTTTAAATTAAATATCATATGTCAATATCACCCTGTGTAATACTAATCTATGGACTACATGGCCTAAGCCCCCTCAATCGTACTCTCGATTGTGTGGGAGGCCCGTGCCCTGCAGTGGTACGTGTATGGACTGATACAATACTAATACTTACTCTAGATGATATCTAAGAGTTTTCATCGAACTAAAATTCTTCCCACATTCAACGCACTCAGGTTTCTGAGGCAGTTTATCTTCATTCGACTGTTTCACCTTTCGGGGGCTCTTATTCACTTCACCTTTCACTTTGGGGACAGCCTAAAAATACCAAATTCAAATATAAAAATAACATACATTCGTAAACTCACACCTTTTTTGCCCGAAATGGTATGCAGAGGTGTTTTTAGTCAAAACCCACAATAAGTTATTTTGTTCGACGTAGATATATTGATTCCGTGTTAACGTCAGATCGGTCTATGTTCTTGAATGCCACAACTTAGAATTTTGGCAATTTGTTTATTTGGTTGAAAGATGAAGAATAAGAATAAGAATAAATGTTATTGTGAAAAACCTCCAGATAATACAAAATTCAAGGTACACATTGTACAGTTCATGATATATCTAAAGTGTGGGTCCCAAAGTAGGCAAGCCCGTATCTTGGGCACCCATCCTAGTTGAAAATGTGTGTGTGTGTGTGTGTGTGTGTGTGTGTGTGTGTGTGTGTGCGTGCGTGCGTGCGTGCGTGCGTGCGTGCGTGCGTGCGTGCGTGCGTGCGTGCGTGCGTGCGTGCGTGCGTGCGTGCGTGCGTGCGGGCGTGCGTGCGTGCGTGCGTGCGTGCGTGCGTGCGTGCGTGCGTGCGTGCGTGCGGGCGGGCGGCGGGCGTGCGGGCGGGCGGGCGGGCGTGCGTGCGTGCGTGCGTGCGTGCGTGCGTGCGTGCGTGCGTGCGTGCGTGCGTGCGTGCGTGCGTGCGTGCGTGCGTGCGTGCGTGCGTGCGTGCGTGCGTGCGTGCGTGTGTGTGTATGTGTATGTGTGTGTGTGTGTGTGTGTACTTAAATTATTTTTTTGGAGGTAAAATATATTTTTTGGGGGGGTACTTTTTTTGCGTAATTTGGGATTTCTGGCGGGGTCAATTTGTAGCCCTCACCAAGACGGTTCCGAGGATACCAAACTCGGTGGGTCTACGACCTATGTTGGCCGAGATAGGATTGGGGGGTGAGGTACATTTTCGGGGTGGGGGTAGGGGAGGGGGGGGGGGAGGTTTCGTGGGGAGGCTAATAGGCACTATTTCGGAATAAGGGTGGGGGAAGGCAGGGGGACAATTTTGGAAAAAGTGGGTGAAACTGAAAAATAATTCTCCAGTGCTGCGCGCGCACCGTTACGTTACCGGGCGTTACACTTTTTCATAAGTGACTCCCAGCCGCAACCTAATTTAAGACGTTGTCACGTCAAAAGATGCCTGTGAAAATCGCGCCATCTGTTGGAATTTTACGTCAATGGCGGCCATGAAATCGTTTTTCAATAATGCTAAAATAAATGTTATACTGACTTAAAGTTATATAATTTTTACTTAGCGGTGATAATAAATGTTATCTTTTTGACGTGACAACGTCTTAAATTAGGTTGCGGCTGGGAGTCACTTATGAAAAAGTGTAACGCCCGGTAACGTAACGGTGCGCGCGCAGCACTAGAGAATTAGGCGCATTGAATCGGCGCATGCTTGTGTCTCTGTCTTTGTCTTTCTCGAACGTTCTTGGCGTTGGAAAAACAAGAAAGCGTCACAATACAAGTTCACACGTGTGGTTAAAGTATCGTCAGCTGTGTCTGTAGTGAAAATATGGAGTGCTTAGATTCGTCATTACATGTACAATGTTTTAGTAAACAAAATATATTTCTATAGTTAAAATTTGTGCAATTCTTATTTTCATTCAATTCCTTGTTCCTATTGTGCAATTTAATTATATTCATATCAATAAATATTCTACCGAGAAAAAGACGTTGTCACGTAAAATCTTCGCCCGTAAAACCGACTTTACAGGCAACCATTTTTTTGACGTACCCAATGTACTGAAGGGCCTATCCTTAGTTTTTAAATCAATGGTTTTACTACAAATAGTTGAATATGAATCATAAAAATTAAAGATGGCCATCAAGTACCCATTCAATTTCTACTCTGAATGTAGGTTATTCGAACAAAGAGTGCCTTAGCTATTAAATTAGGGACCAATCGGATTAATAATAAAAAAAATCGAAATGGCGGCCACAAATATCGATTCTAACTCCGAATATAGGTCATTCGAACAAAGGGTGTCTTAGATATCGATTTCGAGACCAATTGGATCAATAACTAAAAAGTTCAATATTATATATTTCATTCCTTATTTTACCCCCATGTACCGTTTTTCCATTTATTTTAGGGGTTAATTATTAACTATGTATTCGTTTATCACCGACAATAAATCCAATTTCTTATTAAATAACAAGAAATAATTAAAATCATTTTACAGAAAAATATTCATATTTTTGAATTTTCGAACTGTTATAATATGCCTTTGTTAGCAATTTCAAAATAAAACATAAATGAAAGACGAGAACCGCCATCCGGCGTTTCTCGAAAGAATCGCAATTTAGATAAGCTTTTCTTGGAGTTGTTTACCAAGCCACAGTTCCCATGGCATGGGAGAATCAGAACCGAGTCAGACACTTCCCTACCGTCGTCGCGAGCACTAGTTACTAATTCAGTTATCCTTTGTAATCTTAGTTTTTTAAAGTCAAATTGTAAAAGTCTTAAATATATTTTTTATATCTCAAATATTCTTTTTTTAAAAAGTCCGACATCATAACAGAACGCCTTTTTATTCAATGTTGCAAGTAATTAAATTGTTGAAATTCCAAAAAAGTTCCGGAATAATTTTAGGTAGAAAATATAAAATATTGGAATTTGGATCGAAAAAAAAATTATACTAAGGCAAGGGTGGGTTTTACTTTACATTTATTATTATTATTTTGTATTATGATAGCTAAAAACTATGTCATGTGAATATATTAAATTCCATTTATTTATTTGCTTATATATTTTTCGCAGAAAAGTCATTTATCGGTAACATTAATACAGAAGTGATACCAACATCACGAACAAGAAAATATCTACATTTTTGAAGATGCAAATGTATGATAGCGCTCCCTCTATATTTGAATACTCTAAGTAAGGAGCTAAAATATAAAGGAGATGTGCTATCTTGGGCCGTTTTGTGTAAGTCTAATACAAATTCTAGAAAAAAATGTGGAATTCAAATAAAATACATTTAGATTTCTTGGACAACAGGGGGCTTTATACAAAAATGTGATTGTTTTAGTACAGAAGCAATATTTTCTTCTATAATCTGTCCTCCATGATGCCTAATTGTCATTTCGTTCAAAAATGCGCGAACCCACTATCTTTAACTTGAATACGTCTTATTTTTAAAACCCCCCTACAAATTATAATTATTGTCTATATTTCTTTTTCTATATTCTTCGCTTTTAAAAGACGATATATGTTGTTGAAGAAGTCACTTTTATTATTTTATTTATATTACATGATTTTAGTTTAAGAACGATAATGTTTAACTTGACAGCAATTGCAAAACTCTGTGTTATTCCATTGGTGTTATCTGTCTACGTCTGTGGCCGTAATTCGTATTATTTTTTATTATTCGCATACATTTCGCAAATGTGTATTTGCTTCTCTGTTAACCTGGCTTTGTTTTATGGATTCTGATTCTCGGAGATGATATATCTTGACGTTTAAACGCAATTACTAGTTCGTATTTTGGTGAGTAAACATATATATTATTTAGAATGCCACATATAAGTAATACTTTTATGTTTTTCTATGTTCATATTTCTCTTCTAACCCACAATTCTACTTTTCAGCACATCAAAAGTGGCGCTTTGCTTGAATTGCACTTCTGCAATTGTTGTGAAATGGTTGAATTGCACTTCTGCAATCAAAAATTGAAATGGATTCTATCATTCAACAGAATCTTAGTAATTACATGGGATGCCAATTCACTCTCGTGTAGAGTATTTCAAAACGTTTTATTGCTGAAATGGCAGAACAAGAAGTAAGTATTCTATTTTCTTCATTAACTTGGGAAATGTATGTTTTATGCCAATTAATCAAGGTCAATACAAAGTATGGAGTATTACAAAAGTATTCATGTTAGAGCTGAATTGCATTGTGTCCACAGGACAAGTCTACTAGTACATAAATATGTAAGAAGTGATATTTTATATATTGTTGTTTAAATTGTTAAATGAATTACATTTTCTTTTATTTCCCTCTGGACACTCAAATGATCTTGTGTTATGTATAATATATTGTATTATTTCCATAATAACAACACTATGTCTGATGGTAAGCACAAATGCCGTCCAGGCGGAATATCTAATGGCATCAGACGACTGTCCCAAGACATTTCATACAATTATCCAGCCGGCCTGCTAAGATGCTTCTTTAAACAATAGTGAAAAGACCTGGGATCATAGGAAGAAGGGAACACATGTGACTGCAAAGAGTTATTTATCCATCATAATTCTTCGATAACTTCAATATTAAATCTTTTTTATTTTGTTTTAGCTATCAGAACAAGTAATTATCTGTACAAACTGCTGGCTGCAAATAAATCAAGCTGTAGACAATGAGCAAGATTTTATTCCAACTCCGCTGTAAGAAGATTGTATCAATCTCGATTCTTTTGGACATATATAACACCCACAAGTGCTTCATGTTGAAAGGAACATAGCTGGACACCGGACAGTGGGTTGTTGTACTCATACCATGATCATACTGTGGTATTTAGCCTTTAGGTTGGGCTAGGCAATAGTACAATATCTTCGGAGCATCGGCATTGTTCTTAGATGTTTTGACAGGAGATTATTTTTAGGTGAATATAAATAAAAAATATAAAGCAAGATCTGGTTGTACTTTATTGTCCTTAAGTTTTGTTTAATTTTAGTTTTCTTTCATCAATTAATCCTACTTTTTCCTTATGTGAGCTCAGAAATAACCAGTTAGAATTAATGTCAAATACATTATTTGAAAAATAATATCTTAGAACTTAGGATAATATTATTTTTAAGTATGCAGAAGTCTAATATACCAAAGTATATTAGACTTCTAGGGGTAGACCAAATATAATGTTTCAAATGTTAGCTTGTACAGAAATGATTGCTAGTAAGTTGTTTTACTAGACATTAAGGTATAGAAATAAACATGGCTGCTATCAGATTCGATCCCATTTTTATAGCGTATTCATTTGTATGGACTATAATAACTAAGAGCTTATTAAGTGCATATGCCTAATAATAAAATGATTATTTATTCATATGCACATTGGGCACACCTCTGACTTTTTGGAGTCATGTGTGTATTGATAGTCAATCACCACGCACTAAAACGGTGAAGGAAAACATCGTGAGGAAACCTGTATAGTGTATACCATAGCGATTCATAAGAATTTCTATGATATGTAAGTCCGCCAACCCGCACTAGGCCAGCGTGGTGGACTATATGACCTAATCACTCTCAATCGTATTCTTGATTGTAGAGTAGGCCCATGCCCTGCAGTGGGACGTATATGGGCTGATACAGATGCTAGCAGTCGCGACAAGTGATCAGTCTGTGCCATGCTGTATCTCATACCTAGCAGATTTTTATTGTGGATTATTTAAATAGGTTGTTTAGCAGGTATTATGCACCGCACTTACGGCCAGATATAGGTACACTTTCTTAATATTAAATAACTATAAACATGACGAGATTCTGACAGACTTGTTGCAATTTATTGTATAGACATTATGTTATATTATATTAGATGATCAATAAAGTATGATACTAATTCCGTTGACGTAAAAACATTTACGAGTTATATAGAGTACAGTAATTTATAGCACAGACGACTAAAAATAATATTTGATTTATAGGAAAACGAATTACGACTTCATATTTCATAAATGTCAAGTTTTGACATCGGTTGTCAAACATGTCGTTTCAGACGCCATATTGTCCCCTTGTAGTGTTGCTGTTCTTGGCTTGGTATTTATTTTTGTATAAAGCTAATATGCAACGTATAATAGTATTTCATACAGAAATCGAATGCCAATTTCCCTAAGTAAATTTGGTGTAATGTACTACAAACGGCCCAAGGTCCATACATTTCTGGCCCATCTCCTTTACATAAATATATCTTCAATAGTTTATATTTTCCATTTCCATTTCAACCCTTATTTCAACCCCTTTAAGCAAATATATAGCCTGTTACTCCGACCATTCGAATGGTGAAAGAATTTTTAAAATCGGTCCAGTAGTTTTTGAGTTTATTCATAAGAAACAAAAATCCAAAAATCTAATAATACAAATGTTTCCTCTTTATAATATTAGTATAGAAGTATAGATAAGGTGTAGAAAATAAATAATAATACTATAAATGTAATTGGTGTATGGCGTTTTAAATAAATTAAAATAAATAAATAAATATAAATCAAAGTAAAAACTCAGCACTCACCTTTAAACTAGCTTTATCCTTGACTATCTCATCCGTCTGACTATTGGTCACTTCCTCCCTCGTTTCAGACATGACTGACTGACCAAAGCTGACGTCACTGACCGAAGTGTCAGTGGACACTCGGCGCTTCTTGAAATTAGAAATGTTTGTCTTTTTCAATTTCTGTATTGGTTTTTCGTTGTTTAGCTAAAAACATCGTAATATTATGACAGTTAATCTGAGTTTGTGAATATACAGGGTGGACAAGAAAACGGCGCACCTGCCAATATACATTATAGTATATGGTGAAGGAATCTTAATTAAGACGGATTTGGATGGCGCTAGCGAATATTAAGAAAGATGCCGAGAAAAAAAAACTAACGTTACACATGCTACCCCTTAACATGTTAAGCTAAAGTGATTGAACCTTACAACTGAACGGTAGACATTCAACAATAAATAAGCAGAGCTCATTATTTACTTATAAGTCGATTGTGTACATCACGCTCAGGGTACATAAAAAAGATATTATATTAATACTGCCAACAGTCACATACTATGGGTACTAACCCCACACTAAGATACAAACCTTGTGTCGCGGGTATTAGAAAAATAATTATGATTCACGGAAATTATTTGTCTCGGGGCGGGAACCGAACCCGCGGTCTCTCATTTCACAGGCGGTTCTTACCAACTGCGCCACGGAGGCCGTCGGTGACTCATATGGGCTGGTTAGTTGTCATTAATGACCACCAAAATAGTTAACTGACCTTGTAATGTAAACCGTAATGACCTTGATAGGCAAAGCTGGAAGCGTAGGATCCGCCAAAACCCGCACGAAAACACTGTCACAGTTTGGTAGCACAAATCACTTTTTCTTTTACATTTCACATAACACAAGTTACATCAAAAGCTATCAAATTGGGTAATGTTCAAAGCATAGTGAAATTAATAAAATTTACTCAAAATAACTGAAAACGAATTTACAATAATATGCACACGACTAATACATGCACACGCAATCGCAATCCGAATTCAACTAATAAAAAATAAATTATTATTTTGATTCTTGAAAGATAAAACCCTGTTTACATTAGATACAAAGCTTTCCTATTTGAGTTCATAATAATTCATCTGAACAATTAGTATTAGTACTGTTTCAGACCATATACGTGCCACTGCAGGGCACGGGGTCTCCAGTGCAGTAAATTAGTAGTTAGTGTTTATTGATTTCACTAATTTTATCTCAAATAAGTCTCATATGCAAATTCTATGCAGAAATGTCGTCTACCATTATAGGTAGACGACATTTCTCTAGGTATAAGAATTTAGAAGAAATTTTATCACTTTAAAGTAACATTATTTTCAAAATACATTAAAATAATGTTAAATACAATAATAAGCAAAGTAAATAGGCAATTTGTAATTGACTGGATCGGCTGATGACATATTTAAATAACATTATAAGCTCTTGAGCAAGTATCAGTATCAGTCCAATAAGATCTTTTTTTTAACGTAACTTTTATATCGGAGTACTTAATCCAATTAAGTTATATCAAGTGTGTAGTGTGAACACACCTCAAGATGTCGGTCTTCTTTTGCAAAATGCTAAAAGTTACCGACAAAGAAATTGCCGCCTTTCGGCACGCACTCACAAACGGCGGCGGCGACCTCAAAGGAAGAATAATCGAGCCGCGTTGGATCCGACAAAGAACACTATGACCGGCGGCTTCCTTTGACTAATAGGGCCGAATTGGGCCATCATTTTAAAAATATTATTTTTTATTCATCAGTGTCATCAGATTATTTTTTCAATGAATCTAAATTATTTAGAAAATTTAAATGTTATGTAGGTATTACCAAAACTTTTCTAATTATAATTAATTTCGCAATCTTACATGATTTAAGCGATGACCAGTGTGATTTCTTGGTATCTTTCAGTTTGGATTTGTGACACTAAGGAAAATAATGACAAACAAAATAGTCAATCCATTCACGATGCAACTGCACCTAAAGTTATTATGTTGTTAATTTATTGACGCTTAAATCTAAGTACGTCCCTGTTTAACTGATTGATTTATTTGAAATGAAACAAAAAATATCCTTTTTTGAAGTTAGAGAAGGATAAATTATACAGCTAAGAGTTCATGACCTTACTCATGTGTAAACAGCTGTTAAAGCGAAGTTTAAGAAAGTTTTGATGCTGTTAAAAATGGTTTTCGTGGTATATTTCGTTAACCGTTCAATTAACGACGAAACGAAAAAATACGTATGTGTTTAAATCTTGTTCTTCATCCATTCCAACTGATTTTATGCGAAAAAGTGGTGATTAAACTTAAAACTTTAAACGGTCATAACTTCAAAACGGATAGGTATTTTCCAAATATTATTTTTTTATTACAATATTAATATTATGCCCTTGTACCCAACTGAGCAAGTGCGCCATTTATTTGCGCTCCCTGTATATATATATATATATATATATATATATTTGGTATGTGTACAAAAAACAGTCCAGTCACATACATAGTCCTAACCCCACACTAACATAGAGCCTTATATCGTGTATCAGCAACTTCGAGAGACTTTTCAGTCTAACAAACACCCAGACGCGCGTGCATGCGTGCGTGTGTGTGTCAAAGCATTCGATAGCTAAAATAGGTTTTAAAACTGTCTATGAATGAAACCAGAAGTATTTTGTTTTGTGATAATCTGTATCAGCCCATATACGTTCCACTGCAGGGCACGAGCCTCCTCTACAATCGAGAGTACGATTGAGAGTGGTTAGGCCATATAGTCCACCACGCTGGCCTAGTGCGGGTTGGCGGACTTACCATACATGTGAGAATATTTTTTTTTAAATTTACACTGATACTCTACATCACTTTCAACCTCCAGATAAAATTTGAATTCTCTAATCAAAATCCCTGTGAAGTTACTCTATGAATTGAAACGAAATTCGAATGTTTGAAGTCTAATGTAAGTTATAAGTTTTGTACTTCTGAAAACCAATACTATGCTCTATGAGACATATCATTCACCTCGAACTTTATGTCCATACATACCTACATAAAATCACGCCTTTTTCCCAGAAGGGGTAAGCAGAGGTGCCAGGACACCCACATTTCGCCTCGTATGTTCCGTCCCACGATGTGATAAATGGCGAGCCTATCGCCATATCGGGCACAAATTCCTGACTCTGGGCTGATAATGAATAGAAAAATCCAATATCACTTTGCCCAACCCGGGATTCGAACCCGAGACCTCAGCATTGAAACCATACCCTAGTACAACTACGCCACCGAGGCAGTCAGTTATGTATTGTTATGAAATACATTATGTATTCTCTTTCTAACCATCCTGTCTAATGCCACACTAAGAACTTCACATGTACCTGCACTCTGGAAAATTTCAGATATTGTTATGATCCAAAAGCCTGGCAAACCGCCTAACGATGCTCCATCCCATAGCCCTGTTAGCCTGACGCCAGTATTGTCAAAATAGTGGGAAATTATCATCCTCGCAAGATTATCCCCTTGCTTTGATTTGGATTGAATACCTGATCACCAATTTGGCTTCCGGAAACACCACTCAAGATATAGAACAAGTACACAGATTATATCCAACAATAAGAAATTGCCTAAAAAAGAAACAATATTTATCGGCTGCTTTTCTTGACCTTTGATCGGTTAATTTATAAAGGCCTACTCTGCAAAATTAAAAAGTACCTTCCACACACCTACTTGTTGATGGAGTCATATCTCAGTGACAGAAAATTCCAAGTCAAACTGCGTGACGCTAGGTCTTCACTCTTCAACTGAGCTGGAGAACCCCAAGACTCCGTACTTGGTCCGGTCCTTTACATCATTTTTAGCTGTGACCTCCCCCAAGCACTTGAAATTGCTGTAAAAACTTTTGCGGGCGACGCTGCCTTCCTCAATTGTAACTGTGACCCAAATGTAGCGACCAGAATGCTGCAAACCCATTTTTTTTTTATTGCTGTTAATGGCTAGACGACTATGCCGTTCACCTGATAGTAAGCGATACGACCGCTCATAAACAGTAGCAAAACCAAACACCACTTTGAATTACAAAGCAATGCTTGGCATTCCACTGCGCTCGCCATCCTGAGACATAAGATGTTAAGTCTCAATATGTCCAGTAGTTACTCTGGCTACAATGTCCTTAAATCCGAAACACAACAGTGCATTTAAACTGCTGTTTGGCGGAAGAAATAGGCATTGCGGTGGTACCCACCCAGATGGCCTCTCACATATGAGAGACCTACCACCAGTATGCTCGTAATTCGGAAATTCATGAGTAACTGGAAATCCCCAACATCTTGGAAGAAGTAAAAGGCTATTCGGATAACTACAAGAATCGACTGTAAATACATCCAAACAGAATGACTAGTGAGCTCTTGCAACCAAATACATACAAAAGGTCACCGCAATGTCTATTTCTCCCGTCAAACAGCAGTTTAAATTCACTGTTGTGTTTCGGATTGAAGGACATTGTAGCCAGAGTAATGGGGATGATAACAGTAACAACGAATTAATGAAATTATTGTTTAATATAATAATGTATAATAGAAGGATTCTCAAAATAAACATTTGCTTTAGTTTTTAATTAAGATTAAATATATTTATGCAAAAATAAAAGTACAAAGTCAGCATGCCATGGAAAGAAGCATTCTCGACTTAAGAAGAAGTAATAAAGTTGGACTGTCAGTTATTAGAGATCAAACCAAGTTAACGGATATCTTACACAGGATAGATCAATCAAAATGGAGATGGACTGGCCACATGATGCGCTCTAAAGAAGAGAAATGGAGCAAAGAGATTACAAACTGGTATCCTAGGGATTCAAAACGAAGTAGGGGCAGACCACATTGCAAATGGGAAGACGAACTCAAGAAAACGGCGGGACCAAACTGGAGACGAGTCACAAGAGATAGGACTCAGTGGAAAGAGTTAGAGGAGGCCTTTGCCAAGAGGCAGACTGAGATGCGTGATATTTTGTAGCATTGAAGTGTTAATTATTGTTTTATTTTTATAACTCTCAGTATTAAAGGCTATTTTTATTTTATTTTTTATTTTTTAAAAGTACAAAACCTAAGGATCCGCCATATTAGATGAAACGCTAATCAGAAGCGAGTGACGTGTCACTTTCGTAAATATTACTTATATAGTCATAACGCGAACTTGTTGGCTAGTTTTGGTCATTTCTATGTTATTCATATTGATCTAATATTTTTTTTGTAATGCAGTCAGATTCGGGCTACCTACGAAAAAGGAACATTACTCATGGAATAAGGATTCATCGCAAATAGCTCAAAATTTAGAACTATGCGATATTCCATATCACTGTTTAATTGGAACATTAATAACGTTTTTCAGTATACACAGCGATTGGCATGATAATAATATCGAAAGAAAATAAATGAATCGTACCTCCGATATTTATTGCTATTGTTATTTATAATAATTTTAAATTTTGATATGTTATTTTCTAGACACGTCAAACATTATGAACATTGTAAATAAAGTTATTATTTCTGTCAAAATAGTGTTCACGGAAATTAATCAACGAATTTAAAGATAAAGATAAAGATCATTTTTAGCCATATATTTCTAACTTTTTTAACACATTTTTTTTGTTGATTGATTTTGAAACATTAATAAACAAATTTCTCGGAGTTTGTATCGATGTATTATTACATTGCGGAACTACACATCATCGATCCACATCAAAACACGGCATTACTATTAAAAATAATAAAATGTTTATATCACAATATACACGTAAACATTGCACGAGCAAGCATTTACAAAAGCATGACGTCACACACGGACGCCATTACTATTACGGCGTTTTTGAGCAAAGGTTAAAATGTGAAATTGAAAACGTAATTTTTCGCGCAAATCTTTACTTTTTTTCAAAAATTCAATTCTTTTTAAGTATTGATAATGTATACGAACATTCTGGAATAGTTTTTCAAAATCAGTCATCATGCCTATTACTGGACATATTGAGACTAAACATCTTATGTCTCAGGATGGCGAGCGCAGTGCAATGCCAAGCATTGCTTTGTAATTCAAGGTGTTGTTTAGTTTTGCTACTGTTCATGAGCGGTCGCATCGCTTACCATCAGGCGAACGGCTTGCTCATCTCGTCATTCAAAGCAATAAAAAAAAAAAAGACAAGAGAGCCGATCTCATACAACCTACCTGATTATATAGTCTAGGCGACCGATCAAGATGTCAAATAAATTTAAAAAAAACGTATGTCTCATTGCGTTGCTGTTCATAGTATTTTATTTTGCTACTGTTCATGCATTACCATCAGGCGAACGGCATGCGTGCAAGTACGTGGTGGCCTGTTGGTAAACGGACTAGACGCGACTGCCAACATGTTCACGGTGGTCGCGGGTTCGAGTCCCAGGGCACACCTTTGAATTTTCAGAGTAATGTATGTATTAATTATAATCAATCACCACGCACTAAAACGGTGAAGGAAAACATCGTGAGTAAACCTGCATACGTTAGCGATTTATAAAAAAATGTATAGTATGTAAGTCCGCCAACCCGCACTAGGCCAGCGTGGTGGACTATATGGCCTAACCACTCTCAATCGTACTCTCGATTGTAGAGGAGGCCCGTGCCCTGCAGTGGGACGTATGTGGGCTGATACATGAAGGGCATGCGCACCATAAATTGCAATAAAAAATTAAAATTATATCACATTTTGTTATTTTTTCTAAATTTAAATTATTAGATGTAATAAGGTGTAGGAATATAATTAATGTAATTGGAGTATAGCATTTTAATTAAATTAAAATAAATAAAATTAAAATTAAAAACTCAGTACTCACCTCCAAACTGACTTTATCCTTGACTATCTCATCCGTCTGAATATTGGTCACATCCGTCTGAATATTGGTTACATCCATTTGACTATTGGTGACATCCTCCCTCGTGTCAGACATGACTGACTGACCAAAGCTGACGTCACTGACTGAAGTTTCAGTGGACACTCGGCGCTTCATACTCTCCACTGTAGTCTTCTTGTTGAATTTCGACGTTTTTGTCTCATTCAAATTTTTTTTTGGTTTCTCTTCGTTTGTCTAAAAATACGTAATATTATGAAAGTTAATCTGAGTTTGTAAAATGGCAGACGAAAAATAGATATATTATAAATAAAATAGATATGGATTTGGATTTGTGTATAAAAAAATTAATAAATTCACCCGACAGTCACATACATAGTCCTGACCCCACACTAACATCGAGTCTTGTCTAGTTTCGATTTGAAGGACCAGAGTAACTACTGGACATATTGAGACTTAACATCTTATGTCTCAGAGTGGCGAGCGCAGTGGAATGCCAAGCATCAGGGGCGTCGCCAGCCGATGGCCTAGGAAGGGGCAAGCATTATGGAGAATGAGAAAAACGTGATTGCAAGTTACACAATTTTGACGACGGCCCCCAGACGTTCAATATTATTGTACTTACACTAGTATGGTATATGCACAAAAAAAAAATACCGTATAGTAGGCAAGCCAAGTCAAAGATTTTAGTTGCTTTACATTTGGCAATTTTTTTGGAACGAAGTTCCTTATCGCGCGTTGTGAAAGGGGGCTAGACGGAAAAAATGTGTGTGTCAAAACATTCGATAGCTAAAATAGGTTTTAAAACTGTCTATGAATGAGACCAGAAGTATTTTGTTTTGTGATAATCTGTATCAGCCCATATACGTTCCACTGCAGGGCACGGACCTCCTCTACAATCGACAGTACGATTGAGAGTGGTTAGGCCATATAGTCCACAACGCTGGCCTAGTGGGTTGGCGGACTTACCATACAAGTGAGAATATTTTTTTTAAAATTTACACTGATACTCTACATCACTTTCAACCTCCAGATAAAATTTGAATTCTCTAATCAAAATCCCTGTGAAGTTACTCTATGAATTGAAACGAAATTCGAATGTTTGAAGTCTAATGTAAGTTATAAGTTTTGTACTTCTGAAAACCAATACTATGCTCTATGAGACATATCATTCACCTCGAACTTTATGTCCATACATACCTACATAAAATCACGCCTTTTTCCCAGAAGGGGTAAGCAGAGGTGCCAGGACACCCACATTTCGCCTCGTATGTTCCGTCCCACGATGTGATAAATGGCGAGCCTATCGCCATATCGGGCACAAATTCCTGACTCTGGGCTGATAATGAATAGAAAAATCCAATATCATTTTGCCCAACCCGGGATTCGAACCCGAGACCTCAGCTTTGTAACCGTACCGTAGTACAACTACGCCACCGAGGCAGTCAGTTATGTATTGCTATGAAATACATTTTGTATTGTCTTTCTAACCATCCTGTTTAATGCCACACTAAGAACTTCACATGTACCTCATCATCATATCAGCCGCAGGAAGTCCACTGCTGAACATAGGCCTCCCCCAATGATCTCCACAATGACCTGTTGGAAGCGGCCTGCATCCAGCGACTTCCTGCGACCTTAGTCAGATCGTCCGTCCACCTTGTAGGCGGGCGTCCAACACTTCGCTTGCCTGTACGTGGCCTCCACTCGAGAACCTTTCGGCCCCAACGGCCATCGGTTCTACGAGCTATGTGCCCGGCCCACTGCCACTTCAACTTGCCAATCCTATGGGCTATGTCGGTAACCTTGGTTCTCCTACGGTTCTCCTCATTTCTGATTCGATCTCGTAGGGAAACACCGAGCATAGCCCGCTCCATGGCTCCTTGAGTGACTTTGAGCCTTTTAATGAGGCCCACAGTGAGAGGCCACGTCTCGGTGCCGTATGTCATCACTGGTAACACACAACTATCGAAGACTTTCGATTTTAGGCACTGAGGTATTTTGGACGAGAAGACGTCGGGAAGTTTCCCGAACGCTGCCCAACCGACAGCATGTACCTGCACTTTGGAAAATTTCAGATATTGTTATGATCCAAAAGCCTGGCAAACCGCCTAACGATGCTCCATCCTATAGCCCTGTTAGCCTGACGCCAGTATTGTCAAAATAGTGGGAAATTATCATCCTCGCATGATTATCCCCTTGCTTTGATTTGGATTGAATACCTGATCACCAATTTGGCTTCCGGAAACACCACTCAAAATATAGAACAAGTACACAGATTATATCTAACAATAAGAAATTGCCTAGAAAAGAAACAATATTTATCGGCTGCTTTTCTTGACCTTTGATCGGTTAATTTATAAAGGCCTACTCTGCAAAATTAAAAAGTACCTTCCACACACCTACTTGTTGATGGAGTCATATCTCAGTGACAGAAAATTCCAAGTCAAACTGCGTGACGCTAGGTCTTCACTCTTCAACAGAGCTGGAGAACCCCAAGACTCCGTACTTGGTACGGTCCTTCACATCATTTTTAGCTGTGACCTCCCCCAAGCACGTGAAATTGCTGAAAAACTTTTGCGGACGACGCTGCCTTCCTCAATTGTAACTGTGACCCAAATGTAGCGACCAGAATGCTGCAAACCCATTTTTTTTTATTGCTGTTAATGGCTAGACGACTATGCCGTTCACCTGATAGTAAGCGATACGACCGCTCATAAACAGTAGCAAAACCAAACACCACCTTGAATTACAAAGCAATGCTTGGCATTGCACTGCGCTCGCCATCCTGAGACATAAGATGTTAAGTCTCATTATGTCCAGTAGTTACTCTGGCTACAATGTCCTTAAATCCGAAACACAACAGTGCATTTAAACTGCTGTTTGGCGGAAGAAATAGGCATTGCGGTGGTACCCACCCAGATGGCCTCTCACATATGAGAGACCTACCACCAGTATGCTCGTAATTCGGAAATTCATGAGTAACTGGAAATCCCCAACATCTTGGAAGAAGTAAAAGGCTACTCGGATAACTACAAGAATCGACTGTAAATACATCCAAACAGAATGACTAGTGAGCTCTTGCAACCAAATACATACAAAAGGTCACCGCAATGTCTATTTCTCCCGTCAAACAGCAGTTTAAATGCACTGTTGTGTTTCGGATTGAAGGACATTGTAGCCAGAGTAATTACTGGACATATTGAGACTTAACATCTTATATCTCAGGATGGCGAGCGCAGTGGAATGCCAAGCATTGCTTTGTAATTCAAGGTGTTGTTTGGTTTTGCTACTGTTCATGAGCGGTCGCATCGCTTACCATCAGGCGAACCATGCTCGTCTCGTCATTCAAAGCAATAAAAAAAAAATTAAAAAAAAAGACAAGAGAGCCGATCTCATACAACCTACCTGATTATATAGTCTAGGCGACCGATCAAGATGTCAAATAAATTTAAAAAAAACAACGTATGTCTCATTGCGTTGCTGTTCATAGTATTTTATTTTGCTACTGTTCATGCATTACCATCAGGCGAACGGCATGCGTGCAAGTACGTGGTGGCCTGTTGGTAAACGGACTAGACGCGACTGCCAACATGTTCACGGTGGTCGCGGGTTCGAATCCCAGGGCACACCTCTGACTTTTCGGAGTCATGTGTGTATTGATAGTCAATCACCACGCACTAAAACGGTGAAGGAAAACATCGTGAGTAAACCTGCATACCGTAGCGATTTATAAAAAAAATTTATAGTATGTAAGTCCGCCAACCCGCACTAGGCCAGCGTGGTGGACTATATGGCCTAACCCCTCTCAATCGTACTCTCGATTGTAGAGGAGGCCCGTGCCCTGCAGTGGGACGTATGTGGGCTGATACATGAAGGGCATGCGCACCATAAATTGCAATAAAAAATTAAAATTATATCACATTTTGTTATTTTATCTAAATTTAATATATTAGATGTAATAAGGTGTAGGAATATAATTAATGTAATTGGAGTATAGCATTTCAATTAAATTAAAATAAATAAAATTAAAATTAAAAACTCAGTACTCACCTCCAAACTGACTTTATCCTTGACTATCTCATCCGTCTGAATATTGGTCACATCCGTCTGACTATTGGTGACATCCTCCCTCGTGTCAGACATGACTGACTCACCAAAGCTGACGTCACTGACTGAAGTTTCAGTGGACACTCGGCGCTTCCTACTCTCCACTGTAGTCTTGTTGAATTTTGACTTTCTTATCTCGTTCAATTCCGTTTTTGGTTTCTCTTTGTTTGTCTAAAAATACGTAATATTATGAAAGTTGATCTGAGTTTGTAAAATGGCAGACGAAAAATAGATATATTATAAATAAAATAGATATGGATTTGGATTTGTGTATAAAAAAATTAATAAATTCACCCAACAGTCACATACATAGTCCTGTACCCTAAGCAGGAACATTTTGAAGTATCGTATAGTAATAGTATCGTGAAAACGATTACTATACTATTACTACTCCATATCGGTAGCATGAATCTATCAACCATACTCTCGTGAACGCAATATACAAAAATTACTCCAATTAATTATGCGTTTAGATTTCCGAACGTAGCATTTTTTTATTTTATTAGTTGTCAAACAATTAATGCAAATTAATAACTCTCGATATTATTTAAGTTATAGATAAAGATATGTACATATGTTTTATAAAATCCCTCTACATTTTTAAGGAGGAGAGCTTTATGAAAGTATTCTCTATATTTTTGCTCGTTAAGTTCCTCGGCAATTATTTTCACATATTATATGCTCACACTTCTCTGCCCTAAGAGCTTGCTCGACTATACATTGACTTATAAGCTTATAAGTATAACATAAAATGATTAAGTAGGTACGCAAAACGAAAATCAAAGTTCCATGTAAATATTTTATTTATAAGTTTTTTTACAGTTTTAGGTTAGGTATGTTTTTAACTACAATAAATTCCAGACTTTCTATATCCTCATACTTGTTCGCAAGATTCCCAAGTTCGTTGCTCCGATTCCAAATAGTCCATAGTCTAAGAAATAACCTTCATATTTGAGTTAGGTATCACAATAATTATAACTTCATATCGCAGCATTGAATTTCATATAACTAGCAAAATACGGAGTAGATAATTACACACAATAACACTAAGGCATCGGGAAACACTAAGCATGACCGTAATTAACACATTTTTCCTTAATTCGATGTGTAGAAATACAAAAATATACTCTCGATAATGTTCTCACGGTAAAAATGTCGGTGACAAAACAATCGTATTTCTCGATAGTAAATCGGCGATACTATACGTCAAAAATTATTCCTGCTACCACTTTTCATACATTTGTATAGTAAAACTATCGTTATTACTATACTATAGTATCGTAAACGTTTCTCGCTGCCATAATTTAGTTCCAAATACGCTCACAATGGCGCTGTTCAAATTCCCATACAAAATTTTACTATTACGATAGTATTAGATATTAGTAGTAGTATTAGATATTAGTATAGTAATACTATAGAGCCAAATGTTCCTGCTTGGGGCACTGACCCCACACTAACGTCGAGTCTTGTCTAGTTTCGAATTGAAGGACCAGAGTAACTACTGGACATATTGAGACTTAACATCTTATGTCTCAGAGTGGCGAGCGCAGTGGAATGCCAAGCATCAGGGGCGTCGCCAGCCGATGGCCTAGGAAGGGGCAAGCATTATGGAGAATGAGAAAAACGTGATTGCAAGTTACACAATTTTGACGACGGCCCCCAGACGTTCAATATTATTGTACTTACACTAGTATGGTATATGCACAAAAAAAAAATACCGTATAGTAGGCAAGCCAAGTCAAAGATTTTAGTTGCTTTACATTTGGCAATTTTTTTGGAACGAAGTTCCTTATCGCGCGTTGTGAAAGGGGGCTAGACGGAAAAAATTCTCACGAAAAGTTGGCACGACACTTTAAAACATTTGACAATCGTTTTTTATTTCTTTATTTGAAAATGATGTCATACAGTTTATTTAACTCTAATAGAGGCAATAAAATATCCAAATACATATTAATATGTCAAAGGCTATAGTAAAAACAAAAATCCACTGAAAACCAAAAAATAATAACTAACCAGTTAAAGCAAAAAATAATAATATTTATTTCATGGAACTCGTGCATGTTGATTCATTTGCTTAATGACTTGACTAGCCAACAAATCAAAATATATGCGTAACATATTGAAGGCGGGTCGCCCAGTACCAAACATATAGATATTTAAATTAATATAAGGCATAGGTCCTACATGTTTGGTACTTGGCGGCCCGCCTTCAATATGTTACGCATATATTTTGATTTGTTGGCTAGTCAAGTCATTAAGCAAATGAATCAACATGCACGAGTTCCATGAAATAAATATTATTATTTTTTTGCTTTAACTGGTTAGTTATTATTTTTGGTTTTCAGTGGATTTTTGTTTTGAAGTCGGTTTTTATTTTTTTTTATTAAAAATTTTAGTTATTTTTATCTTTTTAGTGTTGATAGGTATTTAAATAAAGAAGATTTGGTCCCCACGCCACAAGGAATATGTTCTTTCCGATGACAATGAAATCGCTAAAATCGGCTAAAAACTGCCAAAGATATTGGAATATTCACATGTTTATTTTTTTTCTACCCCCCCCCCCCCCTCCCTTCGCGCCTACTCCTTTTTCCCTCAACCACTGTAGCCTAGCTTTTATACTGAACTCAATGCAAAAAGAACCGTTGTAATCCTATTAAATTTTGAGGAGTTCTACGCTCCAGGTCCGAACATGATAATCAGATCTTAATGTTGTGTTCCTGAGATCAACCTGTTAATACGTTCTTTCCAATGAAAAACAAATCACTAAAATCGGTTAAAAGCTGCCGAAGATATTAGAATTTACGTGTATTTTAATTTTATCACCCACCCCCCCTCACCCCCACCCCTTTTTCCCTCTCTCACTGGATCTTAACTTTTCTTATGAACGTAATGCAAAAAGAACTATTGCAATTCTCCTTAATTTTAAGGAGTTCCCCTCTCCAGGTCCGAAGATATTCATCAGATCTTCACCATATTTTTATGGGACCAAACGACAAGCACCAGCTTTCAATCAAAGAAAGAATGGTCGAAATCGGTTCACACAGTACAGAGAAACGAGGTAACAAACATAAAAAAAAAAAAGCAACATACAGTCGAATTGAGAACCTCCTCCTTTTTTTGAAGTCGGTTAAAAACTAAGAATACGCTTAAGCCCAAAATTAAGTGGAAAACGTTGCGACAATTTGTAATTTTCATCAAATGTCATAAATCAAATTGGTACAAAAGAAACATAAATTGCATAAATATGTGAAAAAAAAAACATAATGATGGTGATACCCAAATGATTCTTTTGATGGTTACATATAATTAAAATTACATAATAAACCCGTAATACATTGATTTTCGCTCCTCCTTAATAAATGTATTATTATTTACAATTTTAGTTCGTTACCCTGCTGTCAATCATCAACCCTACATTTGACTATGTATCTTTGCCAATTATTACTAAAATTTAGCTTACTGACTAAGTTTATATAACATGATATTTGTTAATAATGAAAGGTATTATTTTTATAACTTTTATTATTTACAATTTTAGTTTGTTATCCTACTGTCAATCATCAACCCTAGATTTGACTATGTATATTTACCAATGATTACTAAAATTGAGCCTACTGATTAAGTTTATATTAATCTATATATTAATACGTGATGCAAAAACTTTGGATCCCTTTTTACGAAAATTGCGCGGACGCAGGAGCATAAAATTTGGCACACTTATAGTTTATGTGTAGGAGAAGTGGAGAATGCTAATATTTTTCAATAATAATGCTCATAAAGTACATTAAATCAAAAAATAAAACATTACACACACTGCCATGCATTTCACACACACATCCATACACAAGTATACATACTCTGGTGTCAAATTGTTTCTTTTCTTTTTCATTTTGTTCTTCTGACATAGATATATCAAAAGTTTTTATTTGCCTAATGAGGTAATAATATTAATATTAAAAGAGAATATTAATTTTAAATGAGGCAATAATATTAATATTAAGCCTAATATTAAATGTAATATAAAACAAGATTTTAATAATAATGCATAAAAAGTACATTAAATCAATAAATAAACCAGCATGCATTTGACACACGCATACACAAGTATTTGTACACGTATACATACTCTTTGGTCAAATTGTTTCTTTGGTTTATTATAGACATCGTTGAATGTCAATCAGAAACCACGATTTGACCCATTGAAAAAAAACAGGATAAGTATACGTATATGAGTAATTTGCAGGCTCTTTCTATGTTACTCATTGTTCTGAGCTGCAAGTTGCAACCCCTTGGCGACGCCCTTGCCAAGCATTAATTTGTAATTCAAGGTGGTTTTGATACTGTCCATGAGCAGTCGTATCGCTTACCATCAGGCGAACGGCATGTTCATTTCGCCATTCAATGCAATAAAGAAAAGCATATCTATACTAATATTATAAAGCTGCAGAGTTTGTTTGTTTGTTTGAACGTGGTAATCTCTGGAACTACTGGTCCGATTTGAATGATTTTTTCAGTGTTGGGTAGTTCATTTATCGAGGAAGGCTATAGGCTATATATCATCACGCTATGACCTATAGGAGGAAAGCAGTAGTGATATTTCTAGCAAATACGAGGAAATTTTGTTCGTTTTTCGTGGTCCGATTGGTCGATATTCTAAACTGATAGTCAGAATTAAACATTTTGACCGTCACTTTAAAACGTGTACGCACCCGGGCGGAGCCGGGCCCGACCGCTAGTATACTATATATGTGACTGTTGGGTGTTATTTATATGTGTGGGGTCAGGACTATGTCTAATTGTACTTACCTTCTCATTTCTCGCTACTTTAGCAGTGCGTTTCCTCCTAGGCCTCTCCAAGTCTAGATTATTCACAAACGTCTCCGATTCACAATGTTCTAATTCCTGCTCGCTCTTTACCACCTGACCTTCGACCTGAACTTGGAGTTGTACGTGACCTTGATCCGATGTGACCTCTGAGTCCTCGGTGTCCTCAGTGACCTCTTGTTTTACTATTTCTGTTTTGACCCTTAACGCCGGGTATGTTATGTTCGTCACCAGTTGTATTTGTAAGTGTGGTTGGCTGGGCTCTGGTGTGGTCTAAAACAAAATAGTAATTATTTTCCGTTAATAAAGAAACAAACAAGAATTGGTCACATAAATCAATTTACATTATCGGGTCGTAAGGTGGCTCTGATATCGAATATGAGATCAATCAGTGGTATGGATTAATCCCACTGAGTTTGTTTCGCCGGGTCTTCTCAAGCAGAGCCGCGAGATAACATTAAATCGCTGCGTGTCGTTTTAGTAAATACTCATGGTCAACTAAAATATTGGTTAACGTAAATAATGTACTTCCTTGAATAATACTTTAGTATTAATAGTAAATAAGAAGACTACCAAAAACTAATTAAATTTAATTTATATAATAATAGAATCAATTATTTTATAAATATAGAATACTAGCGGCCCGGCCCAGCTTCGCCCGGGTACAAATAGATTTTTGTACAATAATATATACGTATTATTATTATACATACCGGGTATCTCAAGACTGCTACCGAAAACGAAGCCGGGTGGTAGTTTTAGTGGCTACAAACACAATGCAATTAAAAATTTCGCATAGAAACGCGACAATTATTTTTTATGATTTTTTAAATATCGTCATTTTTGGGTGGTAAATCCATAGTTTTTGCTAAAATAATAATTTAAACTCTTTTATACCTTAGAGTATTTATAAGTAAAAGGGTATACACTATTATTTTAGGAAAAAATGTATTTACCACCCAAATATGGCCATAGGAAAAAAATAACAAAAAAAAATTGTCGCTTTTTTTTGCAACTTTTTCTGTTGCATTGTGTCTGAAGTCGCTTAGACTACCACCCGGCTTCGTTTTCGGTAGCAGTCTTGATATACCCTGTATAAACATTCCTACAGGTATAAACATTCCTACAGGGTATATCAAGACTGCTACCGAAAACGAAGCCGGGTGGTAGTTTAAGCGACTTCAGACACAATGCAACAGAAAAAGTTGCAAAAAAAAGCGACATTTTTTTTTTGTTATTTTTTTCCGATGGCCATATTTGGGTGGTAAATACATTTTTTCCTAAAATAATAGTATATACCCTTTTATTTATAAATACTCTAAGGGATAAAAGAGTTTAAATTATTATTTTAGCAAAAACTATGGATTTACCACCCAAAAATGAGGATATTTAAAAAATCATAAAAAAAAATTGTCGCGTTTCTAGGCGAAATTTTTAATTGCATTGTGTTTGTTGCCTCTAAAACTACCACCCGGCTTCGTTTTCGGTAGCAGTCTTGAGATACCCGGTATATAGGCACGCTGCCGCCGCCCCGGCCGGCTAGTACCGCCGCAAGCGTTACGTCCCGCAATTTTAAATCTGTAATATCTTCGAAAATATTCATTTAAATCTTGTGCTGTAAAGGACCACATAGAGCTATATTAAATCAACAATGTATTTAAGCTATTTAATTGGATAAGGATTAATGCTGTTTTGGTTAAAATCGCTTCGAAAATTAGCCATTATTTGTCGTAAAAAGTAAATGACAAAAAAATGTTATTGTGGGATATCCATAAGAGATAGATATAGACATATACCATCGCGGAGTTTTCTGTAGACCTTTTCAATGTGTACAAATATGTAGTACATTATTTTGATAAATCTCGTAGGGTTCAGCCTGCGTTTGCAATGTGAGCGGAAAAATATTGATAATTAACGACATCACATTAGAAACCTCAAAAATAACAATATTTCTCAACTATATAATGGATGTTATTATACATGTAAACCTTTCTATTGAATCACTCTATCTATTAAAAAAACCGCATCAAAATTCGTTGGGTAGTTTTAAAGATTTAAGCAAACAAGGGGAAATAGGGACAGAAAAAGCGACTTTGTTTTATACTATGTAGTGAAGAACTGTATTGACTTGTCATAAATGCTATTTAATTGCCTAAGTGATCAATAAACCAATTTCATGTCATTACAATCATATCAATGGTGAATGTGAAGCTCGTCTCACCATTCATCACAATACAAAATATGAATGAGTAACTCACCGATTCCTTAATGTGCTTCAGTAGACTCATGTATGACTGTTTCACCTGACTTTTAAACTTGTGGAAACGAAGCAGCAAGGTCCTGCATTCCCAGCATATACGCACAGGTATTTCAGACAGATCGTACACCTGCAATAGAAATAATGTTTTACCACTAGTGTATACCATCCTCCTTTGTGAATGCTGCACACACCTCTAGGCATGTGCGTCAGCATTTTATTTAATAAGTGTTTTGATAAATTCTTACAGCCGCTGCCAATAAACAATCCCAATCCAAAATTTGCCATTTGAGATTGACAGCTCAATCTTTTTTCTGATACTATATTCCATCCATCCATCCATCCATCAGCCAAAGGAAGTCCACTGCTGAACATAGGCCTCCCCCAATGATTTCCACAGAGACCTGTTGGAGGCAGCCTGTGTCCAGCGACGTCCCGCGACCTTTACCAGGTCGTCGGACCATCTTGTGGGTGGACGTCCTACGCTGCGCTTTCCGCTACGCGGCCTCCATTCGAGCACTTTCCGACCCCATCGGTCATCAGATCTCCGCGCTATGTGCCCTGCCCATTGCCACTTCAACTTGCTAATCCGGTGGGCTATGTCGGTTACTTTAGTTCTCCTACGGATCTCCTCATTTCTGATTCGATCTCGTAGGGAAACCCCGAGCATAGCCCTCTCCATAGCTCGTTGAGTGACTTTGAGCTTCCTAATAAGGCCCATAGTGAGAGGCCACGTCTCGGTGCCGTAAGTCATCACTGGCAACACACAACTATCGAAGACTTTCGATTTAAGGCACTGAGGTATTTTGGACGAGAAGACGTCGCGTAGTTTCCCGAACGCTGCCCACTGATACTATATTGCCAATAATCAATCTCAGTAGTGAAAAAACTATGGCAACATGGTAAATGACAAATCGAAAAGTAGAAAACAATCTAGATTGACTTCAATCTAATTTTTTCGATTGATTATTGGCATCGGCCGTTAATGCATATGTATTGATGGTTTTTTTATTAATAAATACATTTATTATATCATTATCACAGATATTTGTTTTGTGTGTAGGTGTTGGTGAGAACGAAAAGTATCTCGTAGTTCCTAATACCCACAAGACTCAATCTTAGTGTGGGGTCAGGACTATGTATGTGACTGTTGGGTGTATTTATTATTATTATCATTATTATCTCAGCCACAGCCCACTGCTGAACATAGGCCTGCCCAAGGATCTCCACATTAACCTATTGGAAGTATGCATCCAGTGTCTACTGGCAACCTTAGCCAGCTTGTCCGTCCACCTTGTAAGCGGGCGACATTGCGCTTGCCTTTACCTGGCCTCCACTCTAGAACCTTTCGGCCCCACCAGTCATCAATACATTTATAAAATAACAATTAATGAACCCAAACTACAGCAGGGCATGTGTGTCCTCTACAATCGAGAGTACGATTGAGAGTGGCTAGGCCATATAGTATACCACTCTGGCCTAGTGTAGGTTGGCGGACTTCACACACCATAGAAATTCTTTAAAATTGCTATGGTATTTAAATTTCCTCACAATGTTTTCCTTCGCCGTTTTAGTGCGTGGTAATTGACTATCAATTCATACATGACTCCGAAAAGTCAGAGGTGTGCCCTGGGATTCGAACCGCAACCACGGTGAACATAGATATAGAATCTAAACTAATGAGAGATGATCATCTAATGCCGATAGACACTATTTACCCCGCCCCAGGTCCTGCGTCCTGCGTCGACACGTGAGAGCAAATGCGAAGTTTGGTACTGCGCCATAGGTTTTAAATACTGCCACTCGCACGCGGCTCGTGACGACCAATGCGAGTGTGAGCATGTGCGGCAGAATTTTGAATCATAATGCATTTACTATCTTGTCCACTGCAAGTAAAGTCTTGGAAATGTATAAAAAAGTAATAAAAATGCTACTTACCGGTATTTCGTTCAAAATCTGCGAATACAAAATATAGAACCCAGAATCGCCTATAAAATACAATTTCCGACCATTACACATGCAAATGGAGCATAAATCCTTCATTTTAACAAGTTTAATAAACGAAAATTGTTCCACAAAATGTCCGCAAAGCACTTTAGTGTGAATTTAATGTATTTATCATCGAATTTTTATAATGTTTTCTGTGAAAGCAAAAGAAACGTCCTTCTTTGTCAAACACTTTTGACAACCATTTGTTGATACTTGATGGATGCTCAGAACTAAAGCTGAAAACACATTGTAGGTTTTTGTCTTACGCATAGACTAAAGAGTACAAAACTATGGTAAAGAGCACATCTTACATGGTTCGTACGGGTCGTCAGAGGGCCCCAATGATAAAAGAATTATAAAGGATGACGCACAAATGTAGCTATATATGTCAAGTTATAGTTATGTTAAGAATATCGACGCGGAATGTACATTTATGTATCTGTCTCATTTACACAAAGCTGACTTGTCCCTTAATGAAAGAGACAAATAATAATTCCTTTGTTTCGAATATGGCAATATTTTGTTCACTAACCACACTGGGACCGCCCATAGACCAAAATGACGCCATTTTAGTTATGCTTTCGAAACCACAGACTATTAAACCAAAAACTGCATGAAATGTCAAACTGTGGCGTTATCTGTCAATCAGAGTAAACAAATCTGCACAGTCAAAGAATTTCGGATTATTCATTGGTTAATCTCGTTTGTTAAGTTTGTTTAGTTTGCTTATTAGTTTAGTTGTTAACTTTTTAAAATGCCTCAGTGTTGTGTTAAAGGATTCGAGTCGAGTTCAAGCAAAAAGGACCCTAACATTTCTTTTCATAGGTTAGTAACTGTTTTTACGAAATACTAACAAATATGTGCTAAATTTACATTTTGGGTTTATTTTTATCATTTATAAATGTATTTGGATCTTGTTGATTAAGTTTTAGACTCTTCTAGGCGTTATTTATACAAGTAGTGTAAATAACAACCTCATTGTTTGTTTACACACAAGTTTAGAGATGAGTGGATTCGATACGAAATTATTCATATCGATATTATCATTTTTAAATATTTTGATCTTTATTTTTCAAAAAAAGAAAAAAATAGTTTATATTTAAATATATATTCAGACCGACAAACAAAGTGAAATTAAAAATATTTTTTAGATTCCCTATAAACATATAAACCAGGACAAAATGGATACAAAAAATTGGAAGCTATTGGAACCCTGCAATAAATACATTTATTTGTTCATTACATTTTGAAAAAGAAAACAGCTTTCCAACAATATTCCCGGTAAGTGAAATTGTAGTAATTATGATATTTTACCTAATAATCCTATTAATAATACAACTGTTAATCAATAACAAAGATGACATGCAAGATAATTTGGACAATTGGTAGTCTATTGTCTAATGTTCTGGAGAACCTTTTAATGAACAGAAATAGTTTTATATTTTATTATTAATTATTATAATTGTTTATCTTAACCAACACTTTCATATTCATTGATTGAATTCTAAGTGAGACATAATGATTTTCCTCAGTCAAATAATAGCAATAAAAATCTACCTATGTTACTTTATTTTATTTGGTATGTATTAAATATCCTGATAGGTATTTTTGATTTTAGCAAAGAATGGTGCAACGTAATAATTAACGAAATGTATTAGATGCAACTGGGTGTTTGTCTCGACAGGTATAACCTTGTAACGGTTGTAACATGTAAATTAGTATTAGTTGGTCATATGTTTACATTATGGCGACTAAAAAAGTAACGATAATTGTAAAGTATAAGTATATTTTTAGGAATATCAAGAAATAATTACCTCCAACCGTCACATACATAGTCTGACCCCACACTAAGATCAAAATGTTTAATACATCATATTACTATTGTTTATGTAGCAGTTGCATTTTTATTAGTTTTGTTATTTATCATAATATTAATATTTATACATACATAAACTCACGCCTTTTTCCCAGAATGGGTAGGCAGAGGTGCAACCAGGACACCCACATTTCAGCCTCCGTGGCGCAGGCGGTAAGACGCCGTTTGTGAATCGAGAGGCCGCGGGTTCGATCCCCGCACCGAGAGAAATGTTTGTGCGGCCCACAAATATTTCTCTCGGGTCTGTGTGTTTGTGAGACCGAAAAGTCTCTCGTAGTTCCTGATACCCACGACACAAGACTCGATCTTAATGTGGGGTCAGGACTATGTATGTGACTGTTGGGTGTTATTTATTTATTTATTTATTTCGCCTTGTATGTTCCGTCCTACGATGTTGTGGGTGGCGAGCCTATCGCAATATTGGGCACAAATTCCTGACTGTGCTGATAATGAATAGAAAAATCCGATATCACTTTGCGCGACCCGGGATTCGAACTCGAGACCTCAGCTTTGTAACCGTACCATAATACAACTACGCCACTGAGGCAGTCAATATTTATACATAAATTAAAATCTATAGTCCACATTATTCACCGCTTGTATTTTCTTTATAGTTTAAGTTCATTTCATTTGGCGATCTAGTGTTGTTACATAGTTTATTAAGTCTTTTAATTATTTTTATTTTTTTCGAGTTTCATATTTTTTTATATAAAGCAGCTGTTAAATAAATAATTGTCGAAAGAGACTGACTTCTGTTATACAGGGCTTCCTAGTTCAGGAGTCAGGGTGTTATTATGTTGTAAACATGTTGTAATGAAATAAAGATTAACTATTATTATTATTATTTATTCAAATAGTCTTTCAAAAGATCTTTTGGATTGTTCATTTCTGCTACCACTGCTTCGGAACGTGTTGTAGCTGTGAAGAAGAAGTGGCGCAAGAAACTTCGTCAGCAACACGAACTGTCTTCTTTTTTCTTTTTTTTATATCGCCATTTAAAATTACAATAGTTCATGTCACAGAACACAATAATGTCAGTTTATTTAGTTAATTGTGTTTATTTAGTTAATTGTTTAATTTCTATTTTTACATTTTAATTGTTAATTTTGTGTAGATATTTTATTTCTATTTATATATTTAAGTTGTTAGTTTAGTGTACACATTTTCATTGTTGTTTGCTAAATGTCTGTTTTTTTTTTAGATTTTAGTTATAATTTGGCAAAAGAAATATTGACATGGTGAAAATTGGTGCTTAAGGAAAAAAGCGTGGTATATTCGAAGTCGCAACCGAATTCTAGCTATTAATAAAGTTGTATTTTATCTCACGTGTGTATTATTTGACAAATCCAATCCAATCATCAGGTAAAACTTACCCATCAAATAAATCATAGCATGAAAAAAATATCAAAACATTGACCTATTATTATCAGATTTAATTTTTAAAGACTTGACTGTCAAGTCCTAAAATCCCCTGTTTATACTCAATTGACATGTAAAGCAAAAATTAAAAATGTTATATTAATGTTAGTCGTATGCCACTGTTGATGATCGATATCGATAAAAAAATTTGGTACTAGCGTATCACTATTTTTAGGGGCGGAGCCGCCGCCATGTTTGTGAATCAAAGTGGTACGCGTCACGTGACCTTATGTTTCATCCCCTCTATTCTTTAATCATTGGAGGGCCCACGTACGTTTTTATTTTTTTAATGTCATTGACAAAGGACGGTTTTCTCGTCTGCCAATGACTAAGCTTTTAGGGATGGAAGAGTCGATTTTTATGTACTCTTTATCTCATCTCTACATAAACAAATAAATAATATATTTTATTAAATGAAATCAATCCCAGTTGGCGCTTATTATAAACAGTTCTTATCTGTGATAACCTGTGGTACTATCACATTCAAGTTTGCAACTGTTTTATTGTCAAAAACAATGACTCAATTAACATTAAATCACACATCAATCAATTATATAATACTGTGATTGATTAAATTCTGTACACAAACATAGATTACATATTGAGAATAAATTTACTGTGGAAAAATGTTAAGCAACAATGCCGTGTACACATATTAGAAATACTTATGTATAAAATGTGTGAATTCCAAAGTAGGCAAGATCGTGTTTCGAGCACACGTCTTGTTCTTGTTGTCTTTTTTTTATATATTTCTACTACCAGTGTCATTTTAAAAGAAAACAAAAAAGAGACTACCTGAAGACAAATAACAAGGTTAACTTTTTCCTATTATAATTCCTAAAACAGCGCGTGTATTTTGAAATTTTAACATCAATAACTTAATACTTGATTGTATAAAAAATTACTCCGTTATCTTTAGTATGATACTTTATTATCTTTAGTACAAATAGGCACTGACTATTTGTTCCCATACTTCTTACTTTAAGTGAGCATATTTGTATTCTTTACATTTAACATTATATATAATTTATCTATTACGCACATACTCTGATCGTTTTTCTTCCATTTTTTAAATGAACGCACAGACGAACTTTTGGCTAATTACTGATGATTAAATAAATAAATACACTCAACAATCACATACATAGTCCTGACCCCACATTAAAATCAATTAAGTGTTGTGTCGTGGGTATCGGGAACTACGAGAGACTTTTCGGTCTCACAAACATCCAGACCCGAGACAAATACTTGTGGGCCTCACAAACATTTGTCTCGGTGCGGGGATCGAACCCGTGGCCTCTCGTTTCACAGGCGGCGTCTAACCAACTGCGTCGCGGAGGCTGTCAATTACGTCCAGTCTAGTATTTACAAACAACTGGTCAAAGAACTGCGGTGTTTATTTCTATTAAGTCAAGTTAGATTCCCAGCCACACCTCATGTAAATAATTAGAAATGTCCAAATTGTATTCAACAATTTTAATTTGTATGCAGATTGAATAAAGAAAATTATACCTTGTACGTGTTATAAATTCTAATTTAATTGTAAGTTTTAAGAAATGTTATATTAGTTTGGCTTAAAAAGCTGGTAGCCATATTTACAAAACCGATTGTTGTGTAAACTCAAGTTTGTCCACAATCGCAAATCGCTCAAAAGCGCTGTGGTGCACGGAGAAATTGTTATTTTTTTCTCTCTTCAAATTTCATTACATTGGACATTATTATCATTACTACTATTGGACTACTAGCATAAATGTACATTGTATAAATTATGAAAGAATATTTTAATGAAAGCGTTGTAGATATTTTTTACTTTCATTTCTAGTTCCTAATTTCACCACTTGTCAATTTATGTTAGTTGCGCTGTATGTCTCAGACGTTTTCTGTTTTTGAAGGTCATGCCCTCGAATTTCGACCGACAGTGTGCACACAACAAAAGAATCTATTGTTCAGATCGCTGTAAGACGCGTTGCTCTAGTATTTATGGCCGCTTCTTTACTCTATGCGTAAGACAAAAACCTACAGTTTGTTTTCAGCATAAAGCTGGAGCGCGGTGGAACTGTTCTTCAAAAAAGGTAACAACACTTTGCTGAAGAACTACAGGCCCATCTCGCTCCTGAGCTATGTCTATAAGTTGTTTTCGAAGGTCATCACAAATCGTCTCGAATGCAGGTTTGATGAATTCCAGCCTCCGTGTTTGGAGGCCGGTTTCCAAAAAGGCTTTAGTACCATAGACCACATCCATACGCTTCGGCAAGTTATACAAAAAACCGAGGTGTAGAACTTGCTGCTTTGTTTAGCGTTTGTGGACTATGAGGAAGCCTATGATTCGATTGAGGCCTGGGCTGTGCTATAGTCTCTCCAGCGGTTCCACATAGACTATCGGTACATCAAAGTGTTGAAGTGTATATACAACAACGCCAGAATATCGGTCCGAGTCGGTCGATCAGAGCACGAAGGATATTGCACTATGATCAGAGAGGCTTGAAACAGGGAGATTTCATATCTCCGAAACTGCCGCGCTGGAAAACGCCTTCAAGCTCTTGTAGAGGAAAGGATTCGGCATCAGCATCAATGGCGAGTATATCACTCACCTTCGATTTGCTGACGATATTGTAGTCACGGCAGAACCGCTGAAAGACCTTAGCACTATGCTCGAAGAACTTAATCGAGTCCTCGCAACAGGTGGATCTTAAAATGAACTTGGCCAAACGAAGATCATGTCGAATGTCCATGTTGTGCCCACCCCCATCGGAGTTGGAGGCTCGACTCCTAAAGTTTTAGACGAATATGTCTATTGAGGATAGGTGGTCCGGTGAGGCAGGTCCAACTTCGAGAGAGCAATCAATCGTTGATTCCAACTCGGTTGTGCAGCGTTCAGAAAACTACGCGACGTCTTCTCTTCCAAAATAACTCAGTGCCTTAAATCGAAAGTCTTCGATAGTTGTATATTGCTGATGACATACGTCACCGAGACGTGGCTTCCCACGAGTGGCCTTATTAGGAAGCTCAAAGTCACTCAACGAGCTATGGAGAGGGCTAGGGTTTCCCTATGCGATCGAATCGGACATGAGGAGATCCGATGGAGAACTAAAGTAACCGAGATAGCCCAGCGGTTTAGTAAGATGAAGTGGCAATGGGTCAGGCACATAGCGCGGAGAACTGATGGCAGGTGGGGCAAAAAAGTTCTCAAATGGAGGCCACGTAGCGGAAAGCGCAGCATAGGCTCTCCACACACAAGGTGGTCAGACGACCTAGGAAAGGTCGCGGGACGGCGCTGGATGACGGCTGCCTCCAACAGGTCACTGTGGAAATCATTGGGTGAGGCCTATGTTCAGCAGTGGACTTTCTTTGGCCGATTGATGATGTGTTTACAGTCACTAAAACTAGCACCCGGCTTCGTTATCGGTCGCAGTCTTGTTATACTCTATTATGTATAATTCGAATTGACCAAAATATTTTCTTATTGCTCACCTTCCTATACCACAAAATCTTACATCTAATGTGTCTCTAACTTCAGCCGTTTGGGCTCTGGGAGTATCCATTTTGTTAATCAGTCAATTTAGAGGTTTATATCTATCCATAGATAGTATTTTACTTAGATAATTTATTTTTTTAGGTTTGGGTAGGTACCTTAAAGGCCAGAGCCAGGGTGGGGCAAGTGCCCCACCCTGCCCCACCGTGGCTACGCCCATGGCACTGTCATCGGAAAAACGAGCCGAGCGAGAGGTGTTTAGAACGGTTGGGTTGTGTCCCGTTCCTATAGGGTGACCATATTTTTTGGGATATACAGGAATTTTAATCAAATTGGCTAATATAAAGTCGAATAAACCATTTTGTTTTTGAGGTAACAAACGTGATATTGTCTAACCGTGTAAAAAAATATTTGACCAAACCAAAATATTGGACCATTAGGACCTAGCACAAAAGTTCAAAATCATAGTTTTATACGTATACTTTTAATAGGTGAAATGAAAAATGAAAATAATAATAATAAATCTTTATTGACAGCAAAATTCAGTTAACAATCTTCTTGTCTGTTCACAAAGTGCGTATGTTGTGTGTTATCAGTGCCAGTCATCGTCGGGGGTGGTAGCTGGGGTCAACCCAGAGATTCTTACCACCCTCTGCCCCGCCGTTACCGTGGCCGCTGCCATAACCAGGAATAGCGAGGCTGCCGGGGACTGGAGTCCTGGTCCTGGTTTTAACAACTATTAGGCTTTTTTATTGTTTATGCCAATACTAACCACGCTTGGCAGGCGGGTTCGCGAGCGCAGGAGGGTTCGCGTTGATGACGCTGCTGTCCGTCTTCAACTGGGGAAAGGAAATAGAGTTTGCGGCTAGAAGATGTTGTTGGAAAGGAAAGTATGGAATATAGAGATGGATACTACAGCCATGGAGGGGAAAGTTGGTAGTGATTGCAGTAGTTCGGGGGCCGAGGTCGTATACTCGTAGCACCTATTTTAGGACAGGCCAGGACCACTAGCTAGAGAGGTCGAGGCCATGTTGGCCTCCCTCCGCAGGTCCGCTGTGGAGGAGTGGCGTTCCAGGCTGGAGAACCCTAGTGCTGGTGCGAGGACCGTCGCGGCAGTGCGACCTGTCCTCGAACAGTGGCTGGACAGGCGCCACGTTGCGCCGACATACCGGCTGACGCAGGTGCTCACCGGGCACGGCTGCTTCGGTGCGTACCTGTGTCGCATAGCCGGAGCGGAGGAGTCCGCCGTGTGCCACCATTGTGGCAACTGCCGTGAGGACACGGCCCAGCACACGCTAGAGGAGTGCCCAGCCTGGGACGAGGAGCGCAGCGCTCTCGTCGCGGTCATCGGAAGTGACCTTTCGCTGCCGGCCGTGGTCGCCGCCATGGTCGGCAGCCGGAGGTCGTGGCGAGCAATGCTCTCCTTCTGCGAACACGTCATGTCGCAGAAGGAGAGCGCCGAGCGGGATCGGGAGCAGACCGATCCCGCCCGTCGCCACAGGAGACGAAGGAGGCGCCGGGATAACATCTAACCCGGCGCCGCAGAGGCCACACGGGGTCGCCGCCCCTACCTTGGCGGCCCCCGAGACGTGACGCGACACGCGTCGTAAGCCGCGTCGCTGAAGCGGCGGTGCACAAAGAGGCGGTCCTGGCGCGTCCGCTCAACGGTAACCCGGGGCCGTCTCTGTAGTGCACCGATGGTGGCCGACGCGGGGTTTTTAGTCGGTATTTCGGCGCGTATTGTGGTAGGGACCCGACCCAGCGGCCGCCCGTCCACATCCACGGGCGGCACAACATCTCGCTGGGCTCGGAAGGCGCCGGTGAGTCCGACGCACCCTCGCCCCTTCGGGGGTGGGATGGTCCGTAAAGGGATTTTCCCCGCGAGAAAAAAAAAAAAAAAAAAAAAGGACCACTAGCTAGGAGCATCGCTGACCTACTTAATACCAGATAAACGTTATTATTCATACCTAATCTTGTAAAACCTAACAAATTATAAATAAAAAAATACCTAACAAATATCTTAATCGAATCATTAACAAAGTTCAAAATAGCGGCAATAACTATAATTCTGAATCTCAATTTAAAGGGGAGGTTTAAATTTCAAATTTCAGACCAATCGGATCAATAACAAAAGAGTTTCTTCCTTTCTGCCATATTATTAGTGATATTTACAACAAAAATTTTTTTTTTGATTTTATGTATATATTATTCTATTATTCACGCCATTATTTTTCATTTGGAATAAGGTTTCCATAACTGTAACGGCTTAAATTTTTATGTAACATTTCAACCCGTTTATGGTTAACTTTAAGAACATAAAGTGTGCAGTTATTTTTGTTCATAAATGAGTAAAGTTTGACATCTGTAACTTCAACAGTTTAGATTTTTCCTTACATACTGCCATGTCTTTGTTCAACCCCTTCAAGCGTTGTCTATATAATAAAAGGTAACCTTTTGCCCTTACCCAAGGTCTATCTCTGTATCAAATTCTATCAAAATCGGTTCAGTGGCTTGAAAATGTAGCGGACAGTGGACCAGTTAGTGTAATACGTTCGTGCCGAAATCTTACATCACTCAGTAAATAAAAACTATCGCAAGAAATAAATATTTTTTAATCATACTTAATTCATGATTAATTGTATTAGAAAACTTTTATCGTGTTTATTTTCACTTAAAACATAGTAGGATGCAAATTAACGTGCATAAATTAAACATTACTTTAATAATAAAATTGTAAAGAAAAAAGAACTGATTTTAATATTCAAGCAGATTAAAAGTTATTCAATAATTCATCTGAACTTTGAATTGTCGATCAGAAAAGTTCTAAGGCGGGTTTTATTATGGTCACCGTAGCGAATGTTTGTAAACAAAAATGGTAAATCTCATGAAACCACTCACTTTTGAATCGATATACAACAACCACTATATTATCCACTTATACAAATCATTTTGCAACACTTTTTAACCAGTTTCCGTTAATAAATATCGAAAATAATTTGAAATTGTACACCTGTGACATTTCGTATAAGCCATGACATATTTTATTTTTATTATCAAGTGTCCAGAGTTATAATTACAAATTCTCCTATCATGCATTTAACCTTCCATTGTAATGCCATGAATTCGTTTATGGACCCATAAATAAAGTTAAATAATAATATTTTTCTATATGTTACTATAGATAGTTTTTCGGAGTCATGTGTGTATTGATAGTCAATCATCACGCACTAAAACGGTGAAGGAAAACATCGTGAGGAAACCTGCATACCATAGCGATTTATAAACATTCTATGGTATGTAAGTCCGCCAACCCGCACTAGGCCAGCGTGGTGGACTATATGGCCTAACCACTCCCAATCGTACTCTCGATTGTAGAGTAGGCCCGTGCCCTGCAGTGGGACGTATATGGGCTGATACAGATACAGACTATAGATATTCTGTGTTTATTTTTTTATCGAACTAATTACCTTTTCGCGAATGTAAAATAATCTACTATATAAAATATTTTTTTTGGTCTGGCTTGCAAATGAAAAGGGATAAAACCCCCTCATACTGTCTCACTCGGTTTCGGCCTTCCTCCATGTCATTTACCATAGTAAATCAAACCTTATGCTACATACACATGTCTTATTTCAGGATGACATCATTTTCTTCGTGCGCAATCCTGTTTATATACTACATCCATGGATGGATGCCAAAAAAAACTAAATTCAGGCCGGTTTAACCTGTGATGTGATTTAAACACGTTACTTATAATTTTTGTAATCACTATTACTATTGCTAATAAAGTCAAGAAAAAGTCTTGCATTTATATTCACCCATAGATTTATATTATGTGCATGGTCTCAACTGCGGTGCGTTCCATTTGAAGTTCACAACGACCACGCTCACGACCGCGATATTCCACTACCGCGCGGCGCGCCGCGCCGCCGCCGTTCCACTTGCTCGTGAACGTTACGATCGCAAACCCAAGTGGAACGGGTTATTTGGCGTTTTGAGCGATTCGATCATTTTACTGTAGTCAAAATAAACTGATAATATTGAAATTAAGCTATTTTTCACAGATTTTATCGCGAATTAGGAATAATTTTCGCATTTTTTTAACTTCCTGACACGATGTTTCGATTACTTTACAGCACGAAAACTGCACTCGAGTTGCGCCTGCGCCGCGCTCGTGGCAAATAGTTTCATTTCAATGTGTAATATTCGCCTAAATCTAAGAAACCAAATGAATAATGGCTTAATCGAGATCAAATTACACCATGATCATACTGATGAGTCAAGAGGTAGTTTGCTGACAACAGTACTTTACTTTATGTTGCGATTCTTATTTAAATATCGGCATATCGCTCATTATAACGCAAGAATTTAATAGATTAAAAAAAACGCTACCTGGCGACCTTCAACCTGCTTTCTGTACCTACGTACCATAAATAATACTTGAGAATGATATTTCTAAATTAAGGACTTATTTTTGATAAGCAAGCAAACCAATTAGTAGTCATCGCGGCCCTTAAACATCCATACTTACCGCCAGAGGATAAGCAAAACTTAGCTTCTCTTGTAAGTTTTCTAGATGGTACATACCAGTATCAGTATTAATATTTCTGAAGAAAGAGGAATTCACAAAAATGTATGGCGAAGAACTTCTTCAACCCGTAACTAAAGGTGAAAACACATTGTAGGTTTTCGTCTTACGCATAGAGTAAAGAAGTGGCCATAAATACTAGAGCAACGCGTCTTAGAGCGATCTGAACAATGGATTCTTTTGTTGTGTGCACATTATAGGTCATACACTTAAGACGTGACCACAGACTACATAGAAAGAACCTTGTACGTTCCATTGTCCTGATTGGTCAATTGGCCCCGTACTTACCGCTCTTTACTCTATGCGTAAGGCGAAAACCTATAATGTGTTTTGAGCTTAACACACTCAGGACGACTACCTAGGATCAAGGATTAATTGCCAAGCAATTGTCTAGCAAGGCACCCGCTGTCTTACCCAGGGTTCCAGTACTGCTAAGACTTGCACTGCAGATTCTTCAAAGAGATAGAGCCACGCTATTGTTATGACTCAGAATGAATGGGCAGATTCCCCCGGGGCGGTAACACTATCACAGGAGATCAACGTGAAATGTCGTGAAATTTTTCTGTCACGTTTGTTTTTCCGTGAGAGAGATAGCCAGATGCTCTACACCCTTTTTCTCTACCCATCCTTTATCCTTCCCCTTCCGATTTGATGCCATCAAGTGACCTGCGTTGGTTTGCTGGACCTTTTTTTTTTTTTTATTGCTGTGTATGGCGAGACGAGCATGCCGTTCGCCTGATGGTAAGCGATGCGACCGCTCATGAACAGTAGCAAAACCAAACAACATCTTGAACTATAAAGCAATGCTTGGCATTCCACTGCGCTCGCCATCCTGAGACATAAGATGTTAAGTCTCAATACGTCCAGTAGTTACTCTGGCTACAATGTCCTTCAATCCGAAACACAACAGTGCATTTAAACTGCTGTTTAACGGGAGAAATAGACATTGCGGTGGTACCCACCCAGGCAGCCTCTCACATATGAGAGACCTACCACCAGTAAAAGGACCTATTGAATAAAAAAGAGCCTGTAAACAATAAAAAAAACTGCATACAACGTATAAAATATTTAATCCTTACTAATTAACTGTAATATATTCTTTAATTCTATTAAATTTAATTCAGCTTGAGACATAAACGATTTGTAGAACGCAGAAGCAAAACGTAAATCTTAGTTGTTGTCGTAAGATGATATGGGAAATTCACCCTTATCTCCACATAGTAATACACATATTCCTGTACACAGTATTGCTAGAAGACGCGCATATAGGGCGCGAATTCTCGAAGCTCATATTGATGAGAGTATGTACGTTAATACTAACTCTATGACATTAACTCTTAGAAATAAGGGTCAATTTGCATTAATTTTTTATTGAATCTTTGAAACCTGCGCTATATAAATTGTCTCGAAATATAGTTATTTGGATATAGTTATAATTCATAGTTCTTTTTGTATATTTGCCACCAAACAGAAAAATCTAAACACCTTGCAATTTATTTTTTTGTTACGATTAACAGAAAAATGTGTATAAATTTCATTTGAATTCAGAACACCCACATTGGGATTTAAAACTTCATATTATTCACTATTTACGACATTCGAAATACAAATATACACATTTTTCGTAAGACGTACATATTTGAGTTGGATAAATAAAAACGTTTATAGGCCAGCGTTGTGGACTTTGGCCTAACTCCTCTCAATCGTACTCTCAATTGTAGAGGACGCCCGTGCCTTGCAGTGAGATGTATATGGGATGATACAAAGAAGAAATATATTGACTTGACAGCCTCCGTGGCGCAGGCGGTAAGACACCGCCTGTGAAACGAGAGGCCGCGGGTTCGATCCCCGCACCGATAGAAATATTAGTGCGGCCCACAAATATTTCTCTCGGGTCTGGGTGTTTGTGAGACCGAAAAGTCTCTCGTAGTTCCTGATACCCACGACACAAGATTCGATCTTAATGTGGGGTCAGGACTATGTATGTGACTGTTGGGTGTTATTATTATTATTTTAAAGTACAGTCAGCAACATTAATCGCTACACATTCACGAGATTTGGAATTGTCTCATCATCCAAAATAATAACAATTTTCAATATTGTATGACACTTCTCGGCATAGATGACTTTACTTGGTTATATTTTACGACTTCAGAGTAGTACGTACAAATTTTAATTCATAAAAAGGTTATCAGAAATTGTGAAGTGTGCAGCGACTTATGTTGCTGACTGTACATTAAAGTGTTCTACCGGGTATATCAAGACTGCTACCGAAAACGAAGCCGGGTGGTACTTTTAGTGACTACAAACACAATGCAACTAAAAATTTCGCAAAGAAACGCGACATTAATTTTTAATGATTTTTTAAATATCGTCATTTTTGGGTGGTAAATCCATAGTTTTTGCTAAAATAATAATTTGAACTGTTTTATACCTTAGAGTATTTATAAATAAAAGGGCATACACTATTATTTTAGGAAAATATGTATTTACCACCCAAATATGGCCATAGGAAAAAAAATAACAAAAAAAAATTGTCACTTTTTTTGCAACTTTTTCTGTTGCATTGTGTCTGAAGTCGCTTAAACTACCACCCGGCTTCGTTTTCGGTAGCAGTCTTGATATACCCTGTATAATATTTGACCGCTTCTGTGCCCCAGATATTTATGGAACCAGGGGTCGTGGATTATATTCTCGTCTGAGACGAATGATGGTGATTCAAAGTTTTTGTATGCCAGTCTCTCGTAGTTTTAAAAACACAAGACTTGATCTTATTGCGGGGTCAGGACTATGTATGGACCATTGTGGTAACTACATAGTATAAAACAAAGTCGCTTTCTCTGTCCCTATGTCCCTTTGTATGCTTAAATCTTTAAAACTACGCAACGGATTTTGATGTGGTTTTGTTTTAATAGATAGAGTGATTCAAGAGGAAGGTTTATGTGTATAATACGTACATATTATTGTACAGAAATCTATTTGTACCCGGCGAAGCTGGGCCGGGCCGCTAGTTGTTAGTACAAATAAAAATAATGTTAATTTCAATTCATGTATTTAAGTACAAAATATTTTTACAAAAATACTTATCACATTTGCAAATTTCATTTTTAATACTGTAGAATCTTGGATCATTTTATTTTAAGTTTGTTTTTTATGATAGTATACAACATTTAAAGGGACATCCATAAATTGTGATATCCGTATGACATAATTTATAGCTAGTCTTCTTAACCCACACTAACATCCCACGTAAACATATTTAATACATTGTATTTTAACAGTGGAATTACGCATGTCAAACTTTTTATCCGATTCTGGTGTGGAATTTTTGCAAAACCTTTATTAATTTTCTTAACACTGTATTTCTTTGTCGAATCCCACAATTAAGTACCTACTTTGATTGACATTTGACTACTGTGAATCTGTGTGAACGTGGGATTGGGTTATGTTCGTGAATCCCACGAGTTAGAATTTTGGCAACGATTTAATTTTTCTGCAACATTAGGTTTCTTATTTGACCATAGATACTGTTCTTATTTCACTTTCTTATTAATTTCATTGCGGGTTAAAGACAAGTTAGCATTCCCGGAGACTCGGCGAGCTTCAACGCTCGGTGTCATTACATTGCGTGCTGTTGATCCTGGCTCACAGAAGTTACCGCGGTGGGTGTGAGGGTGGGACAGTCTCCAAAAGATACTCTTCTGCCAAGTTGTGTGCCTTGGTGTATTGTCTACTTAGTTGCCAGTTGTTCTCGCTATGGCGGCCCCGGTTGCATGTTTAGTAACGGTGGTTGCGGTACTAAGGAAGGTAATATTTCGCTCCCTAATTTCTTCACTTTTTTCGCCTTTTTAGGTTGAACTTTCATCTGAAAAACAACATTGAAATGTGAACATTTTGGTTGCATGAGTATATTAAATTGGTGTAAAATGACATTGGCTAAAAACACATTAATAAAATTAATAAAAATACAGGGTGTAGAGACTGCGACCGAAAACGAACCAGGTATTATTTTTCGTGATTTCAGGCACAAAGTGAACAAAAATTAAAAAAAAAAACAAATACAAAAAGTGCAACCTTTTTTTGTTATGTTTTAAATCATTTCCATTGTGTTTGGGTGGTAAATCCATAGTTTTTCTAAAATATAAATTTAAATAATTGGTACCATTTTGGTTGCAGTCCCATATCATATACCCAATATAAGCAATCTTTGTTTAATTTGAACCAACTGAATATCCTCTGTAAATATTAGGAATTTTTCCGCCATTACAATTCAACATAATCCATGATGAATATAGGCGATAGAATATCAAAAAGGGGCCAGTAGTATAAATTAACATAATAAATAAATATCGACGGTGAAGTACCAACACCTACTGTAATTTTTTGAGAAATAAACTTTTTTATCGTTTTAATTACAAAGGTTATAATTAAGCCCATGTTTTAGTGGAGCCTACTAAATATATTTTTACTACACATTTACATACATTTACTATTCCCCGTTATTAATATTGCACCTATACAATTAAAGAGACCTAACTAAAAAAAATCATTTTTTGGGAAACGATCATTAAAGATTTGTAACTTGAAAAACATTTACTTATGGAAGATACATCGGGAAGACCGAATTATACATCTTTCTGTCTTTCACGCGTCAATAAGTCCTTCTTTAAGGGTCGATATGGTAATTTTGAGACAATATACATATAATTAAAAACCAAAATATTTTTTTTGCATTAGGTCACTTTCTTTTTTTAATTCTAAAGGTGCGATATATATATTTTTTAACAATTTTTTTTTCAGTTTGTGTAAAATGACTGTCATTTCCAGCCGCTGCCAATAAACAATCCCAATCCAAAATTTGCCGTTTTAGATTGACAGCTCAATCTTTTTTCTGATACTATATTGCCAATAATCAATCTCAGTAGTGAAAAAACTATGGCATCATGACAAGACACCAATCGAAAAGTAGTAAACAATCCAGATTGACTTCAATCTAATTATTTCGATTGATTATTGCCATCGGCCGTCTATTTATACCTTGTAGTGCACTTCTCTCACGTGTCGATACAGACTGGAGTACCAGCCAAACGCGGCGGTACATTGAGTACACTGGTACGGCGTCTCGCTCGTGTGCATCGCTACAATGTGATACTTCAACTTGGCCGCGTTCTGTAACAATCAAGACATGGTTTATGGCTCAATTCGAAGGTCTCGGCTTTAAATCCCGGGTCGGGCAGAGTGATGTTCGATTTTTATCTATTCATTATTTATCAGCTCGGAGTCCGGAATTTGTGCCCGATATGGCGATAGGCTTGCTGTGATTGATCACATCGTGGGACGGAACATATTAGGCGAAATGTGGGTGTTCTCGCACCTCTGCCTACCCCTTCTGGAAGCAAGGCGTGAGTGATGTATGTAAACATGCCAAAATTCTAACTCGTGGGATTCACGAACATAGACCAATCCCACGTTCACACAGAGTCAAAGGTGTCTACATCAATCAAAATACTTAATTGTAGAATTCGACAAAGAAATTCAGTAAGTAAATTAATAAATAAATACACCCAACAGTCACATACAAAGTCCTGACCCCACACTTACATCGAGTCTTGGGCCGAACAAATAAGTGTGGATGTCACTTACATTTATTTTGCTGCGGGGACCGAAACTGAGACCTCACTTTTAACAGCCGGCGTCTAACCAAATGTGCCACCCAACCTATCGAAGCATGAAATAAATAAAGAACGTTACATACCTGATAAGACTTCCCACAGACGTGACACAAATTGTCCTTCTTCTCTTTATTTCTGTGTACATTTTGCATGTGAACATACAACGACGTGTGACATTTAAACGGCTGAAACAAAGCATTCAAATATTTTGTAGATGCATACCTCTAGCTTTCTTTTTTATTACTTAATTTTCTCATTGAAATAAAACTATTATTCACGGATTTTATATTAAAATTAAACAAAATTCGCGATAAAATCCCTAGAAAAACAGTTTTATTTCAATGTATAATATTCGCGCAGGTAAATCTAAAAAACCATTAGTTAAATTGAGCTAAGTATTTCTCAAAGTAATGTATAGATTTTTTAAAGTCTTGTTTTTGTATAAATTCATAGTTTTTGCTAAAATAATAATTGAAACTCTTGGGTACCATAGTCTCTAAAAATAAAAGAGTGTACTTTATAATTTTTGAAATAACTATTCACCTCCCAAATACGACGAAAAGAAAGAAATATTCAAAAAAAGCGTAGTTCTTTTTATTTCAAAAAAAATGTTGGTACCATAGAGTCTCTAAAAAGGTGTTTACATTATTATTTTAGAATAAAACTATTCACCTCCCAAATACGACAATAGGAAAAAATCACAAAAAAATATTGAATATTTTTTCCATTGTGTCGGAAGTCATTAAAACTACCACCCGGCGTCGTTTTCGTAGTGTAGATACACCCTGTATAACGGTAAAGTTATATTCACCTTATTACACAGCTGGCATCTAAACTTGATGTTGTTCAGATGCTCCCAATCGATATGGTCGCGGAGTCGAGTCTTGCTCACGAACTTTTTACCGCATTCGTTGCACATGAAACTATAATTGTGGGATTTTTAGTATAATATGTTTCTTTTTTGTATTTCATAAAATGTCGGGACGAGTATGCCGTTCGCCTGATGGTAAGCGATAAGACCGCTCATGAAGCATTGAACGAAAGAACTGCTGTTCATGAACGGTCATATCGCTTACCATGAGACGAACGGCATGCTCGTCTCGTCATTCATGGCAATAAAAAAAGTGTGTGCGTGTGTGTGTGTGCGCGTGGGCGCGTGTGCTTGTGCGTGTGTGTGTGTGTGTGTGTGCGTGTCGGTACCTGAACTCGCTCTCGGACACATGTCGTCGCGACACACGCAGGTGCTGTCTGTACGTGGCGACAGATGCAAACCGCTTGTCGCACGTCTCACAGTACAACTCGCCTGAATCGCGCGCCTAAAGGATAAAGATGAAAACACATGTAGTAAATACATATAGTATTTCGTCTTACGCATAGAGTAAAGAGCGGTAAGTACGGGGCCAACTGACCAATCAGGACAATGGAACGTACAAGGTTCTTTCTATGTAGTCTGTGTTCACGTCTTAAGCGTATGACCTATAATGTAGGTACACACAACAAAAGAATCCATTGTTCAGATCGCTCTAAGTCACGTTGCTCTAGTATTTTTTACGGCTTCTTTACTCTATGGGCCTTATTAATAAACTCGGATAAGCGATGGATTAACTTAAGGCCTTGGGCTAGAGAATTCACTTTATTATTATGAATAGCTAGATAGTAATGACTATATTAATAAAAATCTATGTTCTTCAGCCTAACGTGATAATACTGTTATGGCAATCCACTGATTTTAAAAGTAAAAAGAATGGTCAAAATAAATTAGTCAATTTTAAAGCTTTGAGCTAAAGTTTAACCCCTCGCTCATCCAAGTTTCTTAATAAGGCCCCACGTGTAAGACGAAATACTAAAATATGTTTTCACCGTAACACGATACATTCGATTTAAATAAATAAATAACACGTATAAAAATATTAGTCGATCGGCTTCGTGAATCACAATCGCAAATCGCAAAATTTTGCTTATTTATATAACTTGACATCTTTATATCATTATATCATTGATGTCAATAAGTTGACGGCGGGGCGACCATTTTGAACTTTAAATTTCAATTTATATTTGTCATTTATAGAAATCGCAACGATGCTGCTTAAATTGCTTAAATATAAATATTTTCAACCAAATAATGAGATACTCAATAACAAAATTTAACCTCAAATGTCATTCCTTTCATTCTACTTCTATTTTTAATATGTTAATTATTCCTTACATAATTACTGTATCAATGTCTGGAATAAACACTATTTTATACAAATACTAGCGGCCCGGCCCAGCTTCACCCGGGTACAGATAGATTTCTGTACAATATGTACGTATTATACATATAAACCTTCCTCTTGAATCACTCTATCTATTAAAAAAACCGCATCAAAATCCGTTGCGCAGTTCTAAAGATTTAAGCATACAAAGGGACATAGGAACAGAGAAAGCGACTTTGTTTTATACTATGTAGTGATTACAATTTTTGCTTGAAATAATCTATTGAAATAACATTTTATAGAGCAGAAAAAACGGATAACATCGATCACCCAATAATTGCCGTCTTCATATAAAAAGTGCAGTTAAAAATGTTCTAATTAAAAATAGTACAGTATCTGACTCACCTTATGAGTCCTCATGTGCCGTCCCAGGTTCGATTTCCATTGGTATACCTTGCCACAACGCGGACACGGATATCTGTTCTGTCCTTTATGAAGTACACTGAGGAATTACATAAAAGATAACCAATTAACATTTCCTAGTACAAATATTATACAGGCCAATGTTTGTGTGTTTGTTGAAATATAATTAATTTCTTGCCCGTTCTTCTCTAGTGAAAACCGCTTTCCGAACCGGGTGGTAGATCAAAAAATTACTGATTGTAAATTATGTAGAACATCTTAATGGATTTAAGAAATTACAAATCTATACATATAAATAAAATGTAAGTGTCTGTTTTTAAAGTTAAAATTAAAAAAATATGTCCAACTACATATCGTTATATACACGATACCGATAACGAAACTGACCTTATTTTCTTTGTCTGTCTGTCTGTTTGTTCCGGCTAATCTCTGAAATGGCTGGACCGATTTTGACGGGACTTTTATTATCAGGTAGCTGATATAATAAGGAGTAACTTAGGCTACATTAATTTTAGAAAAAATATTTTATATTAGAAAAATAAAGTTATTGCTAAATTCCACGCGGACGAAGTTGCGGGCACAGCACACTAATATACTCACTTGAGATGATATCTGTAAGTCTTTCTGGAGCTAAACATCTTTCCGCATTCAACACACTGAGGTTTCTCAGGCAATTCCTCTTTACTTGACTGTTTGACTTTTCGGGGGGCCTTATCCACTTTACCGTTGACTTTGGGGACAGCCTAAAAATAAAAAAATATTTTGGTGGTTATAAGTGTAGGTATTAGAATAAGCACTCACTTCCAGGAACTAACTATTGTATATTTTGTAAATTAACACTTAATACATTCACAGACAGAGTAAAATTATAATTATGCGACTCGGAGCGAGATGTGCTCGTGACGAGAGATGACAGACTATCTTCTTTCATCCAAATAAACCGACCCTTTTATAGGACTACCCGAATGAGGATCGGTGGGGATAAATCTTCCAGAAAATATATTTAAGCCATAAAATAGGGTCTATCCTTTCAACTAAAAATTAAGGTCGGCCCAAACATCTGGGCTATTGTCCAAACAGAAAGGTTTACCCAAACATGTGTACTATTGTCTAAAAAACATAAATTTGTTGCAAAGGATTACCGCCACTAAAGAACTTAACTATAATAATACAGTTTTATTGCCCCGGCATGAACGGGTCATTACAATTAGGAAACAATAATTTAGCACAGCATCTTTTTAACTAATATTATACAATAAGGTACACAAAAATTCTTACTTAAATAAAACGACTCGCAGATGTTTTATGGTTAAACATCTGCAGTCATATTTTAAAATGAAATGCGTGTTTAAATAATGTTCAAATTACAACTAATAAGCGTGTTATTTTAAAAGCTAAATATAAGTTGGCGTATTGCAACCGCTTTAAGAGCGTTTATACCCTGCACGCGCTTTTTGGCTTAAAAACAGGACTTTTCAAATGAGTTAATAGCCACCAATAAACAATTTAAAGGAAAACAATTATTACTAATTTTAGAAAAGGTTGTCATCTAGGGATTTTGGTAGAAAACATTATAGATTGATTGATAATTTGTAAGTACTATACGGATTACTGAACACAAGTTTCGTTATTTAGGCTTTAAATGGCAATTTAGAAGCTTAAGATATCCTTAACCACTAAATATAAGACGAAAATAAAAATATTATCAGACTGATAAGACCCTTATGGAGGGATTTTGCTGAGAAAAATAATCTTTTTGTGTTTAGTTCCTGAAAAATAAAAATTTAAACAATGCGAAATTATTCCGAAACTGTCGTCAAGAACATATTTTTTTTTCACCAACTTATCGTACATAATTTTTTATAACAATTGCATATTATAATAGAAGAACATCTTATCAATAAATTATCATTTTTATATTTCAACAAAATTAGTTTTCATGTTTTCTACAAATATTTTAAAAACCACTATAAAACACGCTGTCCGACGTGGATCAAATCAGACCGCCGCAAGGCCTTCTAGAGGGAGGACGTATCGCTCGTCGCTCAGGCCTGGCTGCAGTCGATTATGCCGCGCGTAGTAAAAATAGCCACGCGCGGAATGCGATTACCACATCTTAGTACTTTGGTAGTAACGTATTTAATTATTTTTATTACCTACAATGATTTTGTAGTGAGTATAAATTATGTTTCAGCATATAATGGGACGTAATTCCGAGGCCAAATTATGTTATGTATTGTAATATAAAATTAAATATATTTCGTAATTGTAAGAGGTTGTAAGGCCCCTAACACTATTTATGTGTTCGAACACGAAATGATTAATAAAACGTCCGTAGTGTCTACTGATTGAACATTGATTTGAATGCAACTTAACAATGTAATAATAACGAAAGTATGATTATTATCTAAATTTGTATTGTTCATTGCTTGCACAGTAGTATTTGTCTACTTATAATGCAAATAAAATATGTTTATGATATTATATTACAGTTACATTTCAATTGAATATTTGAAGCGCACGGATCAAAGTTGTTTGAGCCGATTGTATAGCGAGCCGACGCGACGCGACGCGGCAGCTCTACGCACACAGCTTTGGTCGCTTATGTGTGCGTGAAATTAACGAAGAAATACCTATAGTTGACTTTGCGCGCAAGGTGTATACGCTCTTAAAAGCTAAATCTAAGTTGGCGTATTGCAACCGCCACAGCACCCCCCTACCAGTGAATGACAGTTCACGAAAATCCACTTTGGAAATAATCCGGGAAGCGGACGCGCCTTCCGGACCTTGTTCGCTGGTGTGCATCTGTTTCGTGATGTACATCTTCAGTGTCTTGAGTTGTCCGTTGCCTTGGTGCTTGATGTTCGTCGTCAGCTGAAGTGTTTTCAGGGTCAGCTAACACATAGGCTGGTTTAAGACGGTCAATGGAAATTGTAACGTCACGACCGCGGACGTTAACAACAAACGTCTTCTCCCCTCGCATGACAACCTTGAAAGGGCCCTCGTAAGGACTCTGCAGGGGCACTTTTGGACCCTCGCGGCGCACGAAGACTTGGTCAGTGGTGCTGAGGTCTTTAAAAATGAAAGTTCTTTTCTCGCCATGCCGAGATACTGAAGTCGGTCGCAGCTCTTGGAAGTGTTGCCGTAGCTGTTTCACAAAGTCCGTTGCACTATTGCTGTTGGTGATTGTCATCTGTTGCACCAAAAACTCTCCTGGAATCCGCAGTGGCTGACCATATACCATCTCGGCGACCGTAGCCTCTAAATCTTCCTTCCAAGCAGCTCGGATGCCCAGCAGCACGGTAGGGAGAATTTCAGTCCACCGTGTATCCTGATGGCATTTTATAGCCGCCTTCAGCTGACGATGAAAACGTTCCACCATACCGTTGGACGCCGGATGATAAGCCGTAGTCTTGAAATGCGTCGTGCCTGCCAGTTGACTGAGGTGCTTGAATAGGTGCGACTCAAACTGTCTACCACGGTCGGATGTGATCCTCAATGGTGTGCCAAATCGTGAGATCCAATGGTTGTAGAACGCTTTAGCCACCGTTGTTGCTTCCTGGTCTTGGAGTGGTATTGCTTCTGGCCAACGAGTAAAACGATCTATCATTGTGAGACAGTACCTGTAACCTTCAGATATAGACATTACGATTATGTCTATATGGATATGCTCAAATCTGGATGTCGGTGGAGCAAATGATCCAACAGGGGCAGATACATGCAATCAATGCAGCTTCGAGCCCATTTTCTGCAATCGGAGTTTATTGACGGCCAAATATAACGTTGGGTCAAAGTTTGACCGTAGCATTGATTCCGAAGTCGATGGACGGTGTTGAATGCAATTCTCCTAAACGGCGTGGTGATGAATGGTCGAACAGTTTGTGTTGATACGTCACATGTTACGGGGATGTTCGTGCCTGGAATCAGTATACGTTTCAATTGCAAAGACGTATTTTCTTTTAGCAATTTTCGAAGTTCTTCGTCGTCCGCCTGCGAGTCAGCGAGTGCCTTGAAGTCTAGAGTTGTTTCGAGCTCTTCTACGCGAGACAATGCATCAGCGACAGGGTTATCTTTTCCAGCAATGTGACGAATATCCGTTGAAAACTGGCTGATGAAATCTAAGTGTCGAAATTGGCGTGGTGAGCATTGGTCTGATTTCTTCCGAAATGCGAAGGTAATGGGCTTATGATCAGTATAAATAGTGAACTTTCTCGCTTCTATCATGTGTCTGAAGTGTTTGACAGCAAGATATATAGCTAGGAGTTCGCGGTCATAAGCTGCATATTTCTGCTCGGTGGGGCTCAATTTCTTCGAGAAGAAGCCCAGCTGTTGCCAATGATTATCCACAAACTGCTGCAGCGCTGCGCCGACGGCGTAGTCCGATGCATCACACATTAATGCTAACTGTGCGTCGGGTTTAGGATGAGCAAGCAAGGAAGCCTCCGCGAGACTCTCCTTGCACGCCTCGAAAGCCTTTGTAGTAGCTGGTGTCCAGGGCACAGGAGCATTTCCTTTAAGGTTCCCTTGGAGTAGGTCGTTAAGCGGTGCTTGAGTTGCGGTAGCACCTGGTATGAACCTACGGTAAAAATTAATCATACCGAGAAATCCACGTAGCTTTTTGACTGTGTCTGGTAATTTAAACCGTTGTATATCGACAACTCTGTCTGGAAATGGTTGAGTACCAGTTGCAGTTACCATATATCCCAGGAAACGAACTTCTTTCTGACCAAAGATGCACTTGCTGGGGTTGATGACGACGCCATATTTCTTAAGACGATTAAAAACAATTTTTAAATGCTTGAGGTGCTCTTCATGTGATGATGATGCAATTAAAATATCATCAATGTACACGTACCAAAAGTCCAATCCCAGTAGCACTTCGTCCATGAAGCGCTGGAAGGTTTGGGCTGCGTTACGTAATCCAAAAGTCATGTACATAAATTCGAAGAGTCCGAATGGAGTAATGATGGCTGTCTTAGGTATGTCTTCCTCTGCGACTGGTATTTGGTGGAATGCTCTTACTAAATCAAGAGTGGAGAAAATGTTCTTCCCGTGCAGTCCTTGTGCAAAGTCCTGAATGTGACGTACTGGGTATTTATCGGGTTCTGTCCGACTATTGAGTGCCCGATAGTCTCCACATGGTCTCCACTCATCTCCTTTCTTGGGAACCATGTGTAGTGGAGAAGCCCATGGACTTTTTGATGGCCGACACAATCCTAGTCGTAACATCGCCTCGAATTCTCTTTTAGCGGCAGCCAACTTGTCTGGAGCAAGACGACGGGGTTTGTGCGCAACTGGTGGGCCTGGAGTCGTAATGATGTGGTGTTTTGTGCTGTGGCTTACTGTTTTAGGTGCGCCATCCGGACGAATAATATCTGGGAACTCCTGCAGAAGCTCATGGTATGGTGATGAGCCATTAATGACTTTGATGCTTGGTTCCTAACACTCTGTTATCTCCGCTTTGTAGGTAAGCAGGGTGGAGGAGTCTATCAAACGTCTTCGTTGCAGATCTGGTAGGAGTCCATAATATGCCAAAAAATCAGCACCTAAGATTGGCTTGGAGACATCGGCTATTATGAACCTCCAAGTAAAATCTCGTCTTAGGCCAAGGTCCAACGTTAAATTAGCAATTCCATATGTAGCGATCACTGTCCCGTTGGCTGCAGAAAGCTCGTAGTTTGACTTTTTATGCGGGCCTTGAATACGATGACGAGGAAACACGCAGATGTCAGCTCCGGTGTCCACGAGGAATTGGATTTTGCTGGCTCGATCACAGACGAATAAACGGCGCGATTTCTTAGGGCAGGAGTCGTTTGCCGTCATTAACGACTGCCCGGAGCGTTTCCCGTAGCCTTGCTGCATGGTGGAACACATTTTGTTGCCTTCGTATCAAACCGCCAGTGATACCAACACAAATCACGTGGACGTGGACCGCGGCTTCTGGAACGTGAGCGAGATCGTGATCTGTTTCTATCTCACACTCGCGCACGTGAAGTGGGATCATTGATTTCTCGACGTAGCAAAGCAATCTCGTCCTTTAAACTGACGTACATCTTTTTCATGTCTTCCGATACCGATTCCTCTTGTTTGGTGGAAGTAGGACGAATTCCGGCCTCTGCAATAGCTGGACGCATTGGCAAGTATTCTAATGCTGCATCTGCAACTTCCGCAGCTTTCTCCAACGGTTGGTCCTTAACAGTTGCTAGGATGGGCTGTAAGACCGTTGGCAATCGTCCTTGCCAAAGTGTACGGACAGTAGATTCCGACATATTCTCACCAGCTAGGTTTCGTAGACGTCGAAGAAACTGTGACGGCTTATCATCTCCCAGGTCCTCGCGTTCCAGCAGCTGACGTGTTCGCTGACTCTCCGATGTACCACAACGCTTTGTCAAAATCGTCTTGAACGTTGTATACGGAGCGTCTTCGGGCGGGCTTAAAATGACATCACGCATTGTGTCTATGATTTTAGTTGGTATCTTCTGTATTATCATTGCGTATTTTGATTTCTCCGAGTTGATGCGGGCGGCAGCAAACGCAGCTTCTGCTATGGCGAACCAAACTTCTAAGTCATTCGATTTGCACTCTGGTATAAATGGAGAACACGACGCAACCTCCGGAGCAGATTGTTCGCTTACGCTTCCGGTGTTCATTCTACTGCTCACTTTTTCTGATGTGTTATTCAAAAACAATGTCTCTTCCACGGAAAAGTCGCGTACTACAATTTAACTTTAATACACTACACTCAAATCACTCTTTTTGATTCGGGGTCACCACTTTGGTTATAAGTGTAGGTATTAGAATAAGCACTCACTTCCAGGAACTAACTATTGTATATTTTGTAAATTAACACTTAATACATTCACAAACAGAGTAAAATTATAATTATGCGACTCGGAGCGAGATGTGCTCGTGACGAGAGATGACAGACTATCTTCTTTCATCCAAATAAACCGACCCTTTTATAGGACTACCCGAATGAGGATCGGTGGGGATAAATCTTCCAGAAAATATATTTAAGCCATAAAATAGGGTCTATCCTTTCAACTAAAAATTAAGGTCGGCCCAAACATCTGGGCTATTGTCCACACAGAAAGGTTTACCCAAACATGTGTACTATTGTCTAAAAAACATAAATTTGTTGCAAAGGATTACCGCCACTAAAGAACTTAACTATAATAATACAGTTTTATTGCCCCGGCATGAACGGGTCATTACAATTAGGAAACAATAATTTAGAACAGCATCTTTTTAACTAATATTATACAATAAGGTACACAAAAATTCTTACTTAAATAAAACGACTCGCAGATGTTTTATGGTTAAACATCTGCAGTCATATTTTAAAATGAAATGCGTGTTTAAATAATGTTCAAATTACAACTAATAAGCGTGTTATTTTAAAAGCTAAATATAAGTTGGCGTATTGCATTTTGGCAGCGGTTTTATTTTGCAAAAAAATTACATACATAAACTCACATCTTTTGCCCTAATGCACTGTTGTGTTCTAGTTTGAAGAATATTGTAGCCATCTTATGTCCCAGGATAACGAACATAGCTATGTAATTCATGGTGTTTGGTTTTGCCATGAGCGGTCTTATCGCTTACCATCAGGCGAACGGCACGTTCGTCTCGCCATTCATTGCAATAAAAAATCAAAATTATATCATATTTTGTTGATTTGTCTAGATGAAATACTGGGTATCTCAAGACTGCTACCGAAAACGAAGCCGGGTGGTAGTTTTAGTGGCTACAAACAAAATGCAACTAAAAAAATTTGCAAATAAATGCGACAATTATTTTTTAAATAACGTCTTTTTGGGTAAATCTATAGTTTTGGCTAAAATAATAATTTAAACTCTTTTATACCTTAGAGTATTTATAAGTAAAAGGATATACACTATTATTTTAGGAAAAAATGTATTTACCGTATTTATAGGAAAAAAAATTGTTGCTATTTTTTGCAACTTTTTCTGTTGCATTGTGTCTGAAGTCGCTTAAACTACCACCCGGCTTCGTTTTCGGTAGCAGTCTTGATATACCCTGTATATTAGATATGAGATGTAGAAATTTAATTAATGCAATCGGTGTATGGCGTTTCAATTAAATTAAAATAAATAAAATTAAAGTAGAGGCTCAATACTCACCTCCAAACTGACTTCATCTTTGACTATCTCATCTGTCTGAATATTGGTCATATCTGTCTGACTATTGGTCACATCCGTCTGACTATTGGTCACATCCGTCTGACTATTGGTCACATCCGTCTGACTATTGGTCACATCCGTCTGACTATTGGTGACTTCCTCCCTCGTGTCAGACATGTCCGACTGACCAAAGCTGACGTCACTGACAGAAGTGTCAGTGGACACTCGGCGCTTCCTACTCTCCACTCTACTCTTTTTCTTGAATTTAGACTTTTTTGTCTCTTTCAATTTCTTTTTTGGTTTTTCTTTGTTTGGCTAAAAATAACGTGATATTATGAATGTAAACCTGAGTTTGTGAAATGAGAAACGAAAAATAGATATAAGGCTTTGAAGTTGCGTATAAAAAAAATACACCCGACAGCCACATACATAGTCCTGACCCCACACTAAGGTTGAGTCTAGACACCGGACATATTGAGACTTAACATCTTACGTCTCAGGATGGCGAGCGCAGTGGAATGCCAAGCATAGCTTTGTAATTCATACGCCCAAATACTGGAACGTAACTTAAATATAAATGGCGCTTAACTACGTTAATCCCGATTAAATGTAGTGGCTAAGTGGGCCGTGCGCTGTTAAGAGCAACTTATTATTAGAATGGCGTTCCAATATTCGGGAGAAAGTGTTTGGTTTTTGATACTGTCCATGAGCAGTTGTATCGCTTACCATCAGGCGAACGGCATGCTCGTCTCGACATTCAATGCAATATATATGAGGTCAGGACTATGTTTTTTTTTTAATAATAATTTCTTTATTTCGTAGAAAAGGAACATCATGGATGTAGTATTGCAGGATTGCGCACGAAGAAAATGGTGTCATCCTGAAATAAGACATGTGCATGTAGCATAAGGTTTAATTTACTATGGTAAATGACATGGAGGAAGGCCGAAACCGAGTGAGACAGTATGAGGGGGTTTTATCCCTTTTCATTTGCAAGCCAGACCAAAAAAAATATTTTATCTAGTAGATTATTTTACATTCGCGAAAAGGTAATTAGTTCGATAAAAAAATAAACACAATATCTATAGTAACATATAGAAAAATATTATTATTTAACTTTATTTATTGGTCCATAAACGAATTCATGGCATTACAATGGAAGGTTAAATGCATGATAGGAGAATTTGTAATTATAACTCTGGCCACTTGATAATAAAAATAAAATATGTCATGGCTTATACGAAATGTCACAGGTGTACAATTTCAAATTATTTTCGATATTTATTAACGGAAATTGGTTAAAAAGTGTTGCAAAATGATTTGTATAAGTGGATAATATAGTGGTTGTTGTATATCGATTCAAAGGTGAGTGGTTTCATGAGATTTACCATTTTTGTTTACAAACATTCGCTACGGTGACCATAATAAAACCCGCCTTAGAACTTTTCTGTTCGACAATTCAAAGTTCAGATGAATTATTGAATAACTTTTAATCTGCTTGAATATTAAAATCAGTTCTTTTTTCTTTACAATTTTATTATTAAAGTCATGTTTAATTTATACACGTTAATTTGCATCTTACTATGTTTTAAGTGAAAATAAATACGATAAAAGTTTTCTAATACAATTAATCATGAATTAAGTATGATTAAAAAATATTTATTTCTTGCGATAGTTTTTATTTACTGAGTGATGTAAGATTTCGGCACGAACGTATTACACTAACTGGTCCACTGTCTGCTACATTTTCACGCCTAAGCCACTGAACCGATTTTGATAGAATTTGATACAGAGATAGATTAGACCTTGGGTAAGGGCAAAAGGTTACCTTTTATTATATAGACAACGCTTGAAGGGGTTGAACAAAGAGATGGCAGTATGTAAGGAACAATCTAAACTGTTGAAGTTACAGATGTCAAACTTTACTCATTTATGAACAAAAATAACTGCACACTTTATGTTCTTAAAGTTAACCATAAACGGGTTGAAATGTTACATAAAAATTTAAGCCGTTACAGTTATGGAAACCTTATTCCAAATGAAAAATAATGGCGTGAATAATATTAGAAAAATAGTATTATGGGGTCGAAATAAGGGATGAAATATTATACATAAAATAAAAAAATATTTTTTTTTGTAAATATCACTAATAATATGGCAGAAAAGAAGAAACTCTTTTGTTATTGATCCGATTGGTCTGAAATTCGAAATTTAAACCTCCCCTTTAAATAGAGATTCAGAATTATAGTTATCGCCGCCATTTTGAACTTTGTTAATGATTCGATTAAGATATTTGTTAGGTATGAGATGGTAGGACAACTACGTTGCCGTTAGGTTTTACAAGATTAGGTATGAATAATAACGTGTATCTGGTATTAAGTAGGTCAGCGATGCTCCTAGCTAGTGGTCCTGGCCTGTCCTAAAATAGGTGCTACGAGTATACGACCTCGGCCCCCGAACTACTGCAATCACTACCAACTTTCCCCTCCGTGGCTGTAGTATCCATCTCTATATTCCATACTTTCCTTTCCAACAACATCTTCTAGCCGCAAACTCTATTTCCTTTCCCCAGTTGAAGACGGACAGCAGCGTCATCAAAGCGAACCCTCCTGCGTTCGCGAACCCGCCTGCCAAGCGTGGTTAGTATTGGCATAAACAATAAAAAAGCCTAATAGTTGTTAAAACCAGGATCAGGACTCCAGTCCCCGGCAGCCTCGCTATTCCTGGTTATGGCAGCGGCCACGGTAACGGCGGGGCAGGGGGTGGTAAGAATCTCTGGGTTGACCCCAGCTACCACCCCCGACTACGACTGGCACTGATAACACACAACATACGCACTTTGTGAACAGACGAGAAGATTGTTAACTGAATTTTGCTGTCAATAAAGATTTATTATTATTATTTTCATTTTTCATTTCACCTATTAAAAGTATACGTATAAAACTATGATTTTGAACTTTTTTGCTAGGTCCTAATGGTCCAATATTTTGGTTTGGTCAAATATTTTTTTACACGGTTAGACAATATCACGTTTGTTACCTCAAAAACAAAATGCTTTATTCGACTTTATATTAGCCAATTTGATTAAAATTCCTGTATATCCCAAAAAATATGGTCACCCTATAGAAACGGGACACACCCCCCCCCCCCCCTTCCTACACCTCTCACTCGGCTCGTTTTTCCGATGACAGTGCGCAGTCCTGTTTATATACTACGTCCATGAGGAACATACACAGTTTTTTTTTTTAACAATAAGGCAGATCATTATTATCTAGTTACCATTTATTTGTACAAATCCGTGCAAATTGTTAATTCTCTGACTCTTAAACTAGGATAACCTGTATTTTAAGTGTCAGGGTGTTTTATTACTCATTAATAATTTGTATTACAAAATAAACGCAATAATATCAGTGTCGGTTTACTTCTATGATATTTTTCTTACAATGAATTAAGACTAGTACAAAATAATAATCGTTTATTTAATGTATGTATGTTCGTGTGTATGTGTATGGGTATGGGGTGTGTGTGTATGTGTATGTGTATGTGTGTGTATGTGATGTTGTGAATTAAGTGATGTACGTGAGTAGGTATTCTGTATATAAATAATCTTTTTGTAACAGCCACTCTGTAACTTTTGTTTTGACTTTATAACTATTTGGGTGTAGTATTTTTAGTTCATTATTAATTTCATTATAAATGTGGGTACTGAGAGCAAAGTACTGCTTTCCAGCAAAAGTAGTTTTATGTTGGATTCTTGGGAGTATGTCTATTCTCCTATTTGTAATGGGTATGATTAAGCTAATATTTTTTAAGCACGTATAGTTGTCGAACTGTAAGCACCTTACACTCCGCGAACAGTTCGGTCGTTGGGTATCTAATGGGCCTCTTTGTCATTATTTTAAGTATTGCTCTTTGTGCTCTTTCTAACTTGAGGAAGATAGTTTTGCCCGCACCACCCCAAGCTGTAATACAATAGCCCAAAATAGACTGACAGATGGCATAGTATACTCTTATGAGAGTACTCTTCGTAGCACAATCTTTTAGAGATCTAAAGATGTGGATGTATATATATATGTAAAACACGATAATCTTATATATAAAAATGAATCGCAAAATGTGTTGGTAACCGCATAATTCAACAACGCCTGGACCAATTTGGCTGATTTTGGTCTTGAAATATTCGTAGAAGTCCTGGGAAGGTTTTAGGGGTGAGAAAAATAGGAAAATTTCTGAGGAAGATACTAAAAACCTTTTTTTTTGGGTATCGTTTAAGCGTGATGCGTCCAGCCAATATAGGATGATCTTTGTTTATTTGACGGGAGACGTAAAAGACGGTCCAGCTTCAACTACCATCCAACGTAAAATGATCTATCTTTCCATTGTCTTTCATTGACGGCTGACGAAATAGAACAAAATTCAAAAAATGTGTACATCGTGTATATCGTGTATATAATATTATCTAGATACGGCGTCTTGCGCATAATTTTGTGAAATGTAAATTGAAGTCATGTCCATATCTACCAAAATCGCCCATTGTTTTTTGAGATTATTGCAACAGTTTTAAACAAGGTATACTCTATCGAAACGTTTTGCCGGAGTACACCAAAATATATCTAATTATAATTTTTCGTTTTCATAAACGACATTGTTTTTGAATTGATACTTTTAGATGCGCTGGGGGACATATTTAAATTTCACATTAATATTGTTTTTAGACTCAAGAATAAAAAGAATATTGGTACGTTGATGCCGTATCTAGACATTATAACGAAACGATATTCAGTTTTATATTTTTAAATATTTGTTCTATTACTTACGTCACCTGGTAAGGCAGTATGAAGGTTTTATTAATTTGTATATGGTAACGTACTAGACGCGACTGCCAACAAGTTAACGATGGTCACGGGTTCAAATCCCAGGGCACACCTCTGACTTTTCGGATTAAATTCTACGTGAAATAAAATCCGCCAACCCGCACTAAGCCAGCAGGGTGGACTATAATATCTTCTTCTATAATATAAAAATGAATCGCAAAATGTGTTGGTAAGCGCATAACTCAACAACGCCTGGACCAATTTGGCCAATTCTTTTTTTAAATTGTTATTATTACTTTATTACTAACAAAAAGTAATGGCGTGCAATATTATTAGGAAAAACAGCATTTTGGTGCTGAAATAAGGGACGGAATATTGGATGGACAATAAAAAACGCTAAAGTTTTTAATGTCAAAATTTCATAAGGCAATCTTTATATGTACATGTATATGGAGAGACGGGATATAATAGAGTGGAAGGTACGGGAGAGGGCTGGGATAGCTGACAGATTTGATAGGACGAAATGTAAATGCACGTTATAAGACGGGATGGATAATAAAAGAAAAAGGACGGGACGGATCGGGAAGAGACTGAACAGACGGATGAGACGGGATTGAGCCAGACAGTAGGATAGCTATGTCAAGTTTAGGTATACAAGAGATTAATACGAAAAATAACATGTATTTGGTGTGGAGTGGAATCAAAAAATATATGCACCCAGGCGAAGCTGGGTCGGGCCGCTAGTTCAATTATAAAATAGAGTTTATTACTTAATCAATTAAATTGCTCACTGTATGTATAGTGATAATAACAATTTATAATTTATAATATTTCACAAACCAATTAGTGAGGGTATCAACTAATGGTAGTGAGGGTGGTAGGCGCTTGTACAAAGACAGCGATCCGTGCACCGAGACGCATCCGTTAGAAATGCGTGCCGACGCTCCGGTGCGGCCTGCTTTATACTCTTGAAACGCAGTGGGCATTGGGTGGGGTGATGACGTTCGGTGCACGTGCCGCTAGCGCATGATAACGCCATCTCTGTTTTGCGCTCTATTTCAACTACCGCCGTCATATATATACATATATATATATAACTATTAGGTATATATATGATATGTATATGACTATTAGGTGTTATTTATTTATTTATTGTACTTACCTTCTCATTTCTCGGTGATTTAGCAGCTCGTTTTCTCCTAGGCCTTTCCAAGTCTAGATTATTCACAAACGTCTCCGGCTCACAGTGTTCTGTTTCCTGCTCGCTCTTTACTTCCGCGTGACCTTCGACCTGAACTTCGAGTTGGAGGTGACCTTGACCCGACGTGATCTCTGAGTCTTCGGGGTCCTCAGTGACCTCTTCTTTTTCGGTCTTGACCTTTAGCTCCGGATATGTTATGTGCGTCACCAGTTGTATTTGTAAGTGTGATTGGCTGGGTTTTGGTATGGTCTAGAACAAAATTGTAAGTTTTTTTTTCATTATTACTAACTAACAACCCAGCCCAGCTTCGGCCGGGTGCATATAGATTTCTCCAAAATATTATGCACGTATTATACACATAAACCTTCCTCTTGAATCACTTTATCTATTAAAAAAAATGCATCTACATCAGTTGCGTAGTTTTAAAAATTTAAGTATACAAAGGGATATAGGGACAGAGAAAACGATTTTGTTTTATACTATGTAGTGAAGAAGCAACCAAAAATTGGTCTCATCCAACCATCAATTTAGATTATCGGGGCGTAAGGTGGCTCAGATATCGAATTTGAAAGCATTCAGTGGCACAGATCAGTTATGTAAGCCCACTGAGTTTGTTTCGCCTGGTCTTCTCAGGCAGGGCCACCATGGATCCTGTGATAGCTTTAAATCACTACGCGTTTTATTAGTAATACTCATGGTCCACTAAAGTAAATAATGTAATTCCTTGAATAATATTTTAGTATTAATCTATATCTACACTAATATTATAAAGAAGAAACATTTGTATTTTTGTATTTTTGTTTCTTATGAATAAACTCAAAAACTATAGGCACCTTATGTTTGAATAACTTACATTCTGAGTCAGAATCGAAATTTGTCGCCGCCGTTTTAACTTTATTGTTATTGATCCGATAGCTCTCTAAATCGATATCTGATGCATCCTTCGTTCGAATAATCTACATCCGGAGTCAGAATCGAAATTTCTAGCCACCATTTTCATTTTTTTATTTTGATCCGAAATCGATATCTTAGCACTCTTTGTTTGAATAGCCTAAATTCGGAATCAGAATTGAAATTTGTGGTCGCCATTTGGAACTTTTTTTGTATTGATCCGATTGGTGATGAATATCGTCAATAAATGTCGTCCGTGTTGTAATAGTTTAATAATATATCCATAGAAAAATAATGATTTTAATCTGGAGAGATGTTATGGAATATAATATATGGTGGATAAAATGGGACAGAATATTACAGGACAGTATTGAATAAGCAGTATAGAGAATGGCAATCATATTGAGTTTAAATAAAATATATACTGGAATATGTGTCTGTACAAGCGAAGCCGGGCCGGGCCGCTAGTAACAAATAAGAGCACTATCAAAAACTAATTTATGTAATAATATAATACATTATTTTGTAAAAATAGAATGAGTACTATGCATTGACTTGTCATAAGAGCTGTTTAATTGCCTAAGTGATCAATAAACCAATTTCATTTTATGTATTAAAAGAAATAATTTTAGCAAATGAGTAAAAATATTATATTATGTACAATAAGTTCTTAATAATAACTATGTGGCTGAAAATACAGAGTTGAGTCGAAAGAATAGAATGGCGTTTTTCTTGTATGACAATATATATGTTTCAATTGACAGAGAATGCCAAACACTCTCGAACGCCATAGAGTAAACCGCTGGCATGAAGTGCAGGGTGGTTGGTTGCCAGTGTTTGTTGTCCTCCACAAATTCATTACAATCGAATAGATGGCAAATAGCATTCTCACCTCGCCATTTATCACAAGAAATGAAATACGAAGACGTAACTCACCAATTCTTTGCTGTGCTTCAGTAGAGACATGTAGGAATGTTTCACTTGGCTTTTAAACTTGTGGAAACGAAACAACAAGGTCCTGCATTCCCAGCATATACGCACAGGTATTTCAGACAAATCGTACACCTGTAATAGACATGCATTTGTCATCATTATAAGTGCGTGGTGGCCTGTTGGTAAACTGACCAGACCAGTGAACAGCATGCTCGTCTTGCCATTCATTGCAATAAAAACAAAAGATACTGTATCAACCCATTAACGTCCCAATGCAGGGTGTGTCTCCTCTACAATTGATGGTACGATTGAGAATGGTTAGGCCATATAGTCCACAATTCTGGCCTAGGGCGAGTTGGCGGACTTCACATACCATAGAAGTTCTTTAAAATCGCTATGGTATGTAGGTTTCCTCGTAATGTTTTCGTTCACCGTTATATTGTGTGGTGATTAACTACGCACATGACTCCGAAGAGGTGTGTCCTGGCATTTGAACCCACGACCACTGTGGCCATAGATCTCGAATCAAGACTAATGAGAGATAATCAATTTAATGCCGATGGACACTATTTAAATTATAATGCACTTAATATCGTGTCCATTGCAAGTAAAGTCTTGGAAATGTATAAAAAAGTAATAAAAATGCTGCTTACCGGTATTTCGTTCAAAATCTGCTTATACAAAATATAGAACCCAGTTTCGCCCATAAAATATAATTTCCTACCATTACACATGCAAATAGAGCATAAATCATCCATTATAACAAGTTTAAAAAACGAAAATTGTATCGCAAAATGTCCGCAAACCGCTTTAGTGTGAATTTAATTTAATTTTTTATCGATTTTTCAAAATGTTTTCTGTGAAAGCAAAAGAAGCGTCCTTCTTTGTCAAACACTTTTGACTGCTTTTGACAACCGTTTGTTGATGGATGCCAAAAAAAATGACAAGCGTTTTATTTCTGCTATGTTGAAATGTCGAACATTGTTGGAACTGGTGTAAAGATAAAAAAAAGTTTTCATTGATTCTACTGTAATTAAAATTAATGGCTTTATCAGGATCAGTTCACACCAATGATTAATTATTCTATAATCATTGGTTCACACTGTTATGTCAAGAGGTATTTTCCTGACCACAATACTTCACTTTATGTTACAATTTTTATTATAATATCGGCACATTGCATCGCTCATTTCATACCGCATGAATGTAATAGATCTAAAATAAAAATAGAGTCTGATATATTAATACCTGAGAATGATATTTACGAATTATGAACAATTGGATATGTAAGTATCTCATGTAAATTATCGAATACGAAAAAGTTATTTAGATCAATAATTATTGATTTTAGTTTAATTAATTTCTCTTGATGTAATATTGTTATATGTATTGTAAAACTATTTTTGAGCCACACTTTTATGCCAATTGAAGGCGAACTTGAGCACTTATTGTAATTCCAACTATGTATCACAAGTAATAAATGATTATGATAATGAACTTATTTTTTGGTAAGCAAGCAAACGCAAATAGTCACCGCAGCTCATGAACACCTATACTTCCACCAAAGGATAAGGAAAACTTAGCCTCTTTTTAAAGATAACGAGATGGTGAAGAAAGTGAATTTCTCAAAAAATATGGAGAACTTCAAACCGTAACTAACAAACTCAGCAAAACCACAACCGAACGTATGCCACTTTCAAAGATTATTTGCCAATTTGTGTTGCCAAGCAATTGACTACCGAGGCACCCGCTAATTTACGCAGGGTTCCAGCATTCTTAAGACCTTCACTGCAGGCAGAGGCGTCGCCAGCCGATGGCTTAGGGATTTGCAAATATTATGGAGAATGAGAAAAATGAAATTGCAACTTACACCATTTTGACGGCCGCATAGTAGGCAAGCCAAGTCCAAGATTTTGGTTGCTTTACATTTGGCAATATCTTTTAATCTCTAGGGGGGCATTTGCCCCTACCTGCTCGCCCTTGACTGCAGATTCTTTTTCAGAGTGATAGAGCCACGCTGCATGTTGTCATGACTCGATGAATGCGCAGGTTGCTCAGAGGCGGTAACACTATCACAGGAGATCGACATAAAGCAACTGCTTGGCTGTCGCGTCTTTTCCGTTGATAGCCAGATGCCCTACACCCTTTTAATCTTCCCGTCCTTAATCCTTTCATCGCCCCTCTCGATTTGATAAGCAACAAAACTATGAACAATGGTGAACTTTTTGCTTGCTGGATCTATTGGATAAAAAGTCTTGTTTACATTTATAAATCAATAAAAAAACAACATTCAACGTATAAAATATTTAATCCTTACAATTACTTGTAATAAACTCATTTGCAAAAAAAACGGGCACCTAAGCAATGAACCATTTCAAATGTTACTATTGGTTTGTTTGATAATAATAGGTAGTTTTACTTTCACAATTTTGTAAATTAATAAGCAAATAATCGTTTTCGTCAGTATTATCATAAAATTTTGATAAAATTTATGAGTTTTAATGCTAAAGTTCACTAGTAGTGTATGCTCGCTAGTAGTGCATATGCTCGTGAAATAAAAGTTAATAAAGATTTTTGTTTGTTTTTTCTTTAATAAAGTAAAAGCAGATAAATGTTTAGTATCGAGTGTGACCCCCTCTAGCTGAAATCACAGCTTGAATTCGTCTGGGTATGCTAGCGAGGATATCCCGGATACTTGCTTGCGGAATACGTTCCCACTCCGCGGTAATCACATTCTTCAGCTCTCTGATCGTCTGCGGAGCCGGTTGTACTGATCTCACGCGTCGTTTCAGAACGTCCCAGACATGCTCTATAGGATTGAGCCTGGTTTTGGAAGAAAACCATGTACCCAACCACGAGAATCAAAACGTAAATTTCAACGTGAAATGGAAAATTCACCCTTATCTCCACATGTTAATGCACATATTCCTGTACACAGTTTCGCTGTTGAAGAGACGCGCGTCTACGGCGCGAATTCTCGAAACTCATATTGATGGGAGTATGTGCGTTAACACTTGAATATAAGGGTTGATTTGCTATATACAATTTTATATTGTCTCTTTTAACCCAGCGATATAAATCGCCTCGAAAAATAGTAATTTGGATATAGTTATAATTTATAATTCTTTTTAAATACTTGCCACCATATTTTCTACTCGTACTAATCTAATACTAAACAACACTTCGAAGTTCGAAATACAAAGCAATGCTTGGCATTCCACTGCGCTCGCCATCCTGAGACATAAGATGTTAAGTCTCAATATTTCCAGTAGTTACTCTGGTTAAACGCCCTTCAGTGCGAAATACAACGGTGCATTTAAACTGATGTTTTTCGGGAGAAATAGACATTGCAGTGGTACCTACCCAGGCGGCCTCTCACATTTCAGAGACTCACGCTCAAATACTAGAACGCAACTTAAATATAAGTATAAGTATAAGGAAGGTGTCAATTTGACAGCGAGAGGTTATAGACGCGTTTTATTTGCCTTCGTAAATTTATTTTTAATTTCTTTACTTTGTACCATTTAATTAACTATTATATATTTATTTTAGTCTTTATAATTAATCATATGTTATATTAGTGGAATATTAGTTGTGTATTTTTGTTTCTTTAGTTAATAGTGTTTGTGTTTTTGTGTCTACCCTCACATGGATTTGGACGATGATGTTCCCCCAGATGGGGGAGGCGGAGATTTTGGTAAAGTAGAAATCACTTCTCACTCGGGTTTGAATAAAAAGGCATTGAAACGTCCATTAGAGTCACCCGCGGATAACCCAAAAAAGAATAAATCTCCAGCGGAGTCTATTCAAGACAGTTATACTTGCCCTGATTTTGAGGATAAATCGATCTACTATTCCACTGATAAGGGACCATATGTGGTCCATTTATCGGCAGAAAAAGGTAGTCCCATTCAAGCCCTCAAAATTGCCAAATTGCTGTATCATCATGAAGTACCCAACATTGTTCCAGGGAGCATTAAACCACTTGGTCGCAGCAAAATTACTATCTCATTTAATACCGCAGAGTCAGCAAATAACTTTTTAAAATCCAATGTCATTACTGACAATACTCTCACTGCGTCTATTCCAAGATACCAACTGTGCAGAATGGGTGTGGTTAAGCATGTCCCTACTGACTGGTCCCTTGAGGAATTTATTTCTGGTATTCAGCCCCACCAAACTTATGGAGAAATACTAAAAGCTCGAAGACTTAACAGAAAGACAATGCAAAATGGCACTACAGAATGGTCCCCATCCACTACTGTGGTATTAACTTTTCGGGGTAATCTACTTCCAGACAGAATATTCTGCTTTAACACCTCTATGCCTGTCTCCTTATATCAGCTCCCCACCATACAATGCCGCCAATGTTGTCGATTTGGTCATGTAGCATCCCAATGTAGGTCACAACCTCGTTGCTACCGCTGTGCCCAACCTCACCCGGGGTCTACTTGCCAGGCCTCTATCAATAACTCGACATGTCTTCTATGTTCTGGCGCCCACATGGCTACTTACCCTAATTGCCCAGAGCATTCCCGTCAAAAAGCAATTAAATTAGTCATGTCAGAGGAGAATGTTTCTTTCTCCGAAGCCTCACTTAGATTCCGTCCTGTAAAAAAATCGTTTGTTGAGGTAGCCAAATCCTCCAATTTACTACCTTCAAAACCTGCTGCCTCTCCCTCTTCCCCTTCTTCCACTCCCATAACACAAAGGAAAAAAACAATTTTCGTTGAACGTCGCGCTGGTACAAGCCGTCCAAAAGGTTACGATATGACTGCGCATAATAATATTATATCTACCCCTTCTACCTCTTTACCAAATGGTTGTGCCATCCCACCGCAAGTCCCACTTAACCCAACCCAGCCTGAGATTCCTTGTTCTTCCCCTTCCCCAAATGAAAACCTGATAGAATTACTTCTGTCTGCCCTCCTAAACATTGCATTTAAGTTCAGTGATGCCCTTCCCCCTAATATATTCTACCTACTGGAACAGCTATTTACACAATTTAAAATTCAACATGGCTCACAATCTCCTCCAATGGAACTGTAGAAGCATCCGTCATAAAAAAAAGCGAAATTATCCATCTGGTCAATCAGCACAATCCTCTCGTTTTTGGTGTCTCTGAGACATGGTTGAAGCCGGACTCACCTTTTAGGTTATCCGGCTATTCCTGTCTGAGGGATGACAGAGACGATGGTTGGGCTGGTTGTGCTATCCTTGTCAAGAGATCCATAAAATTCTCGCAAATCCCTCTCTTACCCCACAATTCCTCATTTCAAATAGTTGCCGTCAGGGCTCTAAATGTGTCTTTTGTATCTATATATATTCCTCATCCCAATGTTAATATTATCAATGACATAAGAAGTCATTTAAATTCTATTCCTTCCCCCCTAATTATAATGGGTGACTTTAACCTTCACCACGCATTGTGGGGATCTCCCTACAATGATTCCCTATCGTCACCCTTTCTTGACCTAATTGACGAATTAAATTTATGCGTCCTAAATGATGGTTCACCTACAAGAAGAGTTTCTCCCACCCAAAGTCCTAGCGCAGTTGACCTTACCCTTGCATCTTCCGGCTTGTCACCATCCCTATCTTGGTCAATCCTTCCGCTTTCTTATGGCAGCGACCACTTCCCTTTGGTATCAACATGGCATACGAGTATTTCCATCAGCCCTAAACCCTCTCCTCTTCTAAAATACAGACTTTCCAAAGCAGACTGGGATAACTACAGTCGTAAACTTGATTGTCTTCTGTCTTCTATGGAACCCGTTTCATGCACCAATTTTCTCTCTACGTGCGACTCCTTTTCTAGTGCTCTTATTTCCGCTGCCGATTCTTCAATACCTCTCAAAAATTCTTCTTCTGGTAAGATCTCGTCCCCCCCATGGTGGGATGATGAATGTACAAAGATTATTAGACTTCGCAACTCTGCCGAGTTGTGTTTTAAGTCGGACATGTCTCTTCAAAATTTCATAACATTTAAAAAGATGACTGCGAAAGCAAAAAGATTTTTGGCTAAAAAGAAAGCTGAAGGGTGGTCCAGATTCTGCGAATCTCTTTCCCCTCGTTCACCATCTGCTTTAGTATGGAGAAAAATTAAAAGTTTTCGTGGGTCTATACAATACCCCTCAAATACATCATCAAATAATATGGATCTTTGGCTTCATAATTTTATCAACAATATAGCCCCTCCTTTGGCACCTTCTGAGGACTTTTTTCCTACCCTTCTTCCTTCTACTTCTTCCGATCCGTTTAATGAACCATTCTCATATGATGAACTCTGTTGCACCTTGGAGAGGCTTCAAGACTCTGCGCCCGGTATTGACGGTATTCCCTATTCTTTCGTTACGAAATCCTCAAAATCCTCTAAAATTTTCTTTCTTAGTCTTATCAACCACATTTATAATTATAGTACCGTGCCAGAATTTTGGAAAACCCAAATTATTTTACCCATTCATAAACCTGGTAAAGATCCTAATCTTGCTGCTTCCTACAGACCCATTGCTCTTTCCACTACCTTATGCAAAATCTTAGAGCATTTAATTAAAAATAGGCTAGAATGGATCCTTGAGAACAGAGGCCTTCTAGCGAATTCTCAATACGGATTTAGACGGGGCATGAGCACTATGGATAACTTGAGCATTTTCACTACGGATGTCCGTTTAGCGTTTTCTTGTGAAGAAAGCGTCATCGGAGTATTTCTCGACATAAGCTCTGCTTATGACAATGTTCATCTCCCCCTACTCAGGCAGAAACTACTGCAGCTGAGTATCCCGCCGAGAATGATAAACATTATATTTAATCTTTTCGTAGGACGTTCAGTCGTCTTTAGTGTTAATGGCTCTTTTCAAAGCTCAAGAGTGGTATGGAAAGGCCTTCCCCAAGGATCTGTCCTAAGCCCAATTCTATATAATTTGTACACCGCTGACTTAGAGAATGTGGTAATCCCCTTTGTGAATATTTTACAATTCGCCGATGATATTATCTTGTATACTTCCTCGAAATCATTTTTAGATTCTGCAAACAGATTAAACTCTGCACTGTATCATCTCAATCAGTGGCTTCAAGATCATTGCCTTTCTCTTTCCATTCCCAAATGTAAAGCTGTAGTCTTTTCCCGTAAAAGATCCACCCCCCCAATCTTACTTTCAGTTAACCATGAAAGTATTCGCTTTTATAATGAAGTGAAATTTTTGGGATTGATCTTAGACTCCAAACTGACTGGTATCCCCCATTTAAAATTTGTATCTGGAAAATGTGAGAAGGGCATCAATGTTCTGAGGGCAGTTGCAGGTGTTCGATGGGGATCCCATCCTTACAACCAAAAATTATTATACAATGCCATTATTCGCAGCCATTTTGATTATGGCTCTTTTTTACTGGAACCATGTAATAAATTAGCTCTTCGTATCTTGGACCAACTACAAGCTAGATCCTTACGTATTATATGTGGTGCGATGAAATCTTCTCCCATTCCTGCCCTTCAGGTAGAATGCTCGGAACCCCCTCTTTTTCTCCGTCGACAATTTATTTGTGATCGATATCTCTGTAAAACTCTTCAATTATCATCCCATCCATTACATAACAAATTAAATACACTTTCTCAATTGTTCCAAAATTCCCGGTACTGGTTTAACAAAACTGCTCCTCTCCTTATTAACAGCTATCATAAATTCTCTTCATTCAGACTGTTCCGTACACCTTGCCATTTTACCTACATCTTCCCATTCGAAACATTGCTCTTTAAACCCCAAGTACTTCTCAACTTTGGGGTTCACAAAAACGAGACAAATGCTAATTCCCAGTTTAATAGAATTTTTGCTGAAAATTGGGAAGGCTGGACTCCCTTATTTACGGATGCCTCAAAATTACCTGCTGTTGAATCTGTTGGAGCTGCTGTATGGATCCCAAAATTAAAAGTCACTCTTAACTATAAATGCCCTCCTGCCACATCTATATTTACAGGTGAAGCAATAGCTGTATTGGAAGCAGTTATGTTTATTCTCTCTCGCCGCATAAATAAGTCCATCATTTTTTCTGACTCCTCTAGTCTCCTCCATGACATTCTTAAGCCCCCTTTTAATAAAAACTCTTTTTATCTCACCCTAAAAATTAAAGATACTCTACGTCAATGCCATACTTCTGGTATTCAAGTGGTACTAGCATGGATTCCTAGCCATTCTGGCATATCCCATAATGAATTTGTGGACCAATGTGCGCGTAATGCCATTTCTTGTGGAATGACAACTCACAAGGTTTGTTTTTCCCGCGACTTGCTATATTACACCAAATCCAATCTCATGGCAGCTTGGGATGAGATATGGCAATCTACCAGATTGGTTAAAGGAATTCGTTACGGTTCAATTCAACCATTCATACCAAAGAAGCCATGGTTTTTTATTTTTAAAAATGTAAATAAAAAAGTTACATCTACAATTATCCGTATGCGTTTGGGTCATGTATGTACTCCAGTATTTCTTGCCAAGTTTCGTATTCGCGATCATTCTCTGTGTGAATGTGGTCTTGACAACGGTACCCTGGAACACATGTTTCTGGAATGCCCCAGAGTACTATTCCCTTTGTATGAAATTCTCCCACCTAGTGTCCCCCGCCCAGTAAACTTATATTTTATGTTAACATGTGTTTTTTCTCGTTTCATTTATAGTTTGTGCAAATTTATAAAACTGAATAACATGTATTTATAAATATTATTTCTTCTAATTTAAATAACATATTAATATATAAACATTAAAGAACCGGTTTAGGTTACATAATTTTATGGATAACAATGGATAACTTCATAAATTGTTAACACATTTTCACTCCTGTTTTATAGCTGTTCTATAATACATACATTAACCAAACTAATTTCATAATTATATGGTCAGAGATTTTTTTAAATTTCGTATCGTACTTGGCTAATGGGTAGCCATCATAAATTACGAACTTAACCTCTTTACCTCGACATTGGCAAAATCTCCGAACCCACGGGGGAGCCATCCATCATTTTAAGAAGAAGAAGAAGAAGTTCACACCAATGATTAATTATTCTATAATCATTGGTTCACACTGTTATGTCAAGAGGTATTTTCCTGACCACAATACTTCACTTTATGTTACAATTTTTATTATAATATCGGCACATTGCATCGCTCATTTCATACCGCATGAATGTAATAGATCTAAAATAAAAATAGAGTCTGATATATTAATACCTGAGAATGATATTTACGAATTATGAACAATTGGATATGTAAGTATCTCATGTAAATTATCGAATACGAAAAAGTTATTTAGATCAATAATTATTGATTTTAGTTTAATTAATTTCTCTTGATGTAATATTGTTATATGTATTGTAAAACTATTTTTGAGCCACACTTTTATGCCAATTGAAGGCGAACTTGAGCACTTATTGTAATTCCAACTATGTATCACAAGTAATAAATGATTATGATAATGAACTTATTTTTGGTAAGCAAGCAAACGCAAATAGTCACCGCAGCTCATGAACACCTATACTTCCACCAAAGGATAAGGAAAACTTAGCCTCTTTTTAAAGATAACGAGATGGTGAAGAAAGTGAATTTCTCAAAAAATATGGAGAACTTCAAACCGTAACTAACAAACTCAGCAAAACCACAACCGAACGTATGCCACTTTCAAAGATTATTTGCCAATTTGTGTTGCCAAGCAATTGACTACCGAGGCACCCGCTAATTTACGCAGGGTTCCAGCATTCTTAAGACCTTCACTGCAGGCAGAGGCGTCGCCAGCCGATGGCTTAGGGATTTGCAAATATTATGGAGAATGAGAAAAATGAAATTGCAACTTACACCATTTTGACGGCCGCATAGTAGGCAAGCCAAGTCCAAGATTTTGGTTGCTTTACATTTGGCAATATCTTTTAATCTCTAGGGGGGCATTTGCCCCTACCTGCTCGCCCTTGACTGCAGATTCTTTTTCAGAGTGATAGAGCCACGCTGCATGTTGTCATGACTCGATGAATGCGCAGGTTGCTCAGAGGCGGTAACACTATCACAGGAGATCGACATAAAGCAACTGCTTGGCTGTCGCGTCTTTTCCGTTGATAGCCAGATGCCCTACACCCTTTTAATCTTCCCGTCCTTAATCCTTTCATCGCCCCTCTCGATTTGATAAGCAACAAAACTATGAACAATGGTGAACTTTTTGCTTGCTGGATCTATTGGATAAAAAGTCTTGTTTACATTTATAAATCAATAAAAAAACAACATTCAACGTATAAAATATTTAATCCTTACAATTACTTGTAATAAACTCATTTGCAAAAAAAACGGGCACCTAAGCAATGAACCATTTCAAATGTTACTATTGGTTTGTTTGATAATAATAGGTAGTTTTACTTTCACAATTTTGTAAATTAATAAGCAAATAATCGTTTTCGTCAGTATTATCATAAAATTTTGATAAAATTTATGAGTTTTAATGCTAAAGTTCACTAGTAGTGTATGCTCGCTAGTAGTGCATATGCTCGTGAAATAAAAGTTAATAAAGATTTTTGTTTGTTTTTTCTTTAATAAAGTAAAAGCAGATAAATGTTTAGTATCGAGTGTGACCCCCTCTAGCTGAAATCACAGCTTGAATTCGTCTGGGTATGCTAGCGAGGATATCCCGGATACTTGCTTGCGGAATACGTTCCCACTCCGCGGTAATCACATTCTTCAGCTCTCTGATCGTCTGCGGAGCCGGTTGTACTGATCTCACGCGTCGTTTCAGAACGTCCCAGACATGCTCTATAGGATTGAGCCTGGTTTTGGAAGAAAACCATGTACCCAACCACGAGAATCAAAACGTAAATTTCAACGTGAAATGGAAAATTCACCCTTATCTCCACATGTTAATGCACATATTCCTGTACACAGTTTCGCTGTTGAAGAGACGCGCGTCTACGGCGCGAATTCTCGAAACTCATATTGATGGGAGTATGTGCGTTAACACTTGAATATAAGGGTTGATTTGCTATATACAATTTTATATTGTCTCTTTTAACCCAGCGATATAAATCGCCTCGAAAAATAGTAATTTGGATATAGTTATAATTTATAATTCTTTTTAAATACTTGCCACCATATTTTCTACTCGTACTAATCTAATACTAAACAACACTTCGAAGTTCGAAATACAAAGCAATGCTTGGCATTCCACTGCGCTCGCCATCCTGAGACATAAGATGTTAAGTCTCAATATTTCCAGTAGTTACTCTGGTTAAACGCCCTTCAGTGCGAAATACAACGGTGCATTTAAACTGATGTTTTTCGGGAGAAATAGACATTGCAGTGGTACCTACCCAGGCGGCCTCTCACATTTCAGAGACTCACGCTCAAATACTAGAACGCAACTTAAATATAAGTAGCTGTTAACTACGTTAATTCCGCTTAAATGTACTGGCTGGGCCGTGCGCTGTTAAGAGCAACTTATTATTTGAATGACGTTCCAGTATTCGGGCGCTAACTAGCAGTAAAATTATTAATTGGATTCCTACAATCGTTTTCTCATTTTACTCTCAAACTTTTTGAGTCTTTTGAACATTTTAAGCAACTGTTTGGCGTCTTTTTTCATATCGCTCGTCACTTTACCCTCTTTTTTATCATCCCCTATTTTTTCCTCCCCATTTTCTCCATTATTAACCGGATCCACATATTTAGTGGAGCCTTGTAAAGTATTATAATGTTCTATGCTCCCTTCTTCTAGATTTTCTTCAACCACTTCTGGTATTTTCTCCTCCTTGTTCTCTTCTTTACTTTCTTCCTTCTTAGATTCTTCCAATTTTTTCTTTAATTCAATATTCTTCTTTCTCATTGCGTTGAGAATGTTTGAAGTAGACATGACCTTTTTGACTTTCTTACTGTCCAAATATCGGTCTTTCCACGACATATTTTCTAAGTTTTCAGACTCCACTTGTTTTTCAATTAGCATTTTCTCGTGTTCTATTATCTGTTCGTCTGTGACCACTTCCTCTCGGTCTATTTCGTCTATTTTAGCTGACAGAGCTTCTATTTCTTCAGTAGTAGGTTCTTTTGATAAGACAGTCCCTTCAACTTCATAACACGAAGAATCGTCCGACAATTCAAAAATCACACATTCACTATCAATTTTAGAATTTAATTCCTCATCCTTGTTACTTTCTTTATAAAAGTTTTGATCGGCGCTCTCACGAAAATCCGACTTCTTTTTCTTCTTATCTTTTTTGCTTTTTTTGTCTTTCTTTTTCTTCTTTTTGGCTTTTTCCTCGTCCGATATGCAAACCACTTCTTGTGGCACCTCAAATGCTTCCACTTCTGAACTCTCTCGGTCACTAACTTCGCCTTCGGATCTATCCGTTGCCTGTTTAGTTGACGTCGCTGGTATATCTTTTTCAGTCGGCGCGCAATGTACATCGTCTTTGGGTAAATCATCGCTTTGTTCTTTATTCTGACTTGGCGCTGTTTTTTCTACGTTTGATATAGATGTTTCTTTTTCCACTATAGGTTGGTCTTCTTTTTGTTTCTGTTCATCGCTTGTTTTAATCTCTTCCTGATTCGTATCTTTTTTATCCTCAACGGAATCACTTTCTGTACTTTGCGTGTTGTCATTTACAATTAAATTTGCTTCCTTTTCTGGCACTTTATCTTTCTCCACAATTTCCGTTTCTTTACTCTTACGTTTATCTTTTTTTTCTTTATCTTTACTCTTTTTCTCGTCCTCACTATCCGTAGAACTACTCTCAGAATCCTCAGTACTGGCATTAGCGAAATTCTTTTGCTCTAGACTTCCTAGAACATCCATTTTCTCAGAATCCGATAACTGTAGAGTAATCTCGTCACTATCACTCCCATCTTTCTGCGTATCTTTCTTATTGCCTTTCTTCTTTTTCTTACTCTTGCTTTTTGTCTTTTTCTCTGGTTCTGGAGTTATTTCAGGCTTGTTAGGAACGGACACGGTCATTCTGTTGCGTTTGAGAACTATTTTTCTGGGCTTCGCTTGTGGAACGGTTACTGTAAGATCCTTGTTCTTAGTTGCCTGTGTGTCTGTTGCATCTGTCTGTCCGGGTTGTTGAGATGCTGTGGAATATAAATAATATGTTTAATATGGTGTCTCTCTACTATTATAAAGCTGAAGATTTTGTACATGCTAATCCCAAGAACTACTTTCTAGAATTAAGAATTTATTTTTGTGTTGGAAAGCCCATTTAGTGCTGGTTGAAAGACTTTACATACCATAGAAATTCTTAAAAATTCGCTATAGTATGCAGGTTTCTTCACGATGTTTGCCTTCAACTTTAAAGTGCACTAGGACATGGTGGACTACATGACCTCAGGCCTAACCTCTCTCAATCGTACTCTCAATTGTAGAGAAGGCTCGTGCCTTGCAGTGAGTCGTATATGGGTCGTATACAGTTCATAATCATACAGGCCATTTAGCGAGGAAGACCAAAAGCTTTAATACCAAGCTTAACACTGTGACCTATTGGAGCATACCAGCAACGAAAATTACAAAAACTATTCCTTCTGAGAGCTTCCCCATCTACACTCAGCCGAAGCCAGGACTGCAAGATACAATGCAACAATAACCCCACCTGTGCTTAACGCTATCACCGATTGGAGCATACCAGCAACTATTTTTTTTTATATTATAGGGGCAAACGAGCATGCGGTTCACCTGATGGTAAGTGAACACCGCTGCCCATGGACATCTGCAACACCATAGGGCATGGAGATGCGTTGCCTGCCTTTGAGATGGGAATATGCTCGTTTTTTGAAGATCGCCAGGTCGTTTCTGTCCGGGAATGATGTCGCTGGCAACTGGTAGAAAATTGCAAAAAATACGCTTTTTGAGAGCTTCGCCATCTGCACTTGGAACCAACTTGGCCGCTGGAATACAACACATCATAACCCCACCTGTCTCCAGCTCTTTGACGCTGGGCTTCTCATCATCGCTGCTGATTTCCACCACCTCCGCCGGTTCTTCCTTGATCTCCACTTCGTTGTCAGAAGGACTGGACGCTGCTGTCGCTGGGACTGACTCCGCTGCCACTGGTTTGATAAGGAATATAATATTACTGGTGGTAGGTAGGTCTCTCATATGTGAGAGGCCATCTGCTATGAATGGCATATTGCTATGAATGGGGGGCTGAGCATGACGTGATGAGCCGCTCATGCACAGTAACAAAACAGAACCATGAATTACAAAGCAATGCTTGACATTCCACTGCGCTCGCCATCCTAAGACATAAGTTAAGTCTCAATCGGTCTTATTACAAAAAGCGAAATAAACCTTGGTTTAAACCTAGTCTAGCAAAACCAGTCTAATCTGCAGAACCATGGTTTAAATTTACTTGTATTACAAAACATAAATAAACCATGGTTCCCTTGGTTCATTCTTTTGAACCGTAGTTTATACACCAACCACAGATTAATACAAATAATATTCGTTCAACATGATATCATTCCATCGCAACGTTCCATATCCACAGAAAAGAATACGTTTTAATAAAATTTTAATGATTAAATAATGTTTAGGCGTATTGAACCTATTGAGGGTTGGACATTTTGCTAGAATGTCAATATTGGTTGGTATATCGAGTATAATTTAATTTTTTTATTTGCTTCATGTTATATTAGCTAGTCACACATCCAAACACGTGTGATGGAACGTAACATTCTGGCGCGTTACAAGAAACCATAACAATAAACAAAACTATCGCGAGTTAAAATAAGTTCATTTAGCATTGGAATGCATTTACTACAATATTTAGTCAACAAAGTATGTGAAGTGAAGTGATATAAAATAATTGTCGCTTAGGTAATTACATAGTAATCTAATTTAATAATATCGTGTTGTGGTGGACCTACAAAATGAAAAATGGTCTATGAATTTGAGTAGTAAGAAAAAAGTGAGTAAACCAACATTATTATATGGATGATAACATTGCAAAATGTTTGGTAAACCTATCCTTATGCGTATATTTTTATCGGAAAAAATTAAAACAGAGCGAGTAGACGTATTTTGTTGGGCGGACATGACGTTTTTAATCGTTCAAAGGCTTCAAAATCCTTAATAACGAACAAATTCATCATATTAATATCAATTTTAGAGTAAAAGTAACATAATACGATGAAATAGACACTAAATCCAAAAGAAATAGTTGGAAGTTTATGATTTAGACCACCGTTAAACTAGGGGGCGGTCAGGTTTAGCGATAAACCATAAAAAAGGCCATGGTTTAATGTTAAGAGCGTTTATACCCTGCACGCGCTTTTTGGCTTAAAAACAGGACTATTCAAATGAGTTAATTTTTAGTTAATTTTTTGAGTTAATTTTTCAAAGGAGACTTTAATATCAACATATTAGAAGAATCTCCTATAGCTTGCAGTTTCATTAATCTATTTAAATCATACAACCTACATCATTTATTTTTTGAACCAACTAGAATAACTGCCACAAGTGCTACATGTATTGATAATATTTTTACTAATTACTCAATATGTGAAAAGTCAGTAATTAATGTTTTAGACTCTGATCATTGTGGTCAGTATGTTTCATTGCCTAGCACTAAAAGTAAAGTTCTAAGGAAAAGTATTAAGTTTGTTCCTAATAATATATATCGCATGGAAAAATTTAGAATAAATATCAAAAACAATCTGCCAGCACTGTCCCCTCACCGAGACCCAGACAAACTGTACAGTTCATTATTTGAAATTATTAAATGTGAATTTAGAAAAGTATATAAATCTAAAACTATTATTGTAAATCAGCGAATGACATTTAGTGAGTGGGCAACCACTGGTTTATTTAAAAGTCGGAATAAACTATATATTCTATACAATGAAAGAATGTTTAACCAAAATCCGACTTTTAAGGAATATGTAAAAAATTACTCCAAAGTTTTCAAATGAGCTTGTTCCACAGCTAAATCCTTGTATTTAAGAAATAAAATCAAAATGTCTAACAATAAAATCAAAACTACTTGGAATATTATTAATTCTGAATCTGGTAAAAACTCGGTACGTGAAAGTAACTTTAATCTTAAAATAAATAATAGGAGTTGTACAGCAGATCTGGAAGTAGCGACTGAATTTGAAAGATTTTTTACTGATATTCCCAAAAATACCACCCAACATCTTCAGTCATCTTCGAGGTCTGCTTTATCTATACTTGAAAAACTTGTACCTGAATGTAACGTGGCGTTTGAGTTCTCGCAAATTGGGCCGCAGCATATATTAAAATCGTTTAAAGAAATTAGTTTAAAAAAGACCGCAGACTTGTGGGGAATATCTGTAATTAATATATCTTTAATCATTGAGCATATAGCACCCCACTTAGCAGAGATATTCAACCGCTGTGTGGTATCTGGTGTTTTTCCTGACCTGATGAAACAAAGCAAGGTGGTGCCTCTTTTTAAATCCGGTGACAGCTCGGATCCGACCAATTTCCGACCTGTTTCAATTTTACCAACGCTTAGCAAGTTATTTGAGAAAATAATTCTTACTCAATTATTAACACATTTCAACACCAATAACTTGCTACACCAGAAACAGTTTGGATTTACGAGAGGTCGATCAACAATTGACGCGGGAGTATCTCTCCTAAAGCAAATCTATGACGCTTGGGAAGAGTCGCAGGGTGCACTTGGTGTATTCTGTGACTTATCTAAAGCCTTTGACTGCGTAGAGCACGACACTCTGGTCAAGAAATTACGCCACTATGGTATCAGGAACCGAGCTCTCAATCTTTTGTCCTCCTATTTGAGCAATAGGGTACAGAAGGTTGATATTAATGGAAAACTCTCTGGAGGATCTGCGGTCACTATGGGAGTACCGCAGGGTTCAATTCTGGGACCTTTTCTATTCCTGGTCTACATAAATGACTTACCTTATCACGTCGGGAATAATCACGAAGTTGTGTTGTTTGCGGATGATACATCTTTGACATTTAAAATTAAAAGGCAACAATTAGATTTTGATGAAGTAAACAGTGCCCTTCGTGAAGTTGTACATTGGTTTAATATTAATAATTTATTACTTAATGCCAAAAAAACTAAATGTATTAAATTCACACTGCCCAATGTTAGGCAATTATCTACCACTGTACAAATTAACGGTGAAGAATTGGATCCTGTTGCGTCTACTACGTTTCTGGGCATTACGGTCGACGCTAAACTCCAGTGGGGGCCGCATATCTAGAACTATCTGGTAGATTAAGTTCAGCGGCATATGCAGTTAAAACCATTAGGCGTTTAACGGATGAGGCAGCGGCAAGAATTGTCTATTTCAGCTATTTTCATAGTATAATGTCTTATGGAATTCTTCTCTGGGGAAATGCTGCGGATATAAATAGCATTTTTATTTTACAAAAAAGAGCTGTTAGGGCCATTTATCAACTTGGTCCAAGAGTTTCATTGAGAGAAAAGTTTAAAGAAGTAGATATTCTTACTGTTGCATCTCAATATATTTATGAAAATTTATTATATGTTCGTAAAAATATAACTCAATTTAAGCGTACTTGTGACATACATAGTAAGAACACTAGGAACAAACATAATCTTGTCTCACACATTACTCGTCTCCACAAAATAAATAATTCTTTTATGGGTCAAAGTATACACTTCTATAACAAGCTTCCCAACAGTTTAAGAGAACTTCCAATTAATAAGTTTAAAAAAGTGATAAAAGTTAAGCTGTGTAAAAAGGCATATTATAGAATCACAGATTATGTGGAAGATAAAACTGCTTGGGAATAAATTTATCATGTTTTGCATCAAATTGACATTATTGTTACTTGTGACATGAACCATTGTTATTGTAATTGTAATTGGTGATATAAAAAAAAAACAAAAGAAAAAGAAGACAGTTCGTGTTGCTGAGGGAGTTTCTTGCGCCGCTTCTTCTTCACAGCTACAACACGTTCCGAAGCGGTGGTAGCAGAAAAGGACGATTCAAAAGATCTTGTGAAAGACTATTTGAATAAAGAATATTTTGATTTGATTTGATTTGATTTAATTTAATAGCCACCAATAAACAATTTAAAGGAAAAAAAAATATTACTAATTTTAGAAAAGGTTGTTATCTAGGGATTTTGGTGGAAAACATTATAGATTGATGGATAATTTGTGAGTACTATACGGATTACTGAACACAAGTTTCGTTATTTAGGCTTTAAATGGCAATTTAGAAGCTTAAGATATCCTTAACCACTAAATATAAGATGAAAATAAAAATATTATCAGACTAATAAGACCCTTATGGAGGGATTTTGCTGAGAAAAATAATCTTTTTGTGTTTAGTTCCTGAAAAATAAAAATTAAAACAATGCGAAATTATTCAGAAACTCTCGTCAAGAACATATTTTTTTTCACCAACTTATCGTACATAATTTTTTATAGCAATTACATATTATAATAGAAGAACATCTTATCAATAAATTGCCATTTTTATATTTCAACAAAATTAGTTTTCATCTTTTCTACAAATATTTTAAAAACCACTATAAAACACGCTGTCCGACGTGGATCAAATCAGACCGCCGCAAGGCCTTCTAGAGGGAGGACGTATCGCTCGTCGCTCCGGCCTGGCTGCAGTCGATTTTTGCCGTGCGTAGTGAAAATAGCCACGCGCGGACTGCGATTACCACATCTTAGTACTTTGGTAGTAAAATATTTAATTATTTTTATTACCTACAATGATTTTGTAGTGAGTATAAATTATGTTTCAGGTAATATAATGGGATTTAATTCCGAGGCTAAATTATGATATGTATTGTAATATAAAATTCAATATATTTCGTAATTGTAAGGGGTTGTAAGGCCACTAACACTATTTATGTGTTCGAACACGAAATTATTAATAAAACATCCGTAGTATCTGCTGATAACACTGATTTGAATGCAACTGAACAATGTAATAATAACGAAAATATGATTAGTATCTAAATTTGTATTATTCTTTGCTTGCACAGTAATATTTGTCTACTTATAATGCAAATAAAATATTTTTATGATATTATAATTACAGTTACATTTCAAATGAATATTTGAAGCGCACGGATCAAAGTTGTTTGAGCCGTTTGTATAGCGAGCCGACGCGGCAGCTCTACGCACACAGCTTTGGTAGCTTATGTGTGCGTGAAATTAACGAAGAAATACCTATAGTTGACTTTGCGCGCAAGGTGTATACGCTCTTAAACCACTTTTTGTAATATGAATTTCATATAAACCATAGTTTATTGCGATTTAAACTAAAGTTTTTAGATAAACCACGTTTTGTAATAAGGCGGAATAGGTCCAGAAGTTACTCTGGCTACAATATCTTGGACATACCAATAGTTACTCTTGTTACTATGCTTCAAACCGGAACACAAAAGTGAATTTAGGTTCTTGCTATTTCACTGTGCTCACCAACCTTTTATTGGTTTGTAAATCATGGTGTTTGGTTTTGTTACTGTCCATGCGTAATTCATCTGAGTTGATATAGAAGAGAGACAGAGTAGGAGGAAGGTGTTGGCTAGGTAGATAGAGACAAGAGAATGAGGGAAAGAGATGGTTGTAGGGGGAAAGGGTGGTGTGGGACGGTAATTGGAGGGGAGAGGGGGGTCTAAGGAGAGAGAGAGCGAGGTAACTGAGAGGAGAAGGAGCTAGGTAGACAGAGACTTAGGGGGAGGGAGAAGTGAGAGGGGGGGGGGGGGGGCATAGCGAAAGAGGTACGGAGGTAGTGAGACAGGGGTGGGAGGAAGATAGGAATAAAAGAGAGAGGGCGGAAAGGGGGGATAAAGATGGGGGAGGGGGATGTGGAGGGGGGAATTCTATGTGAATGTCATAAGAGCTCTTAATTGCCTAAGTAAACAAGAAAAATAAATACATTTCATTTCATTTTACTGGTGGTAGGTCTGGCATTGCTTTGTAATTCAAGGTGCTGAGAGAGAGAGAGAGCTTCTTCAAAAAGAGAGAGAATTAGGGTGAGGGGCGGTGGTATGGTAAATGAGGGGGAGTGGGAGGGGGAGGGGAGGTAGAGTGAGGGCATAGCGAAAGCGGTAGAGGGGTAGTGAGCCAGCGGTCGGTGGGAGCTAGGAAGTAAAAAGAGAAAGAGGGGGGAGGGGGGGATAAATAGGGGTAGGAGAGGTGTATACTCACCAGCCGCCTGCTCCTGCTGCAGCTGCGCTCGGATGGCTCGCGCGCGCGCCTGCAGCTCCAGCAGCTCCAGCACGGTGAGGCCGGCGCGGGAGGCGCGCGACTGATCCAACTCGTGACCGGAGTCAGAGCGCTTCCTCTTGCTTTTATTACACTTGCTGTGACGGTGGTGTTTGTGCTGGCGGGATGGATTATACATAGACATACAAATTACTACACCATGTCACATGATGCGTTTCTTTGCCACGCGCCGCACTTGCAAGCTGAGAGACGAGGCGAAGGGTGATGTGATGTGCGCATTATGAGATGCACTGCATTGCCGCACCATTCACTTGACACAATATCCTCAGAATGCGTTCAGTGACCGCTTTATATAGCTTCGTCGGAACGCAGTTTTCAAATGCCGTTAATAAGAAGGAGTAAGCAGAGATGCAACCAGGGTACCCACATTTGACCTTGTGTATTAAATCCCATGTTAGGATAACGGACAAGCCTATAGCCATATTGGGCATAAATTCCAACTCTGGGCTGATAATAAAATTAGTATTATGCATTCGAATTTTTTTCCAAAATTGTTACATCAATAAATAAATGACAATGCGATTTTTTTACCTTTTTCTTCCTACTAGAAGTGGTCTCACTAAGTATTTCATCGTCTGATGATATACTGTCCAGAGATATTGTCTCTAGAGGTGGAGACGGTGACCGACTCGATGACTCGGTGTCGGATGGGGGCTCAGCCCCATCCAGGATGGCACAGAGACGTTTTGAACTGATGCCTAAGAGCTGAAAGATGATATTTTGTAATTTTTATACTTTATTGTTTATTAATTTAATCCTTTTTTGCACTATACATAAATGCATGTTAAATGATAAGTGTGTGGTATAGTGCTATAATATTTAGTGAAGACACACGGCGGTATAACCACACGCAGGCACTGCCCGCGATTTGACTTATAAGGAACCGTGCATGAAACATAGAGGTAACCTTTATTTCGGATACCGGTATGATACCAGTCCAATTCTAGGAATCTGATAAAATTGGCGTATAGGGGGGTACCTTTAAAAATTCCGGTATTTTTTTTTTTTTGTTGATACCAAAAAATACAGGAATTTTCGTTACCGGTTTCGGTCCCTGGTTTGGACATCTTATAATTTTTTTCAAATTTCAGGAAAGAATGCGTTAACTTACCTCTTCAGTACACAACTCCTGTAGATCATCAATAGTGATGTGCTTCACGCAGGCGGGCGCTAAAGCCTTAATTTCCTTGTATTTAAGAGCAGAAAACACTTGGTGCATCAGTTCAACTCGGTCGTGGATGTAATAAGCCAAATCATGTTCTTTTTCGACTTCCCGGCTGTGTGATGTCGACGCCTTGGCTTTCTCCATCTTCACTTTATGCTTTTTTAAACGACTCATCTTGTATTTAGTGATTTATTACATTTATCGAGAACTTTTATGAGATTCTCTAACCGTGTTTTGTGGTGTTTTGATAGGTAACCCGACTAATTAGAAGAGTGTTACCAATTTTGGAGTGTTGATGAGTTGGTGGTGTATTTAATTTGGTCGGACAGTTACATGTAATGTGACTGTTTTAAAAAGTACTGTACTATTTGATTTTAGGATAAATTATTTGATCTATTTAATTTACTCGGCTAATATTGAACTGTCAAATGGATTAGATTACGTTTTGATTCTGCAATTGTTTAGAATGCCTTATGATATATTAAAAGGCCCAATTAAAAATTACTTAATAGAAAAAAAATATTCTAAAATAGCAGTAAACATCTTAAACACTTATATTTTTGAACAGAGTATTGTACCCTTGCAAATAAAAATGTGATAAATATTGTAAAAAATTAGGCCTTAATTTTTCTTTGCCACTTAAAATATCAAATTCACCGTCTTTTGTTTCACTTGTCATTTGCTAGTCATTGTTGAATAAGTTGAAATTTTGTAATGAAAATAAAATAATAAAAAAATATCAGTTATCCAGTGGACCAAAATGCCACTGGAGGAAATTCTGAGCGTATATTTAGACAGGGCACTGCAGTGTACGTTCGAAACCTTCCTGTTGCATTTTTGTTCACGGATAGCAAACTTACTGCCTTCCATGCAAACCGTTGATAAAAAATATATAATTAATTTAGCAGTCATAAAAGCGTACGCATCCTTCATAAAATGAACGCGTCTGGTTCTTTTGCAAACAAAAAAATGACTGTGAAAAAATTGTACGAAAGTGCCGATTATTTAATTGTTAACAAGCCATACGATATGTATATAAATTCTGACGATGAAACCCAGAAGGTAAAACCCTGTTTTATACAAATAAATCATCCGTTTCTCCTGTATTTAGGTTATATTTTGATGTAAACAATAAATATTTTCATCCAACCCCAGCCAGAGCAGAGATTGTCAAACATTAATGTCGTTCCATTTTACGCAGAATATTTATAATCATGAATCAGTGTATTTTTATTTTAAGCATTTATTAATCCCTTAAAAATTCAAAGCATTAATTTTATGTATAGGGATTAATAACAGTAAAACAACTGAATTTTAATCCAAGCCATGATTACTTTTAACTTTTCTGTTCCATTTACATACAAGCGTGCTTAAAAAATACTTATCGGATTACTTGTATCCTATTTGAATCCTGTTTAACCATTTAACATTTAACAGTCTAACATCAAAGATCTAGTAAATCGCCTTTGTGGCACAGTTGTTAAACGCTGTGAAACGAGTGGCTGCCGGTTCGATCTCCGAAACAAGACAAATTTTTGCTCTTGCTCTGTAGTTGTAGTTTCTGCTACCCACACACAAGCCTTGTATCTTGTATCTTGTATGATATCTAGCCTGTTTGTGTGTGACTAATAGGTATATTTATTATTTACTTATCGCATCTTTAGAATTATTGAGACCTAACAAAAAAATATATGTTTTGTTAAACTTTCTTTATAAATTTGTAACATAAGAAATTTTGTACTTGTGGAAGATACATCGAGAAGACCGAAATATACATCTTTCTATCTAACACGCGTCAATAGGTCCTTCTTTAATAACAAGTCGTACGATCTATTTTTTTTGGATTAGGTCACTTTCATTCTAAAGGTGCGTTATGTACATATTTTTTAGAATACAGTAACTCAGCACATAGCGGCCTCCGACTCCCACCTCTCCACGTCCTCGCTACCTCTTCATTTCGTCCAGCGCCTGGACTACGCCACAAGCGGCGTGCTATGCATTGCCAAGAACAAATCCGCGGCGGCGCGCGCTGGGAAAATGTTCGAGAAACGTCTCACAAGCAAATATTACTTGGCTGTCGTACGAGGACATGTGGAGTTTGAGATCGCTGATATTGATTATGATATTGGTAAGTTGTATTCTTTACTATGTATTGGTACAGGCAAGAGAAATGTCGGACGCCCGCCTACAAGGTGGACGGACGATCTGGCTAAAGTTGCAGAAAGTCCCTGGCGAGTCTGGTGGTTTGTAATTCACGGTTTTATTTGGTCTCGCTACTGTCTTGTCTCTGTTATATGAGTGATCGTATCGCTTACCATTAGGCAAATGGAATGCAATAACAAAAACACATGTGAAATCTAACATTGTCTCAGGAGTAGACCCCGCGACGATGGAGTCTAGCCACCGCATGGTTGCCGTCACATCATCCAAGACAACATGTTTGTTGCCACGCAGCGCTCACACTCGGCTGTTAGTGCTGGAGACGGGGTACTACGGACCAGATCCCGTCACCGTGGTGCTACTGAAGCCTATTACTGGTATGTTTCTTAAATTTTATTTATTACTAACAATACTGATACCCACAACACAAGTTTTTTTTTTATTGCATTGGATGGCGAGACGAGCATGCCGTTCACCTGATGGTAAGCGATACGACCGCTCATAACAGTAGCAACATTCCACTGCGGTCGCCATCCTGAGACGTAAGATGTTAAGTCTCAATATGTCCAGTAGTTGCTCTGGCTACAATGTCCTTCAATCCGAAATACAACAGTGCATTTAAGCAGTGTTGTTTCACGGCAGAAATAGACATTGCATTTTAATTTATCTTAATGTGTGGTCAGTAATATACCGGGTATCTCAAGACTGCTACCGAAAACGAAGCCGGGTGGTAGTTTTAGTGGCTACAAACACAATGCAATTAAAAATTTCGCCTAGAAACGCGACATTTTTTTTATGATTTTTTAAATATCGTTATTTTTGGGTGGTAAATCCATAGTTTTTGCTTAAATAATAATTTAAACTCTTTTATACCTTAGAGTATTTATAAATAAAAGGGTATATACTATTATTTTAGGAAAAAATGTATTTACCACCCAAATATGGCCGTAGAAAAAAAATAACAAAAAAAAATTGTCGCTTTTTTTTGCAACTTTTTTTGTTGCATTGTGTCTGAAGTCGCTTAAACTACCACCCGGTTTCGTTTTCGGTAGCAGTCTTGATATACCCTGTATATGTGAATGTTAGGTGTATGTATTTATTAATTTACGTATTGTAAAGTTTGACTAAACCTGACAGAGTACAAGGATTTCGAGAGGAAAGAGTTTACAGCTACACTGGATGACCACGCGATCTCCACTCTTACTTACGTCTTTTACTCGTTGAACACGCAACGTTTTGCACTAACAACACGGCGTCCACCCGTGGGTTACCAATCATCCATTTTTTTAATAACAGTAAAAGTAAGTAATCTAATGCAGTAGTGTGAATTGTCTCAACGACTGTAATTTGTTTAGGTCGTCGCCATCAGCTTCGTCTGCACTGCTGCGCTATTGAACATACCATCCTAGGAGACTATACATACAGCGGGACCACTGACACGGCGCCGCATAGAATGTTCCTGCATGCTATCAGGTATTATTACAACAAGTTGTATTATTATCCAATTATAAAGTAACAGTTTCAATGATAAACTGCTATAAATGCAAGTTAGGACACAAAAAAAATTGACAGCCTGCGCGGCGCAATTGATTAGAAGTCGGGTTTGAAACCAGAAGTCGCGCGTTAAATCCCCACTATTAATTAAATATTTGTGCGATCCATCAATATTTGTTTCGGGTCTGAGTGTTTGTAAGATCAAAATCTCTCGTAGCTCTTGTTACTCACATGACAAGTTCTTAGAATGGCGTATGGGGTAGGGATGGGGTCTAAGGGGTGGGCTGAGGTACTATCTGGATACCCACGCTTCGCCTTGTGTGTTCTGTCCACGATGTGTTACGAAGAAAACATATCGTCATTTTTCGCACAAATCACTTACTCCGGGAAGATATTGAATACAAAGAAAGAATTCTACATATTTGCCCGTCCCGAGATTCTAATCCGAAGCGTCAGTTTTTCAATCATACCGTAGTACAATTACCCTACGAAGGCATTCATTGGGGTAGATTATTTAATTATAGTAATTATTTGCCTTGAGACTCCAAAGTACCAAAGTAGGTACTTTAATAAGTTCGCCAATTTATATAAGGTTCGTGGACTATAGGCATCTCTAGAGCTAACCGAACCTACCTCTTTAAATATAGTTAATGTTTCCAGACTAGTCCTGCCCCTTCAAAACGAGACCCTGGACATCCAGACATCTGAGCCGTTCTTCCCGGACCACCAGTTCAGCTCGCTATGGAAGCCGGAGAAAACGCATCGCAAGTATCGCACTAAAGAAGAACTTCACGCCGCGTGTGATGTCATCGACAAGTCTTACGTCATCGGAGTACAGCACATGCAGTTCACTTGTAAACGTTAAATTAAATTATTTGTGACGATACTATAGTTTTGTTGCGTGTTGGTGAGTCACCATATCCTCGTTTGTTGGTCAGCAGAGTGTACCACGAGCAGGTGAGGTGGGCTTGCGTCCCGAAAGATGTTATATGGGCCCCCTTACACCCCGAATGAGTCGACTCAAATGCATCCAACCGTTGGGTCAGGCTGGCTACAAGCTGGATTCCTGAGAATGGCTGGAGAAAACGCGGAAGACCAAAGATGCGCTGGAGACTTTTTTTTTTATATTATAGGTGGCAAACGAGCATGCGGTTCACCTGATGGTAAGTGAACACCGCCGCCCATGGACATCTGCAGCACCATAGGGCATAGGGCATGGAGATGCGTTGCCGGCCTTTGAGGTGGGAATACGCTCGTTTTTTGAAGGTCGCCAGGTCGTATCTGTCCGGGAATGATGCCGCTGGCAACTGGTTCCACAGATTGATGTTGGTTTGATTCACCAGTTGGATGCATTCAAGCCAAAATGGCAAGAGCTCTCCGAGGAGTGACAAAGGGGAGGGCTTTGCCAAGCAGTGGGACACAATTTAGGCTATTAAAGAAAAATATATATATTGAGGGTAAATAATAAGTGATAAAAAATATTATTTGATGATTGTAGCCATGAGCCGCATTCATTGACGGTCATATATAAAAGCTTATAAGTATAAGCTTCTTGGTCATAATTGAAGTCCGATTTCATAAAAAGGAATTTAAACATACATCCTACTGTGCAATAACAAAACGCTTTTGACACACCAATACAGGTTATCTGTGCAATGCAATCATCCATCCACAGACGACTAAAAACAACATCCATCTACGAAATAAATATAAACATTCAAACATTTAACTAAATTGATAAATAAAATGGAAAATAACTTTGAAGATCCTTTAGAAGGCAGTAGTTATCCTATGAAAAATAATGCGCTAGTGAAAACAGAGGACGAAGACGACGATAATTATAATACAATGTAAGTGTTTGCTGCTGAAATATACGAACAAGTACAGATAGAATACTGTGTATTTTGAATTACTGTAGCGTATAGTATTGACCATTTGCCATCAAATGACCCGTATTGTTAATTGATTTAAAAAAAAGGAGGAGGTTTTAAATCAACTGTATACTTTTTATGTTATGCACTATATGCTTACTAGTACTTATATTATTTATAATGTATAATGCATGTAATTACCGGCAACATACTTTCATATGGAGAGCATGTAACACCCAGAACAGAGTTTGTAAACTTCATGATATTGATATTTTCAATCCTAACTTAAATTCTGTGAGAAGGATGCTGAGCCAAGACTTTTTTCTTGACCATAATGTAAATAATAATAAGACTTAATTTTTGGTATTGACTATTGTTGTAATGATCGACAATTTGTACGACTTTAACACACTTGTATGTTTGTCATATACGGATGTATAATAGTGTAGACCTTTAATTGGCTTATTTGCGACTTTCCAATTGTTTAATTTTGTGAAGTAGCTGTTGGTCCTCCATGAAATTAAAATAAAAATGAAATGAAAAATCATCTGTCAAAAATCTTACAAAGAGTAGACGTATTTTTAAACGGTCTGTCAACATATTTAAAAAACAGTGTGATAAAACCTGAATTTTACACTCAATGATTTTACAGTAAAAAGGTGATCATCTAACCAACAAACATACAATCCTTGATGTGAGTAGAAAGTTCATAACTTAACTACAGAAATCTCGGTGAAATCAAGTGATAACTAATTCCTGATCTCTAGACTACACTCACTACCTTCAAAACTTTTTATTGGAGCTGTCAAGAAGCGGCGCGCGGCGGGACATTTTGTTCGAGGCATTTATTACTGTGCACCGTGCAAAATTTCGATCACGTTATTAGCATTCAAATCTATAAGGGCATTTGTTTGTGTGCAAATTTAAATAACACGATCTGCTAACGATTTTCGAAAAAGTGTGTAATTGTATTTATACGACTACCATATAAACACTAATGGCTACATCGAATCTAGAGTGGGGCTGTTGTGCCCTTGATGATGCTACTGAAGCTTACTTAAAATGTAACATTTGCACTAAAGCTTTCCACTATGAATGTATAGGATTGAACCCATCTTGTGATCTTACTCCATGGGTATGCAACACGTGCTCAAGTAAAACATTAAAGAATGATAACACGCCCGTTCGGGGCCATACTAATGTAAATACTAGCCGTCGTCAGAAACGACCAGGACCTCAATCAACGAATGAAGATTCCGCGAAAACGACGCCAGCTTTAACTGATACAAATAATTAATGAAGTCATTCAGGACAATATTGACTCTCTTTTATCTAAATTCTCGTCAACAATGAGTGCTTTACTTAACAATGAACTGAAAACTATTAAAGATGAAATCAAAGAAATGCGAGACTCCGTCAAATTCATTAGCAATCAATATGATGAAATTATTTCTGAAAATAAAGAAGCTAAGGAAAAAATTAAATTATTGGAGGATAAAAATCACTCAATGGCGGATACAATCAACCACTTGTCATCACGATTGAATGCCCTGGAACAACACTCACGATCAAGCAACGTCGAAATACAGTGTGTACCTCAGAAGAAAAATGAAAATCTGGTTGACATTATCACAAATATTGGCAAGGTCATTAATTACAATATCAAAGCTGAAAATATATTTAATTGTACTCGTGTAGCTAAATCAAATACAAGCAACCCGCGACCTAAGTCAATCATAGTACAATTCGTAACACCAAAGATACGGGACTCGTTTCTAGCGGCCACCATCAACTTCAATAGGTCTAGACATACCGATGACAAGCTCAATACTACTCATATAGGACTTGGCGACAAGAAGTACCCTATTTACGTAATGGAGCACCTTACCCCAACTAACAGGTCCTTACATGCTGCGGCCAGATTGACGGCTAAGGAGAAAGGATATAAATACGTCTGGATAAGAAATGGACGCATCTACGTGAGGAAATCCGATGATTCTGATTACAAACTAATAAAAGATGTAGATTCGCTGAGTCAGTTATCTTAAATATCGCAATATAGTTCGAAATAGTGTCTATACTTTTTAAAATACGATCTCAAAATTTACTACTAGAACACTCGTGGCTTGCGAACAAAAACAAATACCTTTTATAACAATGTATGTATCTCTTCATACGACATTATTGTAATAACCGAAACGTGGCTTAATGATGACATTTTGACTAGTGAGCTTTTCGATCTCAGATATAATGTTTTTAGGAGAGACAGAGAAACGTCTAATTTTCATAACACCAAAAGGGGAGCTGGAATCCTTATGCCAGAATTTTATAGATTTTACATTTATTAACAATTTGAAACAAAAAAATTCAATCTATAACGCCAAGAATAAAGTTCTAGACCTAGTTCTTACGGACATTCCAGACTGTATCACCAGTGAAGCTGCTGATGTTTTAAGTAACTTAGATCCCTACCATCCTCCACTAGAAATTAAACTGCAGTGCAAACCTCGTCATAACTTATTACCTAACAAAACTCCAAGGCCAAATTTCTATAAAGCTAACTACGACGCTATTAACTCAGAGCTGAAAAATGTATGTTGGTCCAAATTATTCTCTGAACTAGACGATGTAAATGCTATGCTTAAAACTCTTTACTCAATAATAAATCAGCTTATTGTTAAACATGTTCCTCTAAAGCGACCGCACAATAATTCCGATCCACCTTGGTTCAACAAAAACTTGAAAAGAATTCTTCAAGAAAAAAACAAGCTCTACAAAAGATATGGTAAATACAAAAACCCAATGGACAAAATAGAGTTGAGACTAATCACGAAAAGATCGAAACTACTAGCATCCAAATTATACAATTCTTATATCGAGAACATGGAAAGCAATATTAAGATTAACCCAAAGCTTTTCTGGTCGTTCGCAAAATCTAAACGTAACTCGAGGACAGGCACGCTTCCTTCTTGCATGTCCAACATCGACGTGACCGCTAGCAATGGGCCAGATATATGTAATTTGTTTGCTTCCTATTTCTCGTCGAATTATAATATCGATACCCAACTTCAGGACGATGTCTGTAAATCTCCTTATTTTGAAGCACTGCAGGTCGGTTCCGACTGCTTCTCTAACTTTTATATCAATATCCATTCTATAAGAAAATATCTAAAATCATTAGACATAACTAAAGGCCCGGGTTCTGACAACATCCCACCGATTTTTCTTAAACAATGTGCCGACCAAGTAGCAAACCCGCTTTGCCTTATATTCAATGAGTCATTAAGACAAGGGATATTTCCTTCTGAGTGGAAAGTAGCGAAGGTAGTCCCTATCCACAAAAGTGACTCATTATGCAATGTGAACAACTATTGGCCAATCTCAATTCTCTCGACACTCGCCAAAGTTTTTGAGGCATTAGTCTGTCCTTCGATCCAAGGCTATTTCAAAAAATACATATCGGACTACCAGCATGGTTTTCTGTCAGCACGGTCAACCTGCAGTAACTTAGTCGGTTTTGTCGAAACATTATTTGAAGCAATAGACAACAATAAACAGGTCGATGTGATTTACTCAGACTTTAGCAAAGCCTTTTATAGAGTGTCCCATAATATTTTGATACAGAAACTATCAGCGTACGGGTTTACGGGTCGTTTGCTAAAATGGCTGAACTCTTACCTAGAAGATCGACTTTTTTACGTTGTATCAAATGGTTACAAATCTTCCCATTTTAAAATAAGATCCGGTGTACCTCAAGGATCCCATTTGGGACCAATCCTTTTTAATATATATGTAAATGACCTCCCATTTATGTTTGCTGACGACTTAAAAATTGTCCGAGTGATTGAAAAAGCCAATGATGCAGCCTCGCTTCAAAGTGACATTGATTGTCTCGGCCGATGGTGCGTCAGCAATAGAATGGACCTGAATGTTAAGAAATGTTTAGCAGTAACCTTCACACGGAAACATTCTCCAATAAATTTTTAATATTCAGTCTCAGGCATAGACTTAATAAAAACAGATGTCGTTCGTGATTTGGGTGTAATCCTGGACCAAAAATTGACTTTCAAACCACATATAGATCATGTTGTCAAAAAGGCATCTAAAATATTAGGTTTTGTTATCAGAAACTCCAAAATGTTTAAAAATCAGAAAACTAAAATTATGTTATACAACAGTGTAGTACGAAGCCATTTGGAGTACTGCAGTGTAGCCTGGCGTCCCCATTTTGCTACTCACACCCTACGACTTGAGAGAATTCAAAAAAGATTTGTCAACTATCTCGCGTATTCTTCCGGAATTGCAAAGAAGAATAAAAATTCCTATGCCCGCCTTCATTACTTTAAAATGCAGTCACTGAAGAAGAGATACATTCAATCGGACTTAGTTTTTCTTTATAAAACATTTAATAACAAGATCGACAATCGCTTGTTGTTAAGCAAATTTAACCTGGCGATTCCGAGTCGATATCCGAGATATCCTGTTAATTTTCTTCGAGGTCCCTTTCGTAAAACCACCTCTGGTTCTAATTCTCCAGTTCCCAGACTCTGCACCCTTTATAATACTTACAAACATCAGCTTGATATTTTCGGCGTGTCCCTTAACAACTTTAAAAATGTTATTTTAAAAACTGCATAATATTTAGGTTTTCTATACACAACCCTGTTCAATGTTTAAAAATACTTTAATATTTTTAGTAACTTTAGAGCATAATTGATTTTATTCATGTAGTGTTTACTATGAAAAATTGTACACTTAGCTTAATATTGTTTAGCTATATTTTTTTCTTTACTTTTATGTAACAGTGTAACAATTGTGGTGAACCAATAAATAAAAAAAAAATAAACAATATATTATTTTTTTGCCTCTACAAAAACAAGTTTCTTTAATTCTCTCCAATCAGGTTTTCATCCTGGACACAGTACTACCACTATGCTTATTCATATAACAGATGATATCCGATCAGTTATAGACAGGGGCATGCTGGCAGTCTTAACTCTGCTAGACTTCAGCAAAGCTTTTAACACAGTCGATCTAGATGTGTTATGTGTGTGAATATCTACATTATGTAGTATAAGTTTATTAGAGAGCTTGCAGTAGCAACTAAACTTACCCAGAAAATCTTATAGGCCTCTGAAAACCAGTGAAAAGAATTGTCCTGTTGGTGATAATATAACAGAACTTTCTTTGCTTCCATAACAAAAATGCATACCTGTATATTGGTATTATGCTTGGAATTATTAGAAGAAAGCTCCATCAATCCTAAGTAGACAGTGTTGCAGCTCTAACAGCATTCTGAAAAGGATAGCAGACCGCTGTGACTTCCCTTTACAAAATATGTGGTAATGATTATAAGCATAATGTAATAGTATTTTGTTTCATTACTAACATGATTATAAGTAGCTTAATTAATTGTGATACTAACATTCTATGGAATTTCTATTCTTAAATAAATTATGATTTGATTTTACATTTGTTTCAAAATTCAAACATACTACCATTGTAACTATTTATTTAATTCTTGGGCATGAATGAAGCATTAAGATGTTGCTAAGTTAAAAGATTGTAATTACATTAATTGTATTTTTTTATTGCTATGAATGGGAAGACAAGATATTCGCCTGATGGTAAACAACACCTTCAGTCATGGACAGTAGCAAAACCAATTGTTACCATAAATTACAAAGCAATGCTTAGCTTCACCATCCTGAGACATAACATGTTAAGTCTCATTCTGTCCAGTAGTTACTCTGGCTACAAAGTATTTCAAATGGAAACACAACAACTGTTTGGCAGAAGAAATAGACATTGTGGTGGTACCTACCAAGATGGCCCCTCACATATGAGGGACCACCAGTCAAATTGATAATGCACAATCAAATTATCACCAAACATCAATTAAATAAATAAATACACCCAACAGTCACATACATAGTCCTGACCCCACACTAAGATTGAGTCTTGTGTCGTGGGTATCATGAACGACAAGAGACTTTGTGGTCTCAAAAACACCCAGACCTGAGACAAACACCTGTGCATCACACAAATATTTGTCTCGATCCGGGGATCAAACCCGCCTCACGCGGGGGCCTCACTATTCACAATCGGCGTCTAACCAACTGCGACACGGAGGCTGTCAATTCTTTATATTTATTTCCAACTCCTCCGTCCGATCAAATATACACTAGATACACAGTTCCCTATAAATGTTCTGTTAAAAAGTGGCACCGATGCATTGAAACAAAAAGATTACATATTCCAAATATATTAATACAAATTCCACCTTATTCCTGGAGCTTAAAGTAGCTTTTCATACAGGGTATATCAAGACTGCTACCGAAAACGAAGCCGGGTGGTAGTTTAAGCGACTTCAGACACAATGCAACAGAAAAAGTTGCAAAAAAAAGCGACAATTTTTTTTTTGTTATTTTTTTCCTATGGCCATATTTGGGTGGTAAATATTTTTTTTCCTAAAATAATAGTATATACCCTTTTATTTATAAATACTCTAAGGTATAAAAGAGTTTAAATTATTATTTTAGCAAAAACTATGGATTTACCACCCAAAAATGACGATATTTAAAAAATCATAAAAAAAATTGTCGCGTTTCTAGGCGAAATTTTTAATTGCATTGTGTTTGTAGCCACTAAAACTACCACCCGGCTTCGTTTTCGGTAGCAGTCTTGAGATACCCGGTATAATATTGTCTAAAGTTCTGCGACGTTTTAGAAGCAACGGTCGGTGCGTGACTGAAGGCGAAAGAGTGCTTAAAGCACTCTTTTTTGGTGCCATTTTCTAAGCGCTCATTTTGTATCTAGTGTATATTTGATCGAAGACTCCTCCTATTAATTTAACGTTCTGATTAATTTTGTTATGGGTTAAAGACAAGTTAGACATTCCCGGCGACTCGGCGAGCTTCAATGCTCGGAGTCATTACAATGCGTGCTTGTTGATCCTGCGACACAGGAGTTACAGTGGTGGGTGTGAGGGCGGGACAGTCTCCTAAAACCATATTGCCTCATTCCAGGGACCTTCTTCAGCTAGCACAATGCGTGCAAACAAACCAAGAGCCAATTGAATTCAACTCCACTGATGCAATGGTGGACCCAAAGACCGGACAAATGGTGTGTCTGCACTGCCTCGACGAATTCGATGCCAATCTACTCTCAGACCACATGATCAACGCACATAACTACAGACGCATCATATTCAAATGCCACATCTGTCAGAACGTGTTCCAAGAGCGAAAACTCCTTTTAATCCATCGGTCACAATGCCGTCCACCACAGAAGCATCACAAACGGAAATCATTTGTACAGATAATGAAGGAAGTTGAGAGTTTTTGTGATGATGATAACTTATTGGAATCTGTGTCATGTCCGATTTGCGTTTTGGAGTTACCGAAGTACTGTTTGAAAGAGCATTTGTTGTCGGAGCATAGGAAGCCAGAGGTGACTTTGACATGTGAGCTTTGTAAGAGGAATTTCAAGTCTAAATTGACGTTAAGGGAACATATTAAGCTTGTGCATGAAGCTGTTGAGGATTCGGAGCAGTGTGAGCTTTGCGGACAGAAGTTCAGGAGTCTGAAGTATCTGGCCAATCATAAGAGGAATGTGCACCCGTCTGGTAAGATTTATTCTTCTTTGGTCTTATTTTATCTAGCGTTATCTTAGCTGGTGCCAGGGTCAACCTTCCAGCTAATTCTTATTTTTTTTTATCATCATCATTAATTTAACATAATTTTGATAGTCTCCGTGGCGCAGTGGGTTAGACGCCGCCTGTAAAACGAGAGGCCGCGGGTTCGTTCCCTGCACTGAGAGAAATGTTTGTGAGGCCCACAATTATTTCTTCCGGGTCTGGGTGTATGTGAGACCGAAAAGTCTGTCGTAGTTTATTTTACATCATTAATATTTTCAAACAGCTTTATCCAGTTAACGTAGTTCCTGACACACGACACAAGATTTGATCTTAGTGTGGGGTCAGGACTCAGGACTATGTATGTGACTGTTGGGTGTATTTATTATTTATTTATTTATCTTCCTTGACGATAAGCCAGCGGTTCTCTAGTCTGCCCCTCGGTTGAGAGAATATTGAGGCACAGGCACACATTACCTATGTACTCTTGTGGTTTCCTTAGGATGTGACGATGCTAAGCGACATTATTGGAGTTTATCTGTCACGTCGCACAATCGTTACACATTCACGAGATTTGGAATTGTCTTATAATCCAGAATAATAATTATTTTCAATATTGTATGGCCCTTCTCGGCATAGATGACTTTACTTGGTTATATTTTACGACTACAGAGTAGTACGTACAAATTTTAATTCATAATAAGGTTATCAAAAAATGTGAAGTGTTCAACGACTTATGTTGCTGACTGTACCTACATAGACTTATGGCCGTTATTGACTTATGGTCGTAACCTTAGACTTATGGTTACGATGTACGTTTTGCGAATCCGAACATTTACAGAGTAGGAGTCGTACATTTACGTCATAAACTTCGATTGTCCGAAGATTCGAACTTCGTTTCGGATTTTCGGAGTAAGGCACCTTGTTACAAATATTATCTTCTTTAAGTATACTTACATATATTTATTCCTAAACAAATATTTTCTTTAAAGTATTACCATGGATAAGTGCGTGGTGGCCTGTTGGTAAACGAACTAGACGCGGCTGCCAACATGTTCACGGTGGTCGCGGGTTCAAATCCCAGGGCACACCTCTGACTTTTCATGTGTGTATTGACAGTCAATCACCATGCACTAAAACGGTGAAGGAAAACATCGTGAGGAAACCTGCACACCATAGCGATTTATAAGAATTTCTATGGTATGTAAGTCCGCCAACTCGCACTAGGCCAGCGTGGTGGACTATATGGCCTAACCACTCTCAATCGTACTTTCGATTGTAGAGGAGGCCCGTGCCCTGCAGTGGGACGTATATGGGCTGATACAATACAATTACCATGGAAATATATTAATGATAGTTCTACATGGATTGAGCCACTGATTTCTGTAAGATGATTTATTTTGAGAAATATTAGAATAATTGAGAGAGAAAAAGAGAAGTCTCTCAAAAAGAAGTAGGAGACTTTCTACACAGCGACAAAATACTCCTCAAAGGAGACAAACAAAATTAAAAGAAAATCTTTATTATCCACAGGCGACAAGATCCATAAATGTGAAGTATGCGGCAAGGAGTTCAAGAGTCGACTATGTCTCCACCAACATACTAAACACGTGCACCCTCCCAAGAGCGCGTCCGTCACGTGTCCCCACTGTCCCAGCAAAACTTTCAAATCAAAGATCAATTTACACCAGCATCTGAAGGTCTCGCACGGGTTGAAAAGGGACAAGACCAGTACATAAATAAATTGTTGGAATTTTGTTGTTGTTTTAATTGTAAAGGATCATCAAAGGAGATTACAATAAATAAAAAGAGTGTAAATTAATATTTAATTTATTTGGACATTTTATTTAATTTTCACTTTACAAACAGACACTTCAATTTTATTTAAATGCGTAGACAGATAATAGACTCGTAGTTCTCGTGCCACTGGCAGAGAAAACTAATCTGTCAGTTGAAAAATACGTAATATTTAGGGTTAACGTATGATAAAAAAAATTACCCCACAGTTTGATATTTTCTAGGTGCGAATAACTTTCAATCTTCAAATCACTTTTATATAATCATATGTATATATATTTTCTGTCTACGTTTATATGTATAGATGACGATAGCAAAAGTAACCGCACATAAATGATTCAAGTTGAGCCCAAAAACTTAGTTGTACTTATTAACTCCATGCTTATTATCTAGATTCTAGTGTATTTTACAACCGGTAAAGATGTATATTAATTATCGATGTTTAAACGTATAACGTCGGACGCCCGCCTACAAGGTGGACGGACGATCTGACTAAGGTCGCAGGAAGTCGCTGGATCATTCACTTCCAACAGGTCATTGTGGAGATCATTGGGTGAGGCCAAGAAGCTTATACCCAAATGGAGATTGCATTCCGTATAAAACACTGAAACTCAAAATTTGACCTTGAATGACGTCGCTATTGCCTTCTATCCTTTTCTTTAGAGTGATCGATGAATGAACTTAATTGAACTTCATTCATCGATTGCCATAAAGAAAAGGATAGCAGGCAACAACAACGTCATTCAAGGTCAAATTTTTGAGCTTCAGTGTTTTATACGGAATGCAATCTCCATTTGGGTATAAGCTTCTTGGGGGAGGCCTATGTTCAGCAGTGGACTTTCTGTGGCTGATATGATGATGATGATGATGAAACATATAACGAAATGAAAAATATAAAATTCATTTGTTATATCAAATATTCTATAAATGAAACAAAATATAATGAAATACTAGATTTTTTTTTCTTTTTTAAAACATTATAAATCTAAAGTACAAATTCGCAAAGGTTGTATAGATTCAGTTTCTTTTGCTCGTAGAAATTATAAACGAAGATTCTCTAAACATGACATTGACAGTTAGTAACTCGTAATCTGTCAACAAAAACACGAACTGCTATCAATTTTTCGATATGTTTTCTAATAAACCTGCTAAACCAACTAGAAAAAACACAATGCCTAAAAAGCCAATGTTAATAAAAACGTACGAGATGATAACTCGGGAGAAACGACCGTATTGTTTCCTTTGCTTCGCCACTGATAAGGAAACGAAATTGAAAGCACCAAAATCTTCATTGGCTTCGGTAACCAAGTTGGTAACACACAAGAGTTTACACGACGAGGTAATTCCATTTATCTTTATTCGTTAATTAACAGCCTCCGTGGTGCAATTGGTTAGACGCCGCCTGTGAAACGAGAGGCGAACAAATGTGTGTACCACAAGCATTTTTTTCGGGTCTAGGTGGTTTGTGAGACCGAAAAGTCTCCTTTCCTGATACCCACCACACAAGCCTCGATCTTAGTGTGGGGTCAGGACTATGTACCCATGACCCATTGAGTTAAAATTTCGAATATAAAAAGCTCAAAATCAAGCAAGACAGAATGTAATTAAATGTAAAGAAATTACGAAATTCAAGTTAGTACTTTATAAAAAAGAAACTGGAAACAGATTTAGTGATGTATATTGTGTTCCATTTAAAGTTTTCGAAGACCTTGAACCAAATGTTAGAATTAAAAAAAAAATTAGAAGAAATTGTATGAGTTAAAAAAAATATACTTTTTTTTTAATTTTGGTTGGGCGTGTTACATGTGAACCTTGTCTTTGTCTCATCTAGTATATAAGATATATTATTGTACTCTATAAATCAGTATTAAACAATAACCAAAATGTAATGGTTGTTTAATAAATAATTTGCTTGCGTCAAACCCTATATGTTACTGTTATGTGTACATAAGAATAATAATCGTTATTTGCTTAAAAGTTGGTACACAATGGATCTTAAATTAATACAAATTGGTAGAGCACAACTTTTGTCAAATTTTGACTTGCAAATATTTTGTTTTGTAATGTAATATGTAATAAAAAGTATATCAATGATTATTGATAATTTTTGTCATGCTGTCAGTTAAATTAACATAAGATTTACAATAATATATTTAGTCCATTGAAATATCACAATTTAAGGACCGAATATTGCATTTCTTAGAGGACGCAATTTTATTTTTGGGACATGTATGGGTGGTCAATAGAAGCTTAACCTCAAGTTTGTGGGGTCGCCACCCTTTTCCCCCGGCCGCCATCTTGGAAAAAGGGGTGAAAACACTTTTTTCGCGATAACACGGAAACTATGCGTCTTACAAAAAATTTGTAAGAATTTAATTTGTAGCGAATTGTTTTGCCTACAAATATGTTTATATAACTTATTGCCCTAAATTTAAAATTAAAAAAGTTATAAGCAAAAAAGTGAAGAAGAAATTTCTTAAGGGAAATCTTCCCGTTTCTCTTAAAAGTAGACTCTTCGACTTGTATCTTACCAATTCTCATATACAGTGCTCAATCCTGGTCCATGACCGAACTTCAGAGGTCCAGGTCCAGGTTTGTCAAAAAGCTATGAAGCACAGGATGCTAGGCGTAACACGCATGGACAGAGTACCCACTAACACCTTGCGCTCCATAACCAGAGTCAAGAATGTTGCACAGAAATCAGCTAAACTAAATTGGGATTGGGCGGGCCACGTCACCCAAATGCACCTGAAGAGGTGGGCAAAGATTGCCAATCAATGGATGCCTAAGGATAGCCAGAGGCCACGCGGCAGGCTTCGGAAAAGGTGGCGCGACGATCTCGACCAATTTAGCAGCACTTGGATGGCATCAGCAACTGATAGGGATAAGTAGAAGGAGTTGAGGTAGACCTTTGCCCATCAGTGGCACATAATAGGTTAATAAAAATAAAAAAAATGCGAAAAGTGAGATTTTTTTAATAAAAAGTTATAGAGTAAAAAATATTTTTTTTATAAATACTTTTTTGCTTATAACTTCTTGAATTTTTAATTTAGGGCAAAAAGTTATATAAACATATTTGTAGGCAATACAATTAGCTACAAATTATGTTTTTACAAATTTTTCGTAAGACGTATAGTTTCCGAGATAACGCGGAAAAAGTGTTTTCACCCCTTTTTCCAAGATGGCGGCCGGGGGACAAGGGTGGCGACCCCACAAACTTGAGGTTAAGCTTCTATTGACCGCCCACACATATCTCAAAAATAAAATTGCGTCCTCTAAAAAATGCAAAGCTCATGTAACATTTTAATGGACTAATTACATGTTATGTCACTTTAACCAATAATTATAAACACTTACTAGCTATTTACTATATTTTTTTATTAATAATTCAAATCAAATGTATGTATATTTAGATTTAAACTGTTGATTGCAGCCCCCGCATATCTGCTACATGTGTGAAAGGCTTGCGCTCTCCGCACTAAGGTTCCAAAAGGCAACGTTCATTGCAACATCAATAGACGTATTGTTTAAAGGAATGCTGGATAGTTGGAATTATTGTGAAGAAATTGTCAAGTTTCTAAGTGCAACAACACCAACAAAAAAGGTATTTATTTATTTAATGATTTTTAGGTTTCTGTAGCCAAATGGCAAAAAACGGAAACCTTATGGATTAGTCCAGTCTGTCTGTCCGTCCATCCATATGTCACAGCCACTTATTTCTTTTCGTATTTGGGGGCCCTATTGGGGGATCTACCGCAATACCCTGGTGTTACTTTTGCAACTTTCGCGGATGATACGGCCTTGTTATCTTCGAACAAATGCCCGACTCAAGCTTCACGGCAACTGCAGAACAGTTTAAACAAAATACAGGAATGGCTGGCCAAATGGAGGATTGTTTCCAATGCATCGAAATCAGTGCAAGTAACATTCACACTGCGGAAGGAGGATTGCCCACCAGTCAGTCTAAATGGCACTCAACTTTTACACCGCAACACAGTAAGGTACCTAGGTATGCACTTGGACCGCAGACTAACGGCCGATGCCAATAATCAATCGAAAAAATTAAATTGAAGTCAATCTGGGTTGTTTTCTACTTTTCGATTGGTCTCTTGTCATGTTGCCATAGTTTTTTCACTACTGAGATTGATTATTGGCAATATAGTATCAGAAAAAAGATTGAGCTGTCAATCTAAAACGGCAAATTTTGGATTGGGATTGTTTATTCTTAGCGGCTGTTACCTGGCAAAAACATATCAAAACTAAACGAGATGAAATTAACATGAAGTACAAGTGCCTCTACTGGCTACTAAAACGCAATTCAAAACTATCAGTCGATAATAAGTTGCTTGTGTACAAAACAATCCTGAAGCCTATTTGGACATATGGAATACAATTATGGGGATCAGCTTGCGCCTCCAACATAATGGTTATCCAAAGAGTGCAAAACTACATCCTTAAACAAATATCAAACGCGCCATGGTTTACCAGAATTACGGAAGTCCATGAAAATCTTGACATGCCCATAGTGAAGGAGAAAGTGGATTCCCATGGAGATAGATACAAATCAAGACTAGAAAAGCATCCATACCCTCTAGCGGGTCAACTCACTATCCCAGAAACCATACGGCGACTCAAAAAGCGTCGGGATGTATTTGACCAACATTAACCAGGATTCACAATCCAGAAAATAAATGGTCCAGCACCAGTGGGAGCTGCGTCATAAACGCCAAAAATAATACACCTCATCTGCTTATAATCTTAATGATTGAACGCATGATAAAAAAAAATTGGGGGCCCGGGCCGTTCCTCCTCCAAGTTGAGACCGTACCATCCTTTTCGCGAAGCAATTCAGGCCCTTTTCGACCTCCTATAACTTTGTTGTGGTTAAAACAAGAAGCCTAAATTTTCAGTTATTATATTTAAAACTAGCTGTACCCGCGACTTCATCCGCGTGGAATTTAACAAAAACTTTATTTTCAAAAATAAAATATATTTCTAAAATAAATGTAGCCTAAGTTGCTCCTTATTATATCAGCTACCTGACAATAAAAGTCCCGTCAAAATCGGTCCAGCCATTTCAGAGACTAGCCGGAACCAACAGACAAACCGAGAGACAGACAAAAAAAATTCTAAGGTCATTTTCGTTATAGGTATTGTGTATATAACGATATGTAGTTGGACATTTTTTTTAATTTTCACTTTACAGGCAGACTCTTCAATTTTATTTATATGTATCGATTAGTGTATTAGCATTTATCTAAGTATTAGTGTATCAATATATATTTTATTCTTTCCGCAATATCTTCTAGATTTTCTTTATTGTGTACCGCAATCTTCTTCTGGCTGAAAGGCTGTCTGGAAGAGATCGCTCTAAGCGATAAGGCCGCCCATTGTAATAACAGTCTTATACAGTGTATATCAAGACTGCTACCGCAAACGAAGCTGGGTGGTAGTTTTACGGCCGTTCTCTATATCCTATCTATCTTTAACAAGAGGTTAAAATGGATATCGTTACTATGTCGATACCACTGTAAGCTTCAATAAACAAAGATAGGCATACAATATTATCTTGCCTAGATATGTATAAATATATGCACCTTATCTAAATATCTCTGTCTTTCTTTACTGAAGCAAAAAATGTATCGAAATTTCGAGAGAAATCTCTTGTTAAAGATAGATAGATTATCTTATTATCTTAAAAACCGTTTTAAATTCCTCGGTCAAACTCATGCACGAACTCTTAGATCAACAGAGAATTTGATCCTAGAGATTCCCAAGCACAGCACATCATTTCTAAGCAAATCCTTTACAGTTCATGCTGCTCGCTTGTGGAACGAATTACCATTGTCTGTCAGACAAGCTAAGTCATTACCAAGTTTTAAGAGACTTGTTAAGATACACTATCTCTCACTGCAGTAACGTATTATCCTGTTATATATATATTTCTGATCCTCTTTACTTATATCATCATTATAGTTAGCTCAATATATATTAGTATGTATGTATGTATATATGTATGTATGTTGGTATGTATGTATGTTTGTGTGTATTTATATTATGTAAATTTAATATAATATAACATGTACATCAATTATTATTATTATTGTTTATTCTCTCACTACTTGCACTACCCTATATTTCAATTTCTCAAAAATCCAGTCCATCCAAAGGTTGCCTGGAAGAGATCGCAGCTAGCGATAAGGCCGCCTATTGTAACCATGCCTTTAGTTTTTAAGTATTTTGTATGCGTCTTTCATTTTGGTGTACAATAAAGCATATATATATATATAGATTATAGAAACCGGCCGTTAGTGACTTCAGACACAATGCATTTAAATTTTGTGTAAAAAATGGTGACGATTTTTTTTCTATCGTCTTATTAGGGTGGTAACTACTTAGTTTTTTTCTTAAATAATAATGTACACCCTTTTATTTTTAAAGACGCTATGGTATGCAAGGCTTTAAATTATTATTTTAGCAAAAACTATGGATTTACCACCCAAACTAGACGATATTTAAAAAATTAAAAATGTCGCGTTTCTTTGCGAAACTTTTAGTTACATTGTGTCTGAAGTCACTAAAACTACCAATCGGCTTCGTTTTCGGTAGCAGTCTTGATATACCCGGTATTTAATTTGTTTGTTCTTGTATTTGGTTTACAATAAAGAGTATTGTATTGTGTTGTATTCTTATGACGTCGACAATGTCTAAATTCTTGGTTGCAGAAGGACAAGAGGAGATATGAAACTATTGTGAGCTATGAAGAGCAGATCAATGCATTGAGAAATATGTCAAGGCTTGGACGCAGCAATGTTGTGGTGGTCGAAACTGATGTCAATGTGAGTATACTTTGACAGCGTCCGCGGCGCTGTTGGTTAGGCCGGCTGGGAAACGAGAGGCTGCGGTTTCGATCCCTGAGGGACAAATCGCACTTTTCAAATTGGAGAGATTTAACTAAATAAATCTTATTTTTTGAGAACCTTTCATTAAATATTTAAGTTTAAGTTTGTACTTTTGGAAGATACATCTAGAAGACCGATTTATACATATTTCTGCCTTTCATGCGTCAATAGGTGCTTCTATAATAACAGGTAGATAGTTCATTTTGAGCCAATATATGATAAAAAGCCAATATCTATTTTTTGGATTAGGTCACTGTAATTCTAATGGCGCGAACTGTTTGTGTGATCAAATATTTGTTTCGGGTCTGGGTGTATGTGTATGTGTGTGTGTGCCCATATACGTCCCACTGCACGGCACGGGCCTCCTCTACAATCGACAGGTTCGATCCCCGCACCGAGAGAAATGTTTGTGCGGCCCACAAATATTTCTCCCGGGTCTGGATATTTGTGAGACCGAAAAGTCTCTCGTAGTTCCTGATACACGACACAAAACACGATCTTAGTGTGGGGTCAGGACTATGTATGTGACTGTTGGATGTTATTTATTATTATTTACATTAGTCTGTTATATTTTGTCTTTTATTGCAGAGTAAAGCGACAAATACAAATACGTTAAATTGTCCACCAAACTCTGCATTGAAACGACCAAGAGAAACGGAAATACCAAGACGACCGAGCACGTAAGTTTACATTACATCTCTCTCTAATTACAATAAGGATTAGTATTGAAATAAATAGCAATCACAAATAGCATGTGAAGTCAATAACATTTCACAAGTTATACAGGTTGATATTGACATATGGTATTTAATTTAAAACACATGTTCCTTAATCCCCCTAGGTACTGTTGTGCCAAATTTGAATAAAAACTGCCTGATAGTTTTGTCAAAAATCATGATTTTACGTTTCAAGGCTTTTGATCAATCTCTATAGATACTGAGATTTTTTTTGGTTCATATAAGTTCCTTAACCGAACTGAAGTTCAGCTAAGCGGTAAAAATATTCTTATCTACATGGGAAGTCCAAAAATCGTGAAAACGAAAATCACGATTTATGACAAAAAATCTTCTCATATTGCTTTCAAATTATATACAATGTCACCTGGGGTGATGAGAAACATGTGGGTTAATTTAAGTAACATGTGTCAATATCACCCTGTATAAATAAGCTTTTTGCTATTTGCGATTGTCATTCACAAAGTCGATCTGTTAATATTTTGATACGATATCGTGTGAGCTATGAAGGAGTGAGTTTATTAAAAACCCATTTAAAAATAAACTGAACAGTCAATGTTGTGTGTATAATTTTAGATGTAAAAAATGGTTGTAATACAGGGTATATCAAGACTGCTACAGTTTTAGTAACTACAATCACAATGTAACTAAAAATTTCGCAAAGAAACGCGACCATCATTTTTTAAACATCGTCGAGTTTGGGTGGTAAATTCATAGTTTTTGCTAAAATAATAATTAAAAGCCTTGAGTACTATAGCGTGTTTAAAAATAAAAGGATGTACACTATTATTTAAGAAAAACTATGTATTTACCACCCTAATGCGACGATGGAAAAAAAAAATAACAAAAGAAATTCGTCGAAATTTTTTGCACAAAATTTAGTTTCATTGTGTCTGATGTCACTAAAACTATCAGCCAGATTTGTTTTCGGTAGCAGTCTTGATATACCCTGTATGGTCAGCTTTGTTGTTTAAAAATACACAAGACTCGATCTTAGGGTGGGGTCAGGACTATGCATGTGACTGTTGGGTGTATTTATTTATTTATAAATGTATTTTTATCATATAATACATTCATTTCAGTCCGTCAGATCCTTTAGAAGACGACATCATAATTTTGGACGATGTTGATTCAAGTCCAACGAAGAAGAACAAAACTGATGTACAAGCAATTTTAAAACAGCATTTGGCTCAAAAACCGAATATTAACATTCCTTTAAATAGCTTGGAAAGCCCATCAAATGGCCCAGCCACGGGACCAAAGTTAGTCCCAATAGAAAATTTAATGAATGCACCACATAATTCTATGGGATACCTGCATCCCATATCGGTAGAAAATGGTGAAATGTCAGAACCTACTATAATAGCGCAAATAGTTGATGGACAAGTAATTTATACACAAAAAGTAAATGATTCAGTAAGGAAACCTTATTTGACTGTCCAAAGCGAAGAGAAAGAGAAAATGAGTTACATAGTGACTGATATTGATGGGAACATCGATATAGTTCCCACTGTTGAAAATTCATTTGAAATTAGCATCACTAGTGGTAATGTTGATACCCCAGCCAATGTAGCCAATGTTGCCAGTGTTGCCAATTTAGACAATGTTGGTGAATCTACCCATAATCTAGCGAAATTGACTCACGTTAGAAAAACAATCAGTGTGGATTCAGAAATGCGTGAATTATACAATGGACCTAAAATCATAAATATGGATTCTTTGAGTAATATTAATATTACTAAAGTGACCAGCGGGGAAGGTAAAAGTAATACAGATGAAGTAATTTTGGGCGATACTAATCCTGTTCATCGGAATTCAGTGAAAGAACCTCTACTAAAGAACGATAGAATTGATTGGGAAGACAAGATACCAATGGATGTAATATCATTTATGGTGAGTTTTTTTTATTGCTATGATCTATGAATTGTGCGACTAGCATGTTTTTTGCCTGATGGTCAGCGATACGTGAATTTCAAAGAGCTTGGCATTCCACTGCGCTCGCCATCTTGAGATATAAGATGTTAAGTATGTCCAGTAACTCTGGCTACAATATAATTCAAACCGGAAAACAAGAGTGCATTTACACTGTTGTTTGAGGGGGAAAATTAAAAAAAAAAAATTGGGATAAATAGCGATAGCAAACACAAATAGCAAGTGAAGTCGATAATAACATTTCACAAGTTATATAAATAAGCTAAATTTAGCGATTTGCGATTGTGATTCACTAAGCCGATCGGCTAATATTTTTATGCGATCTCGTGTAATATAATATGAAGGATTGAGTTTTTTACAAATCCATTTCAAGGAGCAACTGAATAGACAATTGACAGCCTCCGTGGCGCAGTTGGTTAGACGCCACCTGTGAAACGAGAGGCCGCGGGTTCGATCCCCGCACCGAGAGAAATGTTTGTGCGGCCCACAAATATTTCTCTCGGGTCTGGGTGTTTGTGAGACCGAAAAGTCTCTCGTAGTTCCTGATACACGACACAAGACTCGATCTTAATGTGGGGTCAGGACTATGTATGTGACTGTTGGGTGTTATTTATTATTTATTATTTTATTAATGGCCATTTTGAGGGGGGCAATTAGCAATAGCAGAAATATAGATCATGCTAAGGCTTCAAAACAACAAGGTGGTGATGTTAATTTTAAATAGCAATAATTTCAATTACTATACCTAACTATGTAGATATTCTTGAGACATGTCCAGCAGAGAAATTTCTGCGCGTAAAAAGACAGAAAGAGAAAAAGAGAGAGAGAGTATTAGGCTGTTTATGTAATTAAAATTAAAGTTTATATTTAATCATTTGTTTTACAGGATGCAACAGATCCAAATCCGCCGTCCTTCATAAAGCCACTAGCGCCTCCCGCCGTAGGAATACAAAATGTGAGGTCTCTACGCGACTCTCCAAACACGGGACAAACGGACGAAATTATAGACTTATGTTGAAATACATATATAAAAAAAGAATTTTATACACTATCGTCCAAGGTAGTCCCGATGGGGACATGAAATTAAAATTTCTCCCCGAAATGAGGAAATTCTCCCGAAAAGTCGGGAGAATTCTCCCCGAAAATAGGGATATTTGTACAAGCAACAATTGAGTATTGTAAATATGAGTAACGGAGAATAAATAGCTATAAGAACTATGAAAGCGAGAAAAGACGACGCTTTAATGAAATGTGTATGTGTGAACGAGAAATTTATTAATGTCTAGATTTTATATAGATGTGTTTAAAAAACCCAAAAGGCTTTTTTGTTTAGTTCAATGTCCTGTAAGATTACCGATAGGCAAAATGTGGTTTTATGCCGATTGAAATAATTATGCCGGCCTGCCTTATAACTTCACGCTACAGAGAAAGGACCCCAGATTAAGAGAGATAGCACAGACCATCATGTCGGCTGAATTAAAAATTAGAAATTTAGTTGAATTTAAACTTGTTTATGACTCTAAGAACATTCCATAAAATGATTTGAAGAACATTATTAACTGTATTGGTCGCAAAAAAAGAATTGAAAATAATGTATTGATTCTCAAATGTGTACTAATTACATACTTACATAAACGTCACGCCTTTACTCCACGGAGGTAGGCAGAGACAATTTATCTTCACTTTGCTCGATCCTGACATACTACTTTCCCTCGTCAACTTTCATTTATACTAATTTGTCTTCTCATTTCATTTATTTATATACTTAAAAATAAATTTTTATGAAGATAATATTCTCCCTAAAAATGGGGTGTTTTGTGCTGGCAGCACTACTGTTATATGTTATTTGAATTGGCGTGTGGCTAAATTTGGTACTACAAATAATTTTTTTACAAAAATCTTTTAAGATTGAGATGTTGTGATGATGTGATTGTTTGAGATGTATTTTCATTAACAACAAGCTTAAGTACTCCTAATGTAAAAAGTTTTAACATATCCAATATAATAAAAGGTGAAGACAGAAAAACTGTTCATATTATTTTTATAACAGTAGCGATTTCGTAGACAAGATCTGGTCATCATTTCTTGAGAATGTTTATTTTTTTATTGTAATGAATGGCAGACGAGCATACCGTTAGCCTGATGGTAAGCGATACGACCGCTCATGGACAGTAGCAAAACCAAACACCTTGAATTACAAAGCAACGCTTCGCATTCTCCTGCGCTCGCCATCCTGAGACATAAGATGTTAAATTTCAATATGTCCAGTAGTTACTCTGGCTACAATGTCCTTTAAACCGAAATACAATCATGCATTCTTAGATTATATACTCGTCTAGATTGAGCAATGTCAACAAACGATGCGCTAAAAGTGTCCTCACTTTCGTTGATATGTGTGAGTACCGGTCGTGTAATTATTGTAATCCAACTGTCAAGGTGTGTGTGTTTAGGGATGCCTACTCCAGATTATTAACTTAACTTTTCCCCATTATTTGATATACAAAATAGGTTAAATAAAATATTTTTTCTTTATTTAAAGTAATCATACTATTAATTATATTTATAACGCATTTTAGTTAAAACAATAAAGATCTAAACCCATCTCCTAGTGTTTGTTTCCGAATAGAATTAACTCTTTGGATTTATTGCCTGGGCTGTTATCTGATTTCTGTATTTATGTAAAATATAAATCATCATAAGTAAAATGTTCGGAACACATGACTGAAGTCATGTGAGGCTACGAATGGTCTTCTTTTCGTTTCCGCTGTGTAATGTCTCTCCAGCAATTTGCTAGTACGGAATCCGTAGTCTAAAAATATTATTAGGACCTTGAATAAGTTCTCGCTGTTTCTTCAAAGATGACAATAGCAGTACCCCGTTTGTGAAATTTTGAATGGTAATACACATGCAAGGCAAAGAATTAATAAAATTTCTATGAAGTGCATGTCGTCGTGGGTTTCATTAATATCGTGTAGGTAAGTATTATTTACTCATTAAATAAATAATGCCATTCTTCTTGTTGTTATTCTGATCGAAATATTATGTAATGATATTTGTGTTTTATAGTTTCTCCCATAGTTTCAACAAATCTTCCTAGTAATAAATTGACAACACTGGCCAATGAAACTCATCTTCAAAATAATGAATTAAAAGTTCATGTTTTCTTCAAATAATAGTGGTTTAACAATAATGTTACCGATAGAAAGTTATATTGGTATTATTATACAGTTTTCCCACACAATTGCGATACAATTCGACAGCACAAACCGGCATAATTAATTATTTTTCGGGAGCACGTTATCCATATGTACTTCAAACACAGATCACTCCCAATAGATACCTAATGCAAGGCAGCGGTTGTGCGCCACACATATAAGCTATCAGAAATATATAAACCGATGCCAAATGTCGCGTCATCAGTGTCGTCCAGAGATGTGAGGTTAATGGAAAAAAATCGATTAAATAAAAATCGATTTTTCTTTATTTAATATTAATCGATTTTTTAAAAATCGATTATTATTAAAAACAATCGATTTTTGCAAAAAATCGATTTTTTTCTATTATTTAAAAATCTAAATGCTTTTTATATTCCAAAAATAATCCTCTGAAATTCATATTAACAATTTATTAACATAAAAATCAAATAAATTGATATGAATAAAAAAATATCATATTCAAAACTAAAAATCAAAGTGAATGTTCCTTTAAACTTTCAAGGTGAGGAATAAAGCTCAAAACACATTATAGGTTTTCGTCTTACGCATAGAGTAAAGAGCGGTAAGTACGGGGCCAACTGACCAATCAGTAGTGCGATTCACGTAACTTTTTGACGCGCCGATCAAGTTGCGGTGCGGTTACAATTAAGTTTACGCTTTGGTACAAAATTGTATTTTTGTAAGTGTTTAGCTGCGCGTGAACTGCGCGTGAGCTGCGCGTCAACTGTACGTCAGACGTATGAAATTTGTTTAAAATTGACATATACGCGCAGCAGTAGAATACGCTAAAACGTTTGCGTGACGCGAACTTCACGCGAGTTTATTTGACAGCGGTTGTCAAAATTACGAGAATACGAAAAGGGCTGTTTTGATCGAAACTTAACCGCAACTGCACTGCAGCTGAACTTAATAAAATACGTGAATCGCCCCACAGGACAATGGAACGTACAAGGCTCTTTCTATGTAGTCTGTGGTCACGTCTTAAGCGTATGACCTATAATGTGCACACAACAAAAGAATCCATTGATCAGATCGCTCTAAGACGCGTTGCTCTAATATTTATGGCCGCTTCTTTACTCTATGCGTAAGACGAAAACCTACAATGTGTTTTCACCTTAAGGAAACCAAATCTATTTATTGATACAACTATTCAGTACCATTAAACGTTTATTTTAATAAAAATGAAATGATGAGCATCGCAATAATATTGAACAGTATAAACTGACTCCGAGTTTTTTCATACGTCGCATAGATAGCACTGTTAATAAAAATCGATTTTTTACGGACAATTTATATAATCGATTTATAAAAAATCGATTAATAGTACATTAAAAATCGGTTGTAAAAAATCGATTATAAGAAAATAATAATCGATTAAATTAAAAATCGATTATTTTTTAACATCTCTAGTGTCGTCCAAGTAGTGGACCCGCACATGTCGTTGCACGATGGCAAAAATTGCATTTTGGGAACATAATATTACAGTTAAAAATGATTTGTTCAATAAAATGGTGTGCAAAAAACTCAAAAAAATACAGTATCTAAAAAAACGCAATAAGTTTTCATCGATAACTAATATTCTTTAAATTAATTTGGTCCCGAGCGAGCTCAATTTATACTGGTTAATGTATCAATGTCAAACAGTCGAGTTCGGATGGAGAATCAACCGTCTCTTTTTCGCATAGCAATAACCGTAATAAGCCATCTTTTTTTGGCGAAATCACGCGTTCTTCTAGTGTTTGACGCATGTTTATAATATAAATTTCCCAGAAATATCGATATTTTAAAACAATAATGTAAATTAATTTTATTTAATGACAATGTCACAAAATATATATTGATTTAAATAACAATTGCAAATTACCATAATTACGTTATTTTATGTAATTTGAAATAGTTAAATTTGTAAACAAGGTACTTTTACAATATTTTTTTATTTATTTTTATCTTTGGCGTAATTAAATTTCCTTTTTTTCCTCTAGTTGTATACGTTTTCAATTATAATGGGAGGGCATTTATCATAAGTTTTAGTATACTAGAAAGAAAAGAAACGGAATAAGTTATTGTAGCCCTTTAGGGTGTGAGGTTTAGTTATTTACTATTTCATGTTTTTATCTGATCATTTTATATCAACACATAAATTGGGTATTTCGCCATTATGGTATACAAAAATACACGCTGAATAATAGAAATAAAACCGTTACATACTAAAGTATAAATCTTAATCCTATTTTATTCGTAGTTAGCGGTTGCCGGTTGGTATAATTTATCAGATCAGGCCGGTGAAAAAATATTATCAAACATTTAACAAGTTGGTAATCAAGTTATAGAAGCGATCATAACACATGAACATACTGGCAAATCGAACTATCGATACATTTTTTTATTTATCGACTTATGCCTCATCTCTCTAGCGATGTCCACGTGACCGCGCTGCAATCCGCCCACCCCTCGCGCAGTTCCCTTCGTTGGCGTTTTCGGTTCAAAACAAAACTATCGTAATGCGGTATCTATTGGAAGTGATCTGTGACTTCAAATGACACTGACGTACGTGAGAAGCGAGAGAGTTCCTATATAACAAAGTACTCTGTGGAAGCGAGTCTACCAAAGATAGACTTTTTTTGAGCCGCGCGGTGAGTGACATGTGTGACACATCACACATGTGTCATCTAGACGAGTATATAATCTAAGCATGCATTAATACTGTTTAGCGGGAGAAATAGACATTGCGTGGTACCTACCCAGGCGGCCTCTCACATATGATAGACCAGTAAGCCATAATAACCAGAATAGTAAATAATTAATTACTATTTATGTTCTGCAATGGACTTCCAAAAAGTGCGTGGTGGCCTGTTGGTAAACGGACTAGGACGCGACTGCTAACATGTTCACGGTGGTCGCGGGTTCAAATCCCAGGGCACACCTCTGACTTTTCGGAGTCATGTGTGTATTGATAGTCAATCACCACGCACTAAAACGGTGAAGTTAAACATCGTGAGGAAACCTGCATACCATAGCGATTTATTAAAATTTCTATGGTATGTAAGTTCGCCAACCCGCACTAGGCCAGCGTGGTGGACTATATGGCCTAACCACTCTCAAGCGTACTGTCGATTGTAGAGTAGGCCCGTGCCCTGTAGTGGGACGTATATGGGCTGATACGGACGGATACGGAATGGACTTCCTATGGCTGAAGAGAGAGAAATGAAATTATTATTTGTCGTTAAAAAGTAAACCTTATTTATATTAAGATAAAAATATACTCGAAACCATCTCGAAACTAAATTATCGCCTGAAAAGGTGGCTATTTTCAAAATAATATGATGTCAGATAGATGTTTTTTAATTGGTTATGGAATAAATTGTAAAGAAATTATGTGGTTGTTTTCATTACCTTTGTGTTGTATAAGCCCATATACATCCCATTGCAGGGCACGGCTCTCCTTTACAATCGAGAGTACGATTGAGAGTGGTTGGGCCATGTAAATCCACCACGCTGGGCGCTGGTCTAGTGCCAGGCGGACTTTACACATCATAGAATTGTTATAAATCGCTATGGTTATGGCTACAACTAGTTGAGCGCACCTGTAGAGTGCTAAACAATTCTTCACATAGCTCCTCTGTGAAAATATCTGTAAAAACAGAACAAGAATCCGTGGCCACCAGCCATTCGTCATTTTATAAAAGCTGGAATTTTGTATGTGCATGCCTGAAACTTCATAAACTTCTCAACCAACTCCCCTTAGCCTTTTCTTATGGTTACGTGTGGCTGGAAGAGTATCTATCCATGTTTTGATATCATTGAAACTTTCTATCTATGTTGCAGAATTATTTAAATGCTGACTTTTTTTTATGATGGCCTGGCATAGTGGCGGCATTGCACCTGATGGAAAGTGCCAATGCCGCCCAGGCAGAATATCCATTGGCATCGGACGGCAGTCCCATGCCAATGGAAACAATTATGCCGGCCTGCTAAGGTGCCTCTTCACACCACGGCGGAAGGACCCAGGATTGTAGGAAGGAGGGAACACGTGAGACGGCAAACAATTCCACAGCCTGACGGTGCGGCACAAAAACGAATTTGAGAACCGTTTGGTTCGCGCCGGGATGATGTGGACCGTCAAGCTATGGCTTCGCAAGCCAGCACGCGTGGTTCTGGTTAGGAATGGAGAGGAGGGGAGCAAGTTGAACAATTCTTCAGAGCACTCACCGTGATACAGGCGGTAGAACACGCTTAGAGAGGCGACATCTCTCCGGAGTTGTAGCGACTCTAAGTTGCTCGTAACGTCTGCATCATTCACAATGCGGATGGTCCGCCGCTGCAATCCATCCAAGGCATCGAGCAGGTACTGGGCGGATCCATCCCAGAGGTGCGAGCAGTACTCCATACCCGGCCGGACCTGCGCTTTATATAAGCGACAAAGCTGACGGGGCGTGAAAAACCGACGCACCCTGTTGAGGACTCCAACCCTGCGTGATGTGGCAGATATTACGCCCTCGATGTGATTCCTTGGATTGAGATCACAGCTGATATCCACACCAAGGATACTCAGGTCATTCCGCACTGAGAGGGGAGTACCCTGAAGAATGGGGATGGGAGAGAACGGGGATTTTTTGCACGTGAACGCACACATCTGGGTTTTCTTGGCATTGAACTCAACCATATTCCTGGAACCCCAAGTAGAAATGAGATCCAAGGTCCGATTGAGCTCAATGACAAGATTTTCGCGTCCCTTCACAGTTTCGACACGGCAACCTGGAGGCCCGCAGTGGTATCGCCCATGAACCGTGCTGTCATCTGCATAGCAATGAATGTTGCCAAGCGACAACATGTCATTGATATGCAGAATAAACAAGGTGGGCGACAGCACCGAGCCCAGAGGAACTCCGGCATTTACCGACATGAGCGCCGAAGCGTGTCCGTCAAAGACTACACGTATTCTACGCCCATACAGAAAGCCAGAAATCCACGAACACAGGTTGCCGGGTAGACCGTATGCCGGAAGCTTGGACAGAAGACCACGGTGCCAGACCCTATCAAACGCCTTGGCAATGTCGAGGCTCACAGCAAGAGCCTCGCCACGCTGGTCAATCGCCTCACCCCAGCGATGCAGGACAAACGCTAGAAGATCACCCGTCGATCGATTATGACGGAATCCGTATTGTCGGTCACTGATCAACGAGTGATCCTCCAGGTAGCGGACCAATTGGGCGTTTATGATCCGCTCCATGACCTTACACATCACTGAGGTGATAGCGATAGGGCGGTAATTGGTAGGGTCCGATCGATCACCCTTGACTGCAATATTTACATCCTTTTTATAATTCATTAATCATGGCATTCAAATATTTCGAATGGAAGGGACATTGATCCTCACTGTTCCCAAAGGTCATAAACCTATTATTAATTGCAATGACAAAACGCAGCCTCTTGACGTTTACGTTCCAAATATTTGTGTAAGTATTAAAAGCGTAATTTTATATTCCATCTCTGTCTTAGCGCATATCTTATCTCCTTCTATACCGTAGAAATTAACGTCAATTGAAAAACCAAAATAAATGCTTAACATCTTAACAATCAATGGAACGAAATGTTTGGTCAATCCGTAGACAGATAATGGTCAATCTTTGTTGATCCATATCAAACAATTTTTACGAAATATTTAATAGAAAAATAATTTATTTACATATTTGATAGTGAAATAATGGATGAGGAAGTAAACCCACTATATCCAAATGCTATATGCGTGGGGTGTCTCAGTTGTGACAGAAAACTCAAAACATTAAATGATGAAGAAACTAAATTATATTTTGAGGAATTTCTCGAGAGTTTCGTAAGTTTTTTAGTTGTTTTCTGTAAGGATCGATGATCAAGACACGGGGTTTGTCTATTTCAGGACCTAGATACATAAGATTGTGGCAGGGAAGCTAAGAATTTTATTTGTGCCAGAACTCCGAAATATGAAAATTTAAACATATTAATTTATCTTTATACGGAATAAATGGATACAAATATATTTAATTTAGTAACACTTGTATCTCCCGCTTAATCCTGCATTTTTGACACTCGCTTACATAAATTTCTTTTATTTAATTCTACAAAAGTGTATTTAAATCATCTTATTACCATAACAAGTTTATAGGACGAACCACCGCGTTCTGTCTCGGTTCGAAATTTTTTTGAAAATCCCCATTTAGCAGCCTCGTAAAAGATGGATATTTTGATGCACCATTTCATCACCCCACTGCACCAAGTCTAGCAGTATCTAAGATATAAATAATGAAAGTAATTACTTACCTAAGTGTTTGCTGTGGGATGTATGAATATGGGCTGATACAACACAACTTATGAATTCAGTTTAAGCAAAGAAGATAAAACATTAGTACCCCTAATGTTTTGTATCCCTAATATCTATGGTCCAAAACAAAGTTTAAATGTTCAGATATTTTAGATCCAAAGTGAGATATATCAGTTGTCTCTTTAAAAATCAACACCAGTCTCTATGATATAATTTTCTCTGAATTTAGTCTACTGTTTAAACTTGTGATAGAGGATTCGAACATTATATGCTGTACCTAGGCATATTCATACAGTTTTATATATGAAGTCTGAACATAAAAACTTTGTTTGGGATTGTAGAATAATCCCCTAGATATCTAAAATAGATTGTATGTTCTTACCATAAAACTATTTATTTCAGGATAACACAAAGGAACCAGTATTATTATGTTGGGAATGTGTTTCAATACTACAAAAGTCTTTTAAGTTCAAGAAACAAGTTAAATTGGCTAAGAACTACTTAATTTCATGCTTGGTGAGTGTTTTGTGTTGTTTTTTAATACATTATTAGCTTCTGACATATGTATGTTAGTATGTAAAATAATTTTTGAACATGAATTCGACCCCCTTCAAAACGTCAGATTGACTCGAAATTTTGCATATTTATCCAGGACCGATGACAATATAATAATTTCATTTATCATAAATCTGTACACAAAATATAATTAAATAATTATACAATGAAGGGATATTGTCTAAAATAAACTCATTTGCAAAAAAAACGGGCACCTAAGCAATGAACCATTTCAAATGTTACTATTGGTTTGTTTGATAATTATAGGTAGTTTTACTTTCACAATTTTATAAATTAATAAGCAAATAATCGTTTTCGTCAGTATTATCATAAAATTTTGATAAAATTTATGGGTTTTAATGCTAAAGTTCACTAGTAGTGTATGCTCGCTAGTAGTGCATATGCTCGTGAAGTAAAAGTTAACAAAGATTTTTGTTTGTTTTTTCTTTAATAAAGTAAAAGCAGATAAATGTTTAGTATCGAGAGTGACCCCCTCTAGCTGAAATCACAGCTTGAATTCGTCTGGGTATGCTAGCGAGGATATCCCGGATACTTGCTTGCGGAATACGTTCCCACTCCGTGGTAATCACATTCTTCAGCTCTCTGATGGTCTGTGGAGCCGGTTGTACTGATCTCACGCGTCGTTTCAGAACGTACCAGACATGCTCTATAGGATTGAGGTCGGGACTTCGAGCTGGCCAATCCAAACGACGAATGCCGACCTATTGCACATACGCTTCCACATCGCCAGACCGGTGGGCGCGAACGTTGCCGTCCATAAAACTTGAGTCTTCGCCTAAAGCGGCCAATGCGGGTTGTGCATGAGGAATTAGAACTTCGTTATGTATTGATGTCCAGTCAGTGAGCCGTTTTCAATGAAGACTAACTCTGTACGATCCATTGAATTTATTCCTGCCCAAAACATAACAGAGCCCCCACCATAAGGTGTGATTTCTTCAAAACAAGCCTCTGCAAAGCGTTCTCCTCGTCTTCGTAGCACTCGCCGACGTCGATCTTCACCGAACAGAGATATCCTGGCTTCATCGGAGAACAATACCCTATTCCAGTCTTCTTGAGTCCATGACTCACAATTTCGAGCAAACCTAAGCCTGGCAACTCTGTGCTCACGGAGTAACTTAGGGCTGCGGGCCGGGCGATGACTGCGTATATTGGCCGCGAGAAGCCTCCTCCTGACCGTCCATAGACTAATATGCACATTTCTTACTTCTTAGAGGTTGTTCTTAAGGTCCACATACGAAGACTTGCGATTTCTCAATGCGCGACTCACAAGAAAACGATCACCCGTGGTTGGGTACATGGTTGTCTTCCAGAACCAGGCTCAATCCTATAGAGCATGTCTGGGACGTTCTGAAACGACGCGTGAGATCAGTACAACCGGCTCCGCAGACCATCAGAGAGCTGAAGAATGTGATTACCGCGGAGTGGGAACGTATTCCGCAAGCAAGTATCCGGGATATCCTCGCTAGCATACCCAGACGAATTCAAGCTGTGATTTCAGCTAGAGGGGGTCACTCTCGATACTAAACATTTATCTGCTTTTACTTTATTAAAGAAAAAACAAACAAAAATCTTTGTTAACTTTTACTTCACGAGCATATGCACTACTAGCGAGCATACACTACTAGTGAACTTTAGCATTAAAACCCATAAATTTTAGCAAAATTTTGTGATAATACTGACGAAAATGATTATTTGCTTATTAATTTACAAAATTGTGAAATTAAAACTACCTATAATTATCAAACAAACCAATAGTAACATTTGAAATGGTTCATTGCTTAGGTGCCCGTTTTTTTTTTCAAATGAGTTTATTTCAAGTGTTATTTTACCTAATTAGATTTTTTTTTAAATTACCGGTCACTTATTGGTGGAAGAATAATGACAGCTGTAGGTACATCTATGTCAGCCCTTATACATCCCACTGTAGGGTACGGACCTCCTCTACAATCGAGAGCAGCGGCGTGCACAGGATTATGACACTGGGTATGCGGCGGAGTACTCGGTCACAAAAACTTTTTCTTTTATAGTTTTTTAGCATAGCCACAGCGACGCGACGGATCTCTAAGTCGGAAACCATGCCAACATAACAAGTCTTAGATGTACTACTATTCATGTCCATCTTCTACGGCAACGCTTTCAATACGGAAAGCTTTCAATTTTCACATATTCAAGGTTCCGGTTAGTTGAGATTGCTATACCTATCCCGATGTAAATAAACGCAAGATTTCGGCCACCTCATTCATTCATTTGATAAACATACATTTTTAACACAAACCTCGCAAGAAAATAACATTTAAAAAAATAAACAAACACACTAGTAAAAGCAAATGACTACAATTAATATCGAAACTTAGTAATAAACTGTTAAATGTACACACTTTCAAATGTTAAAATGAAAAATCCGTTAAGAAATCTATTTTTTTTACAAACATACTAGTATAAAATAGTAAACAATGCAAAAACTCATAAAAAAAGCAAAATGGCCCCCGCGAAACACAAAACATTTCTATTTAAACAAATAAAACCTTACTAACCAAAAATGTATAATGTGCATAGATGATTTATTAGATTCCAGCCTATTAATTTTACTCGGATTATAGGCAACGAACATTTACGATTACTCCCGACAACTGCCGAACTCCCGAGGCCTGCCGCAGGAGTCGCGGCTTTCAATATTCATGGGTGTGTGCGTTTGCGACTGTGCACGGACACCAAAATTACTACACACATGCAAACAAATGTAATGCGGGACGCGGCGGCATGACTTGGTTGATTAGGTACATTAATTTGCTTTGCAGCGCCTCTTGCTTTTCGCGTGGCAAACATAATGTTTGCGTGATTGCAAATAGGTGCTATTTATAAAATATTAGGCGTTTTGAAGTTATTATATTTTGTTTATTCATTTACTTACTATAAATTAAAGTCATCTAAAACGTACGAACGTTATAATAAAATATCTGTGAATGGCAAGTAAAGCACTGCATTTCTGCCTACAAGGAGTGCACGCCCCTGATCGAGAGTACGATTGAGAGTGGTTAGGCCATAATTATAGTCCACTGTGCTGGTTTAGTGCAGGTTGGCGGACTTACATACAATAGAAATTCTTATAAATCGCTATAGTATGCAGGTTTCCTCACGATATTTTCGTTCAACATTTTAGTGCGTGGTGATTGACTATCAATACACAAATGAATGTAATAGTACAATGATATAAAACATCACAAAAATTTACGTGTTTTTATTGAGTTGCATTAACAATAAAGAAAATGATGTTGACAGAAGAAGAAATATAACTTGGAAAAAATACTGGGCACAAAAAGAAATCTTAAAAGGGGACTATGACCTAAAAACAAAAAAACTAGTAATGGACTCATGCATACTCCCATCTTTAACTTATGCAAGCCAGACGTGGGTATACACAGAAAGAATAAAGAACAAAATAATATCTTGCCAACATGCAATGGAAAGAAGCAAAACAAGGAACACAGAAATTCGAAAGAAAACAAAAATAAAAGATGCCCTCGAATACAGCCTACGCCAAAAATGGAGATGGGCAGGACATATAGCAAGATACCAAGACAACAGGTGGACCTACCTAGTGACAAAGTGGACAGGTCCAACAGGCAAAAGACGCGTGGGGAGACAAAAGAAGAGATGGATAGACGATATTGTAGAAGTAGCAGGAAAAAATTGGATGAGGATAGCTACTAACAAAGACAAATGGAAAAAGATGGAGGAGGCTTTTACCCAAAAGGGGACCACACATCAGAGAACAGAAAATAACTAAATACTAAATAGATTAAAATATAAATAGGTATATATTAGTGTCACATGTGTAGGAAATTAAAGCTAAATAAAAAATAAATAAAAATTGAGTTGCATTGTGTCTGAAGTCACTAAAATCACCACCCGACTTCATTTTCCGTAGCATTATTAATATATCCTATACATAAACAAATGTTATTCTCTTTCAGTACAACAACTCGCCTCTAACATGTCTATCAAAGTTAAAAATATCCAAAACACAGATACTGGACACTACAATAGACTTAAATAAAAGAAAATCTCAATTATACAATACTCAAATTAATTCAGACTCTAATGTATTCAAAATAAATGAAGATTTAAAAAATGACTCACTACAAGAATTGACAGTAATGACCCACAATTCAATTTCAAACCAATGGAAAATTCACGAGGTTAAAATTGACTCGGAATATGAGAATAAAGACTCGTTTGGCAACAAGTATGTGTTTGATACATTTCCGGAGACTTATGTGAAGACCGAAGACTCTATTGGCAGTTTGGATGAAGGCTATTTTGTTGATGATGCTAGTGATAGAGAAAATGAAGGATTAAAGGTAGGTCTTTCTACCCTTCCATCTATACATATAAATAAAATTGAAGTCGCACCTTTAAAGTAAAACCGTTACTAACCGAAATTACACAATTTTACAGGAGAGCCAATATTATTAGAAAAAAGTCACCGTTTTTTGTCAATATAATCTGAGTGCGGGGTTCTTTATATTTAATGAGGTCCTATTATAGACCTCTGTTTACTTTTTGACACGTTTATGTCGCAGTTTATGTATATTATAAATGGATAGCATTGATAACTCAATTCATACTATATTTCATTTATATTTGGATCTTTGTTATCTGAATAAAGAAATTTATTATTATTATTATTTTTATAGTATGTTTCGACATTATTCTCCCAAAATTTAGGATGTACACTATAGTGCCGAGCGTTTGGCCAAAACACTTTAGTGGTATTTGTAGGAAAGATCTCTTTATTCCATAGAAAGGAACTTCCTGACTATTCTGCATGTGTTAAGCATTACTGCCTTCTGTAAGAGTATATGTAAGTGGATGGATGTTTAAAGTTTTGAGGTTTGTGTGCAGTGTTTTAGGGATGACGCCGGTGCTGGAAATTATAATAGGGATAGTCTTTACAGTTTGGACTCTCCATTGGGTCTTAAGTTCAATGGATAAGTCCGTGTATTTCGTTAGTTTGTTTGTGTGTGTGTGTGGAAGTAAGATTATGTGTGTTGGGTATGGCAATGTCTATAAGGAAAACTGTTTTGTTTTGTTTGTCGTGAAGTGTAATGTCAGGTCTGTTATGGTGTATGGTCTTGTCAGTGAGTATCGTTCTGTCCCAGTATAATTTATAGTTAGGTGAATCGAGTATAATTTGAGGAGTGTATTTATAGTACGCTGTTTTTTCTGTAATAAGTTTATATTTGTATGCTAGTGTCTGGTGTATGATCGCCGCTACCTGGTCATGTCTGTGTTTGTAGTCTGTCTGTGTGATGAAAGAACATGCTCCTGTGATGTGTTGAATTGTTTCGGGTTGTTTATGGCAGTGGCGGCAGTGGTCGCTTATGAGACTACCATCACGTATGATGTGTTTTCTATAATTCTTGGTGTCTATAACTTGATCCTGAATTGCCACCATAAATCCCTCTGTTTCTGGGAACAACTCGCCTCGTCTCAACCACGCGTTTGACGCGATCTTGTCAACATTTGGGTAGATTAAATCGAGGCGGTGGCGGCCATGTAGGGATTTTTGGACCCAAGAATCAATTTTTTGTTGATTGGTGGTTATTTCTAATTGTTTAGTGTGGTCAGCAAGTTTAAGTGGTGTGTATGTGTCTGCTTGAGATATGGCCTTGTGCAATGTAGAGTATTGTGAGTATCTGTGGAAAAAAGTCCTAAGTGTTATGATCTGCTTATTGTGTAAATTGGTTATGTCAATGAGCCCTCTTCCACCCTCATGTTTAGGCAGGGTTAATCTTTGGATGCATGCGCGTGGGTGATGTTTCCTATATTTGGTCATAGTGGTGTTAATAATACGTTGTAAGTTTCTTAAATCAGTTTGCGTCCAACGGATAACTCCAAATGAGTATGTTAAAATGGGTACTGCGTATGTGTTAATAGCTTTGATAGTATTGCGTGCATTCAGGTGAGTGTTTAATATTTTGTGAAGTCGGTTTTTAAAATTTTGCTGTAATGCTGCTTTCATTTCTTTATGATGGATCTGTCGTGACTGGTTATATCCTAGATATTTATATCCTTCCTCAGGGTTTACAGAATCTATTACGTCATGGTTAATTAATGCATATGAACATGTGTCTACTATTCCTTTATTAACAGATTGAATTTTGCATTTGTCTATTCCAAACTCCATGTGTATATTGCGTGAAAAAGTCTGTGTAATATCGGCAAGTGTGTGGATTTCATCTAGAGTGCTTCCAAACAATTTTATGTCATCCATATACATGAGGTGGGACAGTTTAGTTTGTTGTGTATCATATTTAATTTCAAAACCTAGTAAATTATTATTTAACATATTGGAGAGTGGATTAAGCGCTAAGCAGAACCAGAGGGGACTAAGAGCATCGCCTTGGAATATGCCTCTTCTGATAGGGATGAATTCCGTTTGGGTGCTGCTATTATCGGTGCATATTTTTAATTTTGTGTTCCAGTTTGACATGGTCTTTTCCAAAAAGCAGATAATTACGGGATGGATATTGTAGTGTTTTAATATATAGATAAGCCAAGAATGTGGTACGGAGTCAAATGCCTTTTTATAGTCGATGTACATTGTGTGGATACTGCGTTTTTGGGTAAGAGCTTGGTTAGAGGCTACGGCATCGATCGTGAGTTGCTCTTTGCACCCTTGGCTGTGTTTACGACATCCTTTTTGTTCTTCTGCCAAAATTTTATGTCTGTCTATGTACTCGTATATGGACTCGCTTAAACTTGATGTAATGATTTTATAAATATTCTGTAGGCAAGTGATTGGTCGGTATTTCGCAGGGTTTGCTGTGTCCGATAAGTCTTTCGGAATCATGTATGTAGTACCCTGCGTGACGTAATATGGCAATGTGTGAGGTGAACGAATAAATGTGTTTATATGATTAAGCAGTAATGTGTGTGTACATGTGAATTTATTGTACCAGAAGTTGTATATTATTATTATTATTTTCGTTTAGTAACGGTTTTACTTTAATGGTGCGAAGTGTCTGTTTTAAAAGTGAAAAAAAAAAAACTACTATATATCGTTTTATACACGATACCTGTGCCGAAAATGATATTTAAATTTTTTTTGTCTGTCTGTCTGTTTGTTCCGGCTAATTTCTGAAATGGCTGGACCGATTTGACGGGACTTTTTTTGTCAGGTAGCTGATATAATAAGGAGTAACTTAGGCTACATTTATTTTAGAAAAAATCTTTTATTTTAGAAAAATAAAGTTTTTGTTAAATTCCACGCGGACGAAGTCGCGGGCACAGCTAGTATTGAATAAATTCATTGTGTCGCATCAGAAACTACGAGAGACTTTTCGGTCTCACAAACACACAGACCCGAAACAAATGATTACCACTCAGTGACAGCCTCCGTGGCGCAGGTGGTAGACGCCGGCTGTAAAACGTAAGGCCGCGGGTTCGAACCCGCATCGAGACAAATATTTGTGTGATCCACAGTCACTTACAGCCGCTGTCAATAAACAATCTCAATCCAAAATTTGCCGTTTGAGATTGACAGCTCAATCTTTTTTCTGATACTATATTGCCAATAATCAATCTCAGTAGTGAAAAAACTATGGCAACATGACAAGACACCAATCGAAAAGTAGAAAACAATCCAGATTGACTTCAATTTAATTTTTTCGATTGATTATTGGCATCGGCCGTTAAGGTCTGGGTATTTGTGGGGTACACAATACAAGACTCGATCTTAGTGTGGGGTCAGGATTATGTATGTGACTGTTGGGTGTTATTTATTTAATTACTTTTATTTATTATCAGGAAATAGTCAAAGTGGACGTCGATTGTCCCATGACTGCTGAGCCAAAACCGATGAAGCGCAAAGCAGAGGTCGTGTATGACGATTCAGATGATGAGCCACTCATAAAGAAGAAAAGTGATAAGAAAACGAAGAAGAAGAAGACTAAAGATTGTGAGTTATTTTTACCTTCCCGTTTTTTTTATTGCAATGAATGAAATATATTCACATTTTTATTTGATATTCGTGTTCGGACGCTGGTATAGATTAATATATTCAAAAATTGTGCAATTCTGACAAAATTACATACATACACATCGAATTGATAATCTCTTATAAAGAAGTTGATTAGAAAATATAAATATGAAGGGGCCGGGCGGTCCCTATACATATATTCAAGTTGTTTTTTCGTATTCTTTTGCTATTAATAACAGTAACGGGTACACGCTTAATTTTTTCACATAATGTTAAGTTGTATATTACCTTTCAAAATAAATAATTAAATAAAAAATAAAGTAAATATTAAAGGGGGGTAATATAAGAAACGTAATTTTAAATCGATTTTTTTTATCGCTATGGATGCCGAGACTTGGCCTCTCACTGTGGGACTTATTAGGAAGCTCAGAGTCACTCAACGAGCTATGGAGAGAACTATGCTTGGAGTTTCCCTACGAGATCGAATCAGAAATGAGAAGATCCGTAGAAGAACTAAAATAACCGACATAGCCCACCGGATTAGCAAGTTGAAGTGGCAATGGGCAGGGCACATAGCGCGGAGATCTGATGACCGATGGGGTCGGAAAGTGCTCGAATGGAGGCCGCGTATCGGAAAGCGTAGCGTAGGACGTCCACCCACACGATGCAATGGTCCGACGACCTGGTAAAGGTCGCGGGACGTCGCTGGATGCAGGCTGCCTCCAACAGGTCTCTATGTTCAGCTGTGGACTTCCTTTGGCTGATGGAAGGATGGATGGATGGATGGCACCACGAGCATGCCGTTCGCCTGATGGTAAGTGATACGACAGCTCATGAACAGTACCAAAACACAACACCAAGAATTACAAAGCAATAGGGTTGTGTCCAAGATTTTATTTGAGCAGTAACTAATCATTCCTTAAAAGCATCGTTTATAAAAACAATCGAATTTGAAAACAGCATCAAAATTGAATGTAAAATGACTGAGATATTAATACATTTAAAAGTACGGTGGGGACACTCGTTGTCTCTTTCGCACGCGTGCACCTTATGTAAGATGACGTCACGCCGTGCATGTTGCATCCTTTTCTACCACTCCTACCACCAACTTTCATATATTTGTAACTTGCTTATTACTTAACGGATTTTAAAATCCATATATTAATATGGAATCATAATCAGAAAGAATTTTTAAAATCCATATATTAATAAATCTATAGGCATTCCATAGTAGGCCCGGATCTAGGGGGGAGCAAGACAGCATCGTCACATGCACGATTGAACCAGGAGCGTCCACGGCCTTTACTGGTGATCTCAGAGGAAGGAATCTAGTGTTCTATTACAAGCCTGATCTCGTCAGCAATATCGTTGGCGTCTTGGAGGTCTTGGAGGAGCCCAGCCATAGTTTGTGATGTGCATTGAAAGAATATCGAGAACCCCAAGATCCCCATTTCGGCCTACGGGAACAGCTCACACAATAGGTCCCATTTAAATGTAATAATGAATTCCGTGGTGCTTTACAGCTGGCTTCTCCGGCTGTAAAAGTCTTTTTGGGAGGTTATTTACCTGTTTAGTTCAATGTTTTGTCACCCGCTTTGCACGGAGGGAAGTGGACATTATTTATTTCCAACTCCTCCTATTAATTTAACTTTCTGATTAATTTCGTTGCGGGTTAAAGACAAGTTAGACATTCCCGGAGACTCGCCGAGCTTCAATGCTCGGTGTCATTACATTGCGTGCCACTGTTGATCCTGGCTTACAGGAGTTGCAGTGGCGGGTGTGAGGGCGGGACAGTCTCCTACGGGAACTGCGACCGCGCGTCATCAGCTATCTGGCTAAGATACCTGAACAGCCAAGTCGTCTCATCTTCCCCGTTGTGAGACCTGTAAAGGCACACGTAGATGCGGCTCAGGGAACTTAGATCCATGTGCACCCACAGAGCGGAGAAGGAAGGGTCCTCTTCGCAGCGCAAACGGTGACAGCAGATGTCCGAGCGAACATACAAGCATACTCCGGCTTTCGGTAGGAATTTTTGGCTGGACGAAAAACAAACAAATCTGCGTCTCCGTCAAGAAGAGCAAAGCAGGCCGGGCCGTCTCGAAATCATGGGGACGGCATTGAGGTTCGTATGGAGTCAAAGTGAACGCGTTCACTAGCTGAAGGACCTGCTCTGTTTAATTGCACTGTCATGAGATTGAGGGGATGGGTTTGATGAAGAGGCATCGAGGAGCCTAAGTCCGGACATTAAGAAGGCCGAATGGGCACCGGCACGAAAGGGTCGGCAGGTGGTGGATTGATCCGCCGGATGAAAGGGCCCCTGTACTCACCCTCCCGGGATGAGCCGCCGGGACCCCACTTCCGGTCACCAATCAGCATGACGCCGACGGACCCACCCAAGCTTATGCGCGGCACGGTGAGGCAGCCTCTCGTGGTGATTAGCCACGATTGAGCCCCTGTACTGTACCGCGGGCGGCTAGTGGGCAACCGTTTCTACGGGTCTCTCAGACCGGCGGGTCAATACTCTTCCCTTCAACAGCGACCGAAAATACCCACACAGTACAACCTCATGCCCAGAGTGAAATCCATCGAAAAACACGGGTTGATCTCGGAAAGCGGTCCCGTAGAGGGTCACTATGGCGGTCTTTACGCCCCGTGGACGGTGGTCGCTACCCGGGCGGACACTTAAGTCCTACCACCACGAACTGTATCACTCATTTGGCACCACCAAGGGGTCACGTGTAGTGAAACTAGAGTTAAAGCCTACAGACGCGAGTGATGTTAATCCTCAAAAGTGAAGCTACATACGAGTGAAGCTAATATAAAGCGTGTAAAAAATGTTTAACCTGGTGGTAAAATGGCGTTCTTTCCCGAAGGCCTGTGACATGTGTCATATGCGTGCTAAAAATGTTGATGAGGATTAAGATAAAAATATAGGCAGGTGGGGAGTGGCATTTTTCAGTTTTTGCCCCGCCTCGAAAAATACCTAGATCCGGCGCTGTTCCATAGTGCTCGCCATCTTGATTCGTAAGATGTTAAGTCTTAATATGTCGGGTTACTATATTTTTTAAATTGGAACACAACAGTGCATCTACAGATTCTGGTGCTAGAAATAGAAATTGTGGTGCTACCTACCCATGCAGCCTCTCACATATGAGAGACTTATATGTAAATAATGCTTATAATATAAAATCAGTATTTTGTTTACGATTTCTGTGAGGGGCAATTATCTGTATCAGCCCATATACGTCCCATTGCAGGGCACGGGCCTCCTTTACAATCGACAGTACGATTGAGAGTCGTTAGGCCATATAGTCCACCACGCTGGCCTAATGCGGGTTGGCGGACTTACATACCATAGAAATTCCTATAAACTGCTATGCTATGCAGGTTTCCTCACGATGTTTTCCGTCGCCGTTTTAGTGCGTGGTGATTGAATATCAATAGAAGTTATCAATAAAATTCCCATCACTATTTGTTATTTATTTGTTTATTAACCCCCCCCCCCTCCTCCCTCCTCCTCCCACCATAGCCAGGCCCCCTGCTCGTCGCGAGAAGCCCGCCGGCGTGGTGGAGTCAGCGCGCGTGCGCCGCCGCCTGCAGCAGCTCAACGTGTCGCCGGAACACCTGCAGATGCTGCTGCTCACATGGCAGGAGGTGAGCGGGTGTTATCGATGGAAAATGTAATCGATAGGGAATTTAATTGACGGTGGATGCAATCGATATAAGATTTAAATGATGCTAGAGTTGATTGATGTGAAATTCAATTGATACTAAATTTAATCGATACTGAATTTAATCAATTATGAATACAATCGATACTGAATTGATTCGATGCAAAATACAATCGATACTGAATTTAATTAGTGCTAAATTCAATTGATACCAAATAAAATTGATACTAAATTCAAACCAAACTGTATTTAATCGATACGGGATGTAATCGATACTAGATTTAATTGATGCTAAATTCGATGTAGCATTCAATTGATAATGAATTTAATCGATACTTAATCGATACTAGAATTAATTCATGCTAAATTAATTAGATCTAGATTAATCGATATCGAATGTAGTCGATGCTGGATTTAATTGATGCTAAACTCAATTGATACGTTTTTAAGCTTTATCGATTGTCCGGTTAATCGATGGTTAATATCATCGATTGTTAGTCTAATCAATTGTAAAGTAAATCGATTTTTCGATTCATCGATTGTATATCACTTGTATATTAAAGTAACTGTAGTAAATGACTCTATCTCATCGCAACACCCCACTTCCTCATCTTGCAGGTGGAAGAGGAGCGACGGAAGTCCTTGTCGAGCGATACGTTCACTCGCCATCAGTACAGGTGCTACGACTGCGTGCTCGGGTTCAACTACAGAGTGTAACTGGACAATTGAGTTCAATTGAGTTTAGCATCGGTTATATTGGATGTAGATTAAATTCAGAATCGATTAAATCCCGTATCGATAGAATTTAGCATCGATTAAATCCAGTATCGATTGAATTTAGCATCAATTAAATCTAATATCGATTGAATTTAGCATCGATTAAATCTAGTATCGCTTGTATTAAGCGGTAGTTGACATCATCGATTGTTAGCTTTATCGATTGTTGATATCATCGACTATATTCTTTATCGATTGTTTAGTTAATCGATTGTTCGGTTCATCGATTGTATATCACTTGTATTATGAACTATATCCATGACTTTGACTCATCAAACCCCACTTGCAACATCCCGCAGGTTGAAGAGGAGCGACAGAAGTCTCTGTCGAGCGAGACGTTCACTCGCCATCAGTACAGGTGCTACGACTGCGTGCTCGGGTTCAACTACAGAGTGAAGCTGGAAAATCACATGAAGAAACATCAGCCGGTAATAGGAATCTAAGGTTTTCCACAGGCATTGATTTACTTACTAAAATGTTTTAAAAAAAATCTTAAACCATTATATAAACCCTTGGGTACCATAGCGTCTTTAAAAATAAGAGGGTGTTCATTTTTTTAGGAAAAAACTATGTATTTATCACCCAAATACGAGAGTAGAAAAAATATAAAAAATATATATACCGGGTATCTCAAGACTGCTACCGAAAACGAAGCCGGGTGGTAGTTTTAGTAATTACAAACACAATGCGACTAAAAATTTCGCAAAGAAACGCGACAATTATTTTTTATGATTTTTTAAATATCGTCATTTTTGGGTGGTAAATCCATAGTTTTTGCTAAAATAATAATTTAAACTCTTTTATACCCTAGATTATTCATAAATAAAAGGGTAAACACTATTATTTTAGGAAAAAATGTATTTACCACCCAAATATGGTCATAGGAAAAAAATAACAAAAAAAAAATGGTCACTTTTTTTGCAACTTTTTCTGTTGCATTGTGTCTGAAGTCGCTTAAACTACCACCCGGCTTCGTTTTCGGTAGCATTCTTGATATACCCGGTATATTATAATTATTTTTTTAGTATACGTTTTACAATCTAGTTGTATACCTGTTAAACTTTATTACTTCACAACCTTAAGGAAGACAGATAATGCCTCAGGCGTTAAGTCCGTCTGTATACGTTCAGTATATGAAGCTTTAAATAAATAAAATAATGAAAACATCGTGAGGAAAACCTGCATACCATAGTGATTTATAAGAATTTCTATGGTATGTAAAGTATATCTAACCACTCTCAATCGTACTCTCGATTGTGTCGGAGGCCCGTCTCAGTGGGACGTAAATGGGCTGATACATATACAGGGTGATATTGACACATTGTACTTATTTTAACCCACATGTTTCTCATCACCCCAGGTGACATTTTACATAATTTGAAAAAAATATGAAAACATTTTTTTTGTCAAAAATTGTGATTTTAGTTCTTACTATTTTTGGGCATTCCATATAGATACGAGTTTTTTTTGCCGCTTAGCTGAACTTCAGTTCAGTTCGGAAACTTATCTGAGCTGTAAGAGACTCGGTATCTATAGGGGTTGATCAATAGCCTTGAAACGTAAAATCGCGATTTTTGACAAAACTATAAGGCAGTTTTTGTTCAAACTTGGTAAAATGTTACCTGGGATGGTTAGGAGCATGTGGTTTAAATTGAATACCAGATGTCAATATCACGCTGTATATTTGTTTTGTATTATCTGTCAGTCCGCTGGTGACCTGGTGTGTGAAGTTTGCAAGATACACTGCAAGAATGCGCACGCATTGTCCGCGCATCGGAGGAGACACAGAGTAAGGTAATATTCACTTTTTTTATTCCCATTAATTGACTGACTATATGGTCTAACCCCGCTTTATAGTACTCTCGATTGTAAAGGCCCTTGCCCAACTGTGTGTTGTATATGCGCTAATAAAGATATTTATGCACATAATCTATGATTTTTCTGTTCCTAACTAGGTTTTAATACATTATTTAAAAGGATTTTTCAACAAACAACAATATTTAAAAAACAATCAAATTTGTTTTGAGCGATTTTTAAAGCTTGCGTAAAAAAAGAGGGTAGTTATCATTAAGAAAGTTAGTTTGTATAAGTACTGGCAGATGGCGTTATCGCGTGCTGTTAGGCGCTTTGGCTCACACTGACTTTTAAGTACTTAATAACTGGTTTAGTCCTTGCGGTTTTAGCATAAAAAGCGATTTCACAAGTTATATCAATTTGAGATTAATGAAGGAGTGATTGAACTAGGCGGCATAGATAAAGCGAAGAATGTGACTTAGAAAGTCGTTATATTAGTCGTTTTTAATAGTAATTTGAGCGACGCGTGGGTGTAGGGGACAATTAAAAATTTAGCAGAAATACAGGGTATATCAAGACTGCTACCAAAAACGAAGCCGGGTGGTAGTTTAAGCGACTTCAGACACAATGCAATAGAAAATGTTGCAAAAAAAATATGTGACTTTTTTTTGTAATTTTTTTTCTTTGGCCGTATTTTGGTGGTAAATCCATTTTGTCCTAAAATAATAGTGTGTGCCCTTTTATTCATAAATACTCTAAGAGATAAAACAGTGTAAATTATTATTATAGCAAAAACTATGGATTTACCACCCAAAAATGATGATATTAAAAAAATCATTAAAAATAATTGTCGCGTTTCTAAGCAAAATTTTTAGTTGCATTGTGTTTGTAGCCACTAAAACTACCACCCGGCTTCGTTTTCGGTAGCAGTCTTGATATACCCGGTATAGACCACGCTAAGGCTTCAAAAATAACAAATTGGTGATGTTAATTTGAAATAGCAATAATTCCCATTTAAAATATTTATAAAATAATTACACCCAACAGTCACATACACAGTCCTGACCCCACAGTAAGATCGAGTCTTGTGTTGTGTATCAGGAGCTACTAGAGAATTTTCAGTTTCGCAAACACTCACATCTGAGACAAATACCAGTGGCTCTCGTTTCACGACATCTAACCAACTGCGCCACGGAGGCTGTCTAAAACTACTACGTGGCATCGTTTTAGGCCGCAGTTTGGATATACCCTTTTTGACCTAATTTTGGAATAAATAGCAATAGCAATCACAAATAGCAAGTGAAGCCAATAATAATATTTCGCAAGCATTGAGATAATATACATATATTTGTATCAAAATGAAGGGTACATTCTATTTCTGTCTCTGTCACGCCTACGAAGTAACATATCTTCCCTCTCGCCTCAATGTGTACCCGTGTGCACGTACCATACGCAGAGATTTTGTTCCCGATGTCCGCTCTAGTACAACACCTCAATGCACAATTTATAAAAATAACCTAAATTTTGCCATTTGCGATTGTGACCTAAGCCTAAGGCTAATATTTTTATGCGATCTTGTGAAGTGAGTTTTTTTACATTTAAAGAAGAAACTGAACCGTAAATACGTGTGTAATTTTAGATATGAAAAATGGTTATATATAGGGTGATATTGACACATGGTATTTAATTTAAACCACATATTCCTAACCGCCCCAGGTAACATTTTTTTTATTTTTTTTTTAACGAGAGTAAAGCTCCTTTAGCCTTCCTTCCGATACTCGGGGGTGGACCGGAAGGGGCATGTCGGGGTCTCCGGCCTTCCAGCCTGGGACGCGGGGACAGTAGTCCGCACTGCGCAGATGTGTGATCCCTACCGAGATCTAAGAAGATCTTTTGCCGGCATACCGACTAAAACCTCTCGGTGGCCATCACGCGCTTAATGGATGACAGGCGATGTGGACAGGCGAATGGCGCCCATTTAACTCGCCGTGCCACCCGGCGCACTGCCAAATATGGCTCCTCCCAGCTTGGGGGGGCGCAGATGCCCCCACTTTCCCTACTTTGGACGCCCATGGTGAGATGAGCATCCGCGACAGATACGAGGCCACACGTTCTGCCGCCCATCTCGGAGCCACTCCTGACATGAGCGCACAGCCCCCGCTGTGTGCTTAGCGACCCCGATGACCCCTATTAGTCGCCTCTTACGACAGGCAGGGGATACCGTGGTGGAATTCTGACGCCCCTTGACCACTGGGTGGGGCGCCGGGTCAGCCATTGTCATTTACCCGGCGCCTCCTTCTCGGTTGGCGGCGGCGGGCGGGATCGTTCTGCTCACGATCCCGCTCCGCGCTCTCCTTCTGCGAGATGATGATCTCACAGAAGGTGAGCATGGCCTGCCATGACCTCCTACTCTCAACCATGGAAGGAATCACGGCCGAGAGTGAGAGGTCCACTCCGATGGCTGCGCGGAGAGCTGCACGCTCCTCTTCCCAGGCTGGACTGTGCTGGGCTGTGTCCTCCGGACAGTTGTCACAATGGTGACACACGGCGGATTCTTCCCTTCTCGCCACCCGCCACATGTATCTGCCGAAACAGCCATGCCCCGACAGAACCTGCGTCAGGCGGAACGTCATCACTCCGTGGCGCCTGCCCAGCCACTGGTCTAGGACAGGACGCACTGCCGCGATGGTCCAAACACCAGCACTGGGATTGTTCAGCCTGGTGCGCCACTCCTCCACTGCGGCCGTGCGGAAGGAGGCCCGGACGGCCTTGACTTCTCTAAGGGCCGGAAGCTCCCCGCGACGGGACGCGTCCTCCCGCCAGTGGTAGGCTGACGAGAGGGCTCTGGCGTCAATGTCCCAGGGAAGGAAACCAGCCAATACGCAGGCCGCCTCATGGGAAATCGTGCGATAGCCCCTGACCATTCGCTGCGCCAGCGCTCGCTGCGCTGGACGCAGGAGGAAGACACAGCGCCTGTCCAGGGACTCGGCCCAAACGGGACAACCGTAAAGAGCCATGGATCGCACGACTCCCGCGTACAATCTTCGGCAAGGGATGTCTAGTGACACCGCCACGACGCATTTGCCCCGGGCCACTGCCTCCTCCGCTAATGCCTTCACCCGCAGAATCGCGGAGATGGTGGATCGGCCTTTCCGGAACCCGAACTGGCAGTCTACCAGATCAGGACCGACCCTCTCCAAGTGCTCGACGAGGCGCATATGAATGATGCGCTCGAAGAGCTTTGCGACCTCGTCGAGCAGCACGATAGGCCGGTAGGCCGATGGTGACTGCGGGTCGTCCATCTTTCCTAAGCAGGACCAACTTCCCGGTCTTCCAGCGTGACGGGAAGAGGCCCCGCTCCAGGCACGCGGAGAAGAGGCTGCGGAGCCTTGCCTCCAAGTACTCGGCTACGAGGACCCAGACACGTCCTGGGATCCCATCGAGTCCCGGTGCAGAATTCTTTCTCCGCAGCCGCAGCACTGCTGCATTGAGCTCCTCGGACGATACGCCCGGGGCTTGGCCCTCCGGAGTCTCCCTTACCGAAGACGTTGACGATGTCACCAGCGAACCGGTCCTCACCGACCACGGCCGTGGCGGCATCGGTGGAGGAGTGACTTCGTCGATGGCCGGGAAGAGGGCGGCGACCACTTCACCCAAAAGCTCCGGTCGGAGACTCTGTGTGAGCGGGGGCGCCAGAGGGCGTAACTTGTTGAACGCCAGCCGGTACGGCCGCCCCCAAGGGTCGCGGTTCAGAGTCCCTAGGAACTCTTTTCGGGCCGCAGCCCTCGCCCTCTTCACAGCCACCGTGAGCGCCCTTCTGGCCTGTCTGTAGAGGCCATGGAGCATGGTCTCCTGGTCCTCGAAATCAGCGCGGCGTCTCCGCCGGCGACGGTGCCTAGAAAGTCGGCGGCTCGCCTCTACGCAAGTGGCGCGTAACTGAGCGAGTTCCGCCGACCACCAATACACTTGCCGCCGCGGAGAGACGCGGTGGACTCGGGGCATGGCCACGTCACAAATGTGCGACATCGCCGCCCCGAACCACTCCGCCTCCTCGTCTACCCGCACCACAGGTTCCGGTGCGGGGAGCCACGCTTGGACCCGAGCTGCCAGCTCCAGAGCCTCGACATCAAGCCGTTTTATTGCCCATCGCGGGCTATCCCCAAACGGGGAACCGGTGCTCCTGCCGGGCCAACGAGTCGAGGACGCGGAAACTTCGAACCTGATGTAGCGATGGTCAGATGACGTCTCCTCGTCCACCACGACTCGCCAGCCTCGAACACAGCGGGCGACGGCTGGGCTCGCAAACGAGACATCGACTATAGAGCCGCCATTGTGCCTCACGCACGTGTTCACCGAACCCCGATTGAGGATGACGAGGCCGGATGAGATCACCCATTCCTCCAGGACCTCGCCACGCGCGTCCGTCGCCGGCGAACCCCAGGCCATGGATTTGGCGTTGAAGTCACCGGCAACAATCACGGGGCGAGGTTGGCATTGCGCTATCAGGGCCCCCAGCCGTACGAGGAAAGCCTCGAAGTCGGCTAGAGGTCTGTTGGGAGAAAAATAAACTCCTACAAACCACAAGACTCCCAACAGAGCCGCCACGCATCCCCGATCCTTCGCTACTTTTTCCAAGGATGGCGAGCCGGCGGACCCCTGGGTTACGACAGCCACCAAGCCGTCCAGGTCCCCAACCCAAGCGTTATTGGGCGGGATCCGATGATATCCATTATTGGGCGATCTCCATAGCCTCTCCTTCAGCCCGCGATGGGTGGACGGGCTGCGACTGGGCCTGAGCCTCAGCGGCAGTCCTTCCTCGTCTGTTACGGCGCCCGCGGCGTTTACGGCGGTCGCCCTGGGGGGAAGAGGCGCACCCTTTCCCTCCAATTTTGTGCCCCGTTGGCTTCCCGCTTGCTGCGCACAGTGCACAGAGCGGCGCCGCGGAGCATTCACGCGCCAGGTGGTCCGCTTTACCGCAACGGTAGCAGATCCCGCTACGGTCAACTGCAGACTTGCAGCGCTCCCTCACGTGCCCCATCTCGAGGCGCCGGAAGCACCGCAAGGGCCTCGGCTCCAAAACCGTGGCCCGAGCTGCGGACCATCCGACCAGAACGCGTCCCATCCTGGCCACTATTGCCACCGCTTTCACTGGCGCTCGCACCCAAGCGACGCCCAGGCCCGAGCGGTCTGGACGGACCTCTCCAACCTTTATCTGGTCCGCTGGACAGGTTGTGGCCCTGACGAAGGCCGCTGCGACTTTTTCGGGAGTGACGGATTCGTCAAGTCCTGTTAGCCGCAGTTCTGCGGTCTTCACCGGTCGGGAGATGCGGATATCTTCCCACTCGCAGAATAACTCCCTCAGCTTTGCAGCGAGGGAGTCAGCCTTCGCCTCGCTCTCGGGCCCGGACACCTCCAACAGTGTGGCACCTGTGGCCGCCCGCCTGAACTTAACGTGCGCCCCAGGTAACATTATACCAAGTTTGAACAAAAACTGCCTTATAGTTTTGTCAAAAATCGCCATTTTACGTTTCAAGGCTATTGATCAACCCCTATAGATACCGAGTCTCTTACAGCTCAGATAAGTTTCAGAACTGAACTGAAGTTCGGCTAAGCGGTAAAAATACTTGTATCTCTATAAGATGCCAAAAAATCGTGAAAACTAATATTACGATTTTTGACATTAAATCTTCTTATTATTTTTTCAAATTATGTACAATGTCTCCTGAGGTGATGAGAACCATGTGGGTAAAATTAAGTACCATGTGTCAATATCACCCTGTATAACATATGGTCAGTTTTTTTACAAATTCTGTGGGGCTATTAGCAATAGCAGAAATATAGAACATGCTAATTCTTCAAAAATAACAAGGTGGTGATGTTAATTTTAATAATAATTCCTATTACTATTGTGACATACACGTTTGACGTAGTTAGATGTCAGCTGTGAATATATGTATGATCTAGGCTAGACTAATATATGTATAATCCACATGAATTTGTTTCGGGTCTGGGTGTTTGTGAAACCGTAAAGTTTCGTAGTTTCTGATACACGACCCAAGTCTCGATCTTAGTGTGGGGTTAGGCCTTGGCGGCCCCCGAGATGTGACGCAACACGCGTCCAAAGCCGCGTCACTAAGCGGCAGTGCACAGAGAGGCGGTCCTGGCGCGTCTGTCGGACAGTATCCCGGGGCCGTCTCTGAAGTGCACCGCAGGTGGCCGACGCGGGGTTTTTAGTTGGTATTTCGGCGGGGTTAGGCCAATGTGACTGTTATGTTTATGAAACGTTGAAGGTAGTTATCAAAATGATTGTCCGCCGTCCCCGTCAGATGGCGTTGCGTGTTGTGCGGCGGCGCGTGGTCCCGCGCGGGCGTCGCCGCCGACCACCTCGCGCGCCACCACGCCGCCGCGCCGCCCACGCACCTGTGCACCGTGTGCGGACACACCGACACGTACGTACTGTCTCACTCGCACTAGTGTGTAGCTGTATCACTGCATCCCATTCTACCTTCACAGATATCGCACAATTGACTCACACTTGACATCGACATATACATATTTCTGCCCCTCTCGTACTCATACCTAGCTGTATGTCTCCATCCCCTTCTATTCACAGGCGTCACATAAATGAAATACACTCGACACGTAAATATTACTGTCTCACTTGCACTACCCCATGTATTTGTCCATCCCCCTCTTTTCAAATTATTTTAAACCCAGCGAAAAATTGTAGTGCAAAAATTATTTAATGGATTATTTACTCTCAACTAGTTTTCTTTGGTCTCCAACATCTTATTTTACTTTTGTTGAATAATCATACTTCTTTATTCCTCAGAAGCCTAGGAAGACTTCGGAATCACATGAAGAATCATTCGGAGCGGCAGAAGTGCGAGCTATGTGGGAAAACATTCAGAAATAGAGATTCTCTGAGGACGCATCTTTTGTAAGTACACTTCATTTTCAGCCTCTTATTCAGAAAGATGAAAAAATCATAAGAAAAAATATTCATAAAGAAAAAAATCTTACGCATATTTCGAATGGCGTTAATATAAGCTAGGTACCTCAAAAATATTCATATACATTAAAAATCACTAATCAGCTATTTAATAGCTCATTTTTTATTGCAATGAATGGCGAGACGTGCATGCGGCTCGCTTGATGGTATGCGACACGACCGCTCATGAACAGTAGCAAAACCTTAAATGACAAAGCAGTGCTTGATTTTCCACCGCGCTCGTCATCCTGAGACATAAGATGTTAAGTCTCAATATGTCCAGTACTTACTCTGGCTACAATGTCCATCAATCCGAAACACAACAGTGCATTTACACTGCTGTTTAGCGGGAGAAATAGACAAAGCGGTGGTACTTACCCAGGCGGCCTAGACCTACCAGTAAAGTGATCTAATGCCAATACAGAAAATTATTTATCATACTAAATTAGAAAGCCAATAGGAGTCTAAACGTTAGACCTGTAAAGTCATCTAATACAAATACACCGAACTATTTATCATAATAAATTGTAATTGTAGTATCCACAAAGGCGAGAAGGAGTACGCGTGTCCCAAGTGCGAGAAGAGATTTCTGTTCAAGCGAGCTCTCCACGTGCATCTCATTACACACGACGCGCCCGCACTACTGTACTGCCATGAGGTACGTGTCTAGTAATAGGAATAACTGCTATTTATGTAACGTTAAAAGTTAAAAGTGCGTGGTGGCCTGTTGGTAAACGGACCAGGGGCCCTACTATATAAATCCGAAATTCGAATCTTCGTGACGTTTTTCGTTTCGAAACCTACTCTGTAACACGAAATTCGAATCTTTGGATCGAAGAAGGAATGATTCGAATATACCGGCAATCCGAACATTTACAGAGTAGGTACATTCGTATCGTCACAAACTTCGTTCGTCCGAAGTTTCGAACTTCGTTTCGGATGAATATAGTAGGGCCCCATAGGCTTTCAACATTTTCACGGTGGTCGCGGGCTCGAATCCCAGGGCACACCTCTGACTTTTCGGAGTCATGTGTGTATTGATAGTCAATCACCACGCACTATAACGGTGAAGGAAAACATCGTGAGGAACCTGCATACCACAGCGATTTTTAAGAATTTCTATGGTATGTAAGTCCACCAACCCGCATTAGGCCAGCGTGGTGGACTATATGGCCTAACCACTCTCAATCGTTCTCTCGATTGTAGAGGAGGCCCGTGCCCTGCAGTGGGACGTATATGGGCTGATACAGAATTACAGAAAGTATACTACTTACTAGTAATGAAAAATTATTGCTATTTCAAATAAATAAGTATACTAGTTATGGGAATTATTGCTATTTCAAATAAATAAGTATACTAGTAATGAAAATTATTGCTATTTCAAATAAATAAGTATACTAGTAATGAAAAATTATTGCTATTTTCAAATAAATAAGTATACTAGTTATGGGAATTATTGCTATTTTCAAATAAATAAGTATACTAGTAATGAAAATTATTGCTATTTCAATAAATAAGTATACTAGTAATGAAAAAATTATTGCTATTTCAAATAAATAAGTATACTAGTTATGGGAATTATTGCTATGTCAAATAAATAAGTATACTAGTAATGAAAATTATTGCTATTTCAAATAAATAAGTATACTAGTAATGAAAAATTATTGCTAATTTTCAAATAATAAGTATACTAGTTATGGGAATTATTGCTATTTCAAATAAATAAGTATACTAGTAATGAAAAAATTATTGCTATTTCAAATAATAAGTATACTATTATGGGAATTATTGCTATTTCAAATAATAAGTATACTAGTAATGAAAATTATTGCTATTTCAAATAAATAAGTATACTAGTAATGAAAAATTATTGCTATTCAAATAAATAAGTATACTAGTTATGGGAATTATTGCTATTTCAATAAATAAGTATACTAGTAATGAAAATTATTGCTATTTCAATAAAATAAGTATACTAGTTATGGAATTATTGCTATTTCAAATAAATAAGTATACTAGTAATGAAAAATTATTGCTATTTCAAATAAATAAGTATACTAGTTATGGGAATTATTGCTATTTCAAATAAATAAGTATACTAGTAATGAAAATTATTGCTATTTCAAATAATAAGTATACTAGTAATGAAAATTATTGCTATTTCAAATAAATAAGTATACTAGTTATGGGAATTATTGCTATTTCAAATAAATAAGTATACTAGTAATGAAAAATTATTGCTATTTCAAATAAATAAGTATACTAGTTATGGGAATTATTGCTATTTCAAATAAATAAGTATACTAGTTAATGGAAATTATTGCTATTATCAAATAAATAAGTATACTAGTAATGAAAATTATTGCTATTTCAAATAAATAAGTATACTAGTTATGGGAATTATTGCTAGTTCAAATAAATAAGTATACTAGTTATGGGAATTATTGCTATTTCAAATAAATAGTATACTAGTAATGAAAATTATTGCTATTTCAAATAAATAAGTATACTAGTAATGAAAAATTATTGCTATTTCAAATAATAAAGTATACTAGTATGGGAATTATTGCTATTTCAAACAAATAAGTATACTAGTTATGGGAATTATTGCTATTTCAAATAAATAAGTATACTAGTAATGAAAATTATTGCTATTTCAAATAAATAAGTATACTAGTTATGGGAATTATTGCTATTTCAAATAAATAAGTATACGAGTAATGAAAATTATTGCTATTTCAAATAAATAAGTATACTAGTAATGAAAAATTATTGCTATTTCAAATAAAAGTATAATAGTTATGGGAATTTTGCTATTTCAAAATAAATAAGTATACTAGTAATGAAAAATTATTGCTATTTCAAATAAATAAGTATACTAGTTATGGGAATTATTGCTATTCAAATAAATAAGTATACTAGTAATGAAAATTATTGCTATTTCAAATAATAAGTATACTAGTAATGAAAAATTATTGCTATTTCAAATAAATAAGTATACTAGTTATGGAATTATTGCTATTTCAATAAATAAGTATACTAGTAATGAAAATTATTGCTATTTCAAATAAATAAGTATACTAGTTATGGGAATTATTGCTATTTCAAATAATAAGTATACTAGTAATGAAAAATTATTGCTATTTCAAATAAATAGTATACTAGTTATGGGAATTATTGCTATTTCAAATAAATAAGTATACTAGTAATGAAAATTATTGCTATTTCCAATAAATAAAGTATACTAGTAATGAAAATTATTGCTATTTTCAAATAAATAAGTATACTAGTTATGGGAATTATTGCTATTTCAAATAAATAAGGTATACTAGTAATGAAAAATTATTGCTATTTCAAATAAATAAGTATACTAGTTATGGGAATTATTGCTATTTCAAATAAATAAGTATACTAGTAATGAAATTATTGCTATTTCAAATAAATAAGTATACTAGTAATGAAAAATTATTGCTATTTCAAATAAATAAGTATACTAGTTATGGGAATTATTGCTATTTCAAATAAATAAGTATACTAGTTATGGAATTAGTGCTATTTCAAATAAATAAGTATACTAGTAATGAAAATTATTGCTATTTCAAATAATAAGTATACTAGTAATGAAAAAATTATTGCTATTTCAAATAAATAAGTATACTAGTTATGGGAATTATTGCTATTTCAAACAAATAAGTATACTAGTTATGGGAATTATTGCTATTTCAAATAAATAAGTATACTAGTAATGAAAAATTATTGCTATTTCAATAAATAAGTATACTAGTTATGGAATTATTGCTATTTCAAATAAATAAGTATACGAGTATGAAAATTATTGCTATTCAAATAAATAAGTATACTAGTAATGAAAAATTATTGCTATTTCAAATAAATCAGTATACTAGTTATGGGAATTATTGCTATTTCAAATAAATAAGTATACTAGTAATGAAAAATTATTGCTATTTCAAATAAATAGATATACTAGTAATGAAAAATTATTGCTATTTTCAAATAAATAAGTATACTAGTAATGAAAATTATTGCTATTTCAAATAATAAGTATACTAGTAATGAAAATTATTGCTATTTCAAATAAATAGATACTAGTAAGAAAAATTATTGCTATTTCAAATAAATAAGTATACTAGTAATGAAAATTATGCTATTCAAATAAATAAGTATACTAGTAATGAAAAAATTATTGCTATTTCAAATAAAATAGTATACTAGTTATGGAATTATTGCTATTTCAAATAATAAGTATACTAGTAATGAAAATTAGTGCTATTTCAAATAAATAAGTATACTAGTTATGGGAATTATTGCTATTTCAAATAAATAAGTATACTAGTTATGGGAATTATTGCTATTTCAAATAAATAAGTATACTAGTAATGAAAAATTATTGCTATTTCAAATAAATAAGTATACTAGTATGGGAATTATTGCTTATTTCAAATAAATAAGTATACTAGTAATGAAAATTATTGCTATTTTCAAATAAATAAGTATACTAGTTATGGGAATTATTGCTATATTCAAATAAATAAGTATACTAGTAATGAAAATTATTGCTATTTCAAATAAATAAGTATACTAGTTATGGGAATTATTGCTATTTCAAATAAATAAGTATACTAGTAATGAAAATTATTGCTATTTCAAATAAATAAGTATACTAGTAATGAAAAATTATTGCTATTTCAAATAAATAAGTACTAGTTATAGGAATTATTGCTATTCAAATAAATAGTATACTAGTTATGGGAATTATTGCTATTTCAAATAAATAAGTATACTAGTAATGAAAAATTATTGCTATTTCAAATAAATAAGTATACTAGTAATGAGAATTATTGCTATTTCAATAAATAAGTATACGAGTTAAGGGGAATATTGCTATTTCAAACAAATAAGTATACTAGTTATGAGAAATTATTGCTATTTCACTAAATCAGTATATAGTATGGGAATTATTGCTATTTCAAATAAAAAGTATACTAGTATATGAAAATTATGGCTATTTCAAATAAATAAGTATACGAGTAATGAAAATTATTGCTATTTCAAAAAAATAAGTATACGAGTAATGAAAATTATTGCTATTTCAAATAAATAAGTATACTAGTAATGAAAAATTATTGCTATTTCAAATAAATAAGTATACTAGTTATGGGAATTATTGCTATTTCAAATAAATAAGTATACTAGTAATGAAAATTATTGCTATTTCAAATAAATAAGTATACTAGTAATGAAAATTATTGCTATTTCAAATAAATAAGTATACTAGTAATGAAAATTATTGCTATTTCAAATAAATAAGTATACTAGTAATGAAAATTATTGCTATTTCAAATAAATAAGTATACTAGTAATGAAAAATATTGCTATTTCAAATAAATAAGTATACTAGTAATGAAAATTATTGCTATTTCAAATAAATAAGTATACTAGTAAGAAAAATTATTGCTATTTCAAATAAATAAGTATACTAGTTATGGAAATTATTGCTATTTCAAATAAATAAGTATACTAGTAATGAAAACTTATTGCTATTTCAAATAAATAAGTATACTAGTAATGAAAATTATTGCTATTTCAAATAAATAAGTAACTAGTTATGGGAATTATTGCTATTTCAAATAAATAAGTATACTAGTAATGAAAAATTATTGCTATTTCAAATAAATAAGTATACTAGTTATGGGAATTATTGCTATTTCAAATAAATCAGTATACTAGTTATGGGAATTATTGCTATTTCAAATAAATAAGTATACTAGTAATGAAAATTATTGCTATTCAAATAAATAAGTATACTAGTTATAGGAATTATTTGCTATTTCAAATAAATAAGTATACGAGTATATGAAAATTATTGCTATTTCAAATAAATAAGTATACTAGTAATGAAAAATATTGCTATTTCAAATAAATAAGTATACTAGTTATAGGAATTATGGCTTTTCAAATAAATAAGTATACGAGTAATGAAAATTATGCTATTTCAAATAAAAAAGTATAATAGTATAGGAAGTATGGTATTTCAAATAAAAAGTATACTAGTAATGAAAAATTATTGCTATTTCAAAAAATAAGCTACTTAGTAATGAAAAATTATTGCTATTTCAAATAAATAAGTATACTAGTATGGGAATTATTGCTATTTCAAAAATAAGTATACTAGTAATGAAAATTATTGCTATTTTCAAAATAAATAAGTATACTAGTAATGAAAAATGATTGCTATTTCAAATAAATAAGTATACTAGAATGAAAAATTATTGCTATTCAAATAATAAATAAGTATACTAGTTATGGGACATTATTGCATATTTCAAATAAATAAGTATACTAGTAATGAAAATTATTGTATTTCAAATAAATAAGTATACTAGTTATGGGGAATTATTGCTATTCAATAATAAGTATACTAGTATGGAAATTATTGCTATTGTCAAATAAAATAAGTATACTAGTAAGTGAAAAATTATTGGCCATATTTCAAATAAATAAGTATACTATAATGGAAATTATGCTATTTCCCACTAAATAAGTATACTAGTATGGAAAATTATTGCATTATCAAATAATAAGTATACTATTAATGGGAAATTATTGCTATTTCAAATAAATAAGTATACTAGTATGGAAATTATTGCTATATTCAATAAATAAGGTATACTAGTTAATGGAAATTATTGCTATTTCAAATAAATAAGTATACTAGTTATGGGAATTAGGTTTGCTATTTCAAATAAATAAGTATACTAGTATGGAAAATTATTTGCTATTTCAAATAAATAAGTATACTAGGTAATTGCCAAAGTTCATTGCTATTTCAAATAATAAGTATACTAGGTAATGAAAATTCTTGCTATTGTCAATATAAACGTATACTAGTTATATGCAATTATTCGCTATTTCAAATAAATAAGATACTAGTTATAGGAATTATTGCTATTTCAAATAAATAAGTATACTAGTTATAGGAATTATGCTATTTCAATAAATAAGTATACGAGTAATGAAAATTATTGCTATTTCAAATAAATAAGTATACTAGTAATGAAAAATTATTGCTATTTCAACTAAATAAGTATACTAGTTATGGGACTTATTGCTATTTCAAATAAATAAGTATACTAGTAATGAAAATTATTGCTATTTCAAATAAATAAGTATACTAGTATATGAAAATTATTGCTATTTCCAAATAAAATAAGTATACTCGTAATGAAAAATTATTGCTATTCAAACTAATTAAGTATACTAGTTATGGGAATTATTGCTATTTCAAATAAATAAGTATACTAGTAATGAAAATTATTGCTATTTTCAAATAAATAAGTATACTAGTTATGGGAATTATTGCTATTCAAATAAATAAGTATATAGTAATGAAAATTATTGCTATTTTCAAATAAATAAGTATACTAGTAATGACAAATTATTGCTACTTTCAAATAAATAAGTATACTAGTTATGGGAATTAGCTATTTCAAATAAATTAAGTATAATAGTTATGGGAATTATTGCTATTTCAAATAAATAGTTACTACTAGTAATGAAAATTATTGCTATTTCAAATAAATAAGATACTAGTAATGAAAAATTATTGCTATTTCAAATAAAGAGTATACTAGTTATGGAATTATTGCTATTTTCAAACAATAAGTATACTAGTTATGGGAATTATTGCTATTTCAAATAAATAAGTATACTAGTAATGAAAAATTATTGCTTTTCAAATAATAAGTATACTAGTTATGGGATATTATGCTATTTCAAATAAATAAGTATACGAGTAATGAAAATTATTGCTATTTCAAATAAATAAGTATACTAGTAATGAAAAATTATTGCTATTTCAAATAATCAGTACTACTAGTTATGGGGAATTATTGCTATTTCAAATAAATAGTATACTAGTAATGAAAATTATTGCTATTTCAAATAAATAAGTATACTAGTTATGGAATTATTGCTATTTCAAATAAATAAGTATACTAGTAATGAAAATATTGCTATTTCAAATAAATAAAGTATACTAGTTATGGAATTATTGCTATTTCAATAAATAAGTATACTAGTTATGGGAATTATTGCTATTTCAAATAAATAAGTATACTAGTAATGAAATTATTGCTATTTCAAATAAATAAGTATACTAGTAATGAAAATTATTGCTATTTCAAATAAATAAGTATACTAGTAATGAAAAATTATTGCTATTTCAAATAAATAAGTATACTAGTATGGGAATTATTGCTATTTCAAATAAATAAGTATACTAGTATGGAAATTATTGCTATTTCAAATAAATAAGTATACTAGTAATGAAAATTATTGCTATTTCAAATAAATAAGTATACTAGTAATGAAAAATTATTGCTATTTCAAATAAACTAAGTAATGGAATTATGCTATTTTCAAATAATAAGTATACTAGTAATGAAATTATTGCTATTTCAAATAAATAAGTATACTAGTTATGGGAATTATTGCTATTTCAAATAAATAAAGTATACTAGTTATGGAATTATTGCTATTTCAAATAAATAAGTATACTAGTAATGAAAAATATTGCTATTTCAAATAAAATAAGTATACTAGTTATGGGAATTATTGCTATTTCAAATAAATCAGTATACTAGTTATGGGAATTATTGCTATTTCAAATAACTAAGTATACTAGTAATGAAAATTATTGCTATTTCAAATAAATAAGTATACTAGTTATAGGATTATTGCATATTTCAAATAAATAAGTATACGAGTAATGAAAATTATTGCTATTTCAAATAATAAGTATACTAGTAATGAAAATTATTGCTATTTCAAATAAATAGTATACTAGTTATAGGAATTATTGCTATTTCAAATAAATAAGTATACGAGTAATGAAATTATTGCTATTTCAATTAATAAGTATTACTAGTTTATAGGAATTATTGCTATTTCAAATAATAAGTATAATAGTAATGAAAATTATTTGCTATTTCAATAAATAGTATACTAGTAATGAAAAATTATGGCCTATTTCAAATAAATAAGTATACTAGTTGATGGGAATTCTTGCTATTTCAATCAATAAGTATACTAGTAATGAAAATTATTGCTATTTCCAAATATAATAAGTATACTAGTATGAAAATTATTGCTTATTTCAAATAATAAGTATAATAGTAATGAAAATTATTGCTATTTCAAATAAATAAGTATATCTAGTTCTAGGGAATTATTGCTATTTCAGAATACATAAGTATACTAGTAATGAAAATTATTGCTACTTCAAATAAATAAGTATATACAGTTATGGGAATTATTGCTTATTTCAAATAATATACGGTATACTAGTCTATGGAATTATTGCTATTTCAAATAAATAAGTATACTAGTAATGAAAATTATTGCTATTTCAATAACTAGTTACTAGTAATGAAAAATTATTGCCATTTCAAATAATAAGTATACTAGTTATGGGAATTATTGCTATTTCAAATAAATAAGTATACTAGTAATGAAAATTATTGCTATTTCAAATAAATAAGTATACTAGTTATGGGAATTATTGCTATTGTCAATAAATAAGTATACTAGTAATGAAAATTATTGCTATTTCAAATAAATAAGTATACTAGTTATGGGAATTATGCTATTTCAAATAAATAAGTATACTAGTTATGGGAATTATTGCTATTTCAAATAAATAAGTATACTAGTAATGAAAATTTTTGCTATTTCAAATAATAACGTATACTGGTAATGAAAATATTGCTATTTCAAATAAATAAGTATACTAGTAATGAAAATTATTGCTATTTCAAATAAATAAGTATACTAGTTATAGGAATTATTGCTATTTCAATAAATAAGTATACGAGTAATGAAAATTATTGCTATTTCAAATAAATAAGTATACTAGTAATGAAAAATTATTGCTATTTCAAATAAATCAGTATACTAGTTATGGGAATTATTGCTATTTCAAATAAATAAGTATACTAGTAATGAAAATTATTGCCTATTTCAAATAAATAAGTATACTAGTTATAGGAATTATTGCTATTTCAAATAAATAAGTATACGAGTAATGAAATTATTGCTATTTCAAATAAATAAGTATACTAGTAATGAAAAATTATTGCTATTTCAATAAATAAGTATACTAGTTATGGGAATTATTGCTATTTCAAATAAATAAGTATACTAGTAATGAAAATTATTGCTATTTCAAATAAATAAGTATACTAGTAATGAAAAATTATTGCTATTTCAAATAAATAAGTATACTAGTAATGAAAAATTATTTGCTATTTCAAATAAATAAGTATACTAGTTATGGAATTATTGCTATTTCAAATAAATAAGTATACTAGTAATGAAAATTATTGCTATTTCAAATAAATAAGTATACTAGTTATGGGAATTATTGCTATTTCAAATAAATAAGTATACTAGTTATGGGAATTATTGCTATTTCAAATAATAAGTATACTAGTAATGAAAATTATTGCTATTTCAAATAACTAAGTATACTAGTAATGAAAAATTATTGCCATTTCAAATAAATAAGTAATACTGTATGGGAATTATTGCTATTTCAAATAAATAAGTATACTAGTAATGAAAAATTATTGCTATTTCAAATAAATAAGTATACTAGTATGGGAATTATTGCTATTTCAAATAAATAAGTATACTAGTAATGAAAATTATTGCTATTTCAAATAAATAAGTCTACTAGTTATGGGAATTATTGCTATTTCAAATAAATAAGTATACTAGTTATGGGAATTATTGCTATTTCAAATAAATAAGTATACTAGTAATGAAAATTTATGCTATTTCAATAAATAAGTATACTGGTAATGAAATTATTGCTATTTCAAATAAATAAGTATACTAGTAATGAAAAATTATTGCTATTTCAAATAAATAAGTATACTAGTTATGGGAATTATTGCTATTTCAAATAAATAAGTATACTAGTTATGGGAATTATTGCTATTTCAAATAAATAAGTATACTAGTAATGAAAATTATTGCTATTTCAAATAAATAAGTATACTAGTAATGAAAAATTATTGCTATTTCAAATAAATAAGTATACTAGTTATGGGAATTATTGCTATTTCAATAAATAAGTATACTAGTTATGGGAATTATTGCTATTTCAAATAAATAAGTATACGAGTAATGAAAATTATTGCTATTTCAAATAAATAAGTATACTAGTAATGAAAAATTATTGCTATTTCAAATAAATCAGTATACTAGTTATGGGAATTATTGCTATTTCAAATAAATAAGTATACTAGTAATGAAAATTATTGCTATTTCAAATAAATAAGTATACTAGTTATAGGAATTATTGCTATTTCAAATAAATAAGTATACGAGTAATGAAAATTATTGCTATTTCAAATAAATAAGTATACTAGTAATGAAAATTATTGCTATTTCAAATAAATAAGTATACTAGTTATGGGAATTATTGCTATTTCAAATAAATAAGTATACTAGTAATGAAAATTATTGCTATTTCAAATAAATAAGTATACTAGTAATGAAAAATTATTGCTATTTCAAATAAATAAGTATACTAGTAATGAAAATTATTGCTATTTCAAATAAATAAGTATACTAGTAATGAAAAATTATTGCTATTTCAAATAAATAAGTATACTAGTTATGGGAATTATTGCTATTTCAAATAAATAAGTATACTAGTAATGAAAATTATTGCTATTTCAAATAAATAAGTATACTAGTTATGGGAATTATTGCTATTTCAAATAAATAAGTATACTAGTTATGGGAATTATTGCTATTTCAAATAAATAAGTATACTAGTACTGAAAATTATTGCTATTTCAAATAAATAAGTATACTAGTTATGGGAATTATTGCTATTTCAAATAAATAAGTATACTAGTTATGGGAATTATTGCTATATCAAATAAATAAGTATACTAGTAATGAAAATTATTGCTATTTCAAATAAATAAGTATACTAGTTATGGGAATTATTGCTATTTCAAATAAATCTAGATAAAAATTACAATGGGGTCCACAAATTGAGAGATTATCAGCTAAACTTAGCAGCGCAGCGTTCGCGGTCCGAAAAATAAGACAACTAACTGACGTTGCAACGGCTAGATTGGTATATTTTGCTTATTTTCATAGTATTATGTCATACGGCAATATTTTATGGGGATCAGCGGCTGACATCGAATCCATATTCATCTTACAAAAAAGAGCAGTCCGTGCTATTTATAATCTAGCAAGCCGCGATTCTTTGCGATCTGTTTTTAAAGAAAGCAATATACTAACCGTGTCATCTGAATACATCTTTCAGAATATAATGCACGTTCGTAAAAATATTAATAAGTTTTATAAGGTCAGTGACACCCACACCATTAATACGCGGAATAAAAATAAACTAGCAATACCCTCGTTTAGACTAGAAAAGTCAAAAAAATCTTTCTTGGGTAGTTGTATTAAATTTTATAATAAACTTCCCAATAGGATAACGCAGCTACCGGACAAACTATTTAGGGCCCATATTAAAAACAAACTTATGACTAGGGGTTATTATAATATTAAGGAATATATTGAAGATAAAAAAGCCTGGGATTAGGTGTTCTCTTGCACATTGCGACCTCCTGGGGCCCTGAACTATTCGCTTATTACACCACCTAATTTAAATAATTAAAAGTATCTAAAATTGTGAACTCAATAATTAAGCTATATACAATCAAGTAAATCAATTAAATTATATGACGACCGATCGAAAAAATCATATAAAAATAATAATTAATATGGCAAATCCTTGTAAGACAAGTCACAAATACTTATTTTAGTAAATTGACCAAAACCAAGCCCACTGAGTTTGACTCGCTGGATCTACTCAGAAATGGGTCGCGCCGCGTAGTATCCAGTGGTAAAGTAAAGCCCGCTGAGTTTGTTCGCCGGGTCTTCTCAGTCAGGGCCGCGTTGGATCCGGCAGTAAGCCTAAACATACGGGACGTATCGGAAATACTTATGGTCGTTGTCTTAAGTTGGACCCAAAACAAGCCCACTGAGTCTTAGTCGCTGGATATACTCAGGACTGGGTCGCGTCGCGTAGTTCCAGTGGTAGTGTAAGCCCACTGAGTTTGTTTCGCCGGGTCTTCTCAGGAAGGGCCGCGTTGGATCCGGTGGTAACTATAAACCGCTACGCACCGTTGTAATATTTATGGTCCACAAATAATATAATTTAATTTGGCTAACATATATAATGTATTTCTTTGACAAATAAATTACTATAAAGTAAAAACTAATACTTTAAATAAACTATTAATAAAAACTAAATAAATAAATAAAACTAATTATAAATAAAAATAAAATTAATTTAAAATTAAATAAAATTAATAAAAAAAAATTGATAAAAGCAAGAAATTAAAATAAGAAATAATAAGTATAGGAAATATATTGTAAATAGAGATTAAGTTCTATGTGTATTGACTTGTCATAAGAGCTCCTTAATTGCCTACGTGATCAATAAATACATTTCATTTCAAATACATTTCATTTCATTTCAAAATAAGTATACTAGTAATGAAAATTATTGCTATTTCAAATAAATAAGTATACTAGTAATGAAAATTATTGCTATTTCAAATAAATAAGTATACTAGTTATGGGAATTATTGCTATTTCTAATTAACATCACCAATTGTTATTATTGAAGCCTTAGAATGCTCTATATTTCTGCTATTGCTAATTGCCCCTCACAGAATTTGTAAACAAAAAAAATGGTTGCCTGTAAAGTCGGTTTTACGGGCGAAGATTTTACGTGACAACGTCTTTTTCTCGGTAGAATATTTATTGATATGAATATAATTAAATTGCACAATAGGAACAAGGAATTGAATGAAAATAAGAATTGCACAAATTTTAACTATAGAAATATATTTTGTTTACTAAAACATTGTACATGTAATGACGAATCTAAGCACTCCATATTTTCACTACAGACACAGCTGACGATACTTTAACCACACGTGTGAACTTGTATTGTGACGCTTTCTTGTTTTTCCAACGCCAAGAACGTTCGAGAAAGACAAAGACAGAGACACAAGCATGCGCCGATTCAATGCGCCTAATTCTCTAGTGCTGCGCGCGCGGCAGACCGATCATAGTTGAGTAGGAGAGAGACGCAAGGCATTCGGCGGGCCTCTCTCTCGTTCGGTGACTCATCGTAACGTTACCGGGCGTTACACTTTTTCATAAGTGACTCCCAGCCGCAACCTTATTTAAGACGTTGTCACGTCAATAAATTTTTTGGAGGTAAAATATTTTTTTTTGGGGGGGGTAATTTTTTGCGTAATTTGGGATTTCTGGCGGGGTCAATTTGTAGCCCTCACCAAGACGGTTCCGAGGATACAAAACTCGGTGGGTCTACGTTCTATATTGGCCGAGATAGGATTGGGGGGGTGAGGTAAATTTTCGGGGTGGGGGTAAGGGAGGGGGGGGGGGAGGAAGGTTTCGTGGGGAGGCTAACTTAAATTAATTGTTTTGGAGGTAAAATATTTTTTTTTGGGGGGGTAATTTTTTGCGTAATTTGGGATTTCTGGCGGGGTCAATTTGTAGCCCTCACCAAGACGGTTCCGAGGATACCAAACTCGGTGGGTCTACGACCTATGTTGGCCGAGATAGGATTGGGGGGGGTGAGGTAAATTTTCGGGGTGGGGGTAGGGGAGGGGGGGGGGTAGGTTTCGTGGGGAGGCTAATAGGCACTATTTCGGAATAAGGGTGGGGGAAGGCAGGGGGGCAGGGGCTATGGGACAATTTTGGAAAAAGTGGGTGAAACTGAAAAATAATTCTCTAGTGCTGCGCGCGCACCGTTACGTTACCGGGCGTTACACTTTTTCATAAGTGACTCCCAGCCGCAACCTAATTTAAGACGTTGTCACGTCAAAAACTGACCATATTGTATTTGTATAAGAATTGTTTATATTTAAAATAGCCTAATAATTAAATAATTCTTTTTTTTCCATCTGTTATTGTCCATTCCAAGACAGTCGATAATTGCCTCGAGCGATACGACCACATTTTGTACAACTATTTAATATAATGTTCTATTATTAAGTTTATTTAGTACAATAAAGGATATAAATAAATTGTTTCAGTGCGATATGAACTTCAAGAATCACATGTCGTACGGACAACATATGCGTTACAGTCTGAAACACATCGATCCAGCCAAGCTCAAGTAAGTAACTACACTCTGTATTGTACCTGTTCATTATACTACCTTCTTGTCATCTCCCAGTCATCAGTCCCCTGCTAAACATAGGCCTCCCTCAAGGATCTCCACATCGACCTGTTGGAAGCGGCCTGCATCCAGCGGCTTCCGACTTAATCAGGTCGACCCTCCGACCAAATATACACCAGAATATGTAACGACACTTAAAAATATTTGACAATCGTTTTTACAATTTCAGTTTGTTACCCTGCTGTCAATCATCAACCCTTCATTTGACTATGTGTCTTTGCCAATTATTACTAAAATTGAGACTACTGATGAAGCTTATATTACATTATATTTGTTAATAATAAAATATTATTATAACTTTAAAGGAATAAAAATTTATTACAATTCCTTCACTAATTAATCTAAAGGAACTTTGTTCTATCCGGGTGTCCTTTGACGCCTCAAGTTTTTTATAACCATTTTTACATACATACATAAACTCACGCCTTTTTCCCAGAAGGGGTAGGCAGAGGTGCCAGGACACCCACATTTCGCCTTGTATGTCCCACGATGTGATAGGTGGCGAGCCTATCGCCATATCGGGCACAAATTCCTAACTCTGGGCTGATACTGTATAGAAAAATTCAATATCACTTTGCCCAACCCGGGATTTGAACTTTGACTTCAGCTTTGTAACCGTAAAATAAAATAAAATAAATAAAAATAGCCTTTATTTACTACTTAACTCACAAAAATACTTATTCTAGGTTTTATTTATTTTAAGCTTAATTTTTAATAAAACAATTGTTAGTAAATATAAAAGTGTAAAATAGAAAATAAAATTATATGTTAGTAGTCGCCTCTGAGGCGTAGGCCTCTCCTAAACCCTTCCATACATCTCTTTCGCGTGCTTTTTGCATCCAATGCGATCCACATATATGATTAAAAATGTCTCTCCATCTTTTACTTGGCCGTCCCTTTTTTCTTTTTCTTCCTCTTGGTAACCAACAGCTTTGTAACCGTACCGTTGTACAAATACGCCACTGAGGTATTCTATAACCATTTTTCACATCTGAAATTACACACATAAAATTGACTCATGTTGATAGTGGGTGTTTCTGTCTGTTAGACATGCGTGTAAGCTGTGCGACAAGAAGTTTTTGAAAGCCGCTCGGTTGGAGGAACACAATCTCGCCGTTCATCTCAAAGCGACGCCGTTTCACTGCACCGTGGCTGGATGCAATTTCGTGAGTAAAGATACTTAACTATGTAATACAGGGTGTATCCAGACTGCGAGCGTAAACGAAGCCGGGTGATAGTTTTAGTGACTTGAGACACAATGCAAATTAAAATATTCGCAAAGTAACGCAACAATGGTTCAAGATTTTTTTTTAAATATCATTCTGTTTTTGTCATTTTTTTTTATTGCAATGAATGGCGAGACGAGCAAGCCGTTCGCCTGATGGTAAGCGATACGACCGCTCATGAACAGTAGCAACATGCCACTGCGCTCGCCATCCTGAGACATAAGATGTCAAGTCTCAATATGTCCAGTAGTTACTCTGGCTACAATGCCGTTGAATCCGAAGCACAACAGTGCATTTAAACTGTTGTTTGACGGGAGAAATAGACATTACGGTGGTACCCACCCAAATGGCCTCTCACATATGAAATACCTATCACCAGGAATTTAACTATATCATATTAGTAATCAAAGGAGAATGCTCATTCATAGTATCGGTAAAAATATCATTGAAATCATTGATACTTAAATTAATTATAGCATTTTTTATGGTTTGTCCTACGTTTTCCTATTTTATTATGTATGCCAGATTTTTATATAATAAAGTAAATATCATCATATTTTACATTTTTTTTCATAGAGCCGAGACAGTAAAATATTTTGTATTGGACTTCAAGTGAATTTAACCAATAACGGGCCTGTAATAATGTGTATAATGATTGAAAATTATTTTTTTCCGCGCGGATTCGATTCTCGCACCGGGACAAATGTGAACCATAGGTGTTTGTTTCGGGTCTGGTAAATAAATAAATAACACCCAACAGTCACATACATAGTCCTGACCCCACACTAAGATCGAGTCTTGTGTCGTGGGTATCAGGAACTACGAGAGACTTTTCGGCCTCACAAACACCCAGACCCGGGAGAAATATTTGTGGGCCGCACAAACATTTCTCTCGGTGCGGGGATCGAACCCGCGGCCTCTGGTTTCACAGGCGGTGTCTAACCGTCAGCGCCACGGAGGCTGTCAGTTTGTGAGATCACACAAGAGTGAATATTAGTGTGGGGTCAGGTCTATTAATGTGCGTGCGTGTATTCATGAATATTCTGTGTGGAACTCATGAATAAATACAATTAATTACATACGTTCCACTGTAGATCACGGGCATGGTGTTTTATTTATTTTATTGTATTATATAACTTATATAAAAATATAGTTTTTTTTTAAATTACATATTTGGAGACAAATTATTTTTGTAAATGTAATTTTATTCAGTTCAATAAATTAACAGATCATCTACAAACATAACCTAAAATAAGATATGTTTTTGTAAATATCTAAAAACCCTGAAGTTCCTAGGCTTTTTACAATACAATACAATACAATACAAAACTCTTTATTGTAAACCAAATACAAAAAACACACAAAATCATACAAATTAAATATAAGGCTCATGGTATTACAATGGGCGGCCTTATCGCTTAGAGCGATCTCTTCCAGACAACCTTTATATGGATAGTATCAGAAGAAGGTGGCGGTACACAATAAAGAAAATCTAGAGGACATTGCGGAAAGAATAAAATATATACTAATACACGAATACTTAGATAAATACAAATATACTAATATATACTATAATATATTGAAGATAGAATAAACACACAAAAATGAAAATATATAATATTAAGTAACATTACGAAGGTAGTGCTTTTTTAGCAAAACTTTAAAGTTACATGAAGATCTTGCACGCCTGATCTCTATCGGTAGTGCATTCCAAAGTCGAACTGCTTGCACAGTATAGGATAGGTGGGAAAACTGGGAAGAGTGCACGGGAGTTTGGAGTTGCAAGGAATCGGAAGAACGTAAGGATCTGGAATGAGTGCTATGCAGAAATTGGAAACGGTTTTTGAGGTACTGAGGAGCGGCAGGATTCAGAAGTATACTGTACAAGAGTGACAAGATATGAGTATTCCGGCGAAGACGGATAGGTAACCAATTCAGCCTCTTACGTTATTCAGATACAATATACATGATCGAATTTGCGTAGACCGAAAATGAATCTAATACAAAAATTTTGTAAGCGTTCGAGTTTATTCAGCTGTTCTTCGGTTAGATCCAGATATGTAGCGTCAGCATAGTCTAGAATGGGAAGTAAGAGAGATTGTGCAAGCTCAATTTTGGTGACGAAAGGCAGGCTAGGCTTTGTAACTTTTCTGTAATAATCTTGGAACTAACCTTACCCCAACAATGCAAAACTCCTTGATGTACATGAGATTTGAAGTACTAGGCACAGCGCCATACAAAAACTGGCCATGTCCTTTGTATTTATTATTATTATGTTTCTATTGATGTGTGTGTGTGCAGGCTAGTTCGTCGCGGCCGGTGCTGCGTGCGCACGTGCGCGCGTGGCACCGCGCCGCGCCGCACGCGCGCAACTACGTGTGCCACGCCTGCGGGAAGGCGTACAAGGTGAGGACGTATATACAACGTATACTAGGTTATACAATGTGATACACAAAACACGTACTAGGTTATACAGAATGATACAACACGTACTATGTTACACAGAGTGAATACACACAACACATACTATGTCATAATATACAGGGTATATCAAGACTGCTACCGAAAACAAAGCCGGGTGGTAGTTTAAGCTACTTCAGACACAATGCAACAGAAAAAGTTGCAAAAAAAAACGACAATTTTTTTTTGTATTTTTTTTCGTATTGCCATATTTTGGTGGTAAATACATTTTTTCCTAAAATAATAGTGTATACCCTTTAATTTATAAATACTCTAAGATATAAGAGAGTTTAAATTATTATTTTAGCAAAAACTATGGATTTACCACCCAAAAATGACGATATTTAAAAAATCATAAAAATAATTGTCGCGTTTCTATGCGAAATTTTTAATTGCATTGTGTTTGTAGCCACTAAAACTACCACCCGGCTTCGTTTTCGGTAGCAGTCTTGAGATACCCGGTAGAATACTACTACGTAACATTGTACCACATACCTCAACATGCAACACATTCTATGTCGTACAGGTTGACATGAACATGTGGTATTTAATTTAAACCACATGTTCCTAACCACTCTAGGTAACATTGTGCCAAGTTTGAACAAAAACTGCCGGATAATTTAGTCAAAAATCGCGATTTTAAGTTTCAAGTCTTTTGTCCATATGACACGATTCATACCGGCTTACCTGTAAAGGAAGGCGTACTAGGTGAGGACACATGCACTACATATAGTATGGCATACAAGCTGATGTGGACATGTGGTATTTAATTTAAATCACATGTTCCTAACCACCCTAGGTAACATTGTGCCAAGTATGAACAAAAACTGTTTGACGGTATTATCAAAAATTGCGATTTTATGTTTTAAGTATTATTTATCCCAGTAGATGCCAAGTCTTTTTACGACTCAGGTAAGTTTCCGAACCCAACTGAAATTCGGCTAAACGGTAAATATACTCGTATATATATGGGTGTACCCCCTGGTTTGGAAGCTGGATCCGCACTTGGACCACATCTATCTTAATATACAACACACAACACATTCTTACAGTATTTATAATATACAGGAAGCGCTGTCATACATTCGCGTATTCAAAAGCATGAAATTTTTGTAATATATCACACCTTCAGAATTAGACTGACCTAACTAAAAAGATCTTGTTTTTTGGGAAAGGTTCATTAAAAATGTGTAACATAAGACTTTTTGTACTTCTGAAAGATCAAGTCAAAGTCAAGGACTTTATGTTCATTTTATGCACTTGTGATTTTATTTCATAGAAAAACATTTGAAGTTCGATTGAAGAGTAAACTCTAAACCCACTGATCCGAGTTGATTACTAAGCATTAACTTTAGTCCTTGGACTAACTAATCCGTCACTGATCCGATTTAATTACTAAGGTGGTAAGTAATGTGTGTGTGTTTTAATTGCAGAACAAGAAGACCCTGGAAGGTCACCTGCGCTCTCACTCCGGCGCGCGTCCGTTCCGCTGCACACACTGCGCCGCAAGCTTCGGCTACGAGGCTGCGCTCTACAACCACACACGCGTGCTGCACCGTGAGACACGCACTTTCATACAGACATACACACATACACATACACCACAGCTTCGGTTACGAGGCCGCGCTCTACAAACATACACGCGTGCTGCACCGTGAGACACGCACTTTCATACAGACATACACACATACACATACACCACAGCTTCGGTTACGAGGCCGCGCTCTACAAACATACACGCGTGCTGCACCGTGAGACACGCACTTTCATACAGACATACACACATACACATACACCACAGCTTCGGTTACGAGGCCGCGCTCTACAAACATACACGCGTGCTGCACCGTGAGACACGCACTTTCATACAGACATACACACATACACATACACCACAGCTTCGGTTACGAGGCCGCGCTCTACAAACATACACGCGTGCTGCACCGTGAGACACGCACTTTCATACAGACATACACACATACACATACACCACAGCTTCGGTTACGAGGCCGCGCTCTACAAACATACACGCGTGCTGCACCGTGAGACACGCACTTTCATACAGACATACACACATACACATACACCACAGCTTCGGTTACGAGGCCGCGCTCTACAAACATACACGCGTGCTGCACCGTGAGACACGCACTTTCATACAGACATACACACATACACATACACCACAGCTTCGGTTACGAGGCCGCGCTCTACAAACATACACGCGTGCTGCACCGTGAGACACGCACTTTCATACAGACATACACACATACACATACACCACAGCTTCGGCTACGAGGCCGCGCTCTACAACCACACACGCGTGCTGCACCGTGAGACACGCTCAAACTCTCTAGCATACACACAACCACTCTCTCTCATACACCCTCTTACACACACACACTCCCTATCACACCCTCTGTCATACACTCTGTCTCACACACTCTCTCTCTCACACATACTCTTTCTCACACACTCTCGCACACGCTCTCACATATACTCTCGCTTTCCTACATTACACACCCTATGTCATACACTCTGTCAAACACATTCTCTCTCACACACACACCTTCTCACATAATCTCTCTCACACACACACTTTCTCACATAATCTCTCTCACACGCACACTTTCTCACATAATCTCTCGCACACACACACCTTCTCACATAATCTCTCTCACACACACACTTTCTCACATAATCTCTCTCACACGCACACTTTCTCACATAATCTCTCTCACACACACACACACACCTTCTCACATAATCTCTCTCACACACACACTTTCTCACATAATCTCTCTCACACGCACACTTTCTCACATAATCTCTCTCACACGCACACTTTCTCACATAATCCCTCTCACACACACTTTCTCACATAATCTCTCTCACACGCACACTTTCTCACATAATCTCTCTCACACGCACACTTTCTCACATAATCTCTCTCACACGCACACTTTCTCACATAATCTCTCTCACACGCACACTTTCTCACATAATCTCTCTCACACGCACACTTTCTCACATAATCTCTCTCACACGCACACTTTCTCACATAATCTCTCTCACACGCACACTTGCTCACATAATCTCTCTCACACGCACACTTTCTCACATAATCTCTCTCACACACACACTTTCTCACATAATCTCTCTCATACACTCCTCTGCGCATCGTTTGAGATATGTGTTCATTATACATTTCTCATCAGAACAATGTGTATATTTAGGAATATATTTCAAATGTCGTTTAGTAGTGAATAATATGAGGTTATATAATGATATCCTTATGTTGATGTTCTAAATTCACATTAAAGAAGAATGCCCATGTGACTGTAGTGTGATAAATAATTTATGCACCAATTATTTATTTAAATTATTAATTGGTTGATATTTAACAAAAATTGTTTATATTTCCAGGCAATAAAGCAGCGACTGCCAGCTAACAACCCCACAAAGCCTCGCCTGCTTCCAGAAAACAAGAGTAGAAATATAAATAAATATAGACATAATAAATATTGTTGTTTTATTTCATACTAGTGGTCGGACCCAGGTCCGCCCGAGAGATACTTTTCAAAATGGCGGCTGAAATGTATATATAGGAAAGTTGGAACACGCGTGACGGTATACAATTCCACAGCCAGACTGCTAGCATGCAATTAATGGCGAGAAGAGAATGCCGTTCGCCGGAATGTAAGCGATACAACCGCTCCTTAGCAAGGAATTGCACATTGAAAGAAAGAAAGAAAGAAACATTTATTTGTTACAAGCAAAGGATTACAGCATTAAGTTCTACATACAATATATATTCGTATAACAGTGCTTGTTAACAAAACGGCTCAAGCTCAGCGTGTGCTGGTATAAACCAACGCTGGTCTTCCGCAAGGCCGGTAAATGACGTCACAAACGCCAAAAACATAATACGTATAAAAAAATATGTAAACATTAAACAAAACAAAATTATAGCAATATCCGCCCAGATGTGGGTAGTGACATATAAATATCTCGCGTCCCGCTGACGAGTGCACACTGAAAAAAGACTCCCCGGCATCTAAGCACTATTAAACGGTGATTGTATTTTGGTGGTAGGTCTCTCATATGTGAGAAGCCATCTGGGTAGGTACCACCGCAATGTCTATTTCTCCCGTGAAACAACACTGCTTAAATGCACTGTTGTGTTTCGGATTGAAGGACATTGTAGCCAGAGCAACTACTGGACATATTGAGACTTAACATCTTATGTCTCAGGATGGCGAGCGCAGTGGAATAATGCTACTGTTCATGAGCGGTCGTATCGCTTACCATCAGGCGAACGGCTTGCTCGTCTCGCCATTCAATGCAATAAAAAAAAAAAAACGGTGACCAAGTTTAACAACAACTTTATACAACTACAAGACGCTAGTTACAATTACAGTTTTGGAACAGGACATATACAAACATATACAAAGGTATGAGTACTAAGTTTAACAATTAGAATTCGTGTTAAGAGAAGCGCTAGGTAAAACATCGTGCGTTAAGACTATATAGGTACAATATACGGAGTAAATCTGCATGGCAAGATGCTGTACAGACAACCAGACCCTTACAATAATAAATATTTTCATTTCATTTCATTTCATTTCATTTCATTACAACCACAGGAAAAATATAAAATAAATAAATTAAATTGTAGGTACATTAACTACACACACATTGCATTGCGACATAAGACCTTAGCAAGGAATTGCAACATAGGTAAAGATAATATTGAAAGAACAATAAAAATAACAAAAAGTGCAGCATTAAAATAGGCTAATAATTCCAACTTTACTCAATTAATTTCTGTTTGAAGAGCCATAAGGAATTGGAAAATATGTCAATGACTGAATCACGGTGTTTTTCATGCAATTAATACATAAGATGCAAAGTCTCAATATGTCCAGTAGTAACTTTTCGAAACACAACAGTGCATTTACTGCTGTTTTGCGGGAGAAATAGACATTGCGGATGCGGTGGTACCTAGGCAGCATCTCACATATGAAAGACTTATCACGAGTAAAATTAGATATTGGACTAAATTATACTGATCAAGGATCCTGTACAAATATGATGAACACGTAAATTACACTAATATTTATTTCGGGTCTGGGTGTTTGTGAGACCGAAAAATCTCTCGTAGTTCCTGATACGAGACAAGACTCGATCTTACTGTAGGGTCAGGACTATGTATGTGACTGTTGGGTGTTATTTGTTTTGGCAAAAGTAGTATGAAAATTGTATTGGCTTATGTGACGCGTTGTTTACCGGATATTATTTTCGCACGCTTACATCACCGGGTCGGGTACAGGCGGCATCAATTTCACCGCGACCTGTTTGAAAGTGAAATGTGGGCGTCGGAACTCAGAAGGCATTTAGATATATATAATATTTTTAACATCTTATCGAAGTATTTTATAAAATAATTGTAGATTTATTCAAAGATATTATTTGAATTTTATAGATGAAAAGATTGAAAAGGATTTGTTTAAAATTCATTTTTCTAGTTATTGTATTTAAATAATATTGTCATTTTGGTATGTTGGGTTTAATTCAAAGTATATTTTATTGTTGTATCACTACATAGTATAAAACAATGTCGCTTTCTCTGTCCCTATGTCCCTTTGTATGCTTAAATCTTTAAAACTACGCAACGGATTTTGATGCGGTTGTATAATACGTACATATTATTGTACAGAAATCTATTTGTACCCGGGCGAAGCTGGGCCGGGCCGCTAGTTTAATATAATTTACTTAAAATGAGAGTTACCTATATTGTGCATGCGAACAGCGGAACTTCCCTGTTAGATATTCCTTACAATAAAAAATGACCCCCGCATGACTGGCTCCAGATTGACAATATATTAATTATCTTGTTGATAAAATTTATAAGCACAATTAATTCTTTGCATGTCGATAAATAAAGTAAAAAGTGATCGCAAATCACGACTGCGACAAACTTTAAAAAATAATTATTATTAATTCCAATATTGAAATCAGAGCCAGTGCATTGATGGATCCTTGCTGAGGTCTCGGGTTCGAGCCCCGGGTATGGCAAAATTATATTTTATAGCCTCCGTGACGCAGTTGGTTAGACACCGGCTATGAAACGAAAGGCCGCGGGTTCAATCAGAGGCAAACATTTGTGTGATCAACTATTTGTTTTGGGTCTATTCGTGAGACCGAAAAGTCTCTCGTAGTTTCTTTTTCACGTCACAACATTTTAATCTTCGTATGTGGTCAGAGTTATATGGTTTTATCGCAATAATGAAAATGAAAATAATTTATTGAATCCAATAAAATATTCAATATTATTGTTCTTATTGCATCGGTCTAAACGAGCAAACAGGTCACCTGATGGTAATACCGTCTTAATCATTTCATTTACTCAAAATGCGTACGCGATATTTTTACTGTCGCGATATTGTTGCTGGTGGTAGGTATTTCATATGTGAGAGGCCATCTGGGTTGGTACCACCGCAATGTATATTTCTCCCGCCAAACAGGAGTGTAAAAGCGCTGTTATGTTTTCGTGTGAAGGACATTGTAGCCAGTGTAACTAATGTACATATTGAGACTTAACATCTTATGTCTCAGGATGGCGAATGGAATGCCAAGCATTGCTTTGTAATTCAAGGTGTTTGGTTATGCCACTGTTCATGAGCGGTTGTATCGCTTACCATCAGGCGAACGGCGTGCTCGTCTCGCCAATCATTGCAATAAAAATACGATATATGATTATCATTTTACTACAAAGATATTTTCAAATTCTTAAAGTTTTTATTTTTATAAATCAGTAAACATAACACAGATTTCTTTCACAATCGTAACGCAATCTTCAAACTTTTAGGTGTTAATAGGAAATATGCGTTTTCTAAATATTTATAGGCATATTTAGTAATATTGTTTTAGGTTGTAATTACGTCATTCGTTTTTGTGAGTTGTGAGTAACATTCGTGTTGGAATGTCGAGAGAATTCGCTTACGCAACCATACAGCTACAGGCGCCATGATTTTGGATAATTTGAGATATTCCCAGCCTCCGTGTCGAAGTAAAAAAATAGGTAAAATCAATATGAATATTTATATAAAATGGTGATTTTATTGTATTTATCAAAAGGTATCCGTATCAGAAATGTAACAAAGAAGAATTTTGTTAATACATTCAGAATTAAATAAGTTAGAAACGTTTTAAATCTCGCAATGGGAGGGAAAGAGAAAGGTTGCAAGACAACTAGTGACGTCACTAAGATTAACACAAATAACAGTGTGCGCGTGTGAAAGAGAGGGAAAGATGTCATCCTACCCTTTAATTAAAAAAAACTGATATTTAGTTATTTACGTGTACTGATTTAAACGCGATAGATTCCGTAAACATTTTATTTCAATTAGTTTAAATACAAAAAAATCAATGAATGGTGATACGAGCCTGCCATTCGTCTGATAATAAGCTAGAAAACCGCTCATGGACAGTAGCAAAAGTCAACACCAAACAACACCATTTAAATTTCAAAGCAATTAAAGACTTTAAAAGCAATGCTTGGCATTCCACTGCGCTTGCCATGCTGAGAATTAAAATCCCATCAAAAACATCCTGTAAAAAAATTCCAAGTCTCGCAGCTCAGGTTTTCTACCGCAAAAAGTTGTGAGATGCATGTCTCATCGCATGAAAACATAATGTATCGTACAATTTATACATAATGCTGCTGGCCAAGTCGATCTATTTATTTAAAACGTAAAGAATTTTTAATATTGATATGGTAATAACTAACGTAATAACTTTATATAGAAGGTCCCTTAAGGACTAAATAAATTAATCGACTTGGTATTACATGCATCTCACAACTTTTTGCGGTAGAAAACCTGAGCTGCGAGACTTGGAATTTTTTTACAGGATGTTTTTGATGGGATCTCACGTCTTTTTGTAGAGTTCTACTTTTTTCCTTTTCGGTACTTCTTACTTCTAAAATATCACTAACGATTTTTCTTAAAGCCTCTGTCTTATGGATTTTTCTTATTTTTGTAGGTATCAATTTATCACTAATATAGCGGATTTGATTATTAATGTTCTTTCATTGTAATTGATATTTTCGAGTTATTTAATCTATTTATTTGCAAGTTTTTCTTCGTCATGTTTTTCTAGAGGAATGTTGTACAGTTTCATGGGCTGAATACACCATTTCCCTCTCTATATCCCCTCCTGTTATGCCTTATGTATATAGATATCTATCTACAACTATTATTCCATTATATACGGGTACAATGATTTATTAACTGCAAATGTAACTTTGTAATCCTATACATTTATATGGGATTACAAAGTTATTCACGCAGTTGGTCTATCTAGAAAACTAGACACAAATTATGAAATGTTTGAATTTTCCCTTACTTTAGACAATAAACACTAATTATATTCTAAATTTGAAGGTTCTATGTCTGCTAGAAGTGCCTTAGACTTTTGATGATCGGTCAGTCAGTCAGTGAGTGACAAAATTACAAAAGTTTGACAAGTTATAATTCTTAAACTACTGGTTCAAATTAAGTTGTTAATTATTAAAGTTAATTATTAAATAAGGTCAGGGGTGCTCCTATCTAGTGGTCATGGCTTGTCCTAGAATAGGTGCTACGAGTACGCGACCTCGGCCCCCCGAGCTACTGCAGTCACTACAAACATTCCCTTCCATGACTGCAGTATCCACTCCTACAGGCCATACTCTCCTTTCCCATTATATCCTCTACTCACAAACCCTATTTCCTTTCCCCCGCTGATGATGGGCAGCAGCGTCGTCAGCGCGAGTCCCCTCCTGCGCTCGCCAACCCGCCTGCCAAGCGTGGCGAGTATTGGCAAATACCCCTCAATGCCGACACAAAAATTGACCAGGCCCCCAGTCCCCGGCAGCCCCACTATTCCTGGCGATGGTAGCAGCCATGGTTACGGTGGGGCAGGGGGTGCTAAGAATCCCCGGGTTGGCCCCGGCTACCACCCCCGACGACGACTGGCCCTGGTAACACACAACATTCGCACTTTGAGGACGAGAAGATTGTCGAACTGGAAGAAGAATTGAGCGGGTTACACTGGGATATTCTGGGGTTATCGGAAGTCCGAAGAATCGGGGAGGATACGATAACCCTGAAGTCTGGTAACCTGCTCTTCTACCGGGGGGACGACCAACAGTCCCGAGGAGGTGTCGGATTTCTCGTCCACAGGTATCTCATCAACAACATCGTATCCATCGAAAGTGTGTCGAGCAGGGTAGTATACCTTATACTCAGAATATCCAAAATATATTCGTTGAAGGTCATACAGGTATACGCGCCGACCTCGACACACCCAGATGAAGAAGTAGAGGAGATGTATGAGGACATAAGTCGGGCCATACATACTTCCAAAACCTACTTCAATGTTGTTATGGGGGACTTCAACGCAAAGTTGGGCAAGAGAAGCGATGCAGAGTTGAAAGTGGGGCAATTTGGACATGGGCAACGGAACCTCAGGGGTCAGAGGCTGGCCGACTTTCTGGAAAAAGAGGGACTCTTCGCGATGAACTCTTTTTTCCAGAAGCCGCCTCACAGGAAATGGACCTGGTTGAGTCCTGACGGTTCTACGAGAAATGAGATAGATTTCATCTTGACGACGAATAGACGGATGTTCAGTGATGTCTCTGTGATCAACAGGGTGAAAACCGGTAGTGATCACCGAATGGTTAGGGGCACATTGAATATCAACGTCCAATTAGAAAGGCGCCGCTTGATGAAGTCTACGCTCCGACCTACTCGCGCCCATATCCAAAACCCCGAGAGCTTTCAAGTCGAGTTGACAAATCGCTTTGATTGTCTAAAAGAAAACCTTGCAGTGGACGAGTTAAACAGCGGTTTGGTAGAAGCTGTCCATACGGTGGGATCTAAGTATTTTAGACCTCGCCGTAGAGATAGACCACAAAAACTCTCGATCCACACTCTTGACCTCATGGCCGAACGTCGATCTTTGACGCTGCAGTCTTCCGTTGACGCCGAAGCATATCGGCGGCTCAATAGACGGATCTGGAAGTCCTTGCGACACGATGTCCGTGCTCACAATACTGTGAGCATTAAGGAGACAATTGAGCGGAATGGAGGCTCCAAAGTGTTTGCAAGAAACTTGTCTATTGGGCAAAGCCAGTTGTCTAGGCTGAAGACGGAAGACGGCCGCGTGGTATCGACGAGGGCAGAGGTATTAAGGGAGATCGAGAGGTTCTACGGACAGCTTTACACCTCGGTTGCCAAACCTACTGTTAGCTCGGCCGAAGACCCGAGAGCCGAGTTAATCCGACACTTTAGCGATGATATCCCGGACATCAGCCTGTTTGAGATTGAGATGGCCCTCAAACAACTTAAAAACAACAAGGCGCCGGGTGAGGACGGAATCACTTCAGAGCTTCTGAAAGCGGGCGGAACGCCGGTACTGAAAGTCCTTCAGAGGCTCTTCAATTCCGTTCTCCTCGAGAGCTCAACGCCGGAGGCATGGAGCAGGAGCGTGGTGGTACTGTTCTTCAAAAAAGGTGATAACACTTTGCTGAAGAACTACAGGCCCATCTCGCTCCTGAGCCATGTCTATAAGTTGTTTTCAAGGGTCATCACAAATCGTCTCGAAGGCAGGTTTGATGACTTCCAGCCTCCCGAACAAGCCGGTTTCCGAAAAGGCTTTAGTACCATAGACCATATTCATACGCTACGGCAGGTTATACAAAAAACCGAGGAGTATAACTTGCCGCTTTGTTTAGCGTTTGTGGACTATGAGAAAGCCTTTGATTCGATCGAGACCTGGGCTGTGCTACAGTCTCTTCAGCGGTGCCACATAGACTATCGGTACATCGAAGTGTTGAGGTGTATATACAACAACGCCACCATGTCGGTCCGAGTACAGGATCAGAGCACGAAGGCTATTCCACTACAGAGAGGCGTGAGACAGGGAGATGTCATATCTTCGAAACTGTTCACTGCCGCGCTGAAAAATGCCTTCAAGCTCTTGCAGTGGAAAGGATTCGGCATCAACATCAACGGCGAGTATATTACTCACCTTCGATTTGCCGACGATATTGTAGTCTTGGCAGAATCGCTGGAAGACCTTAGCACTATGCTCGAAGACCTCAATCGAGTTTCCCAACAGGTGGGTCTTAAAATGAACATGGATAAAACGAAGATCATGTCGAATATCCATGTTGTGCCCACCCCCATTGGAGTTGGGGGCTCGACTCTCGAAGTTGTAGACGAATATGTCTATTTAGGACAAGTGGTCCGGTTAGGCAGGTCCAACTTCGAGAGAGAGGTCAATCGGCGAATCCAACTCGGTTGGGCAGCGTTCGGGAAACTTCGCGACGTCTTCTCGTCCAAAATACCTCAGTGCCTAAAATCGAAAGTCTTCGATAGTTGTGTGTTACCAGTGATGACATACGGCACCGAGACGTGGCCTCTCACTGTGGGCCTCATTAAAAGGCTGAAAGTCACTTAACGAGCCATGGAGCGGGCTATGCTCGGTGTTTCCCTACGAGATCGAATCAGAAATGAGGAGATCCGTAGGAGAACCAAGGTTACCGACAATCCTATGGGCTAGGATTGGCAAGTTGAAGTGGCAGTGGGCCGGGCACATAGCTCGTAGAACCAATGGCCGTTGGGGCCGAAAGGTTCTCGAGTGGAGGCCACGTACAGGCAAGCGAAGTGTTGGACGCCCGCCTACAAGGTGGACGGACGATCTGACTAAGGTCGCAGGAAGTCGCTGGATGCAGGCCGCTTCCAACAGGTCATTGTGGAGATCATTGGGGGAGGCCTATGTTTAGCAGTGGACTTCCTGTGGCTGATATGATGATGATGATGATGGTTCAAATTAAATGAAATTTTAAATATACCGTGTTTACACAATGCCTGCTTAGTAACTGAAAATTCAGGCTTCATGCTTTAGCCACAACGAAGTTATAGGGGGTTGAAAATGGTCTGAATTGCTTCGAGAAAAGAATGTTACGGCCTATAGCTCGACTTGGAGAGGGCTCGGCCGCGCCCCCAGATATTAAATCTCAATATGTCCAGTAGTTACTCCAGTTACAATGTCCTTCCAACCAACACACAATATTGCATCAACACTGCTGTTTGCCGTTTTATTATATTTTAAAATGGAAATATCCGTGTATCTTCGTATTGATGGTGACCTTTTGCATGGCAGGTGAAAGTGCGGGCGCGCCCGCTGGCCTTGTGTTCGGTCACCACCTAGTGAAAGTACCACTATGAATGAACGCGAGATAAATCTTTACTCTTACATATGAGTTTTTAATATAATACAGGGTATATTATGAAGACTGCTACCGAAAACGAAGCTGCACCCGAGCTGGGTGGTAGTTTTAGTGACTTCAGAGTTCAGACACAATGCAATTAAAACATTTGCAAGTTAAAGCGATGATTTTGTTCTTTATTCTAATGAACGGCAAGACGAGCATGCCGTTTGCCTGATGGTAAGCGTTATTACCGCTCATGAACAGAGGCAAAACCAAACAACACATTGTATTACAAATAAAATCCTGGCATACCACTGCGCTCGCCATTCTAAGACATAAGATGTAAAGTCTCTATATGTCCAGTAGTTACTCTGACTACAATTTCCTTCTATCCGAAACACAACAGTGCATTTAAACCGCCGTTTGGCGGGTGAAATAGACATTACGGCGGTACCCAAGCGGTCTCTCACATATGAGAGACCTACCAACAATAAAATATTTACCCTGGATATACAGGGTATATATTGATAGTCTCCGTGGTACAGTTGGTTAGACGCCGCCTGTGAAACGAGAGGTCGTGGGTTCCATGCCCGCACCGAGAGAAATGTCTTTGAAGCCTATTAATAATAATATTTCTTTCGGTTCTGGGTGTTAGTGAGACCGAAAAGTCTCTTGTAGTTCGTGATACCCACCACACAAGACTCACGCCCGAATACTGGAACGCCATTCAAATAATAAGTTGCTCTTAACAGCGCACGGCCCACTCAGCCAGTACATTTAATCGGGATTAACGTAATTAAGCGCCATTTATATTTAATTTGCGTTCCAGTATTTGGGCGTCTATCTTAGTGTGGGATCAGGTCACTATGTATGTGACTGTTAGGTGTTATTTATATATTTATCCAGATTATAATATTTAAGAAAATTGTATCTGCACCCGGGCGGATCCGGGCCGGGCTGCTAGTATGTGTATAAACCTGTATGGAATGTGTACGGTGTTTAACCTGTTACTCGTATGTGAAAGTATTTGCATGCGTGAATTAATAGATTTATGTACGACACATTATGCAGGGACAAACACCTTTAGATAATTTAGTTTGCGTGAGAAAGGAAATAATGAAAAAATCCTACTTATGTTTATCAAATCAAATACTAGTGGTAGGTTTCTTATATGTGAGAGGCCGCCTGGGTGGGTTCCACCGCGATGTCTATTTCTCCCGCTAAATAATAGTGTAAATACACTGTTGTGTTTCGAAATGAAGGGCATTGTAGGCAGAGTAACTACTGGGCATATTGAGACTTAACATCTTATGTCATAGATTGCCAAGCATTGCTTTGTAATTCATGGTGTTTGGTTCTGCTATTGTACAGTCAGCGACATAAGTCGTTGAACACTTCACATTTTTTTATAAGCTTTTTATGAATTAAAATTTGTACGTACTACTCTGTAGTCGTAAAATATAACCAAGTAAAGTCATCTATGCCGAGATGTGCCATACGATATTGAAAATAATTATTATTTTGGATGATAAGACAATTCCAAATCTCGTGAATGTGTAGCGACTTATGTCGCTGACTGTACATGAGCGGTCGTATCGCTTACCCAATCAAATTAATACCATCAGAGTGATTAGACAAATGGCAGGCTCGTCTCGCCAATCACTGCAATGAAAACTGATCTAAATTGGAAAACAACAGTGCATTTACACTGTTGTTTGGCGGGAGAAATGTACCAACAAAGGAATTCTAAATGTAGGTGTGACATCAATGACCCACCAGCCTTACTTGTGTATTTTGCATCGCGGATATCCGTGCGAGATTTCTCTTCACAGGGCCAGAGAATATTACATAAGAAAATGTCACCAAATCGCAAACGTGGTTACTGCTAATTATGGCTTGTAAATATTACTTTAAAATGGCACTTGGTTAAACAGCTTTTCGGGTTGCATAGGTCTGTCAAACGACTGACCTGATGAAATAATATGAAACCATATATGAAACGTAATTTATTGGTCATGTAGGCAATTTAAGAGCTCTTATGTATGACAATACACACAGAACTTGTCTATATACAAAATATTTTCTATACTTAGTATTATTTATCAATTTCTTACTTTAATTTATGTATTTATTTATTTTATTTATTTATATACTTTTATAATTAATTTTATTAGTATTTTATTTAAAGTATTAGTTAATAGTCCAAAATACCTCAGTGCCTAAAATCGAAAGTCTTCGATAGTTGTGTGTTACCAGTGATGACATACGGCACCGAGACGTGGCCTCTCACTGTGGGCCTCATTAAAAGGCTCAAAGTCACTCAACGAGCCATGGAGCGGGCTATGCTCGGTGTTTCCCTACGAGATCGAATCAGAAATGAGGAGATCCGTAGGAGAACCAAGGTTACCGACATAGTCCATAGGATTGGCAAGTTGAAGTGGCAGTGGGCCGGGCACATAGCTCGTAGAACCGATGGCCGTTGGGGCCGAAAGGTTCTCGAGTGGAGGCCACGTACAGGCAAGCGAAGTGTTGGACGCCCGCCTACAAGGTGGACGGACGATCTGACTAAGGTCGCAGGAAGTCGCTGGATTCAGGCCGCTTCCAACAGGTCATTGTGGAGATCATTGGGGGAGGCCTATGTTCAGCAGTGGACTTCCTGTGGCTGATATGATGATGATGATGATGATTAGTTAATACTTTGGTAGGAGATGGGAGGAACGGACCGTGAAATTGTGGGGCCCTGGGTTAATTAATAGGAGTTGTCAATAAATTATTGTCCACTTCCCTCCGTGCAAAGCAGGTGACAAACCAATGAACTAAAGAGGTAAATAACCTCCCAAAAAGACTTTTACAGCCGGAAAACCTATCATATATCATACTGGGTATCTCAAGACTGCTACCGAAAACGAAGCCGGGTGGTAGTTTTAGTGACTACAAATACAATGCAACTAATAATTTCGCAAAGAAACGCGACAATTATTTTTGACGTGACAACGTCTTAAATTAGGTTGCGGCTGGGAGTCACTTATGAAAAAGTGTAACGCCCGGTAACGTAACGGTGCGCGCGCAGCACTAGAGAATTATTTTTCAGTTTCATCCACTTTTTCCAAAATTGCCCATAGCCCCCCCCCCCTGCCTTCCCCCACCCTTATTCCGAAATAGTGCCTATTAGCCTCCCCACGAAACCTACCCGCCCCCCCCCCCCCTACCCCCACCCCGAAAATTTACCTCACCCCCCCCCAATCCTATCTCGGCCAACATAGGTCGTAGACCCACCGAGTTTGGTATCCTCGGAACCGTCTTGGTGAGGGCTACAAATTGACCCCGCCAGAAATCCCAAATTACGCAAAAAATTACCCCCCCAAAAAAAATATTTTACCTCCAAAAAATTAATTTAAGTTAGCCTCCCCACGAAACCTTCCTCCCCCCCCCCTCCCTTACCCCCACCCCGAAAATTTACCTCACCCCCCCCAATCCTATCTCGGCCAATATAGATCGTAGACCCACCGAGTTTGGTATCTTTGGAACCGGCTCGGTGAGCTCTACAGATTGGCCCCAACCAAATCCCCAAATTCCTCCCTCTCTCCCCTAAAATATTTGTCCAGGCATAACTCCGTCATTTCTTAAAGTAAACCCCCCGTGTTTGGAGTCAGAGGAATCGTCTTGACGAGCTCGACAATCGAGAGCAGGCAAAATACGATTTTTCTTATTGACGTGACAACGTCTTAAATTAGGTTGCGGCTGGGAGTCACTTATGAAAAAGTGTAACGCCCGGTAACGTAACGGTGCGCGCGCAGCACTAGAGAATTAGGCGCATTGAATCGGCGCATGCTTGTGTCTCTGTCTTTGTCTTTCTCGAACGTTCTTGGCGTTGGAAAAACAAGAAAGCGTCACAATACAAGTTCACACGTGTGGTTAAAGTATCGTCAGCTGTGTCTGTAGTGAAAATATGGAGTGCTTAGATTCGTCATTACATGTACAATGTTTTAGTAAACAAAATATATTTCTATAGTTAAAATTTGTGCAATTCTTATTTTCATTCAATTCCTTGTTCCTATTGTGCAATTTAATTATATTCATATCAATAAATATTCTACCGAGAAAAAGACGTTGTCACGTAAAATCTTCGCCCGTAAAACCGACTTTACAGGCAACCATTTTTTTTATGATTTTTTAAATATCGTCATTTTTGGGTGGTAAATCCATAGTTTTTGCTATGGATAATTTAAACTCTTTTATTCCTTAGAGTATTTATAAATAAAAGGGTATACACTATTATTTTAAGAAAAAAATGCATGTACCACCCAAATATGGTCATAGGAAAAAAATAACAAAAAAAATTGTCTCTTTTTTTGCAACTTTTTCTGTTGCATTGTGTCTGAAGTCGCTTAAACTACCACCCGGCTTCGTTTTCGGTAGCAGTCTTGATATACCCGGTATATATCTATGTATATATATCTATGTATATATATAGTATTTCGTTATATATAAGGTGTGTCTGATAGCCAAAATATACTCTTGCCAAAACCAGTATATTAGAAATCCTATAAGCGTCGTTTAATATTGTCATGGAGAAAGCGCACGCATTTGGTCGCTTTCTAATGAGCAATGAATTAATTTATATCCCAAAGTGACGTTAATATTGGTGTATAAGATAAATTAAATTGAAAAAAGACAGTCTCCATGGTATTAGTAAGACTGTGAAAGGAGAGGCCGCGGGTTCGAACCTCAGAGATAAATATTTGTGTGATCTACTCCTTGACAGCCTCCGTGGCGCAGTTGGTTAGACGCCGTCTGTGAAACGAGAGGCCGCGGGTTCGATCCCCGCACCGAGAGAAATGTTTGTGCGGCCCACAAATATTTCTGCCGGGTCTGGGTGTTTGTGAGACCGAAAAGTCTCTCGTAGTTCCTGATACCCACGACACAAGACTCAATGTTAGTGTGGGGTCAGGACTATGTATGTGACTGTTGGGTGTTATTTATTTATTTATCTACAGATATTTGTTTCGGGTCTGTGTGTTTGTGAGAGCGAAAAGTCTCTCGTAGTCCCTGATACAATACAAAACTCGATACCAATATAATATTTCATAAGTTTTCAGTTATAGTTAAGATAAAAAAAATATTAGTTGTAACTATGTAACGGATTTAAGACAACAGGGTACATTGTTTTGTGAAAATAATAAAAATAAAAACAAAATACCCACGACCCATAACTCCATGTTAGTGTGGGGTCAGGAATATGTATGTGACTGTTGGGTGTATTTATTTATTTAAATAAATTAACCCCTGGCTTGTCGTAAGCGCCATATTGTGGCCTTGAATTAAAATAGCCCCTTTTTCAATAACGTTAGGTTGCTTTATTGCTTGAAGTCCGACGAACCTGAGCGCGGTTCGTCCGACGGTCCAGGGGTTAAGAAAACCATTCGGAGAACCCAGCAAGGTTACTTGTTATTACTTCTCCTACGGGCGACCACACTTACTCAGCCGTCCAATATAATTATTACTTAATTATTATTATAAATAATTTATGAACTGCTCTGAATTGCAAATCCCGTATGATCACTGTATGACAACTTATTTTAAATAGAGCAACGCTAGAGTCTCTTGCCCGTTTTTCTCTGGGGAAAACAGCCTTGTGAACCGGGTGGTAGTGGAAAAAAGTGACTGAATCAAAATAATGTATGAAATTTTATTCAATAAATATTTTCATTTCATTTCATTTACTATCTCAGAAAAGTTAGTGAGATTTTTTTGGAGACTGTCCCGCCCTCACACCCGCCACTGCAACTCCTGTGTCGCAAGATCAACAAGCACGCATTGTAATGACACCGAGCATTGAAGCGAGCCGAGTCACAGGGAATGTATTTTTATTTTATAGGTCGGCAATCGAGCAAACAGGGTCACCTGATAGTAAGTGATCTCTGGACTTAAAAATCAACGCTTGGATCATGGGTGCTGTTATATTTGCAATTATATTGTATTTCAATATTGGTTGTAATTAATTCATCATCATCATCATCATCAGCCCGTTGCAGTCCACTAATGGATATAGGCCTCTCCTAAGGTACACCACAGATCCCGGTCTGTAGCTTTACGCATCCAGTTCTTGCCGGCCCTCTTCTGCAAGTCATCCCGCCATCTGGCCAGAGGACGTCCCAGGCTACGTTTGCCAAGACGCGGTCTCCACTCCAGAACACGCTTACTCCAGCGGTTATCCGTTCTGCGACATATGTGGCCAGCCCATTGCCACTTCAACCTACTAACTTTCAGAGCTATGTCGGTTACCTTGGTTCTCTGACGGATCACTTCGTTTCGAATTTTGTAATTAATTAATACAATGAAAATAATTGTGCGTGCTTGCCCTGTTGGTAAACGGACCAGACACGGTTGCCCACATGTACACGGTGGTCGCGGGTTCCAATTCCAGGGCACACCTCTGACTTTTCGGAGTCATGTGTGTATTGATAGTCAATCACCACGCACTAAAACGGTGAAGGAAAATATCGTGAGGAAACCTGCATACCGTAGCAGTTGATAAGAATTTCTATGGTATGTAAGTCCACCAACCCGCATTAGGTCAGCGTGGTGGACTATATGGCCTAAGCACTCAATCGTACTCTCGATTGTAGAGGAAAATGTTAAAAACCAAATCCGCGATAAAATCCGTAAATAGTTTTGATTTCAATACTGAAATAAAAATAAAGGGAGAATTATTTAATTTATTAGTGTTACTAAAGATGTTTTGATGTTTCTGAGACCTCTAGACGTGTTGAAGGAAAGCGAGTGAAATCTTACATAAAGCATACAACCGGTCCTTGTAAGCAAATGCCAAACGGAACTTAGTGTTCTCAAGAATGTGGATTCCGTATACCAAAAACTTAGTAAATATAATATACTAACCCGGCCCAGCTTCACCCGGGTACAAATAGATTTCTGTACAATAATATGCATGTATTATACATATGAACCTTCCTCTTGAATCACTCTATCTATTTAAAGAACCGCATCAAAATCCGTTGCGTAGTTTTAAAGATTAAGCATACAAAAGGACATAGAGACATAGGGACAGAGAAAGCGACTTTGTTTTATACTATGTAGTGATTATTTTGTGTAACTATGAACGATCTCCAAACCTATTAAAACCAGGTCGCTGTGTCGGAACTCGGAAGCTCGTGTTATGCAAATCGGATTCGCCAAATAGTTACGTTATCTGCTATGAGTCGAATGCTCGCGACACACAACAAGATAAGCTAAAGACTGTATACTAAAGAGTAGAGGCTACTGACACCATGTTTACTGGTATTATTCATTTATTTAATAGTTCAGTATGTTCATCATTTTTTGAATTTCTCAAAATCAGCAAACAGCGCGACCTTTTTAATCTTTCTGTGACCTCTTGACATGTCCTCCTAACGATTCATTATGTTAAATAACGGTAGGTCTTTATTCAGAGGGCCAATTTACATATTGACTGAACTATAACCAAAAAAGGATATATATAGGACCTATCAATCAATCAATCAATCATTTATTTACTTGTGATACATAGGTATTACATAGTTGGAATAATATTAAATTAAGCGCTCTATGCTCCGCCTCAATTGGCATACAAGTATGATTATAAAAGTATATATATACAGGGTATATCAAGACTGCTACCGAAAACGAAGCCGGGTGGCAGTTTAAGCGACTTCAGACACAATGCAACAGAAAAAGTTGAAAAAAAAGCGACAATTTTTTTTTGTTATTTTTTTCCTATGGCCATATTTGGGTGGTAAATACATTTTTTCCTAAAATAATAGTGTATACCCTTTTATTTATAAATACTCTAAGGTATAAAAGAGTTTTAATTATTATTTTAGCAAAAACTATGGATTTACCACCCAAAAATGACGATATTTAAAAATCATAAAAAATAATTGTCGCGTTTCTTTGCGAAATTTTTAATTGTATTATGTTTGTAGTCACTAAAACTACCACCCGGCTTCGTTTTCGGTAGCAGTCTTGAGATACCCGGTATTTTTTTGCAATTAAATATTCAACAAGCTGACAGTGACAAACATAAAAATGGTCAATAATTATTCAAAATAACAAATCCATATTCTATAAATTACATTACAAGTTATTCGTCAGGTAATTGTATATACCGGGTATATCAAGACTGCTACCGAAAACGAAGCCGGGTGGTAGTTTTAGTGGCTACAAACACAATGCAATTAAAAATTTCGCATAGAAACGCGACAATTATTTTTTATGATTTTTTAAATATCGTCGTTTTTGGGTGGTAAATCCATAGTTTTTGCTAAAATAATAATTTAAACTCTTTTATACCTTAGAGTATTTATAAATAAAAGGGCATACACTATTATTTTAGGAAAATATGTATTTACCACCCAAATATAGCCATAGGAAAAAAAATTACAAAAAAAAATTGACACTTTTTTTGCAACTTTTTCTGTTGCATTGTGTCTGAAGTCGCTTAAACTACCACCCGGCTTCGTTTTCGGTAGCAGTCTTGATATACCCTGTATGTATATATTATATATCTATTGTAGTGTCTTGCAAAACTTTACAAACAGTTTGACTGCAGAATCGGTTTACACATGTAAATACATATTTATACTCGAACATTAGGGCGAGTTGGCTAAATAATGCCTTATCCTGGTAGGTATCTCATATGTGAGAGTCCGCCTGGGTAGGTGCCACCGCAATGTCTATTTCTCCCGCCAAACAGCAGTTAATGCATTTTTGTGTTTCAGATTTAGGGATATTGTAGCCAGAGTCAAGGGCGTCGCCAAGGGGGGGCAGGTAGGGGCAGCTGCCCCCCCCCCCCCCCCTCTAAAGATATAAAAAATTGTCAAATGTAAAGCAAGCAAAATATTCTTTGACTTGGCTTGCCGACTATACGGTATTTTTTTGCATATACTATACTATTGTATAATAATATTGACTGTTTGGGGGCTGCCGTCAAAATTGTGTAAGTTGCAATCACATTTTTCTTATTCTCCATAATATTTGCCCCCCTAGGCCATCGGTTGGCGACGCCCCTGTCCAGAGTAACTACTGGACATATTGAGACTTAGGCTCAATTGCACAAACTAACTTTGCCAATACCTTTGCCCTTGAAACTGTCAATTCCATACATTCGCAAGGTCAAATACATCTCAAATGTATGGCGATGACATTTTCATAGGCAAAGGTATTCGCAAAGTTACTTGGTGCAACTGAGCCTTAATATATTATGTCTCAGGATGGCGAGCGTGGTAAAGCTAAGTAATTAAAGATGTTTGGTTTTGCTTCTGTTCATGAGCGGTCGTATCATTTACAATCAGGAGAGTGTAATGTAGTGTCGCCATTAATTGCAATGAAAATATAAAGCAGAGACTGACCTAACACCCGCCATTGTTATTTCTGAGGCCTTAGCATGCTCTTTATTTCTGGTATTGCTAATTGCCCTCCGGAAAAGATGGTGGTGGTGATATTATTTAAAATAGCTGTAGTACAGTACAGACAAGTCAGATATTCCCGGAGACCCCGTTCTTCAATGCTTTGAGTCAGAGACAAGAGATATAACGGCAGGTGTAAGACTAAGGACAGTCTTTACATTTTTTATTGGAATGAATGGCGACACGAGCATGCCGTTCGCCTGATGGTAAGCGATACGACCGCTCATGAACAGTAGCAAAACCAAACACCTTGAATTACAACGCAGTGCTTGGTATTCCACTGCGCTCGCCATCCTAAGAAATAAGATGTTAAGTCTCAATATGTCCAGTAGTTACTGTGGCTACAATGTCCAGCATTATGATAATCATTTAAATTTAATTACTGTTTCGAATTAACATAAGATTATGTAAATTTAATTACAAAATGGTTTCCCAAGAAGATAAACTAAGCCTAGTTTGGAAACCCGTGGCAATTATTATTAGTTTTATAAATTACTAGCGGCCCGGCCCAGCTTCGCCCGGGTGCATATAGATATCTCTACAATAATACGCACGTATTATACATATAAACCTTCCTCTTGAATCACCCTATCTATTAAAAAAAAAACGCATCATAATCCGTTGCGTAGTTTTAAAGATTTAAGCATACAAAGGGACATAGGGACAGAGAAAGCGACTTTGTTTATACTATGTAGTGATTTTATTGTATTTAGTTTAAGTTACCTTGGTGGCGTAGTTGAACTACGGTATGATTGTAAAGCTGTGGTCTCGGGTTCGAATCCCGAGTCGGGCAAAGTGATATTGGATTGTTCTATTCATTATCAAGCCGGACTCAGGAATTTGAGCCCGATATGGCAATAGGCTCACCTATCACATCGTGGGACGGAAATACAAGGCGGAATGTGGGTGTCCTGGCACCTCTGCCTACCCGTCCTGGGAAAAAGGCGTGTGTTTATATACATAAACATACATACATACGTATGTTTTTTTAAAGATATTTTAGCTTAATTTGGTTACTGAATATACGTATTATTATAATGTGTATATGTATAACAAAGAAATTAATGTAAATTATATGCAGTTTAATTACCATATTTTCCTTAAAATTTAGCGTAATATGCCGTAACTACAATTTAATGTTCATGGTAAAAGTTAAAACAATAATGAATATTAAAAATAATAATAATAAGAATATTGTATTTATAATAAGAAAAATGTTATGTAGATAGAGATTGAAACATAAAAGAGATGTTGACTGACTCGAGTGTATAATTGAAGTACTGTAACTAAGGCTAGAAAAACAAAAGTAAATTATCAAAATTAGAACTTTAACATTTTTCTACTCTCCAGTGTTATCTAAATAACATCCACAACGGAGGTTACATTTCTCCAACACTATGAATGGCGAGACGTTCATGCAATTCGCGTGACGGTAAGAAGACCGCTCATGGATAGAAGCAAAACCAAACAACACAATTAACAAAGCAATGCTTGGCATTCCACTGCGCTTGTTATCTTGACTCATAAGATGTTAAATCTCAATATGTCCAGTAGTTACTCTGGCTACAATATCCTTCAATCCGAAACACAATAGTGTAAATGACACGGCTGTTTGACGGGAGAAATAGACATTGTGGTGATCCCTATCCAGACATCTCAAATATGAGAGTAATAACCAGTAAATAACACCGTGGTATATTAATATGTCTAAATTATATTTCAAGTCCTAAAATGTTTAACGGCCGTTCTCTAAATCATATCTATCCTTAATAAGGGATTAAAATAGCTACCATGACTATGTAGATACAATTCTATATAAGTATACTGATCGTACCTAGCTACTTATAAACATATGCATCATATCTATACCTCTCTGTCTTTGTTAACTGAATCGTACCTTGCATCGAAATATCTAATAAAATCTCTAGTTAAAGATAGATAGATTATAGAGAACGGCTGTGAGAGACAATAAATAATGTATCTACACATACGACCTTCTGTGCTGTAAGCATTGTTATCAAAATATTAACAGGTTTCCTCTCTTCACATTTATTACATTAGTCTAGGTGTCGTGAAGGAAGTGAGAATAAAGGGCGAAAAGGTGGAGAATTAGCTGGAAGGCGGACCCTGGCACTGAAATGAAATGAAATTGTTTTATTGATCATGTAGATTGTATGCAATTAAATTGTTCTTATGACGAGTCAATACATAGTATTTATTATATATTTACAAAATAATTGATTATATTGTCTATCAATTAAATTTATTTAGTTTTAGTTTGTCGTAATCGTTTTCTTTATTATTTATAACTATTTATAGTGAATAAAATAACATGCTGTTCAAGGAAATACATTATATTTTACGTTAATCCATATTTTAGTGGACCATGAGTATTTAATGTTACCACTGGATCCAATGCGGCCCTGTCTGAGAAGATTTACTGGCACTAGCTGAGAGATAACCCCAAGAAGAAAGGAGACACAAATTAATTTTGAAAACAATAAATTACTAAAATGTTGAACATAGTGACCGAAAGCTAGCATTCAGTATATTAAAATCTTAAACCTACAAAATAAAAGAGAAATGATCTCAAAATCATCCTGTTTTAACCTTAATTAATAAATTAAAAACAATCTTAAACTATTAGCAATAAAGCATATTTCCGTTTAAAAACTTTTTGTTGATTCGGAAGAAAATATCGGCTTTATTTACAATGCAAAATAAACTTTAAGGCAATGCACTATGGTACAAATTAATTTGCGATTGCGAGAGAGCGGCCTACTACGGCATACTAAGATCATATGGGAAGTTAAATCCCACTTTCTTGCGCGCATCTAGTGACTTGGCAGTATGACCCGCGGTCTCGGGCTTTGTGGACGCGAAAAAAATGAACTGTCACATTGACAGGTGGGATTAAAAAATACAATAAAAAATAAAAAGGGCCGAGGAAGGACCGTTTGAAATTGGAACGCTGGAGTGAAGTGATTGTGTTTTTTTAATTAGTGGTGCTTGAACATCGGTGCGTTTGGATATTGCAAGTTGAAATGGTGAGAATTTTTTTATTAATTTTGATTAATAAAAAATATCATAGGTAATTAAATACACTAATTATTATTGTCTCAAATAAAATGTGTGTTAAATTTATATATTTCGTTATAAAAATATGGGAGACAGCCTAGGTCACAGCCCACAGGTTCCAATCCAAAGAAAGTATCACTTTAAAAAGCTTTGATCATTTGAGCTTGATACAATAATTTAGGGTAAAAGAAACATTACGAAATACCTAATACGAAACTTGTATAACTAAGACTATTATATTATTTATATTATAAAAATTCATAGTCTGGATTAGCGTGGTGTACTAACTAAAGTGCATGCACTCTAAACTGTAATATAGTGGGTTCGATTCAGCAATATATTATTTAGTCGATTTCAAAAATTTTGTGAGGTCTCCAGATTTGGATTTAGTGTCCTGCCTATTCGTTCGCTATCATATTATGTTGTGTGGGAAATAATATTGAATTATTTGTGACACTTCTGCCTACGCTTTCAAGGATAAAGGCGTGATATAATATGTTCTTATAATACAATACACACTTCTAAAGTAAAGCGTACAGAAATACTAACTCCAATTCTTTTTATGTACTGTATCAGTCCATATACGTCCCACTGCAGGGCACGGGCCTCCTCTACAATCGAGACTACGATTGAGAATGATTAGGCCATATAGTCCACCACGCTGGCCTAATTTATTGACTTTACACACCATAGAAATTCTTACAAATCACTATGGCATAGTTTCCTCAAGTTTGTTGTTTGTGGTGATTGATCAATACACATGACTCCGAAAATCAAGATATTTTATTTGAACCCGCGTCCACCGTGAACATGTCAGCCGCGTCTGGTCCGTTACCACCACGCACTTCTAGACATTTTTTATTACACTGAATAGGGAGACAAGCATGCCGTTCACCTGATGGTAAACGATACGGCTGCTCTTGAACAGTAGCAAAACCAAACATCATGAATGACAAAGCAGTACTTGGCATTCAATGCTCGCCTGAGACATAATGTTAAGCCTCAATATGGCCAGTTGTTACTCTGGCTATCCTTCAAAACGAAAAACAACAGTGCATTTACGTGTTCAGCGGGTGAAATAGGCATAGCGGTGGTAACCCTGGCGGCCTCTCATATATGAGAGACCTACCACCAGTAAGGAAAACATGCTCTTTTATAACATACATACTTTTTTTTTTAATTGCAATGAATGACGAGACGAGCAAGCCGTTCGCCTGATGGTAAGCGATACGACCGCTCATAAACAGTAGCAACATTCCACTGCGCTCGCCATCCTGAGACATAAGATGTTAAGTCTCAATATGTCCAGTAGTTACTCTGGCTACAATGTCCTTCAATCCGAAACACAACAGTGCATTTACGCAGTGTTGTTTCACGGGAGAAATAGACATTGCGGTGGTACCTACCCAAATGGCCTCTCACATATGAGAGACCTACCAACAGTGAAAACCTCCATAGACTCACGCCTTTTTCCCATAAGGGGTAGGCGGAAGTGCCAGGACACCCACATTTCGCCTTGTTCCGTCCCACGATGTGATAGACGAAATTATAGCCACATCGGGCACAAATTCCAGACTCTGGGCTGATAATGAATAGAAAAATCCAATATGAGAGACCTACCACCAGTGTAACCGCCATTCTCCGGAAAGTAAATAACCCAAGCATATAGAATGTATGGCTCATATTAAATGTAAGTACATACACAATTTACTTGTAATCTCCGCGCAGTTAAGAAAGTTAAAACAGGATGTATTTGTGATTTCACCGCATCGCGCCGTATTGAAGCTGAGTTAAATTAGTCACTGAGTTTTCAATGGAAAAAAAATTAACACTCCTTTCCTCTGTTGTTGTTTTTCATTTCCGCTTATCTACCAATCCATTTACTATTTACATACCTTAGAGTATTTATAATATAGAGGGAACGCTGGTACTTCAAAAACGTAGATTAATAGGTCACCAACTTTTTGTGGGCTCCTTTCAAAAATGTGGATAAACAATGTGGTGCCTTTTTCTGCCCTTATTGGCGGATATTAGACAGGTTGTCCAACATTTACGAATTGCTTAGAAAAAATAAATACACTATCTGAAAAATCTAAACACTCAATAATACTGGGTATATCAAGACTGCTACCGAAAACGAAGCCCGGTGGTAGTTTAAGCGACTTCAGACACAATGCAACAGAAAAAGTTGCAAAAATAAGCGACTATTTTTTTTTTGTTATATTTTTCCTAATATTTCGCTGTTAAATACATTTTTTCCTAAAGTAATAGTGCATACCCTTTTATGCATATTTTAATTATTTTACCCAAAAATGACGATATTTAAAAAAATCATAAAAGTAATTGTCGCGTTTCTTAGCGAATTTTTAGTTGCATTGTGTTTGTAGTCACTAAAACTACCACGCGGCTTCGTTTTCGGTAGCAGTCTTGAGATACCCGGTATATTCTAATTAATTGCACATGCTGCCTCGGATTTTTTGTTAGCTAATTTCGATTGTAATTTTTCAATATTTCGAAGACTACAGGCGACAGAAGTTAGTCTAGAATGAATGAAAATTACTCGAACATATAATAAAAAAAATTATATAGCAATGTGTAGGTAATATTCGCGAAAAATAGATGCCATAATGTATTGCCTCTTGACAGCCTCCGTGGTGCAGTTTGTTAAACGCCGATTGTAAAACGAGAGGCCACAAGTTCGATTCCCGTAACAAGACAAACGTTTGTGAGGCCTACAAGTATTTAATCAAATCTGGGTGTTTGTGAGAGCGAAAAGTCTCTCGTAGTTCCTGATACACAAGACTCGATCTTAGTGTGGGGTCAGGACTATGTATGCGACTGTTGGATGTATTTATTTGCGGAATTGAGGTCAGAAAGTCCCTTAGAACGGAACAACACACAGATATTCCCAACCCGGAACCGAACCCCATTACAAGCAATTTATGCTAACACATGTTAATACGAGAAAGTGTAAAGTATTACCGACAGCTGCACTAATGAGTGTTATGAATTATGCATGCGGCATGTGGGGAACGTGAGGTCGTGGGTTCGGTTTCCGAGATAGCTTTGGGGGTCATTCATTTTTCTATTGCAATTAATGGCGAGACGAGCAAGCCGTCCGCCTGATGGTAAGCGATGCGACCGCTCATGAACAGTAGCAAAACCAAACAACGCCTTGAATTACAAAGCAATGCTTAGCATTCCACTGCGCTCGCCATCCTGAGACATAAGATGTGAAGTCTCAATATGTCCAGTAGTTACTCTGGGTACAATGTCCTTCAATCCGAAACACAAAATCCATGAATAACGACACATGATTTTCATAATTTTTGACCCCACCCCCGTCCTAGTCAAAGATGCTCACATTTGTGAAGCCTCCCCATTCCTAATCACTATATAGTATAAAACAAAGTCGCTTTCCTCCGTCCCTATGCCCCTTTGTATGCTTAAATCTTTAAAACTACGCAACGGATTTTGATGCGGTTTTTTTAATAGATAGAGGGATTCAAGAAAGGTTTATATGTATAATAATACGTCACAGATCACTTCCAAGTTCCACTTGGGAGTGATCTGTGGATATAAATGTTGCAATTTGCAAAGAAATGCAAGACAAAGATAGTGACGTCACTAGGGATATATAGGGAGATATTATACATTACAATGTGCGCGTGTGAAAGAGACAGCAAGATGTTTCCACTTGTTTCCACTACACACCTACTCTTTAATTTTAAATATTAATATTTGCCTTATGTTACAAGCTACTTTAATACTTTTTTGACAGCAAGGCTTTATTTTTAACGTATTTGTGTTTGTAAGCGAAATAATATCAAAAATCGATAATAGTTAAATACCCTTTTTGGAACAGTAGCCTTGTTAGAAACCTTGGATTACTGTTTCCACAGTTCTATTATATTATACGAAAATGATGTATCCGGCAATTCAGTTGTTTAAATAAATAACATAAAGATTACATTGTATGTTTGAGTGTGGAAATCTTGTAAATGTGTCGTGAAGAATAAAAGATCATAACATCCTCCGTATTCATAAGGACCTATCGCAGTAAATATTTTTAATATGAGTTGTCTCAAATCTGTCTGGATTTTTCTATTCATTATTAGCCCAGAGTCAGGAATTGGTGCCCCACAAGGCGATAGGCTCGCCACCTATTACATCGTGGGACGGAACATACAAGGCGAAATGTGGGTGTCTCGCCACCTCTGCTGGGGGTTCCCAGAAAAAGGCGAGAGTTTGTGTGTGACTCAAAAAAATATTTAATTATTTATCATCTCAGCCACAGGAAGTCCGCTGCTGAACATAGGCCTCCCCCAAATATCTTTTTTTTTTTTTTTTTTATAATGGCCTGGCATAGTGGCGGCGTTGCACCTGATGGAAAGTGCCAATGCCGCCCAGGCAGAGTATCCATTGGCATCGGACGGCAGTCCCATGCCAATGGAAACAATTATGCCGGCCTGCTTAGGTGCCTCTTCACACCACGGCTGAAGGACCCAGGATTGTAGGAAGGAGGGAACAGGTGCGCCGGCAAACAATTCCACAGCCTGACGGTGCGGCACAGAAACGAATTTGAGAACCGTTTGGTTCGCGCCGGGATGGTGTGGACCGTCAAGCTATGGCTTCGCAAGCCAGCACGCGTGGTTCTGGTTAGGAATGGAGAGGAGGGGAGCAAGTTGAACAATTCCTCAGAGCACTCACCGTGATACAGGCGGTAGAACACGCTTAGAGAGGCGACATCTCTCCGGAGTTGTAGCGACTCCAAGTTGCTCGTAACGTCTGCATCATTCACAATGCGGATGGCCCGCCGCTGCAATCCATCCAAGGCATCGAGCAGGTACTGGGCGGATCCATCCACGTAGACCTGTGAAAAAACGTCAAATACTTTTTATGGACATTGAAATAAGAATAAGATTTTTTATTTTTTTTTCGGAATAGTTTTTTTTTTTTAACTTTCCGACGCGACGTTTCGATTACTTTACAAGTTTCTTGTTCACGGGCGGCTTTATTTCAATGTATAATATTCGCATTTTAAGAAATCATCATTTATGGACGTCAAAAATCACTAAACCCCTCGACTGTCAAAAGCGCCATATTGTGGCGTTGATTAAAATAGGCCCTATTCCAATGATATTAGGCTGCTTTATTGCTTGAAATCTGAAAAGCCACACACACATCATTAACTTTGAAATTAACGAGATCTTTGTATACTCAAATTTTATAAGTAGAAAAATATCATGGATCTGCTATTTAACAGCTCATTAATTTTAAAATGGCCGAGACCCTTATTTAAATTAAACCAGAAAAAGAACGGATGTCTGTCAGATGGACGTTTGATATTACCGTCAAGTTAATGAAATGACATTTTTTCTGTAAAGTGGCCAATATAAGTTAAAACATATAGAAAAACCATTATGAATAGCACAACTTAATTAACTTTTTATCTTCTCTTAACATGATTTCACTAATTCACGTTAATGTGATTGAATAGTGCAAATTAAATACAAAGCGAAATGTGGGTGTACTGGCACCTCTGCCTACCCCTTCTGGGAAAAAGGCGTGAGTTTATGTATGTATGTAAGTTGTACTACGGTGCGACTAAAAAGCTGAGGTCTCAGTTTCGAATCCTGGGTCAGTTAGTGAGATTAGGTTGTTCCTTCATAACCAGTCCGGAACCATAAAGTGCCCGCCTGCCATATCGGGCACAAATTCCTGACTCTGGGCTGACAATGAATAGAAAAATCCAATATCACCTTGCCCAACCCGTTGCTCATAGACCTCAGCTTTGTAACCGTACCATAGTACAACTACGCCACCGAGGCATTCGAAATAATAATCACTACAAAGTATAAAACTAAGTCACTTTCTCTGTCCCTATGTCCCTTTGTATGCTTAAATCTTTAAAATTACGCAACGGATTTTGATGCGGTTTTTTTTAATAGATAGAGTGATTCAAGAGGAAGGTTTATATTTATAATACGTGCATATTATTGTACAGAAATCTATATGCACCCGGGTGAAGCTGGGCCGGGCGGCTAGTAATCTATAATTTACCAAATATAATATACGCATACATAGCATAGAAATCAACATATTTACGTTTATGAAATTTTGACGACGCGTAGATAAATAGAAAGTTGTTGATTTAACATACATGTCTAATTAGGAACCTGTTCATTCATTGTTTTCTTTATCTAACTAGTATACAGTTTTGCTGCTAGGTTTCTCATATGTGAGAGGCCGCCTGGGTACCAGCGCAATGTCTATTTCACCCGCCAAATAATAAATCCACTGTTGTGTTCTGGTTTAAAGGACATTGTAGCCAGAATAACTACTGGACATATTGAGACTTAACATCTTATGTCATAGGAAGGCGAGCGTAGTGGAATGCCAAGCATCACTTTTTAATTCCCGGGGTTTTCTTTTGCTACTGTTCATGAGCGGTCGTATCGCTTACCATCAGACAAACGGCTTGCTCGTCTCGCCATTCATTGCATTAAAAATGGTAGACATTAATTAACTTTCCATATCTCACATATTTTCTTAGCAAAACTGCCAACCTCTGTCTCTTTTACTGTAAGATTATTTCACTTTTATATTGTTGATAATTCACTGATGTGAGTTTAAATTAATTATTGTTACCACCAGGTCAACGGTTTGAGCCTATGCAACCCGAAAAGCTGTATAAACATGTCGCACCTTTAAAATGATAGAGACCTAACTAAAAAAAATCTTATTTTTTGGGAAACGTTCATTAAATATTTGCAACATAAGAAATTTTGTACTTATGGAAGATACATCTAGAAGACCGATTTATATAAACTGCCTTTCATGCGTCAATAGGTCGTTCTTTAATAACGAGTCAATAGGTCATTATGAGCCAAAATATTATGATTAAAAGCCAATATCATTTTTTTGGATTAGGTCACTCTGATTCTAAAGGTGTACGCTTACCATCAGGCGTACGGCATGCTCGTCTCGCCATTCATTGAAATAAATAACCTAATGATCTCTTAAGTTTACGCGAATGATACTCATTGAAATAAAAATACAGACAGATAACAAATACAGAGTAACGATTTAAATTAACTTTTTAATTTAATAATTGTAAAATAAGGGTAGTTAAATTGTAACAGTCACAGAGCGGATGACTAATACCTCAGTCCGCCCCGTGACCACGAAAGCTGTAAAGGAATCGAAACGTCGCGTCGGGAAGTCAAAAATGTAAAATTAAACCTAATCCGCAATAAAATCCGTGAATAATAGTTTTATTTCAATGAATAAATAACCTTTTATATTCTTGAGGTCGACGTGAATAACCAAACAGCAGTTAAAAACAGCTTCGATATCGAATATGTAACTTTCTTCCGAGCTGGTTGTTACGCAACACGCCTGCTTTCGATGCCAGCGCTTTCTACAAATATTAAATCATCGTTGTCTTAACTTAAGAGGTATACGGCCATTGATTTAAAAACTAAGGAGAGGCCCTACAGTATAATACAGTAATAGGACCGTGCAAATTGCGTTAAAATGAATATTAAAATTAAAATAATTAAATAATACCAACAGTCACATACATAGTCCTGATCCCACACTAAGATCGAGTCTTGTGTAAATCAGGAACTAAGAAAGAATTTTTCGGTCTTACAAACACCCAGACTCGAAGCAATTAAATTAACAGCCATTGATTTTAAAACTAAGGAGAGACCCTACAGCACAATACAGTAATAGGACGGTGAAAATGACGTTAAGAGCGTTTATACCCTGCACGCGGTTTTTGGCTTAAAAACAGGACTTTTCAAATGAGTTAATAACCACCAATAAACAATTTAAAGGAAAAATAATTATTACTAATTTTAGAAAAGGTTGTCATCTAGGGATTTTGGTGGAAAACATTATAGATTGATGGATAATTTGTGAGTACTGTAAGGATTACTGAACACAAGTTTCGTTATTTAGGCTTTAAATGCCTATTTAGAAGCTTAAGATATCCGAAACCACTAAATATAAGATGAAAATAAAAATATTATCAGACTAATAAGACCCCTATGGAGGGATTTTGCTGAGAAAAATAATCTTTTTGTGTTTAGTTCCCGAAAAATAAAAATTTAAACAATGTGAAATTATTCAGAAACTCTCGTCAAGAACATATTTTTTTTCACCAACTTATCGTACATAATTTTTTATAGCAATTACATATTATAATAGAAAAACATCTTATCAATAAATTACCATTTTTATATTTCAACAAAATTAGCTTTCATGTTTTCTACAAATATTTTAAAAACCACTATAAAACACGCTGTCCGACGTGGATCAAATCAGACCGCCGCAAGGCCTTCTAGAGGGAGGACGTATCGCTCGTCGCTCCGGCCTAGCTGCAGTCGATTTTTGCCGTACGTAGTAAAAATAGCCACGCACGGACTGCGATTACCACATCTTAGTACTTTGGTAGTAAAATATTTAATTATTTTTATTACATACAATGATTTTGTAGTGAGTATAAATTATGGTTCAGGTAATATAATGGGATGTAATTCCGAGGCTAAATTATGTTACATATTGTAATATAAAATTAAATATATTTTGTAATTGTAAGGGGTTGTAAGGCCCCTAACACTATTTATGTGTTCGAACACGAAATGATTAATAAAACGTCCGTAGTGTCTACTGATTTGAATGCAACTTAACAATGTAATAATAACGAAAATATGATTGGTATCTAAATTTGTATTATTCTTTGCTTGCACAGTAATATTTGTCTACTTATAATGCAAATAAAATATTTTTATGATATTATATTCCAGTTACATTTCAATTGAATATTTGAAGCGCACGGACCAAAGTTGTTTGAGCCGATTGTATAGCGAGCCGACGCGGCAGCTCTACGCACACAGCTTTGGTCGCTTATGTGTGCGTGAAATTAACGAAGAAATACCTATAGTTGACTTTGCGCGCAAGGTGTATACGCTCTTAAAATTAATAAGTACAACCAACAGTCACATACATTGTCCTGACCCCACACTAACATCGAGACGTGTGTTGTGTATTATATAAGATTTTTCGGTCTCACAAACACCCAGACCCGAAGCAATTAACTCTAAAAGGTTTCGTCTAAACGTTATATTAGTATTTTCATTTTTATTAAACTTTCTGTGATAATACAAGCGAGCATTCAATTCTTGCGAGCGACGACTAATTTCAGTAACGCTCTACTAGATACGCACTTTACGCGCTTTCCGCCCTGTCCATATATCAATGGTTTACAATGGTTCTCTATAATCTATCTATAACAAGAGATTTCATTAGATATTTCGATTCATTTTATGTTTCACTTAACAACGATACAGAGGTATAGATATTGTGCATATATTTATATATAGGTAAGATGAATATATTTGTATATCTTTATGTATAAAACAAAGTCACTTTCTCTGTCCCTATGTCCCTTTGTATGCTTAAATCTTTAAAACTACGCAACGGATTTTGATGCGGTTTTTTTAATAGATAGAGTGATTCAAGAGGAAGGTTTATATGTATAATACGTACATATTATTGTACAGAAATCTATTTGTACCTGGGTGAAGCTGGGCCGGGCCGCTAGTTGTTTAATAAAGCATAGAATTGAACCGACACAGTATTGGTAGCTATTTTAATGATTCATTGACACGAACTATTTGGCATTGACCATGGAAACATTTTGATGCACAATTAAGTATTTAAAAAATGTGAAATCTTTACACCATCTTGGCTATTCTAATCAGTAGATGAAAGAGCTTTTATCAAAATAAGAACTGTTTTTCTCTCTTCACATTGTATTGGACTTGTTAATATTAGATGACGAGTATAAATACTGGTTTTAATGTTATAAAAACTTAAATAAATTAATAGGTACTGGTGGTAGGTCTCTCATATGTGAGAGGCCGCCTGGGTAGGTACCACCGCAATGTCTATTTTTCCAAATAAACAGCAGTAAATTGCACTGTTGTGTTTCGGATTGAAGGACATTGTAGCCAGAGTAACTACTGGACATATTGAGACTTAACATGTTATGTCCCAGGATGGCTAGTAAATTGGAATGCCAAGAATTGGTACTGTCTATAAGCGGTCCTACGGTTTTCAGGCGAATGGCGTTCTCGTCTCGCAATACATACGGTCACAATAAAAAAAATACACCCAACAGTCACATACATAGTCCTGACCCCACATCATCGAGTCTTGTGTCGTGGGTATCAGGAACTACGAGAGACTTTTCGGTCTCACAAACACCCAGACCCGAAACAAATGCTTGTTGTTCACACAAAATTTGTCTCGTTGCGGGGATCGATCCCGGGGCCTCCCGTTTCACGCCGGCGTCTAACCAACTGCGCCACGGAGGCTGTAAAAATATACAACAGTTAGTCCGCGATATATATTTTTGATAATCTGGACTCAAAAACTAACTGCTAACTAACTGTTAGTATAAAATAGACTGAAAAAAATTACATACAAAAATCACGTACGTATTCTGTATCAGCCCATATATGTCCCACTGCAGGGCACGGGCCTCCTCTACAATCGACAGTACGATTGAGAGTGGTTAGACCATATAGTCCACCACGCTGGCCTAGTGCGGGTTGGCGACGTACGTATTACAACAATAAAATTGCATCGTTCTGTAATTGTATACAAATCACGTAATTTTATATAGTCGATTTGAATACGTCCTTGACATTGCTATCAATATGGAATAATAAAACGTTGTTATGCATTCTACTGGCATACTGTAACATTTTACGTGAGAAAATACCTCCTACTGTTGTATGCCGCCCTGGTACTTTTAACACGCTTTATAATGGGTTTCAATTAAGAATAGGAAGGAACGTTAATGACCCTTACAAGGGCTGATCCAGCTTTTACGCTTCATATTATAGTTCATGTCAGATTTTACGCCAGGGTGGGGGTCATATAGTTAATTGTCAGAACACTGGCTCCGATTTCAATACTCCAATTCGTAATTTTTTAAGTTTAATTCAGCCGTGATTTGTGAACACACACACACTTTTTTACTTTATTTATCGACATACAAAGAATTAATTGTGCTTATAAATTTTATCAACAAGATAATTAATAAATTTTATCAATCTGTAGCCAGCCCTTGGACCCATAGCCGTCAAATATCACATGAAAAGTATGGTTAGCAACAAAAGAATGTTTACGCATGAATTATATACTTTTTTCACATAGACATATTCCTTAACTGTATTGTATTGTATTGTATTGTATTGTATCAGCCCATATACGTCCCAATGCAGGGCACGGGCCTACTTGTTGTACGGAAAAATAACCAAGAATGTTTAGCTATAAATAGTTAAAAAAATACAACCTTTTTAATTTTTTTATTTACTTCGTGGGCAATAATTGGCTAGAAAGTAACTGTAAGACGACATTATTCATTCATTATTTTTTTATTAAATATATTTTTTTGTTCTGTAGGATAAATAATTATAAACAATAAAAATGTTTTATAACTCTATACTCTCTATAAACTCATTACCAATTAATTATTTTTTAGTTTTTAGTTGGATCTTTTATGCAAGCGTGATTTTTTAGTTTTTTAAACTATAATTTTTAGTCAAAGCAATTAATTAGTCAACAAATTGCATACATAATATATTAAATTTCATTATGTCCAGTTTTTGCTCTCGCTACTAGGTCCTTCAAACGGGAACACTATAAACTATTCTCACTCTGGCGGTCGCGGGTTCGAATCCCAAGGCACCTCCGACGTTTCGGAGTCATGTGTGTATTGATAGTCAATCACCACGCACTATAATGAAGGAAAACATCGTGAGGAAACCTGCATACCATAGCGATTTATAAAAAAATCTTTGGCATGTAAGTCCGCCTGCACTAGGCCAGCGTGGTGGACTGTAACCACTCAATCGTACTCTCGATTGTAGAGGAAGCCCGTGTCCTGCAGTAGGACGTATATGGGCTGATACAGATACTCACATTTTTGTCGCGGGAGTCGAACCCGCGGCCTCTCACCAAGTAGGAACGTTAACCTGAGTTCCACGTGTGGCAGGTCATTGACTCGGGTCACACATCGCTTTCACCAGACGAAAGCAAACTCAGGTGTATAGAGAGTTGTAGACGCGAAACACGATGCGGTTTGTGCCTACATCTTATGCATACATACATAAATAAACTCACGCCTTTGTCCCAGAAGGGGTAGGCAGAGGTGCCAGGTCATCAACCCCCTATATAAGACGAATCAGACACTGATTTGAGACGTGTCGGACATCGTCTTTTACAGTAGGATTTTAAAAAATTTTAGAAAAAAGGAAAACTAATTTTATTGAAGAATAAAAATTGTAATGTATTAATTAGATTTTCTTGTATTATAGTAAGCTAGCATTACTATATTAAATTATGTAAGATAAATTGGTGAAAAGAATTATGTTCTTGACGAGAGTTTCTGAATGATTCGCATTTATTAAAATTTTTTTTCTCGAGAACGAAACACATAAAATATTATTTTCTCAACAGAATCCCTTCCTAAGGGTCTTTTTATTCAGGTAACATTTATTTTCGTCTTATATTCAAATATTTCAGATACCTCTGTTCAGAATCCTTATAGTATTCACAAATTATTTATAAATCTAAAATGTTCTCCACCTAAATCCCTAGACGACATTTTATAAAATTAGAATATTTTTTTCCTCTGAATAATGTTTAGGTGGACAAAAATAGATTCGAAAAGCACTGTTTATAAACTTAAAAGCGCACGGAAGGCATAAACGCTATTAAGGCCAATCTATAAAAATTGCTATAATGAATTTGAAACAGTATCGATTTATTTTTACCGACACTATGAATAGTTATTCTCCTTTAAAATAAAACCACCCACGTTGTCCTTAGATCATGAGAGACCATCGGTAAACAAGTCAAATAAACTCATTTGCAAAAAAAACGGGCACCTAAGCAATGAACCATTTCAAATGTTACTATTGGTTTGTTTGATAATTATAGGTAGTTTTACTTTCACAATTTTGTAAATTAATAAGCAAATAATCGTTTTCGTCAGTGTTATCATAAAATTTTGATAAAATTTATGGGTTTTAATGCTAAAGTTCACTAGTAGTGTATGCTCGCTAGTAGTGCATATGCTCGTGAAGTAAAAGTTAACAAAGATTTTTGTTTGTTTTTTCTTTAATAAAGTAAAAGCAGATAAATGTTTAGTATCGAGTGTGACCTCCTCTAGCTGAAATCACAGCTTGAATTCGTCTGGGTATGCTAGCGAGAATATCTCAGATACTTGCTTGCGGAATACGTTCCCACTCCGCGGTAATCACATTCTTCAGCTCTCTGATGGTCTGCGGAGCCGGTTGTACTGATCTCACGCGTCGTTTCAGAACGTTCCAGACATGCTCTATAGGATTGAGGTCGGGATTTCGAGCTGGCCAATCCAAACGACGAATGCCGACCTCTTGCACATACGCTTCCACATCGCCAGACAGGTGGGCGCGAGCGTTGTCGTCCATAAAAATTGAGTCTTCGCCTAAAGCGGCCAATGCGGGTTGTGCATGAGGAATTAGAACTTCCGTTATGTATCGATGTCCAGTCAGTGAGCCGTTTTCAATGAAGACTAACTCTGTACGATCCATTGAATTTATTCCTGCCCAAAACATAACAGAGCCCCACCATAAGGTGTGATTTCTTCAAAACAAGCCTCTGCAAAGCGTTCTCCTCGTCTTCGTAGCACTCGCCGACGTCGATCTTCACCGAACAGAGATATCCTGGCTTCATCGGAGAACAATACCCTATTCCAGTCTTCTTGAGTCCATGACTCACAATTTCGAGCAAACCTAAGCCTGGCAACTCTATGCTCACGGAGTAACTTAGGGCCGCGGGCCGGGCGATGACTGCGTATATTGGCCGCGAGAAGCCTCCTCCTGACCGTCCATAGACTAATATGCACATTTCTTACTTCTTCGAGGTTGTTCTTAAGGTCCACATACTTGCGATTTCTCAATGCGCGACTCACAAGAAAACGATCATCCCGTGGTTGGGTACATGGTTTTCTTCCAGAACCAGGCTCAATCCTATAGAGCATGTCTGGGACGTTCTGAAACGACGCGTGAGATCAGTACAACCGGCTCCGCAGAGAGCTGAAGAATGTGATTACCGCGGAGTGGGCACGTATTCCGCAAGCATTTATCCGGGATATCCTCGCTAGCATACCCAGACGAATTCAAGCGGTGATTTCAGCTAGAGGGGGTCACACTCGATACTAAACATTTATCTGCTTTTACTTTATTAAAGAAAAAACAAACAAAAATCTTTGTTAACTTTTACTTCACGCGCATATGCACTACTAGCGAGCATACACTACTAGTGAACTTTAGCATTAAAACCCATAAATTTTATCAAAATTTTATGATAATACTGACGAAAACGATTATTTGCTTATTAATTTACAAAATTGTGAAAGTAAAACTACCTATAATTATCAAACAAACCAATAGTAACATTTGAAATGGTTCATTGCTTAGGTGCCCGTTTTTTTTGCAAATGAGTTTATTTGACATCGTAGGCAAAATTCACTTTTATAATCTGTGGAACTCATCTGCCTGCTAAAGTGCTAACTTTCCCCGACTTTCTAGTGACCACATGTTTTTTTAAGTATTACGTAACTTTCAGGTTATGAAACTACACTTACTGATGTTTGCTTATTTTTTGTTTTGAGAGATGTGTGAAATATTTGCGTAATATGGGTGCGGTTGGGGAGTTACACGGATGTGAAATATTAACGCTGTGGGCGATTCTGTTACGGAAGACGAAATAAAACGTTTTGTTGAAAAGGTTATCTGTATCAGCTCATATACGTCCCACTGCAGGGCACGGGCCTCCTCTACAATCGAGAGTACGATTGAGAGTGGTTAGTATAGTCAACCACGACGCGCTGGCCTAGTGCGGGTTGGCGGACTTACATACCATAAAAATTCTGATAAATCGCTATGGTATGCAGGTTTCCTCATAATGTTTTCCTTCGCCGCTTTAGTGCGTGGTGATTGACTATCAATACACACATGACTACGAAAAGTCAGAGGTGTGCCCTGGGATTCGAACCCGCGACCACCGTGAACATGTTGACAGCCGCGTCTAGTCCGTTTACTAACAGGCCACCACGCACTCTTATTATCACTTATCACGAAAATCTTATAGATCAAAAGCCCGTGGCCGCCAGACCTTCCTAATTTTATAAAACCTGAATGTTTATGTGCGCATGCCTCTAGCATAGGCATCACACGATCAGCTATTATGAAGTTCCGATCGTAGTTGTTTTGGAAGTTATGAGCTTCAATGTTTCTGAAGATGAAAGAACCATCAAAAGTGTCTGAATACCAAGGAAATATTTGTTTATAGTTGCATTAATAACATATATAAAATTCAGCTATTATATACTATAACGCCCGCAAAATTACATGTTATTAAATATTACGCTATCTTCAAACTTTAACATAGTAAGGTCTGGCGGCCACGGGCTCTTGGTCTATTATAGTTATTTTTAAAATAGCTATTGTATAATTAAAGGATTTATGAAAAAAAAATCTATTTTAATTTATGATTATTCATTTGTTAATCGCCGTTAGAACAAAAAGGTTCTTAGGACTTAGACCAACGACCTAGTAAGGATCACGGGAAGCGGTTGGAAGCAGGTGGCTCGGGACTTGTCTGTATAGAGGCCTATGTTCAGCAATGGACGATTATAGGTGACTAGGTGCTTATAAAAATCTCATCTGCCCCCATTGTGATAGTTTACTAGAGGGGACACTGCATACAAAATGTTTGCAACAAAATGAACGGTACCGTACCGCTACTTCTATTTCTGTCTCTGTCACGCCTACGCAGTAACATTATCTTCTCTCTCGCTTCACTGTGTACCCGTGTGCACGCACAATACGCAGATTTTGTTCCCGATGTCCGCTCTAGTATAATACCTCAGTGTCTGACCCCCATCGTCCCCCTACGCTTTTCCAGAACCTGGGTACGCCCATGGCCAATATACATATCAATAATATTTGCCAAGAAAAGTAAAAGTACAAGTGGTAAATAAAACTGCTAACCATAATTTATGAATACAACTCTCTTTATGATTTCATTGACTAAGCCCTTTCACAGTTCATTGACTTCTGACTTTGACATTTCATCATGTTCTTTTGCATACGCTATCCTTGTCTAAAGCCGTATGCGAGAAAGAGAAAGTAGATACAAATTGCGCGCCATTAGTGTCTCGTTCCGTATATGAATAAAACATAAACTTGACAAGTAAAGCTTTGTATTTGCCATCCTGGTCTATTACTATAAATAAGAAAGAGATAGTAGATTCAAATTAGCGCGGCATTCTCAATCTCGTTCCATCAATGTTTAAAACATGATGTTGACAAGTTGAACTTGAACACTTGCTCATCTTGTCTATTAGTATATGCAAGAAAGAGATGGGACATACAAGATGTGCAACATTCTCCAAGTGAAAGTACTACCATATTAGTACTGAAGATGGACGAAAGTTGTATTTTATAAATACAAGATTATGACCGCGAGTTTGTTTATTTTACAGCCTGCGTGGTGAAGGCTTGATGCTGGCAGAGAAACGAGAGGCCGCGGGTTCGATTTCACACCGAGACTAATTTTTGCGTGATCAATAGGTATTTGTTTCTGGTCTGGGTGTTTGTGAGACCGAAAAGTCTCTCGTAGTGTCTGATACGGCACAAGACTCAATCTTAGTGTGGGGTCAGGACTATGTATGTGACTGTTGGGTATATTTCTATAAACAGTTTCTGTATTATGTATGATTAAAGTATTTATTGATTTTGTTATAATTTACGTGAAAGTAAAATGTTTGCTGTTTTATACACTTTTTTTGCGATGTTGTCTTTGCTTCATCTTTAATAAATCCTTTCTTTGGCGTCATTAAATGAACTGCTCAATCGTGAAATATAATATCGTGAAATATGTATTAAAATAATAACTAATTATAATTTTCTTTTGTTTCAGTTACTTCGATGGAGAATGGTAATTATCAACTCTGGTGAATTAAAACCTCATCTTACACGACATTTTTTTTTCAGGTACAGAAAGTACATAAAGAAGTTTTTGTAAAGATATTTTTTTTCTGTCGGAAGCGCATTCAAAGAAGAATGGCCGAGGAATTCAAGTTATGTTTTATAAAATTTTACAATACAGTGATTAGAATAATGGTCGAATTATTTATACTTTTCTGCACACACATAGAAATAAAAGACATCTAGAAAAGAAAAGAATAGGTTTAATTCAGAGCAGTCGATTAATCTATATATATAAAAATGAAACCCGTTTCGCGTTGTCACGGCATCACGTGTGAACGGCTGAACCGATTTGGCTTATTTTGGTCTTGAAATATTCGTAAAAGTTCTGGGAAGGTTTTAGGAGTGAGAAAAATTGGAAAATTTCTAAGGAAGATACTAAAAACCTTTTTTTTGGGTATCGTTCAAGCGTGATGCGTCCAGCCAATATAGGATGATCTTTGTTTATTTGACGGGAGACGTAAAAGACGGTCCAGCTTCAACTACCATCCAACGTATAATGACCTATCTTTCCATTGTCTTTCATTGACGGCTGACGAAATAGAACAAAATTCAAAAAATGTGTACAACGTGTATATAATATTATCTAGATACGGCGTCTTGCGCGTAATTTTGTTAAATGTAAAATAAAACCATATCTACCAAAATAGCCCATTGTTTTTTTAGATTATTGCAACAGTTTTAAACAAGGTATACTCTATCGAAGCGTTTTGCCGGAGTACACCAAAATATATCTAACTAGCGGCCCGGCCCAGCTTCGTCTGGGTGCATATATTTTTTGATTCCACTCCACACCAAATACATGTTATTTTTCGTATAAACTCTTGTATACCTAAACTTGACGTAGCTGTCCTACTGTCCGGCTCAATCCCATCTCATCCGTCTGTTCAGTCTCTTCCCAATCCATCCCGTCCTTTCTCTTCATTATCCATCCCGTCTTATAACGTGCATTTATATTTCGTCCTATCAAATCTGTCAGCTATCCCAGCCTTCTCCCGTACCTTCCACTCTATTATATCCCGTCTCTCCATATACATGTACATATAAAGATTGCCTTATGAAATTTTTGTGCAGCAGAAATCGTAATATTTTAATTTCACCACAACTTCAAAACCAAGCGTCCAATTTTAATCATTCAAAGACCAAATATTATCAACATAAACTGTACTTATTGATGAAATAATTTATTCTGATAAGGATTAATAGCATGAGTAAAATAAACGTGTTTAAATGTAGTCCAAAACAAAAATCAAGATTTTTAAATAAAAATGTGGTTGTTGTGCCTCACTCGACATAGATAGGTATAGTGTGTCGCGGACTTTTTTGTAGATATTTATAAGATCTACAATTAATTATAACATTTTATGGTTCTATCTTTTGTAGTTTAGGCAGCGTACGCAAAATAAGTAACTTCTTTGGTTGATTTTTTTCAGTTTGTGTCCGAAAAATCCAAATATCTTACGGAACCCTATTTTTTTCCAAAATAAAATATAGTCTATGTTACTCGTGGATAATGTAGCTTTCGAATGGTAAAAAAACGTTTAAAATCGGTCCAGTAGTTTTTGAGCCTATTCACAACCAAACAAACAAACAAAGTTTTCCTCTTTATAATATTAGTGTAGATTATAATTTTTCGTTTCATAAACGACATTGTTTTTTGAATTGATACTTTTAGATGCGCTGAGGGACAAATTTAAATTCCGCATTAGTATTGTTTTCAGACTCAAGTATAAAAAAAATGGTACGTTGATGCCGTATCTAGACATTATAATGAAACGATATGCAGTTTTATATTTTTAAATATTTGTTTTATTACTTACGTCACCTTGTAAGGCAGTATGAAGGTTTTATTAATTTGTATATGGTAACGTACTAGACGCGACTGCCAACAAGTTTACGATGGTCACGGGTTCAAATCTCAGGGCACACCTCTGACTTATCGGATTAATTTCTAGGTCAAATAAAATCCGCCAACCCGCACTAAGGCAGCGGGGTGGACTATATCTTCTTCTTCTATAATATAAAAATGAATCGCAAAATGTGTTGGTAAGCGCAAAACTCAACAACGCCTGGACCAATTTGGCCAATTCTTTTTTTAAATGTTTATTATTACTTTATTACTAACAAAAAGTAATGGCGTGCAATATTATTTGGAAAAACAGCATTTTGGTGCTGAATTAAGGGAAGGAATATTGGATGAACAATAAAAAACACTTAAGATTTTAATGCCAAAATTTCATAAGGCAATCTTTATATGTATACTAGCGGCCCGATCCAGCTTCGCCTGGAGGCAGATATTTTTTTATTCCACTTAACAGCAAATACGTGCTATTGTTTTATATAAGCTCTTGTATACCTAAACTTGACGTATCCTACGGTCCTGTTAATCCCGTCCCATCGCGCTTGTCCAGTCACTTCCCGATCCATCCCGTCCTTTGTCTTCATTTTCCATCCCGTGTTATACCGTATAATTTACATTTCGTCCTATCAAATCTGTCAGCTATCCCAGTCCTCTCCCGTATCTCGTATTCTATTATATCCCATCTCTCCATATCCGAAAAGTATGCCTTGTACATTTTTGTCATTAAACACTTTAGCGATTCTGATTATCCATGAAATATTCCATCCTTTATTTCACCCCCACAATGCTGTTTTCCCAATAATATTGCACGCCATTACGTTTTGTTAGTAATAAAAAGTTGAAATATAAGTTTTCATAGAAATAACTTCAGTGGTTTCGATTTTCTTCGTCATAACATTTCAACCCTTTTTGACCCCCCTTTAGGTAAAATAAAGCCTACCTCACTCAGAGACGATATACATTTCTATCAGTGAATTGTAGCGATGGAAAGGCCAGTGTAAGAATTCCTGATAAAAGTGACATTCGATCCATGTTCGATCTTGAATAGAAGTATTAATAACTGAACATTATTGAATTTTTAATAATACTCAATATTGCCATAATTGTTTTTCGTTAATGCCAATTGTCACCGCATCGTACTCTTTTTTGCAAGTTATAACTGTCCAATATTTATGTAGCTTAATATATACTCCTTTGTTATAGTTCCATAAATATTTGACAACCAATTTAAATGTCAACCACTTTTCATTACTGTCATTAATTTACATATTTAAAATCTAAAATACGCCATTAATCGAATACTGTGGACTCAGACTAAATACTCTCTAGACGTAGCCATGCCGTGGCCGCACAAGAGACAGATATATAATTCTTCAGTGTGGCCATGTTGGGAAAAATTCCTACTTTTGGTGGGTACTAACACAGGCCAACATAAGCGTTGCCAACCGTACGATTTAAATCGTATTTATTCGTATATCATATTTATTATTAAATTATAATGAGTTTATGATTATTTTTTACTTTTTAGTTCGATCTTATATGAAAGCTTGTTTTTTTAGTTTTTAAACTATAATTTAATTGCTTGCACTAAAACATCTATCTTCGTCTGTCTTATCAAAGAAAGACAACTGCGCGCAAATTACCAATTATATAGGTAATATTTTTTCAACAATAATATTTTGTTTATTATTCTGGACAAAATATAAAATAATATCATATACTTTTTAAATTATTGCGTCGTCATCAGTCCTGGATACGTATGCAAAATTTCAAGTCAATCCGACGTTTTGAAGTGCTCGAAAATCGACTTCACAGATTCTGTTACATACATATAGGCGAAGTTAATAAAACGGTGTTAAAAATAATTAATGATCAACTACTTACATGAACATATTTTATTGGGACTGCTTTTGGTTTCACTATAACATTCTTCTTTTTATAATGAAAGGAATCTATCTCGAAATGTATTGAGCAAATTTTAAAATTATTTGTTGGTTGCCAATTTTGGTGTCCATTAGCTTCCACCCATTTAATTCTAATTACTGTTAGTAGGAAACCTAAAATAAGAAGTAATTTTATTTTTTTACGTATGAATAACGCTATGTATGCAAGGAATAATATGCAAGTATTATCTAGGGTAAACCAATTTTCATAACAAGGTAACACTAAACTTTTAAGAAATTAAGGTTATTTAATATTATTTGTAGAATTTCTAAATGTAATCGATATTTCTCTAAGTAAAACAATTTGTATTGATATTAAAATACAACATTATTTACCAATAAACGACAAAATAATTATAATGTAACATAAATGAGTAACTTACGAGTGAAATGTTATTCCACAAATTTTTCGTTCACTGCGGCTTTTGCAGCCTAAAATACTACAACCCACCATTGCATATACACTATAGTCACTAATATTTGCATAAATTGCTGCTTTACACTATCCAAAACTATTAAAATATCGGAAAAACTTATTGACGTATATTTGTTTGACAAACTGCGCTTATTGACAAATAAAAAAACCGGCCACGGTGACAAGGACAAAGAAAAAAACTCTCTGTCTCTTTTACGCACACTAATTTTTAACTTGCGGTCTCACTCTTATTTCTCACGTTCCAGTTATGGCTACGTCTAGAGAGTATTTAGTCTGAGACTGTGGATATATGTTGTCGATTCGAAACCTTTATTTAAATACGTTATTTAATTTGAGGGAAGAGTTTACCGTATCGACGGTATGAAAATTAAATGTTTGACAGTTACAAACCCATGAACATTTTGTATGGCAAAATGTTTTTTCCTTTATTTTATACTTTAGTCAATTTAATCGAGATAAAAACTATCTCACCCTGTAAGTTGGAACAAATAACACATATCTACAAAATTTCATTATAATCAGTTGAGTGGTTTAGGAGCCCATTGAGGACAAACAACGTGACACGTGAATTATATATATTAAGATGTATATGGAGAGACGGGATATAATAGAGTGGAAGGTACGGGAGAGGACTGGGATAGCTGACAGATTTGATAGGACCAAATGTAAATGCACGTTATAAGACGGGATGGATAATAAAGAGAAAGGACGGGACGGATCGGGAAGAGATTGAACCGACGGATGAGACGGGATTGAGCCGGACAGTAGGACAGCTACGTCAAGTTTAGGTATACAGGAAAAATAACAAGTATTTGGTGTGGAGTGGAATCAAAAAATATATGCACCCAGGCGAAGCTGGGCCATGCCGCTAGTAATATTATAATTTACAAGCTAGTTATAATTTATTGTTAACTATCTCCCCCTAGCTTAGGTAACATTGTACCAAGTTTAAACAAAAAAATTCGCTATAGTTTAGACAAAATTACGGTTTTGTGTTTCAAGGCTTTTGATCAGTCCCTATTCATACCAAGCCTTTTTACGGCTCAGTTAAGTTCCCGAACCGAACTGAAGTTCAGCTAAGCGGTAAAAATACTCGTATCTATATGAGATGCCCAAAAATCGTGGAAACTAGTCACTATTTTTGGCAAATTATCTTCTCATAATTTTTTATAATTATGTACAATGTCTATTGGCGTAATGAGAAACATGTGGGTTAAATTAAGTACATGTGTCAATATAATCGTGTATTTTTGATTATAATTTATATACAAGGCTATTTAATAAATAAATACAATGAAAATGGCCTTATATACGGCTAAATACCGACTACCCGGTACCGCAAAAAATTAACTAGGTCATTTGTTAAACTTAAAAATATTTTTGACATAAACTGTAAAAATTATAATAATAAGAAATGAGCAAAAAAATAAAATCAAGGTAATTAAATTTTATTATTTAATTTTGAATGTTAATGAAGCCAAATGTAACCAGAATCGTCAAAATGAGTCCAAAATGACGAAAAAATCAATATCCAATAATCCAATATCCAACAATAAATAAGCACTACAAATAGAGGACCTATTTGTTATACTACATCCTTTACATCCTTTGAGACGTTTGAATAAATTATAATAGTATTTTTTTTACCTTGAGTGCGCACATCGACTTCTAAAAGAGCAACATGATTAAATATAAATACCAGGAATGCATAATTGAGGAGATTTGGTCAGGGATGCTCCTATCTAGTGGTCATGGCCTGTCCTAGTATAGGTGCTACGAGTACGCGACCTCGCGAAAGGCGTCGCTTGATGAAATCTACGCTCCGACCTACTCGCGCCCATATCCAAAACCCCGAGAGCTTTCAACTCGAGCTGACAAATCGCTTTGATTGTCTAGGAGAAAACCTTGCAGTGGACGAGCTAAACAGCGGTTTGGTAGAAGCTGTCCATACGGTGGGATCTAAGTATTTTAGACCTCGCCGTAGAGATAGACCACAAAAACTCTCGATCCACACTCTTGACCTCATGGCCGAACTTCGATCTTTGACGCTGCAGTCTTCCGTTGACGCCGAAGCATATCGGCGGCTCAATAGACGGATCTGGAAGTCCTTGCGACACGATGTCCGTGCTCACAATACTGTGAGCATTAAGGAGACAATTGAGCGGAACGGAGGCTCCAAAGTGTTTGCAAGAAACTTGTCTATTGGGCAAAGCCAGTTGTCTAGGCTGAAGACGGAGGACGGCCGCGTAGTATCGACGAGGGCAGAGGTATTAAGGGAGATCGAGAGGTTCTACGGACAGCTTTACACCTCGGTTGCCAAACCTGCTGTTAGCTCAGCCGAAGACCCGAGAGCCGAGTTGATCCGACACTTTAGCGATGATATCCCGGACATCAGCCTGTGTGAGATTGAGATGGCCCTGAAGCAACTTAAAAACAACAAGGCGCCGGGCGAGGACGGAATAACTTCAGAGCTTCTGAAAGCGGGCGGAACGCCGATACTGAAAGTCCTTCAGAGGCTCTTCAATTCCGTTCTCCTCGAGGGCTCAACGCCAGAGGCATGGAGCAGGAGCGTGGTGGTACTGTTCTTCAAAAAAGGTGATAACACTTTGCTGAAGAATTACAGGCCCATCTCGCTCCTGAGCCATGTCTATAAGTTGTTTTCGAGGGTCATCACAAATCGTCTCGAACGCAGGTTTGATGACTTCCAGCCTCCCGAACAAGCCGGTTTTCGAAAAGGCTTTAGTACCATAGACCACATCCATACGCTTCGGCAAGTTATACAAAAAACCGAGGAATATAACTTGCCGCTTTGTTTAGCGTTTGTGGACTATGAGAAAGCCTTTGATTCGATCGAGACTTGGGCTGTGCTACAGTCTCTCCAGCGGTGCCATATCGACTATCGGTACATCGAAGCGTTGAAGTGTATATACAACAACGCCACCATGTCGGTCCGAGTACAGGATCAGAGTACGAAGGCTATTCCACTACAGAGAGGCGTGAGACAGGGAGATGTCATATCTCCGAAACTGTTCACTGCCGCGCTGGAAAACGCCTTCAAGCTCTTGCAATGGAAAGGATTCGGCATCAACATCAACGGCGAGTATATCACTCACCTTCGGTTTGCCGACGATATTGTAGTCTTGGCAGAATCGCTGGAAGACCTTAGCACTATGCTCGAAGACCTCAATCGAGTCTCCCAACAGGTGGGTCTTAAAATGAACATGGACAAAACGAAGATCATGTCGAATGTCCATGTTGTGCCCACTCCCATCGGTGTTGGGGGCTCGACTCTCGAAGTTGTTGACGAATATGTCTATTTAGGACAAGTGGTCCGGTTAGGCAGGTCCAACTTCGAGAGAGAGGTCAATCGTCGAATCCAACTCGGTTGGGCAGCGTTCGGGAAACTACGCGACGTCTTCTCGTCCAAAATACCTCAGTGCCTTAAATCGAAAGTCTTCGAAAGTTGTGTGTTGCCAGTGATGACTTACGGCACCGAGACGTGGCCTCTCACTATGGGCCTTATTAGGAAGCTCAAAGTCACTCAACGAGCTATGGAGAGGGCTATGCTCGGGGTTTCCCTACGAGATCGAATCAGAAATGAGGAGATCCGTAGGAGAACTAAAGTAACCGACATAGCCCACCGGATTAGCAAGTTGAAGTGGCAATGGGCAGGGCACATAGCGCGGAGATCTGATGACCGATGGGGTCGGAAAGTGCTCGAATGGAGGCCGCGTAGCGGAAAGCGCAGCGTAGGACGTCCACCCACAAGATGGTCCGACGACCTGGTAAAGGTCGCGGGACGTCGCTGGACACAGGCTGCCTCCAACAGGTCTCTGTGGAAATCATTGGGGGAGGCCTATGTTCAGCAGTGGACTTCCTTTGGCTGATGGATGGATGGATGGATAATTGAGGAGACATTTTCGTTTTAAGCAGGTAACTTTCTATTGGCGATATTAATTTGTTATTTAAAATTAGGCAGTTTTTCACTTTTCAACTACCAGGAACGCATAAAGTTGACGGAGGTATATTTTTTAAAGTCGGCTAATTTAGATGGCTCCGCTTCCGATACGGGAACTAGTTAATTCGCTTCCTCAAACATTCCTTTCCTTTGTTAGCAAAAACGTGAGATTCTAATACAATGCGATCGGAAAAACAATAAGTTAATTACGATATGTATAGTGCTGATGTGTTTAGATTATCGATAAAATGTTGATTGGTTTATGTATGTATAAGTTATAGTGTGCATCACGGAATAGAAAAACGCATACATTTAAATGTCACTATTATTATAAAGTATGTATTTTTGTTAAGTCTTCACGTTGAAACACCTGGACCAATTTTCATGAAAATTGGAATAGAGGTAGCTGACATATACTAACATATACTAATTATTATCCGGTAAAAATGTAGTGTATAATCCTGGCAAAATGTAGTGTTTTTAAGGGAAGTGCGAGTAATTTAAAAATAGAGTCACGGGAACTACGGGACTGGGCGGGATGTAACAGGACGACATGCGACAAGTAGTATAGGACGGTAGTAACTTTGGGCCTTATTAATAAACTCGGATGAGTGAGGGTTTAAATTTTAGCCCAGAACTTTAAAATTGACTAATTTATTTTGACCGTCCTTTTTACTTTTAAAATCAGTGGATTGCCATAACAGGATTATTATGTTAGGCTGAAGAATATAGATTTTTATTAATATAGTCATTACTATCTAGCTATTCATATTAATAGATTGAATTCTCTAGCCCAATGCCTAAAGTTAATCCTTCGCTCATCCGAGTTTATTAATTTGAGTTTAAATATCAAACAGAACACGAAATAATATAAGTATGTACACCCGGGCGAAGCCGGGCCTTCGTAATGGTGTACAATAAAGTATTAAATAATAGAATATTCCATAGTTATCGATATAAAATATAGTCAGCACTACACATGAGTTATGAACTGGTTCAGCGGATAATTGAAATCGTGTGAACGGGCGAGAGTGAACCCCGACCTAGAGACAAGACACGGTCACCAAACCAACGAGTAGATATAATCTTGTGCCTTACTTTGACGGCACCCGTACGGTAACAAAACTGAGGTCTCGGGCTCGAATCCCGGGTAGGGCGAAGTGATATTGGATTTTTATATTCATTATCAGCTCAGAGTCAGGAATTTGTGCCCGATATGGCGATAGGCTGGCCACCTGTCACATCGTGATATACCGGGTATCTCAAGACTGCTACCGAAAACGAAGCCGGTGGTAGTTTTAGTGACTACAAACACAATGCAACTAAAAATTTCGCAAAGAAACGCGACAATTATTTGTTATGATTTTTTAAACATCGTCATTTTTGGGTGGTAAATCCATAGTTTTTGCTAAAGTAATAATTTAAACACTTTTATACCTTAGATTATTTATAAATACAAGGGTATACACTATTATTTTAGGAAAAAATGTATTTACCACCCAAATATTGCCATAGGAAAAAAATAACAAAAAAAGACGGGTTGCACTCCGGGAGTGCCGGCAGAAGTGAAAACTTGATTATTAACGTTGAGCATGTTTGATATTTTGGAATGGTTAGGGAATAATTTTGCACCAATTGCTTTATCAGTATAAAAGTACTATCATTTATGTGGTAGAATACAATATTCATTTATTGCGCTATCGTACACAAACATGACAATTTATATTACATTAAAAATTTAACACTTTAAAACTATTACAATTATTTTACATTAAAAAGTTTATCTCTCCGAAAAATCAACTTTCATCCATAATTTCAACGACTTTTTCACCATCATCATTACCAGAACTATCATCGCCAATCTCTAAAACTGATACGATAGGTTTATGGTAGCTGAAGTAAGAAACGAACAGTTTTGATTCGAACCTATTTAAATGTCTAATAAAGACCGCATCAATAGTAGTTTTGTATTTCGTTGTGCTAAGATTGCGATCATTCGACATAGTTAAACCAAATTCATTATTTAAAAATTCAATTAATAGTTGATTTTTATCGTCTGCGAAGTTTATGTTGAAATCTCCACTCAAAATCATTGGCAATTCATCAAAGCTTTATAAACTGACAGCTAACTGACAGCTGTCTACTCTCCATCCGTCTTACGCTTTTCGTCTTACGATCAGGTCACGTGTCCTGACGCGAGTTTAAGATTTTATACCCATTACAGAAAAAGTGCTCAACGCCGCTAAAGAAGTTTTCACTTCAAAAATTTGTCGCTTTTTTTTGCAACTTTTTCTGTTGCATTGTGTCTGAAGTAGCTTAAACTACCACCCGGCTTCGTTTTCGGTAGCAGTCTTGATATACCTTCTATATACATCGTAACATAATTGATATTCAGGCCCGGAGAAATGAACATGAAGTTCAATAAAAATATATTTTTTCTCTGTGAACCAAATGTAAAGTTTGATGATAATTACTTTATTTTATTAAAAAATTGTTTGGGATAAAACCAGGGCTGTAGCTAGAGTCGAATTTGAGGTAGGGCAGCATTGGTAACAGGCAGGGCGGAAGTAAAAATTTTATCATAATTGAATTGCTCCGAAGCACGGGGTCCTAAATGAATCACCACGTATATCATGTGATGTGATGTGATGGTCAATACATTTTTTTTATCTCAAACGATAAACAAACAATTGAATTATAATAATTTATCTTAGTTCTTGGTATTTTTAAGGTAGGGCATTGCCCCACAATGCCCCCCCCCCCTAGCTACGGCCGTGGATAAAACAGGATAACGTTTAAGGACAAACCATAAAAAAACCCAACTAAAAAATAGAAAATAATTTTTAAAAATTTGAATTAAGAATATTGTATATAAGAAAAAAATATTTTTTATTGTAAAAAAAGCGTGGGGTGCGTGTTTTCAATAGATATAATTATTTTATCGACAGATATAAGTAGAAGGATTATCATTTTGATAATATCTTAAAAAGCACCCCACGCTCTTTTTACAATAAAAATATTTTTTCTTATACCGGGTATCTCAAGACTGCTACCGAAAACGAAGCCGGGTGGTAGTTTTAGTGACTACAAACACAATGCAACTAAAAATTTTGCTAAGAAACGCGACAATTATTTTTTATGATTTTTTAAATATCGTCATTTTTGGGTGGTAAATCCATAGTTTTTGCTAAAATAATAATTTAAACTCTTTTAAACCTTAGATTATTTATAAATAAAAGGGTATACACAATTATTTTAGGAAAAAATGTATTTACCACCCAAATATGGTCATAGGAAAAAAATAACAAAAAAAAATTGACGCTTTTTTTTGCAACTTTTTCTGTTGCATTGTGTCTGAAGTCGCTTAAACTACCACCCGGCTTCGTTTTCGGTAGCAGTCTTGATATACCCTGTATACAATATTCTTAATTCAAATTTTTAAAAATTTATTTTCTATTTTTTAGTTGGGTTTTCTATATAAAGCGTGTTTTTTAGTTTTTTTAAACTATTATTTATTTTCTACTTTTTAGTTTGGTTTATTTATAAGAGCGTTTTTTCTTATTTTCAAATGTCTGTCTTATCAACTGTCGATGGTAGGTTTTAGGCCGACATCTATGTATGTATACGAAACAAGACGCAATTACCATAAGAGTCCCTACGCGCATGCGTAGTTCGCGCACTAGCCCTCTCTTACCCTCATGCAAAGGATCCGGAACGAAATTAATGAATCCTGGCGAATCTAATCAGGATAATCATATATTTTAATCGAATTATTGTATTGTCATCGGTCTTTGACAGGTGTGCAAAATTTTAATGTAATCTGTCCGTTTAAAGTGGGTCAAAATCGCGTCTTAAGGAGTCGGTTACAAACATACAAACAAACATACAAGTGAAGCTAATATAAAGCGTGTAAAAATGGTATAATTTGTTTTTTAGCAGTATCAGTATCGGGAGCAATGATATTTTTTACCGATACTATGAATTTGCATTCTCCTTTTGCGACTTGCGATTACAATTCACAATGCCGATCGGCTATTTTTATACGACCCCGTGTAATCTATAAAGCAGTGATTAATTTGTTTAAGAACCCATTTAAAGAAGAAACTGAACAGTCAATTTATTGTGTGTAATTTTACATGGACAGCTTTTTTGTTTACAAATTCTATGTGGGTCAATTAACATTAGCAGAAATATAGAGCATGCTAAGGCTTCAAAAATAACAAGGTGGTGATGTTAATTTGAAATAGCAATTATTTCCATTACTACCTGCAAAACGTAAGCGGGTCATTTGTCCTTGTAGCATCCGACACTGGGTTTTACGATGCAATCTTTCACTATGTTAAACAAATCTCTCCGGATGCCTTACGTTAATATTCAAAGCTATCTCGTATAGTAATTAGAATCGTGACAGCGAGCTGTAGGAGAGATAGGAATTGATAATTTAATTGCACTTTCTTACTAAATCTATTTATACAGGATATATTAAGGCTGCGATAGAAAACGAAGCCGGTGGTAGTTTTAGTGACAACGAACACAATGCAACTAAAAATTTAACAAAAAAATACTAACTATTTTATTTGTTATTATTATTATTTTTTTAAGAAAGAAGAGTGGTAATTACATTTATTTTTAAATAAACACTAGTAGAAAACAAGATAAAATAAAAATATAACATGACAAAGTAAATTAAAATATGCTAACTATATTTCGACAACTCTTGCGCTGACAATGAGCCAAATTGAGCTTTATGCTGCAGCATGGCAAAAGCAACATATATTTGGGTGGTTAATAGGTACATAGTTTTCCTAAAATAGTGAAAGAAAGAAAGAATATAAATTTATGATTGACCCACATTAAGATGAATAAAAACAAAATATAGTGTACTGTAAATAGTCTAGTTACTACCAAAAAGAATATAACTAAGTATTTTTTTTACGAAAAATAAGAGATTGCCAATAAAACCCCCATTCAGCTTTATTCTGCAAAACTATTGAAGTGCACTACAGCGCCGTACATACAGCGCTGATTTTCAATGGGGTGTCTGTATGATGGTTAGACAGTATGCAAAATGTACTCTGTGGGTTAGACGCTGTGTCGACAATTATTAAAAAACTTGACTGTCTTTTACGTCTCCCACCAAGCAAACAATGATCACCCTATATTGGCTCGATGCATCACGATTGAACGATTTAAATATTGTCATTTTTAGTATTTTCCTCGCCATTTTTCCATTTTTTTCTGACTGCTTTAAACCTTCTTTGCACTTCCACAAATATTTTAAGACCAAAATCAGAAAAATCAGTTTAGCCGTTCGTGACTCTTGGGTGTTTATTTATTAACATACATAGTCCTGACCCCACATTAATATCAAATCTTGTTTCGTGGGCATCAGGAACTACGAGAGACATTTCGCTCTCTTAAACACTCAGATAGGAAGCAAGTAGCCTGTGGTTCACACAAATATTTGTTTCGGCGCGGAGGTCGAACCCGCGGCTTTTCTTTTTACAGCCGGCGTCCAACCAACTGCGCCACGGAGGCTTTCAAAAGGCAACGCATGATGCGTTGTTGAAGTATCTATTTTTCGCGACTATTACCCACACATTGCAATATAATTTTTAAGGATATTTTCGCATGATTTTCTTTTATTCTAAACTAACGTCAGTCTTCTGTAGTCTTCAAAATTGTGGATTATTAAAATCGAAATAAGTGAACAAAAATCCGCGATAAAATCAGCAAAAATGTATAATTAATTAATTTTATATATTCTGCCGTTATTTTTGTGTAATTTTGATAAATTATGTTTGTTATATTTGATTATTTTGTTATATAATTCTACTAATATACTTTGAATACAAAGGTTGTTTCATGCCTGTAATTAGCGAGTAACTAGTAACTACTCTATAAATTGTAAAAGTTTTAAAATGCATGTTTAGTTTATGAACTATTGTGGTTTCATTTAATAAATAAATAAACGTAAAGTTGTTTTATTTAAAGAAAGCTGTACAAGTTAATAGTTAAATATTTTGACATGATGTTTATTTCCAGGTGGTCGTGTTATGGTGTCTCCTAGCAGTCGCGGCGGCTGAGGACGCTCCCCCCGGCCTTGTCTCCAAAGACAGCGACCATGACTTACAAGCAGAAGCTTCACATTCAGGTGAGGAATTAACTCCTTGTTTATTGCAATGGCGAGACTCGCTTGCCGTTCGCCTGATGGTAAGCGACACGACCACTCAACATTTATATTGGAACGAAGTTCCTTATCGCGCGTTGCGAAAGGGGTCTAGACAATAAAAAAAAATTAAGACCAAAAGTTGTAACGACACTTTAAAACATTTGACAATCGTTTTCTACAATTTTAGTTTGTTACCCTGCTGTCAGTCATCAACCCTTCATTCGATGTATCTTTGCCAATTATTGCTAAAATTAAGCCTGCTGATTAAGTTTATATTACTTTGTATTTGTTAATAATAAAAAAATATTATTATAACTCAAAATAAATAAAATTTTATTACAATTCCTTTACTAATTTATCGAAAGGAACTTCGTTCCATCCGGTTGTCCCTTTTATTTTTTACTAGTGGCCCGGCCCTGCTTCGCCCGTGTACAAATAGATTTTTGTACAATAATATGTACGTATTATACATATAAACCTTCCTCTTGAATCACTTTATCTATTAAAAAAAACCGCATCAAAATCCGTTGCGTAGTTTTAAAGATTTAAGCATACAAAGGGACATAAGGACAGAGAAAGTGACTTTGTTTTATACTATGTAGTGATTCTGGCCCGGCATAGTGACCACACTGCACCTGATAAGCGAAAAATCCGTCCATGCAGAGTATCGAATGGCATCAGACGGCAGTCACATGCCATTCATACAATGATGAAGGCCTGCTAAGATGCTTCTTCAGAATGGATAGTAGCAAAACCCAACATCATAAATTACAAAGCCAATAATGGTAAACTGCGCTTATGAATGGCGAGACGAGCATGCCATTTGCCCATTAATAAGCGATACGAGCGCTCATGAACAGTAACAAAACCAAACATCATGCACAAAGCAACGCTTGGTGAACTGCGCTCGCCATCCTGAGACATAAGATATTAAGTCTCAATATGTCCAGTAGTTACTCCGGCTACAATATCTTCTAAACCGAAACACAACAGTGCTTTAACACTGCTGTTTGAAAGCAACGCTTGATATTCCACTGCGCTCGCCATCCTGAGACATGAGATGTTAGGTCTCAATATGTCCAGTAGTTACTCTGGCTACAATGTCCTTCAATCCAAAACACAACAGAGCCTTAACACTGCTGTTTGGATAAATAGACATTGCGCTGGTACCTACCCAGGCGGCCTCTCATAATATGAGAGACCTGCCACCGGTAAGATTTTCCTATAGCACGAGACAAATTGTCTGCTAATATTCCTTCTTTTGTTTCCAGGTACCCAAACACAGAAGCGAGAGGCGGGACTCTCAAATTCGTATGGGGAGCCACTACCTCCAGACGCTTATGGACCTCCACGTGACATCTCTAATATAAGTAAGTGGTATTTAATTATAGATGTTGGTAGCTCACTGGTAGGCCTCTCATAATATGTGAGAGGTCGGCTGGGTGAGTACCACCGCAATTTTCTCCCGTCAAACAACAACTTAAATGCACTGGTGCGTTTCAGATTGAAGGACATTGTAGCCAGAGTAAATACTGGACATATTGAGACTTAACAACTATGTCTCAGGATGGCGAGAGCAGTGGAAAATCTTTGTTAATTCATTGTTTTTTGCAATAAATGTCCAGTAGTTAATATTGAAATAAAACTATTATTTACGTATTTTATCGCGGATTTGATTCAATTTTTAAACCGACGTTTCGATTACTTTACAGCTTTAGTCGTCACGGGGCGGTCTGATTAAATCCGTAAATAATAGTTTTATTTCAATGTGTGACATTCACGGAAATCTAAGAAACCAATAAGTCTCAATATGTCCAGAAGTTACTCAGGCTATAATTTCTATAATGCCTTATTAAATAACACATACCATAACGCATATCTAATAAGTATTTTCGGTAAGATCGTGTCCACAGGTCGTGTCAGTATAATAATGAATTTTAAATCAACATTTTCTGTATTTTCAGTTCCAGATCTCGGTCTACCAGCGCCCATATACGGGGTGCCGCTCCAAAACAACTTCCAAGACCCACCGCCCGGCGCCTACGGTCCCCCATCACCAGTAGTCTTTCCGAACCAAAACTACGAGGGTCCTCCACCACCCATCAGCAAGCCAAAACCCTTGTATGGCCCTCCCAAAATCTACGGGCATCCTAAATACCGTCCAAAAACATCATTCAGCCCTCCGAAGTTCTACGGCCCACCGAAGAAGCTATACGGCCCTCCGAAACAAAGCCTGCCGAAGCCGACTTATGGAGTGCCTTTTAAAAGCCCGAAGATCTTGAAGCCGTTCGGACCAAAGCCGGTGTATGGGCCACCGAAAATCAAGCCAGTATATGGACCTCCTGTGGTTAATACGCAAAGTTTGCCTTTAGATGTTCCGCCATTACAAGCGCCTACAGTGACCACAATTGAAACTAGTGTTAGTAACTTCGGTAATGTTGGTGCAAGTATTGGAGGTGGCTTCCACAATAGTATAGGATCAGGCGGGTCAAACTTTGGATCCAATTTGGACTTGGGATTCAATCTCCCAGCTCCTATTTACGGAACTCCTTTAGTCTCGTTACCAGTTGATTTGAAAGTACCTGCTGAGAGCTATGGACCGCCGTTAGATTCTGTAGGGCCTATTGGACCTAATGATCAACTTGTGGTGCAAGATTTATCCAATATCGGGCATTATGGACCACCACAGCCCGATCCAGACCCAAGACCACCTCATCCAGGGATCCCGGCACCGCCAACACCGCCCCATGTGCTATACGATGGTTGGAAACCAATTCCTGGCCTGTCCCACCCTGTAGGACATGTTGAAGAGACTATTTACCAGAATATAGGAGTAGGGGACCACTATGGGCCTCCCCCGCCACCGCCATTGCCAGATTTCCACGTAAACTTGGAGCAGTCATTCAACCAGATACACCTCGACCAACATTTGTCAAACGCGAACCAGCTGGGCTTGGAGCAGAGTTTGCCAAACGTTGATCATCTGCAAACATTCTCCAATGCTCAGATAGCTTCAGGTTACTCCAACGTACATCAAGACGCTCTGTCGCATATAGACCTCAATTCTATAGTGTCTGGAGGTGATTCGAACCACATCGACCAATCAAAAACGGTTTTCGAAGCGCATTACACTGAAAACCGGCAACCACAGTCTAATTTAGCTTTTGTCCAATCAGCTATAACTTTGGACAAGCCCTCAGATTCATATGGAGCGCCGCCTTTGGACTCGATATCTGGAGGACCTTACCCTGGTTCGTTAAGACAGCAAGGAGCGAAAGGATTGATCCCACCATCAGGAATTTACGGTGTTCCTCCAGGTAGCCAGTACGGAGCGCCTCCAAAACCACCCCCGGCAAACCTACCCCTACCTTACGGATCGGTCTCAGGGGGTGGCCACTCTATCCACACAGGAGGGCGTACTCCTAAACACCCTGTTAAATTCCGGGAATCGGTTCCCGAGGGATTACTGGAGCATATAGCGCAGACAACACATGAGAAAGATCATCATGGAATAGATTTGACTCAAGGCCCAGCGTATCTACCCCCTCCGATAAGGGATGCTAAAGACGTCAACCATCAGACTGGTTCTTTAGGATTCAACCTTTCAATCGAACCTTCTAATTTATACAGTCTTCCGCACTCCGGAAATCCAGTCAGCTTCCAAAATCAGCCTAGCAACCTTTACGGGTCTCCTATAGATTCGTATTCAGCTCCTTTACTTACTGTAGGAGACCATACAGCATCAGGATCTGTTACTAACCAAGTGACCACGACAATAGATGGTCAGATCTTAGCCAACTTGTCCAATTTAGACGCTGCAGCTATACTGAAACATTGCCCGTACCATGAAGCTATATTAAAAGCGGCTAAGTTTGGCGAGAAAATACCTATTGAACTAGCTAACAAATACATAGCTAGTTTTAATTCCTTGGGAAGCACTTTAGCTAAAAACCAACAAAGCTACATATCAACCAACTCTTTAAAAGACCAGTCAACTTCACAATCAGTAACCTCAGTCCAGACAACCAAGCAGCAGAAACCGAAATCATTAAACAGTAATGTGGACTTCAAAACCCAAAATATACAATACGTAAACGAGCAAATTCAGAAGACATCCGAAAAGATAAGAAGTTTGAGCGAAGAGACGAAGAATCTGCAGCAAAAATTGGCTTCTAGTAACCAAAATTTGAATCAAATCAACCAATACGAACACCAGTCTGTTAAAACGACGCCTTCTTACTCTATTCAAATTGAAGGTTCGAATGGTAAGGGAAAGAATCCTACGATCCCGCATGATCAGTTGCTATCAGAAGGATTACTGCAGAGTATCCTACAGGCTATAGAGCAGCCAGGACAAAGCCCTGTGAAAACAATACACAAGCAAATCCCACAGTCAGGTTTTGAAGATGGCTTAGTTCTCCCAGTAGGTTACGAACCAATCGACCGAACAAAATCAGACTTGGCCACCCAAAGCTCCGAAGTAGTACATAAAGTGATACCCGATTGTGATTTAAAAGCCGAAGGTTCTGAGAAACATGAAGTTATCGTTCCTCCTCCGAAGAAATCAGATCAGGATGTCAATGAGAATGATGTAGCCATTTTTTTCGATAAAGAACCAGTTACAGAGATATCTGTAGCTACTAGTATAAGTGAAAAGGTCGACTATGAATTTGGTAAAAAGATTTAGGTAGGATAGACGATAGTAGGGTCTAGTCGGAATGCTAGTGAGTGAAAGTTTCTAGAAAATAAAAACCTGTTTTATACTGTAGTATATTGACATATTCATACTCTTTGCATCTGTCGTCTCGAACTATACACAATAAGTGGTGAATAAGAACATTAAGATGTTGATGGAAATGGTGTAAAGACGTATACGACTAGACGAAACGAACCGATAAATATCAATAATTGGAATCTAATATAATCAACAGAGTAAATTTAATTTATAGAAATAATGCGACATTACTAGGAAATGAAAACTTTTTCAAAACAAATCGATTCATAATTTTGCTCATGATATTCTCTTTAATATAATTCGAACGATATGAACTAATGTGAAATATCACCTAAAACGTACCATTTTCAAGGATTTCTCATATTGCAAATTTACTTTCACGGAATACATTATTGCTACACAACTTTACGAGGAAAAGAAATTCAGAATCATCGAATAAGTATATTTGCGTTTTATTATTGCTCTTTTCGATGGAATTCGCTCACTAGCGCCATCTTGTGGAATGTCGCGCCATTTTAAAATTCGATAGTTTAATATTTTAATTTATAATAATTAGTTTTAATGCATTTAGAACTGAATTGTACACAACATATCCCTCAATAGTTATATCATTATTTATATAAAATTAAATGTACCAATGTTGACATAAACAATATTTTTCTGAAATAAGCTTATAGTTGGATAAATCTTGTGAAAATTGTGTATTTATGGCATTTTTATCGAAATATAGTTGTAGGTTATTAATTACACTAATTAATGTAATTTTGGTATACTTTAAAGTGCCGTATTACGAAAATATGCCTTCAAGATTTTTCGAGTATTAGCAAATAAGTTTAAATATGATTAGTAGCGCCATCTATCGAATTTGAGGCACATCCACAGTTCGAGAAGTCGGCCATTTTGGATGGGTCCCAAATTATGAAATAGTGTTTAAATTAATTTTAAAATAAGTTATTTGCAGTATTTGGGAGAGTTTTCACTATTTATTATGTTGCGAGTGAAATTGAAAGTACAATTGCGGTACAAAACGATAATTTAAGGCATGTATGGGAATAAATTATATTTATAAAATGTGTTGTTTTATTTTAAACTAAATATTCGAGTTGTTTTCCCTATTAAAGTTATTCAGTGCACACTATACATAGTAAGTAAAATAAATTAACGGATTATATTTTTTGAAGAGGCATCTTAGCAGACATAATTGTATCTATTGACATGGGAATGCTGTTCGATGCCAATAGATTTTCTGCCTGGGCGGCATTTGCGCTCACCATCAGGGCGCAATGCGGCTACTATGCCAGGCAAGAATAAAAAAATAATACTAATATCAACATTCGCCATGGTACGGTTGGTTATACGTTAGCTATGAACCAAGAGGCTGCGGGTTCGATTCTCGCACATAAAAAATGTGTGACTGCCAAACGAGTGTTCCTTAAGCATTTATGTCAGGTCTAGATGTTAATGAGAGTAAAATCTCTCGTAGTTTCTGATACACGGCACACCACAATCTTATTGTAGGGTCTGGACTGCAACAAGGAGTAAATATGCATATACATTGACATACATACAGGGTATATCAAGACTGCTACCGAAAACGAAGCCGGATGGTAGTTTAAGCGATTTCAGACACAAAGCAACACAAAAAGTTGCAAAAAAAAGCGTCAATTTTTTTTTTGTTATTTTTTCCTATGAAAATATTTGGGTGGTAAATGCATTTTTTCCTAAAATAATAGTGTATACCCTTTTATTTATAAATAATCTAGGGTATAAAAGAGTTTAAATTATTATTTTAGCAAAAACTATGGATTTACCACCCAAAAGTGACAATATTTAAAAAATCATAAAAAATTACTGTCGCGTTTCTTTGCGAAATTTTTAGTTGCATTGTGTTTGTAGTCACTAAAACTACCACCCGGCTTCGATTTCGGTAGCAGTCTTGAGATACCCGGTATATCTAGTATATTCTGTTGCCATAATAATATTAAATTCTATCTTAGCGCCTTCATTAAAAACACTCTTTTTCCAAGCTATATATAAAACCCTATTACACTAAAACTATTGGCAGTAACCTCATTTGTATTCAGTCACACCAAGTCACAGATTTCTTTTGACAAACGTCATTCATTTCGCAACACGCGATGCGACAGCCGTGCATGTCGACGCTGTGATGTCAGAATGCGGAGCAAACCCTAAGAATCCTGTTTTGTAAGTATTCAATATATAATCACCAAGAACTTATCTAAGACATACATAGAAGAAAGAAAGAAAATCTATTTATTAGTAGGCGCAACGCACATACATTATAGAATACATACATAAACTGACGCCTTTTTCCCAGAAGGAATAGGTAGATAAGCTACCAAAACAGCAGACAGCCCGCGTAGCGCAGGCAATTAGACGCCGCTTGTGAAACGAGGGATCGCGGGTTCGATCTCCGTAACGTGAGAAATGTTTGTGCGGCCCAAAACTAGGTATTTGTTTCGGGTCTGGGTGTTTGTGAGACCGAAAAGTCTCTCGTAGTTTCTGATACACTACACAAGACTCGATCTTCTTGGGGTCGGGACTATGTATGTGACTGTTGGGTGTTATTTATTTATTTAAAAAACCCGCGTTTCGAAATTCATTTGAAGCAATATTAGCAATATCACAAAAATGGAATCTGATTGTGTCAGGATGGCGAGCGTAGTGGAATTTCAAGCATTGCTTTGTAAGTCAATGTGTTGTTTGGGTTTGCTTCTGTTCATGAGCGGTAGTATCACTTACCATCAGACGAACGGCATGTTCGTCTCGCCATTCATTGAAAAAATTAACCTTCATTTTATAAATCGGTTTTAAAAGACGCAGTAGGTACCTACTTATGTTTTTATTTTCCTTTTTTCAACCGCGAGTGTGTGATTAGTGTTTTGTATTTTAGACAAAGAACATTGGACCCAACAGTTTCAGCGACTGGTAAGTACCTTAAAATTATTACTTAACTGTATCAGCTCATATACGTGTCGCTGCAGGGCACAGACCTCATCTACAATCGAGATTCGAGAGTACGATTGAGAGTGGTTAGTACAGTCCACCACGCTGGTCTAGTGCAGGCGGACTTTACACACCATCTAAATTTTACAAATCGCTATGGTATGCAGGTTTCCTCACGATTTTTTCCTTCATTAAAGTGCGTGGTGATTGACCATCAATACACACATGACTCCGAAAAGTCGGAGATGCGTCATTTGAACCCGCGACCACCGTGAACATGTTGGCAGCCGCGTCTAGTTCGTTACCAACAGACCACCACGCACTTATTATCTACACTAAAATTATAAAGAGGAAAACTTTGTTTGTTTGTTTGTTTGTTTGGTTGTAATGAATAGGCTCAAAAACTACTGGACCGATTTTAAAAATTCTTTCACCATTCGAAAGCTACATTATCCACGAGTAACATAGACTATATTTTATTTTGGAAAAAAATAGGGTTCCGTAAGATATTTGGATTTTTCGGACACAAACTGAAAAAAAATCAACCAAAGAAGTTACTTATTTTGCGTACGCTGCCTAAACTACAAAAGATAGAACCATAAAATGTTATAATTAATTGTCGATCTTATAAATATCTACAAAAAAGTCCGCGACACACTATACCTATCTATGTCGAGTGAGGCACAACAACCACATTCTTATTTAAAAATCTTGAATATTTTTTTTGGACTACATTTAAACGCGTTTATTTTACTCATGCTATTAATCCTTATCAAAATAAATTATTTCATCAATAAGTACAGTTTATGTTGATAATATTTTTGGTCTTTGAATGATTAAAATTGGACGTTTGGTTTTGAAGTTGTGGTGATTATTTATCATAGATGTAGTATATGTAGAACATAGATCGGCAATGTGTCATTTTGAGCGCGACCAAAACTGATTTACGATTGTGTGCGTGAAGTTTACACTCGTGTCAGTCAACATCTCTTTTATTTTCCAATATTTAAATTACTCCTTATCTACATAAAATTTTCTTATTATTATTGTTACAACACATAGCAAGCAAAAAAATTTTATAATTTCAGCGCAAGGTTCAATGTACACTCTGCTACAGCAGCGCCCTCTGCGTAACTTCGACTCACACACGTGCAGCAAGAACACTTTCTGTTGGCTGGGCGGTCTCGGCGCGGCCGGCACAGTGATTGCAATGTTGGTTATTGTCATAACGTTCCTGAGAGACGACCATCTTGCTCCTAAATCTATTTGAAATATATTATGTGAAGGATTTGGCGTTTTATTATGTAGTGTTAGGACTGGTTACTATTGTATATAAACGAAACAATTAATTCAAATGTAATTTGTTCTGTCCGCACTTGTCATATTCTTTTCGATGTCATTGTATGTGTATTCTTTATATATTAAATCCTTTACTGTTATATCAATCCTGCTTTTACTCTGCCTATAACCCATCATGTAGTTTAAAAGAATAGTGACGTTTTGCTTGCGCAAATGCAGTTATTTAAATGTACTAGATGTCCCTACTGAGATTTTGATAAATACGGGACAAATATATCCCATCAAAAACATCCTGTAAAAAAAATTACAAGTCTCGCAGCTCAGGTTTTCTACCGCAAAAAGTTGTGAGATGCATGTAATACCAAGTCGATTAATTTATTTAGTCCTTGCTTAAGGGACGTTCTGTATAAAGTTATTACGTAAGTTAGTATCATATCAATATTAAAAATTATTTACGTTTTAAATAAATATATCGACTTGGCCATCGCATGAAAACATAATGTATCGTACAATTTATACATAATGCTGCTGGCCAAGTCGATCTATTTATTTAAAACGTAAAGAATTTTTAATATTGATATGATACTAACTTACGTAATAACTTTACACAGAAGGTCCCTTAAGCAAGGACTAAATAAATTAATCGACTTGGTATTACATGCATCTCACAACTTTTTGCGGTAGAAAACCTGAGCTGCGAGACTTGGAATTTTTTTACAGGATGTTTTTGATGGGATCTCACGTCTTTTTGTAGAGTCCTACATTTTTCCTTTTCGGTACTTTTTACTTCTAGAATATCATTAACGATTTTTCTTAAAGCCTCTGTCTTATGGATTTTTCTTATTTTTGTAGGTATCAATTTATCACAAATATAGCGGATTGATTATTAATGTTCTTTCTTCATGGTAATTGATATTTTCGAGTTATTTAGTCTATTTATTTGCAAGTTTTTCTTCCTCATGTTTTTCTAGGAATGTTGTAGTTTCATGGGCTGAATACACCCTTTCCCTCTCTATACCCCCTCCTGTTATGCCTGATATATATACCTATCTACAACTATAATTCCATCATATACGGGTACAATGATTCATTAACAAATATAACTTTGTAATCCTATACATTTATATGGGATTACAAAGTTATTCACGCAGTTGATGTAACTAGGAAACTAGACAGAAATTATGGAATGTTTGAATTTTCCCTTAATTTAGATACTAAATACTAATTATATTCCAAATTTGAAGGTTCTATGTCTGCTAGAAGTACCATAGACTTTTGATGATCGGTCAGTCAGTCAGTGAGTGACAAAATTACGAAAGTTTGACAAGTCATAATTCTTAAACTACTGAATAAAATTGTATGAAATTTTAAATATACCGTGTTTACACAATGCCTGCTTAGTAACTGAAAATTCAGGCTTCTTGCTTTAACCACAACAAAGTTATGGGGGGTTGAAAATGGTCTGAATTGCTTCGAGAAAAGGATGGTACGACTGTGCCGCTTTTTAGCTCGACTTGGAGGAGGCACCCGCGTGCCCCCAGATCGTTAAATACATGTCAATGTTTTTAGCAATAAGACCGCTTTTTGTACTTTCAATTGATGTTATTTTTTTATATTGTGATGTTCTATTTGTTTGTGTACAATTAAGATTAAATAAATAAAATAAAAATGGTGTGAAGGAGATTATAGGCGGAATAACTACTGGACATATTGCTGTTATACAGCTTAGTAACACAAATAAACTCACGCCTTTTTACTAGAAATGGTAGGCAGAGGCGCTCCCACTTTTCGATTTTTACGTTCCATCCCACGATGCAAACCGATATGGGATTTTGCTATTAATTATCAGCCTGGAGTCAGAAATTTGCGCCCGATATGGCGATAGGTTCGCTACCTATCACATCGTGGGACGGAACATACAAGGCGAAATGTGGGTGTCCTGGTTGCAATCAGGGGAACCTCTGCTTACCCCTTCTGGGAAAAAGGCGTAAGTTTATGTATGCTTGTATGTAATTACCACCGGTTGCCTACCTGATACCGACACAGATAAAAATAAGTCCAGTGCCCAGTAAACCAAGATATTTGAGTAAGAAAGCTAACACAAAGTAAGTGGACAAAACAACCTAGGAGTCGATCTAATAACCCTTCTACACTGGCACGAACCAAATGGCACGATAAATAAAAATATAAGTATCAGATGAATAGCTAGTGCACTCAACACATATATTTATTTTTGAGCCTTCATTTGGTTAGTATTTGGCTTTTGTTAGTCTCAATGCAACAAGATTTGCGACGGCAATCAATATCAATGTGCTTGCTGCAAGCATTGGTTAGGTAGTCTGAACATCTTTGAACTAAAATATGTCTACTGTTTATGATAAAAGATTGAAGAATAACCATTTTATCTACATAATCCGCTTTTAACTAACAGCCTCAGTGGCGCAGTTGGTTGGACGCCGACTGTAAAACGAGAGGCCGCGTGTTCGATCCTCACACCGACACAAATGGTTGGGATGTTTGTGAGACCGCAAATTCTCGTAGTTTCTGATACCTACGACACAAGACTTAATTGATCTTCATGTGGTGTCAGGACTATGTATATGACTCTTCTTCTTCTACCTGGCGTTATCCCGGCCCGTGCCAGGGTCCGCCTTCCGGCAAATTCTCCTCCATTTCGCCCGATCTTCGGCATCCTCAATAGTAAGGCCATTGACCCTCATATCTTCCTTGACGACATCGAGCCAGCGCTTCTTGGGTCTACCCCGCGGTCGAGGTCCGGGAATATTGAGGCTCAGGCATACATTACCGACGTACTCCTGCGGTTTCCTTAGGACGTGACCATACCATCTCAAGCGGGATTCCTGGAGTTTATCAGCCACATCGCGGACACCAAGACTGCCACGGATGTGCTCGTTACGGATTTTGTCCAAACGCGTAACGTTGCACATCCACCGCAGCATCTTCATCTCCGCGACGTGGACCTCCTGGACGTGCCGCTTGAGGGCAGGCCACGTCTCAGAACCATACAGGAGCACCGGCCGCACGATGCTTTTATAGATGAGACCCTTGAGCCTCATCGGCATCCTGCGGTCGCAGAGTATGCCCGAGACCTCCCTCCACTTAGCCCAAGCAGCGCTTATACGGGCTTTGACGTCAAGGTCGATGTCACCGGACTCATGCAGTACGGACCCAAGGTACTTGAACTTGTCCGTCTTCACGGCAAGTTCGTTCCCTATCACGATGCTTTGGGGGTCCGTACTCCCGCAAGCCATGTACTCGGTCTTCGCCACATTTAACTTCAGACCACCGCTCTCGAGCGTCTCCTTCCACCGGTTGACCTTGCGCTCCAAAAGTCGCCGGTCCTCCTCCACCAGTGCAATGTCATCGGCATACATCAACAACCAGGGCGCAGGGTCCTGGATGTGAGACGTAATGGCGTCGAGCACAACACTGAAGAGGAATGGACTCAGCGCCGAGCCTTGGTGCACACCGACATCAATCGGGAAAGGATTCGTATCGCCAACGGCGGTCCGAACGAAGGACTCGGATCGGAGGTACATGTGTCTGATAATGTCCACATAGGCTTCCGGTATCCCTTTCACCCTCATCGCCCACCAGATTGCCTGTCGCGGCACACAGTCGAAGGCCTTCTGCAGGTCCAAGAAAGCCATGTGCAGTGGCGTCTTCTTCGCCCTGTATGCCTCGCCGAGCATCCTGAGTGCAAATATCGGGTCGGTAGTACCACTGCCAGGACGGAAGCCGTATTGACACCCAGAGACTGTACACTCTTGGCGGAGCCTGGACTCGATGACGCGTTCGAAGAGCTTCATGGTATGACTCATGACCTTAATGCCACGATAATTACCGCATTCCTGAACACAGCCTTTACCCTTGTACACGGGAGTTATCACACTCAACCGCCATGAGTCAGGCATGTTTTTGGTATTCAGGATGCGGTTAAATAACGCAGCAAGAAGCTCCACACCATGAAGCCCCAACGACTTCCACGCCTCGATCGGAATATGGTCAGGCCCTACCGCTTTCCGGTTCTTCATGCGACGAAGACTACAGAGAACTTCTTCAGGTGCAATAGGTGCAATAAGACCTTGGTTCGGGGGCAATTCAGGGTAGGACACTCCCAAAGGTATGGTGTTAAATAAACCGTGGAAGTAAGAGCGCCACCTCTCCTTCACCGCGCTAGCCTCACATACCAAGGCGCCTCGGGAATCCTTGACACATCGACATTTGGTAATGTCGAGTGTCGCCTTTTCCCGAGTCTTTGCGAGTCGATAGATGAGCTTTTGACCCTCCACAGTCTCCAACTTCTCATACAGAGGAGTCAGAGACTCGTGTCGGGCCTTGGCCACCGCTCGCTTTGCAGCGCATTTGGCGAGGTTGTACGCAGCGCGGTCTTCAGGAGAGTTAGTCGCTTGCCACTTTTTGAAGAGTGTCTTCTTCCTGAGAATTGCCTCCCGGACTGTCCCACTCCACCACCAAGTCTCCCTGTTAAGGGTGCGACCGCCCTTAGTTGTTCCGAGCTTCGACTTCGCAAGGGTGGTGATTGCTGATTGAATGCCGCCCCACAGTTCCCCCACATCTTCGATCCCCATACTATTTTCTAATAAGGGGATCAAAGCTTCGCGGAAACCATGCACAGCAGGTCCATCCAGCAACCACCACTTTATCCTTGGTGCTCGATACTCGGTCACTTTGGGTTTCGGTGTTACCTTCACATCCATAACAAGGAGACGATGCTGTGTCGTGAGACATTCTCCCGGGATAACCTTGCAGTTGGTCACTTTGCTGATGTGGCATCTCCTTATGAGCAGGTAGTCAATTTGTGTTGAGTGGGGCCCACTTTTGTATGTGATGAGATGTTCGGGTTTCTTTTGGAAGAACGTATTCACAACGGCCAGGTCTGCCACAAGGCAGGCTCTGAGAATAGAGTCCCCCTCTGCGTTACGTGCGCCAAAACCATAGCCGCCATGAACACGCTCATTTTCCCGACGGTCCTCACCTACATGCCCATTCAGGTCCCCACCCACCACAATGCTCTCGGATTGGGGCAGATTACGCATAGTATCATCAACAAGGGTCCAGAAGGCTTCTTTCTCCGACTCCGAACAACCAGCTTGCGGGGCGTAAGCACTGATCAAGTTGGTAACAACCCCCTCAATCATTACTTTAACCCGCACAAGCCGGTCACTCCGTCTGTCGACTTCAAGAATACTCTCCCGAACGCTCGAAGACAACACTACGGCAACCCCATTCCGGCCAGTGGGAGATCCACTGTAAATCAGCTTGTAACCCTGCCCGATATCCCGAGACTTGCCACCCTTCCATCGCGTCTCTTGAAGAAACGCGACTTGCACCCGACGTCTCTCGAGAACATCTGCAAGCTCTCGGCATTTACCGGTGAGAGAGCCAATGTTCCATGTGGCGAAACGGAGCTTGGTTGGTACTCGCGTCTTTGGCCGCGCCCGTACCGTGCGCGGTAGCCCTTGCCCATTTGTCACAGGCTTAGGGCGATGGGCCTGCGCGTCGTTTTGCGGCGACGCCCTAGCCGTACCAAGACTGTTCCCTTTTTCCATGTCATTTGATATGACGGAGCTTTTGGTATTACGTGGGGCGACCCGCCGTCTGACCCCCGCAACCCATAAATTGGGAACCAAAGGTTCGCCATTGCCTCGTTCGTAAGGTCAGCAGAGTGCACCGCGAGCAGGTGAGGTTGGCTTTGGTCCTTAGGTGTTGGTGGACCACTTACACCCCAATGTATATGTATATGACTATTTGATGTTTTTATTTATTTATCTACTAACTGTTACTTACATTCCTTAAGATTTCGCCATTCTTTATGCTCCCATGCGGGGCCCATCCATCACTGTCGATCTAATGGTCTCTAAATACAACCTCTTTGGTTCCAGAACGTTCCAAGAGATAACAAACAGCGGTGGCGACGCAATGGAGCAGCCGAAACCCCATCCCCAAGGCCGGGCCTATCGTAACGCGTTCAGAATCCGCGGACCAATACGGGGCGAAAACACGTGCCTAGCGAGAAACCTTATGATCATAGTATTAGTTGGAGTCTGCCTGTCAATGACCCTAGGCATCATAGTGATTGTAATCGTCGCTTTTAAAAAGTATGATAATGATTGGTTCAGGAAAATGTAATGAGGTTGGCAATATTGAGGTTTTATGGACGTCGTGAAGTTACAAATCATTTAAAAAATATTGGCGAGTGTTGTTCAGAACTACAAGTAATTTTGAATATATTTAACGTATAGTTTGAGATATTTGTTTACAAAATAAATCAAACATATTCGGAATGTAATAATATAACCATATTTTACTGGTGGTAGGGTCTTATATATGTGAGGTACCACCGCAATGTCTATTTCTCCAACTAAACAGCAGTTTAAATGCCCTGTTATGTTCCGGTTTGAGGGATTTTGTAGCCAGAGTAACTACTGGACATATTGATACTTAACATCTTATGTCTCAGGATGGTGAGCGCAGTGGAATGCCAAGCATTGTCGTATAATTAGTATTGTTTGGTTTTGATAATTTCCATGAGCGGTTGTATCTCTTACCATCAGGCGAATGTTATGCTGGCCTAACCATTCAGCGCAATAAAAAAAAAACAATGTTATTAAACTCTAGCGCAAGATGATCGTACACGGCCTATACAATCAGTGAAGAAGAAAATTGAATAGTGATTGAAACCGAATTAACGTTACAGCGACCTCTATATTAAGAGCGCTGGACTAAAAGATAAGCTCTGCAAAAATGTTCCAAATTCTATTTTCGTTATTTTGACATAGTCAGCTGCACTCTATATCAATGAATAAGGAATTAACGTTATAGTTTTCGAATTTAGTTTTTGAGACGCTCAAAAGACGCTTTAAATCGGCAGAACATACAAGTCTCCGTTTCAATGAGTGTCCATGGACTTAATAATATAGAGTCGAATTTACTAGCTGCAATCGTAATTTTGGTTTTTAAGATGCTCAAAGGATGCTTTAACTTGGCCAAAAAATAGTTGTTGCTAGATCCCCCAAACGAGAGGCCGCAGGTTCGATCAAGACAAATATTTTTGTGATCTAAAAGTATTTATTTCTGGTTTGTGTATTTGGGACCGAAAAGCAGTTTGTAGTTTTTGGCACAGACACAAGGCCCGACGTTAGTGTGGTCTCAGGACTATGTATGTGACTGTTAGGTGTATTATTTAAAAGCAGTCCAGTATTTTAGAGGTCAGGTGGAATATTTTTGTAACATATTCGCGTTATCCGTTTATTCATCAATATTGTCAATCTCGATTTGTAATGTTGAACTGTTCATAGATGTCGCTGTTTGCGAAGTATATTTTTAAATTAATTTATTATTTAGCGTAATATGTGATTTTTATATTATTTTATTCTTATGAACTGAATGATTTATTTTATATTATGTCCTTGCTGGAGATTTCAAATGATAAAGCAGAGATGAACTTTGTAAAAAATACGATTTTGTTGCTTTTATGCAGTAGACTCCGAAATAATAAATCTAATCACGATTTTCATAATAAAAAGTTATTTCTTATCTACTCTACTACTCTATTACTAGTGACGCGTTGTGTAAACAATGTGCCGCACCAACCGAGTCCAGACGCCGACCATAGAGACGCCGACCGCATCATCAAATGCAAAAACAAAACGCAATCTGATTGGTCTGTGAAACGCAATTTCACAAATGGCCGCCGTGCTAACCACATCAATATAATTTTTTAACACAAAATTCTATCCAATTCGCTGTGATCGCAACAAGAGTTATTATTGTGTTTAGTGTAAGATATAACTGGAGCGCATTTAGCATGTGCAGTTAGATTTTAAGAGTGTAGTTTGTAAGTGCGGTAACAATGACTCAGTTTTTACCTCCTAATTTATTGGCTTTATTCGCGGCTCGGGACCCGATACCATACCTCCCGCCGGCTGCTAAGCTCCCTCACGAGAAGAAACAGAAGGGCTACGATGGCGTCGGCGCTTTTCTCAACTGCTTTGAGGTTAGTGCGTGGTATTTTTTTCCATCGACCTTACTGACACTACACATCTAAATCAATGTATCTAGCTTATACAATGCCCACATCGTAAAACCTTGGATTAATTGTATATATGAGATTGAAAAAAGTAGGTTAATATGTATTCCAACATGATAAACATTGGAACATGCACAATTTACTTATAATATCACATTTATAAATAAAAATAACACGGTTAGCTCTTTTCTGCCAATGTGAAAAGCCAGTGTAGGTGGAAATATTCCAATAATGAAAACACAAGAACATACATATCACACATATCATGTTTAATCCTTTAACTATCTGTCTGTATCAGCCCATATACGTCCCACTGCAGGGCACGAGCCTACTATACAATCGACAGTACGATTGAGAGTGGTTATGGCCTAACCACTCTCAATCCTTTAATTCTTTATCATAAATAATGTTTTATATTTCTTCATGATTCACATAAAAAAATCCCTGAGATCGTCAGAGAACCTGAGGTTTAGAATGCATGTGCACTCTATGACTTATGGACAAGTCTTTGGCTGTTCCAATTGCCTTGACAGAAGCTGCCTAGCCGTAACACAGTAGCACGGAGTTCAAAGATTTTTAATTAATGTATGCATACCGCCATTTATATTATTCCAAGTGTTAGTTCGGTGAATATTTTTGTATGTATACATAAGTTTTGAAAAACATTTCTGTAAATAAATTATTCTTATTTAAGCTATCCGATAATGGAATACACTTCCTAATGCAGTAAGATGGGCACAAACATTATTGTCCTTTATAAAAATTATTAAAGTACACTACCTGCCCTTTAAACGGCTAAATTAGTCAAGTGATTGATTATTTATATATGTATGTATAAATTATTATTATATTTGTGTTATTTAGTACAATAAAGGATATAAATAAATACATACATACATAAACTCACCTTTTACCCAAAAGGGGTAGGCAGAGGTGCCAGGACACCCACATTTCGCCTTGTATATATTCTGTCCCTATTAGCGATGATATCCCGGACATCAGCCTGTTTGAGATTGAGATGGCCCTCAAACAACTTAAAAACAACAAGGCGCCGGGTGAGGACGGAATCACTTCAGAGCTTCTGAAAGCGGGCGGAACGCCGATACTTAAAGTCCTTCAGAGGCTCTTCAATTCCGTTCTCCTCGGGGGCTCAACGCCGGAGGCATGGAGCAGGAGCGTGGTGGTACTGTTCTTCAAAAAAGGTGATAACACTTTGCTGAAGAACTACAGGCCCATCTCGCTCCTGAGCCATGTCTATAAGTTGTTTTCAAGGATCATCACAAATCGTCTCGAAGGCTTTGATGACTTCCAGCCTCCCGAACAAGCCGGTTTCCGAAAAGGCTTTAGTACCATAGACCATATTCATACGCTACGGCAGGTTATACAAAAAACCGAGGAGTATAACTTGCCGCTTTGTTTAGCGTTTGTGGACTATGAGAAAGCCTTTGATTCGATCGAGACCTGGGCTGTGCTACAGTCTCTTCAGCGGTGCCACATAGACTATCGGTACATCGAAGTGTTGAGGTGTATATACAACAACGCTACCATGTCGCTCCGAGTACAGGATCAGAGCACGAAGGCTATTCCACTACAGAGAGGCGTGAGACAGGGAGATGTGATATCTCCGAAACTGTTCACTGCCGCGCTGGAAAATGCCTTCAAGCTCTTGCAGTGGAAAGGATTCGGCATCAACATCAACGGCGAGTATATTACTCACCTTCGATTTGCCGACGATATCGTAGTCTTGGCAGAATCGCTGGAAGACCTTAGCACTATGCTCGAAGACCTTAATCGGGTCTCCCAACAGGTGGGTCTTAAAATGAACATGGATAAAACGAAGATCATGTCGAATATCCATGTTGTGCCCACCCCCATTGGAGTTGGGGGCTCGACTCTCGAAGTTGTAGACGAATATGTCTATTTAGGACAAGTGGTCCGGTTAGGCAGGTCCAACTTCGAGAGAGAGGTCAATCGGCGAATCCAACTCGGTTGGGCAGCGTTCGGGAAACTTCGCGACGTCTTCTCGTCCAAAACACCTCAGTGCCTAAAATCGAAAGTCTTCGATAGTTGTGTGTTACCAGTGATGACATACGGCACCGAGACGTGGCCTCTCACTGTGGGCCTCATTAAAAGGCTCAAAGTCACTCAACGAGCCATGGAGCGGGCTATGCTCGGTGTTTCCCTACGAGATCGAATCAGAAATGAGGAGATCCGTAGGAGAGCCAAGGTTACCGACATAGCCCATAGGATTGGCAAGTTGAAGTGGCAGTGGGCCGGGCACATTGCTCGTAGAAGCGATGGCCGTTGGGGCCGAAAGGTCCTCGAGTGGAGGCCACGTACAGGCAAGCGAAGTGTCGGACGCCCGCCTACAAGGTGGACGGACGATCTGACTAAGGTCGCAGGAAGTCGCTGGATGCAGGCCGCTTCCAACAGGTCATTGTGGAGATCATTGGGGGAGGCCTATGTTCAGCAGTGGACTTCCTGTGGCTGATATGATGATGATGATATTCTGTTCCACAATGTGATAAATGGCAAGCCTATTGCCATATCGAGCACAAGTTCCTGACCTCGGCTTTGTAACCGTACCCTAGTACAACTACGCCACTAAGGCAGTTCGTTAAGTCGCAATATCTAATAATAAATATAAATTTCTCCCACAGCACCCATCAGAGACCCCGCCACCCACACGCGTGGAGACGCGAGAAGAGCGCCTCGAGCGACGCAGGAGAGAGCGCGCCGAACAGACCGCATATAAACTCGAACAGGAGATAGCCCTGTGGGACCCCACAACCAACCCGAAGGCCACTGCGGATCCTTTCAAGACGCTTTTTGTTGCTAGAATTGTGAGTATACCTTCATATTTAACTCCCTGTGCAAAAAATTATTTGTTACTTATTTATTGCAAGGAATTAACCCTAATCGCAAAAAAGGGATATTTATAGCAAGGACAATGTTGAGGCTAGCATGCCACTCGTCTAATGGTAAGCGATACAACCGCTCATGGACAGTAGTAAAACCAAACAACACCTTGAATTACAAAATATTTCTTGAAATTCCACTACGCTTGCCATCCACAAGGGAGATATGAGATATTGTCTCAATATGTCCAGTCCAATTAAAATGTCCTTTAAACCAAAACAACACTGCATTGAAACAGATGTTTGTCAGGAGAAATAGACTGGCACACCAGTATCCAGTCAGGTATCTATATTTCACAACAATGTTTTCTTTGAAAGATACTGTATTGTATCAGCCCATATACTTACGTAACGCAGAGCATGGGTCTCCTATACAATCAAAAGTACGATTGAGAGTGGTTAGATATAGTCCACCACTCTGGCTGCTGCTATTAAAAACACTATTATGAAAAGTTTGATGTCTCATATTTGGCCATAAATTCCTTAGTCAATGGAACTATTGTTTGCTAATGTATTCAAATGTGTTTCTTTCAGAATTATGACACATCAGAATCTAAACTTCGAAGAGAGTTTGAAGGATATGGACCTATTAAAAAAGTAAGTTATATTTTGACTGTTTTTCTTTTCATTGTCTAATCCATCTAAAGTTTTCTGGAAGTCATCTCCATTTTGCGATAAGACCGCCGATTTTTAAACTTATTGTTATGTTTTAGTTCCTAGCAGTAATGGGAATTAATGCTATTTCAAATTAACATCACCACCTTATTATTTTATTATTGAACACTTAGCATACTATATATTTGGGCTATTGCTATATTAATTATTTCCCCCCACATAATTTGTAAGCAAAAGAACTGGCCATATATTATAACCATTTTTCACATTTTTGTATGAAAAAATAACAGGAGTAAAACCGCGAGTTACATAACGCACCTTTAACATTATAGAGATCTAACTAAAAAATCACTAAAATCACCCGCACTAGGCCAGCGTGGTGGACTATATGGCCTAACCACTCTCAATCGATTACGATTGTAGAGTAGGCCCGTGCCCTGCAGTGGGACGTATATGGGCTGATACAGAACTAAAAAAATCTTATTATTTTGGAAACATTCATAAAAAAATTGTAACTTACGAAATTTTGTAAGTATGGAAGATACATCGAGAAAACCGATTAATACATTTTTCTGCCTTTCATGCGTCAATGAATCCTTCTTTAATAACGTGTCGATAGGTCATTTTAAGCCAAAATATGATAAAAAAAAAACAAAATCTATTTTTTATTAGGTCACTCTAATTCTAAAGTTTCAATATTATGGCTGGCTACGCCCATGGTAATTGTTTTTTATATTAAAATATGTCTCTTTATTTCAGATTTACATGGTATTCAGCAAAGAGAGCGGCAAGCCTCGAGGCTACGCGTTCATAGAGTATGAGAGGGAACGGGACATGCACTGTAAGTTGCACGGAGAGGAGCCCTAACCAACCCGCTGGCATTGTGATCTCTTCAATAACAATTTGTCAACTACTAAAATAGCCCTAACTAAAACCTGCACATTAATAAAATAAATATCTCCCCAATTATAAAGCAAGGGAACAAAAAAGTAGGATTTGAAATTTATTATTTTTTTCACCGAGAACCTATAGATGAATTTAAACGGATGAACAGAAGAGCTTCATGAAGTCTATAAAAAATGGGTATATGCTTATATGCCTTTTGAATTAAATACCTTTGTTATAAGTAAATAATTACAACTAATAGCTTGGATAAATTATCTCGGCACCCTATACCAGAATGCTATGGTATTTGCCATAAAAAAAAACTAGGCTGGTAGCCTTTAGCTTATCACATAGCGACACCCTAAATCTAGACCCTAGCAAGAAATGAGGCAGAAAAAAAACCTTTAGCTTCTTGGACCAATATGGTCACCCAACCATTTTCCATTTGTAACGTAAAATGGTTATTTCATTTTACATTTTAATTCAATACACCATACTGATCCAAAACTTTAAAAAAGTCAATGAATTAACAATGAAGAGATCACACTGCTGTCGCCTATATATTGATGATATTTCTCAATCCGCCGGCTTTATGGCCGCCTCCGATAGACATACCTCTGTTTAACTTGCGGTTAAATACTTAACTAAAGGCTAAAATGACTAATGAATTGTAGAGTTAAAAATTAGCTTATAAAAGTACCCTGAAATAGTTGTAAAAGTATTTTAAAAGTGCGTTAAATCGAGGTGTTTGCGCATCTCGTGCGCTTTGTTCATGATGCCTTTTCGGAGGGATCGTTATTTAAAACTATGTACAACAGTTAATTAAAAATTTGATTATTTGTCTTCATATACATTGATTGACGCCCCAGTCGACATAATTTTGATATTAAAACATGAATTTAATTTGTATATTTGTATAATCACGAACCGACGCTGTAGCAGAATTATATGGCTAAGTAAATTATCAAATATAATTTAAAAATTATACATCACCTTTTGATAACTTAAAGTCGCTCTAAAATTATATTTTTGTGTAAGACGGTATTATTTTCGGTATATTTTAATTTTTTTGCGAGAGGTCTCTCGTATGTGAGAGGCATATATAAAATAAATAAAAAATAGCAACTCCAGCCCGGATTTATTGGAGAAATTAATTAAGTTTTTTTTTGTCTTCGGCTCTGTCAACAAAATATAATTTTACTATGAAAATTAGTATCGATGCGAATATTATTGTCCCCCGATGAAACTTATTTATTGTATATGAAAAAATGTATAATTTAAATAAATATAATTGATATCCAGGCCCGGAGTTCTTGGAGAAATGAACTTGAAGTCCAGCAAACTTCTTTTTTATATATGAGACTGAAGAAAATGTAAAGTTTTATGATAATTACTTTTTTGTATAAAAATATGTTCCCGGGATAGAACAGGAAAACGTTTTAAGGATAAATCATAAAAATGCTATAATAAAGTTTAACCAGTGTCGGTATCTGAATCCACGATATTTTTTTAACGGGAATAGGCATTCTCGTTTTAAAAATATTGTTGGACGGTAAAAAAGCTGCCAAGTTGACAGCGTGACAGCTCTGCCATAATATATTTGCATCTCAGACAATGCGAACGTATATTTTGATACCGTTTTCTAATCTGATAATCTCAAAAATAAAAGTGACGCAGTGAAGCCTTGAAAGCATAGTTGAACCCCGCAATGTTCGTTTTTTTCGCGAAAAAGTTTTGTTTTAAATTGCTTTGAGGTTAGAATTAAGGCGCATAGTACAGTAAAAACAAGTTTTTTGCGGCACACAATAAAAAAGTGTCGATACCTTTTTGATAAAAGATAAAAAATATTTTTTCCTTTTATTTTTTTCGCGCGTTTTCCTCCGACAAGGCGTCACGAACACGACAACCGAATGTTTAGGTGCAAAAAGTAGGATTTACGCGTTAAAGAACACTCCGTTGGTTGGTGATTCATTGCAATGTAATAAATTGATGTTTTTTTCTATTTCACACCACAGACTCAGCCGTTTAGACTACCGAGATATCTGGCTCCTACCCTCTATAATAGGTTTGTATGTGGTAAGACTGCATACATTATGGAATGTCAGAAAAAAAAAAGTAAATTTATACAAAAAAATGGGCGTAGTCGTTGGAAAAAGGTTTTTTAACTAAGTGAAAAGCGTGTAGTCGTTTTTTTTTATGTTTTTTTATACTTTTTGTTATAAAAAATGCGCATTTTTAAAATTGCAAATCCAATGCGCGTCAGGAAATACGGTAATGTACGATTTGCCATCGTGGTGAGTTCGGTTTTTAAAGTAAGTAATTGAGTAAGTACAGTGGACGGTAGGTATGGGCGGTGGTGGTGGCGCGGACGGTAGCTTGAACAGTCGCTAAGTGTAAAAAATATATATATTACATTAGAATTAAAGTATGAAAGTTGCAGATGTTTTTTTGCAAAAATATAACCAAGAAAATGCAAAAGAGGATAATGCTACTTAAGGATTGATTTTTTAAATTATTTTTTACAAAACAAAAAAGATATGACACGAATTAAAAAAAATAATAATACAAAATAAGGTAAGATAATAAGATGATTGTAAAATAGATTTTATATTCTTTGGAAAATAAGGTAAGTCACGAAGGTGAGTCGGAAAAAATAATAGTTCTTGGCTGTTTCAATGCGAACCGTTTGCTCATCACCACCGATGTGAAAAAAAAAACTAAAAAAAAAAAGAAAAAACGGTAGGTATGCCTTTATATATTTACATGTGTTTATACGGCGTCACTCGGCTTGGTCGGTAGGTATCATTTTTATTATTACTGTCACTCACGCAACGTAAAAAAACTATCGAAAACCCCCCTTCTCCCCTCCCGCCACGAAATTCGCACAAAAAACTCATTACGACACTTATACGTGATATTTTTCTCGCAACGAAATGTTGTATCCGTTTTTATGTATTGAAATCGGATAGGAAATTTCGCGGCGATTCCAAAATTTCATGATACGGTGTGTGATTTAGTATTTTTGTACGAATTTAATTTTCCTTGCAGGTTTCTTGTTTAATTATTTTGTATGTAAGTCCGACACAATCCGAAGTTGTGTTGGAAAAGAAAACCGCGTGTAGCAATATGTATATGTAATATGCGTGTATATGGACCTTATTTTTAATTGTCAGCAGTTTAAAGCCAGAAATATTCGGTAATATCTAACGAAATTTTGATTCCCTACCATATTTTTTAAATATAAAAAAGCAATTGTAATGTTTTTGAGTCTAAAATGACCCAAAACATTATTTTGAAGCACCATAAAATATGAATCTTGAAATAAAAACTGTTTTGCGAGCTTTTCTGGTCTTTAGTGGGTTCGTATAAGTGAGCAAATTAAAAAAAAGTTTTAAATTTATAGTTTTGTAAAAAAAAAAAACGATTTATGCACTGACTTTTTAGTGGAGTTTTTTTGGCAAAATGAAAGCACTTATGCGTTGTCTTATAATTTGCAGTCTTTGAAAAACATTAAAATGTGGGTCTATGTATTCGTTTTTCACGTCTTTAGCGGGCGCTCGGTGGAATATTTTAATAGTTTGCCATTTATGTCTGTATTATTTGGCTTAATTAATTTTGGATAATATTACTTACTCGCGCAATTTTAGAGCATTTCCCCTTGCAAAAAATACAAAAAATTATGTATTAGAAAGTTGTTCAACTAAAAATTATTAAAACAAAAACAATTTGACAGTTAAAATATTGTAATTTTATTCTTTTTAAACATATTGTATTCCAAAAGTTTTTTTTCTTTTGCAAAAAAAAAATACCTTTACCATATTTTTTCTCATTAAATTCCACAATTACCCGAATATTTCTACCGCGCCCCCCCTAAAGACCGCATAACCACGGTATACAACCTCATCTGACCGCGTACTATATCCACAGCCGCGTACAAGCTGGCGGACGGCAAGAAGATCGACGGAAAACGAGTTTTGGTCGACGTGGAACGAGCTCGGACGGTTAAGGGATGGCTGCCACGAAGGCTCGGTAAGTGATTATATCATTATCATTATATCAGCCACATGTAGTCCACTGCTGAACATAGGCCTCCCCCAAGGATCTCCACAATGACCTGTTGGAAACGGCCTGCATCCAGCGACTTCCTGCAACCTAAGTCAGATCGTCAATCAGCAAAGATTTAATTTTTTACCAAAAGGTTTTCAAAATTATCTGATGGGAATACATATAAAAAGATAAAGTATACGAAACTTTTTCCTTTTTTTTTAGATTTTGTTTAGCTATTAAAATTGCATTGTGTCGTTGAACTGACTTTTCAAAGGAACAGCGAAAAGCAACTGTTTTATACTACGTAAAATTGTTATTCATGTGTATGCTGAAAGACATGTTTTAAATAGATAAATATATGGTGGTTTGGAAGAGGTCCTACCTATCCTACCTACCATGACATACGGTGCTGAGACTAACGCCCGAATACTGGAACGCAACTTAAATATAAGTTGCGCTTCACTACGTTAACTCCGTTTAAATGTACTGGCTAAGTGGGCCGTGCACTGTTAAGAGCCACATATTATTTGAATGGCGTTCCAGTATTCGGACGTTAGACACTTACTGTCCGATTAATCTACCAGCTTAAGGTCGCTCAGCGAGCTATGGAGCGTGCTATGCTTGGAGTCTCGGAGAGAACAAAAGTTGTAGACATAGCATAGGATTAGCATTATCATTGGTGTAAATAGCAATACCGATCGTAAATAGCAAGTGAAGTCGCTAATAACATTTCACGAGATATAAATAAGCTAAATATTGCTATTTGCGTTTGTGATTCACAAAGCTGATAGGTTAATATTTCTATAATATTTCGTGTAAAAATGATGCGAGTGAGTTTTTTAAGGAACCCCTTTATAGAAGAAACCGAACGGTAAATGTGTGTAATTTTAGATGTGAAAAATGGTTATATTATGCCCTGTAAAATATACGATGTTAATTGTGACAGATCGCAGTAGGGATGAGGGTAGTGTATAAACGTTAATGAATCTATTCGATTATTATTTTTTCTATCTTGTTATCGATAATTGCGTGATTAATGTATGGATTTTATAAAAGTTTTTTATTTATTTATATTTATTATTATTACTTTAAAAATAAGTTATTACTAATACTACAATAACAGCCGTCCCACAGTGGCGATTTCGGCTCGTGCTACTAACTATATTATCGGTAACTTTTATTCAATGCACATTTTTTATTATATATTGTGGTTAATCATTATGCGTGGCACATCTCTAAGGGGGCGGTACCCGTCCATGAAGTACAGTATTTATTTGTATGACATTTTAACAAAAAAAAAACGTAACTATAAAGGCGTGAGCTGTCACAATTATCATCGTATATTTTACAAGGCGTAGATTTTTTTTATTACAAATTTTGGTGGAGCAATTAGGAATAGCAGAATTAATATAGCATGCTAAAGTTTCATAAATAGCAATGTGGTGATGTGCATTTGAATCAGCAATAATTCCTATTACTAGTTTTTAGCGTTGTAGAAGCAACATTGAATTGCATGCCATTTTTTATACTTCCGACTGTTAAATTGTACAGGCAGACTTTTCCCAGTTAACTTTTGTGAGAAGCAGAAATCAGACAAAGAGGGTGTTGACAAGAAAATAATAAAATAGATATTAGAATATATATATTTTATGAAAGACATGATAATTTATGTTGACAATTCTGCCATTTGTTTGAATTATAATTTTCGCTTTGACCGTATTCTCTTTGTAATCAATGTTGTTTTGTGATTAGATAGATATTTTTGAATGATGGGTAAACGCATTTTCTTGTCAATCAATGTTATTTTATGATTAAATGGCATTGAAATAATATACTAGAGGGGATACTGCAAACAAAATGTTTGTAACAAAATGAAGGGTACATTCTATTTGTCTCTGTCACGCTTAAGGAGTAACATATCTTCCCTCTCGCTTTAATGTGTACCCGTGTGTACCTTACGCAGAGATTTTGTTCCCGATGTCCGCTCTAGCATAATACCTCAATGTTGCTAACCCGCACTAGGCCAGCGTGGTGGACTATATGGCCTAACCACTCTCAATCGTACTGCTGATTGTAGAGGAGGCCCGTGCCCTGCAGTGTGACGTAAATGGGCTGATCTGTATCTGTATCAGCCCATACGTCCCACTGCAGGGCACGGGCCTACTCTACAATCGTAAATACGATTGAGAGTGGTTAGGCCATATAGTCCACCACGCTGGCCTAGTGCGGGTTGGCAGACTTACATACCATAGAAATTTTTATAAATCGCTATGGTATGCAAGTTTCCTCACGATGTTTTCCTTCACCGTTTTTAGTGCGTAAATGGGCTGATACAGAAATGGCAATATTTTTGAATGTTATGTATTGGTTGTGTAAAGGCGGTGGACTCGGAGGCACTCGTCGTGGAGGTGCAGACGTGAACATCAAGCATTCCGGCCGCGAAGACAACGAGAGAGAGCGCGAGCGCTACCGCCTCGAGCAGCGCGACCGCGACGAGCGCGCCAGGCACTCGCGCGACAGAGGTACGGACATACAGTATCTATAATATAGAGGGAGCGCTGGAACTTCAAAAACAACAAGCTTATACTCAAATGGAGATTGCATTCCGTATATATAAATGAAGCACAAAAATTTGACCTTGAATGCATAGCTGTTGCCTGCTATCCTTTTCTTTAGAGTGAGAATGAATGAACTAAAAATCATGTTTATTATGATAAAATGGTCGTGCCGGGACACCTTTTTCTGCCCTCCTATTGGTTAATATTTGAACAGGTTGTGCAACATACATAAATTAAATGGAAAAAAGTTTAAAAATAAATAGTTTAGGGCTATTTAATTTCACTCAAACTAGTTTTAAAAGGATAATAGCTAAATATAATTTTGGCTATCAAAGGAAGTTATAGCAATTTATTGCTAAATGATTCAATTTTCACTAATATAGGAGCGCTACCAACGTTACGAACAAGAAAATATCTACGTTTTTCAAAACGCGAATGTATGACAGCGCTCCCTCTGTATTATAAATCCTATAAGGTACTGCCATGGAGTTAGTATTATAACTGGAATGCTCACTTCGTGTGACATGAAAACTGAACATACCTTATGTCTGTGACTTATCCTCCTAAGGCCTGGGATTTTGAAATATGTTTTCATATAAAAATTGAAATTGCTTCCTGTAGGACAAATTGACAGTCATTGTTTAGACCTGACCATATTGAACTTACAGTTAGTACTATGACTGAACGATCTATCAATAGAGCATTATCGTTTTACGTAAATACACATCAACTTTGTACTTTTAGAAGGACATTCGGGCATAATTTTGTCACATAGTAATTACCAGGACTTACAGATGATCGCCATTTTGTTCTTTAGTAAGTCATCCAGGACTTAATTGGCCTGGCATAGTGGCGGCATTGCACCTGATGGTAAGTGCCAATGTCGCCCAGGCAGAGTATCCATTGGCATCGGACGGCAGTCCCATGTCAATGGAAACAATTATGCCGGCCTGCTAAGGTGCCTCTTCACACCACGCCGGAAGGACCCAGGATTGTAGGAAGGAGGGAACACGTGAGACGGCAAACAATTCCACAGCCTGACGGTGCGGCACAAAAACGAATTCGAGAATCGTTAAAGTTTATTGGACAAGGACCACAGAATACTAACTAACAGAAGTCAAGCTCCATACAAAGCGCGCTAAATCAACGCACACATAGACAGCGTTCACCGACACGATATTTCAAACCAGTCGAGACCACTGCGAGCGCGAGTGTCACCCGCTTCGGGCACGCAAATGTAAGATGTTTTGTGCAAACATGGAGCAAATGAATAAATGTTATTACACTTGTATATAAAACATCAGATTATAATAATTGAATATTAATTTCATTAAAGAAACATATATTATACAAAACAATAAAAAAAACTTAGAATAATGACATACACATTCTCAGCGAGTTCATAAATAAAATTAAAATGGTTTTATTGTATTATTGTGTTTTATATATTTTATTTTAAAAATTCAATCAAACGATACGAGTGCTATTAACACGATACGTGTTTTCGCATAAGCCGGAGTTAACGACCCTAGCGCGAACGCCGAGCGTAGTGTGAGTGTGGCAACAAAAGTGAAGTACATACACAAGCTTGACTTCTGTTAGTATTGTGTGACAAGGACAGTCCAGTTGTAGTTACTGGCTTGTTGCCGGCAGCGGGCGCGCCGGGCCGGCGCCGCACTCGGTCGCGCTCGCGGCGCCGCTCCGCCTCGCGCACGCGCCGCCGCGACAGAGACGACACCGACAGGTAAATTATTCACCATATTTTTTGCCATAACTGTAGTTTTTTTAATTTTTTATAGCTGTGAATGGCGAGACGAGCCAGCCGTTCGCCTGATGGTAAGCGATACGACCGCTCATGAACAGTAGCAACATTCCACTGCGCTCGCCATCCTGAGACATAAGATGTTAAGTCTCGATATGTCCAGTAGTTGCTCTGGCTACAATGTCCTTCAATCCGAAACACAACAGTGCATTTACGCAGTGTTGTTTCACGGGAGAAATAGACATTGCGGCGGTACCTACCCAGATGGCCTCTCACATATGAGAGACCTACCACCAGTAAAGAACCAGTATTGATAAATTCATACTCTTAGCATCTGTCGTCTCGAACTATACACTACGCGTACCAAGGGTGAGTGAGATAGATATAGAAGAAGATAGATCAGAGACGTGGAGGACGGAACGGGGTGAAGACGTGGTGTATAGCAAACGAGCCGATAAATATTAATAATTATATTCTACTACAATGTTACACATATTAACCGTAAATAGCGACTATTACAATACCTATTACTGGAATCGAGTATAACAGCTCACACAATAGGTCCCATTTAAATGTAATAATGAATTCCGTGGTGCTTTACAGCTGGCTTCTCCGGATGTAAAAGTCTTTTTGGGAGGTTATTTACCTCTTTATTTCGTTGTTTTGTCACCCGCTTTGCACGGAGGGAAGTGGACAATAATTTATTTCCAACTCCTCCTATTAATTTAACTTCCTGATTGATTTCGTTGCGAGTTAAAGACAAGTTAGACATTCCCGGAGACTCGCCGAGCTTCAATGCTCGGTGTCATTACATTGCGTGCCACTGTTGATCCTGCGACACAGGAGTTGCAGTGGTGGGTGTGAGAGCGGGACAGTCTCCAGGTAACTTATTCACACAAATATAAAGTACCAAACCATGCAGTACGCAGTACGCAGTACCCTTTAACACATCATTGTGTACAGAAGACGGCGCCGCTCTCGCTCGCGCTCGGAACGTAGACGTCGCTCCAGAGATAAGGAGCACAAGGACCATAAAGAACACAAAGATCGCGAGAGGGACAAGAAGCGTCCGCGCCGCGACAGGGAACGGAAGGAGCACAAGGTCAAGCCCGAGGACATCAAGGTCAAGCAAGAACCCGCCGACGGTGCGTACACAAACTGACATGCTACATGGCGATAGCGATAGCATAGCAAATAGCATGCCGAGGCGATCATAACTAACTAATGCAAAAAAACGTTATTAAAGAAGAACCTATTGACGCATGAAAGGCAGAAAAGTGTATAATTCGGTCTCCTAGATGTATTTTTCAAAAATACAAAATTTCTAATGTTAAAAATCTTATTTTTGGGAAACATTCATTAAAGATTTGTAACATAAGAAATGTACTTATGGAAGATACATCTAGAAGACCGATTTATACATATTTCTGCCTTTCATGCGTCAATAGGTCCTTCTTTAATAACGTGTTGATAGGTCATTTTGGGCCAATGTATGATTAAAAGCCAAAATATATTTATTTAATTAATTTTAATTCACACAAGACTGGATGTTAGTGTGGGGTCTGCACTATTTATGTGAGTGTCTGTATGTCTGTATGTATGTATGTGTTTCAGATTACCCGGAGTTCTCACTGGGAGGTGGTTCCCTGCTCATCAAACAAGAGCCAGAAGACAAATACAACCCCGACGACCACAACGGGGACCATTACAACTACTGAACATTATTCTACATTATATATTACTGTACCACACCATAAGAGTTTTATTTACTACCCATTGAGATAAATCTTAGAGTAATGGCAATAATTGCTATTTGAAAATAATTATTTTCAAGTTATACATAGCAGCTATTGCTAACTACTTAAATATTTATATGATTTAAGTTTCATTATCACAATTAATACTTTATGTGCAGTTCAACTCAACATTAGTAAAATAATTCCATAAAAAGTTCCATCGCCCTAAGATAGCATTGCCACAGTTTGTTATAAAACTTATATCTAATTTATATTGTTTATATTTGTATTTAAAACTTTTAGATAACTTTTTAACAACCATTAAAAACTATAATACACAATTTCACTATGCGATAATGTCTATTCTGTCTGTATCAGCCCATATACGTCCCACTGCAGGGCACGGGCCTCCTCCACAATCGAGAGTACGATTGAGAGTGGTTACATTGTAACGGATTAATTGATGGATTACATAAGGCTTTCGCAATTATTCGCTGCTTTGGCGAAAAAGAGTATACTGATTCTTCGTTCTGGGTGACTTCGCTACTTTCGGCCGTAGTAATTATAACATAAACATATTCATATAAAAATATTTTGTTGTAAATTAACCACAAATTATTAATGAACTGCTCTGATTAAACCAGGGACCGAAACCGGTATCGAAAATACCGGTATTTTTTGGTATCAACCGAAAAAAATAATACCGGTATTTTTAATGGTAACCGGTATCCGCCAATTTTATTCGATTCCTAGAATTTAACCGGTATCATACCGGTAACCGAAATAAGGGTTACCTTTATGTTTCATGCGAAGTTCCATAGAAGTCAAAGCGGGGGCAGTGCCTGTGTGTGGTTATACCGCCGTTTGTCTTTACTAAACATTATGGCACTATACCACACAATTATCTTTACTCATGTCATGAATTTTTCAACAGAATTACCCACCAAAATTGAAATGAACCGTATCCAGCGATATTGTGTAAACAACACGACAAGTATGATTTTTATTTGTTATGCAACAACAACGCATTTTCTTTTGCATTCAAGGTCTTTTTAGGTTACCGGTATTAAAACGGTTCCCGTATATAAGGGTAACCTTTATATTGCGTCATAGCGGTTACCGAAATCTTAAAGGTAACCGAAATTCGTCGATACCGGTACCGTTATGTCGAATGGGTTTCGGTCCCTGGATTAAACCAACTTGTAAATTTTGTAATAATTCACTACATTGTAAACTGGTTTTGAAAAGAGCAACACTAGAGTTTCTTGCCCGTTCTTCTCTAGTGAAAACCGCTTTCCGAACCGGGTGGTAGATAAAAAATGACTGAATCTAAATGATGTTGAACATATTAATGGATTCAATAAATTATTTTCATTTCATTAGGTCATATAGTCCACCACGCTGGCCTAGTGCGGGTTGGCGGACTTACATACCATAGAAATTCTTATAAATCGCTATGGTATGCAGGTTTCCTCACGATGTTTTCCTTCACCGTTTTAGTGCGTGGTGATTGACTATCAATACACACATGACTCCGAAAAGTCAGAGGTGTGCCCTGGGATTCGAACCCGCGACCACCGTGAACATGTTGGCAGCCGCGTCTAGTCCGTTTACCAACAGGGCAAGCACGCACTTATACAATTATTTTGATTACAATGTCTATTACACAATAAAATTACTTCAATGATTGTTTAACAACGCAAACGGCAAACGTAATGAAAGTTAGTAAAAAAAAAACACGACATCCACGGCAAAACACAAGTACTCGTGCCGCCCAAATCAACAAATATGCGTTTATGCAACAATGGCCCTAAACGTCTATAGCCGTGGTTCCTAATCTTTTTAGGTCCGTTACCCCTATGATCTAAGGGCTTAGAATATCTATAATATACATGGAGCGCTGGTACTCCAAAAATGTAGCAAAAAATTAGTGTTGAGTAGGACATACAAGGGGCAGTAGTACATTTGTCCCGTACATGACGTCAAAATGTAAGAGCGGCTCAACTTTAAGTAAATACTCTAACGGCCGTTCTCAATATCCTATCTATCTTTAACAAGGGGTTAAAATAGCTACCATGACTATTTCGGTACAATACTACGCTTCATAAAATAAAAATAGGCATATTTATTTATATAATTTAGCTATCTATAAATATGTGCAAAATGTTTCTACCTCTTTATCTTTGTTAACTGAAACAAAAAGCATCTAAATATCTAACGAAATCTCTTGTTAAGGATAGATAGATTATTGAGAACGGCTGTAAGTCTAACGGTGACTGATTTTACCCCTCCTCCCAAGGATGATCTCAAACAACACGTTAATACTTAGTTATACGTAGACTTTATTAAACTTAAAACAATTGCACATAACCAATAATTAATAATAACTAAATAATAATTAATAATAACTAAAAATAAAATAACTTAGGAGTGATTTTACAATTATCAGTTAAAAGTTTTAGACATACATTGGTATGATGAATACTTGTGTTTGGGTGTTTTATTTATCTTGCTTGTATGTATTTGTCTATTTATGTATGCATATAAATATACCATCTGCAGTGGCGTAACTACACCATCTGGGGCCCGTGGCAAAATCATCGGATGGGGCCCCCTTTTTTTGTATGGAGAGGAAAACTGTTAAGCTTATTTTCCGGTACCCTGGAGGAGACCGAAAGGAATATATCAGTGTCACTGGCTTGCCAGCAAATTGAGGCCGAGGCGGGTCCCTAACAAAAACCTGCGCTAGCATACCGAATAAAAACCTGTCTTCCGCATTTCGGGCGGTACTGCACATCTACTAATCGAGTGGGTCGGAATGTGTCCCTGCAGTGGTTCTTAAGACCCGCCCCTGAGATAACCCCCGTACTCACGCGTCTTTTCTATTAAAACAACCCAGGCCCGGCTTCATGGAATATCGCCCATGTTCATCCAGTCCCCAAGAAGGGTGACCGGTCGGATCCTTCGAATCTCATACTGATTGCTGTCACATGATTACTCTTCAAGGTCTTGGAGTGAGTTATAAATACGCAGCTCCTGACGTATCTTGAGAATCACCAACTGATTAGTGACCGTCAGTTCGGTTTTCATAAGGGTCGTTTGGATGGTGATCTTCTCGTTTATCTCACCCACCACCAGGCGGAGGCATTGGATAGTGGGGGCGAGGCGAATACGGTAGGCCTTGATATTTTCATCGAGTGTGGCGTGGCGTCGTTCTGGGGAAGCTACCGTGCTGATATTTTTATTATCTTAGTGCAAATTGACTAACATCGCACAGTATCAACAACCAGAACTACAGAACGAAACGAAAAACGAAATAGATAAATGTCTTTCAAATGTATGCCCAATTACCATGGTTTACATTTAGGCTTACTCGTTATCGAATCATCATATCGTTAAAATCAGCATAATTTAGAACAGCTCGACTACTTTTATTATTATTACGAAATGTCCCCCAAATCTCAACCTGAGGACTCTGAAAATACATCGTCAGCCTTCTTGGATGATCGGAGCATAAAAGTCGTATTAGACGGCTTTTGCATCGAGGCCAAGCCCATTCATTCTGGTGTTCCATAAGGCTCGGTGCTTTCGCCGACCCTCTTTATACTGCATATCAATGACATGTTCTTAATCACCAACTAGCATTACTATGCAGATGCTGGTGCGAGTGAGGCAAGATACATCGGAGTACAGAATATCTTAAGAGAATATCTATTGGGGATCCGTTGAGGAAAGGTGGTCTCAACTTTTGTCGGAAGTCGAGGCCTCTCTGGGGCGGGCCTCTCAATAGGGTAAATTGATAGCACAATTTAACCCCACGATGGCACAAGTTTGCTCGTTTATAACCAAGAAGACCCCTTTTGTCATGGAGACACTCTCTCTAAGCATCCGAGAGTATTCCTTGACCCGAAATATTTAGCAAATTGCAGTTTGGGTGTCATTTGAAAGGCAAGGGCAAATTGGCCAGCAAAATGTTAAGGATTCTCAACAGAGCCAAGCGGTACTTCTCACCGGATCATCGGTTTTTGCTCTATAAATGCGACGATCGACACGACGCGACGTGGTGGGTTCTGCTCCCACCTCTGGGTAAGAGCCCCAAAATACCAGCTCAACCCAGTTGACTTAATACAGCGCCGAGCTCTTCGAATCGTCGATAATCCAGATCGCACGGAGAATGTGGATCCGTTAGGATTGCGGTGAGACTTTGGTTCTCTCTGTGTAATCTATCGATTGTTCCATGGAAACTGCTCTGAGGAAAATGGTGCACTATCGCTATTTTCCCATCACAATTCCCATCACCGCAGTAGAGTTCATTCTTACTACCTGGAAACTATCCGTTCCCGGAAAGTACGTTTCCAGTGTTCTTTTCTACCACGCACTGTGCCCTGCTTTGGTATTCCCTGAGCGCTATAACCTATCCTTCTAAGAGAGTGCTCTCCTTACGCTAGGAAGCGACTTCATTTTGCTGGATCCCTGGATCTGCGAAAGTGCTGCGGTGACCGCTGACCGTGAGGCGGTCTGTATGCTCTTTTGCCTGCAAGGCCATAATAGAAACTCCACAACGAGACCAATAAGTCGTCGTAATATCTTTACGACGCGGGTGGAGCCCAAACGCAGCAATGGTGATGGGGCCCTCTCGGAAGCTTAATATTGAAGATTCATTCTTTTTTAAACCAAATCCGCACTACAATCAGTACATAATAGATTAAAAATATAATATTTGCGCAAATCTAAAGAACCACTATTATGATTTTTATGTATCACAAATAAACCTTGGTATCTTTAATGAAAATTAAGAAAATAGTTTTTGATTATTAATTTTGTTGGTAATAAATTGGCTAGGTTCTTTCTTTGCTTACGGCCTCTCGGGCCTGAGGGGCTGGACCGTCGGGGGCCCGTGGCATTTTGCGCACTATGCCACCCTATTGTTACGCCACTGACCATCTGCCCGATATCCATAACACAAGCTTTAACTGGTTTACTTTGGTCACATGGCAGATCAGATGGCCTGTGTGATATGTCCCCCGCATTTATTATTATTATTTAACTTATTACGCTTTTGAAATTTCTATTAGTTTATAATTTTTACACTTTTACAAGTTTGGTAATATTAGGTTTTGTTTCACTTAAGGCGATAACCAGCTCATTGTTACCCCCGCAAAATACAAGTTTTACCCCCGCGGGGGTAATTACCCCCGATTAGGAACCACGGGTATAGTCTCCCTAAAATCAAATACTTTAATTGCTTAACACCTGTCTTTGCGCTATCTATTTCACTCACTCTTTCATAGAACATACGAGATAGCATGAAAATAATAGCCGGCCGAAGCGTCCGCCTACTATGCATCGTGTTTCACAAAATATTATAACCAAACGGTTTACGCGATTTATTTAGCCAGATGCTATCTTTAGCGATTGTATATAATTTGTGAAATGTTATATTTTATTTCACTTGCTTAGCTTGACTGCTATAGCTATTTATTCCATCATTATCTTAGAGTATTTATAATAAAGAGGGGCGCTGTCATACTTAAGCGTCCTAAAAAATTAAAATATTTTCTTGTTGGTAATGTTAGCTCTCCTATTTTATTGAACAATAAACTTATTATTTAATAATAGATTATTATACTTAAATTCGTTTGTACCCGATAGTATATTTAGTTATTAATTTTTTAAAATGAATTAGAGTGGAACTAAATTGTTCTATTCTTTTTATTTTTGTTTCGTTTCCAAGTAGTTTTTACATGTCGGACTATCAAATATCAGTCAATAGGAGGGCAAAGGTGGCAAAACCACGCTGGATAGTATGGGAGACGCAGCGAGCTTCAATGCTCGGTGTCAATCACGTGAGGCTTGAAAATGAGGGGGGAGGGGTTGGTCAAAAATCACGAAATATCACAAGGGTGGAGGGTCTAGTAAGATATCACATGTATTTTTTTCGGTACATATTTTTGATTAGGACCTGGCTAAAGTTGCAGGAAGTCGCTGGATGCATGCTGCCAACAGATCGATGTGCAGATCCTTGGGGGAGGCCTATGTTCAGCAGTGGACTTCGTGTGGCTGAGATGATGATGATTTGAACTTAATATATATTTTTCGTATGATTACACGATTCTTTTATTATGTCATGGTCCTTAATTTGAGAATAAAAACGGATTACACTTTATACCCGTATTTAAAGATAATATTCGAAAAATTTGAATATTTTTTTATATGTACTAAAAATACACGTGATGTTGGATTAGGGAGGGGTAGTCTCAAATCTCACCATATATCACTAAAGGGGAAGAGTGGTCAAAAAATGCTAAATTAAGAGATCACGTGATTTATGGACGGCCCTCTACGTTGCGTGCCATTTTTGGTCCTGGCTTACAAGACTTAAAGTTGTGGATGTGAGGGCGGGACAGTCTCAAAAAAGCTCTACTTAGGAATTGAATACCACTCTTCGACACAACAGCCCTTACATTTTCCAGTAGCTGAACCTACAGTCGATATATTAATAATATTGGCCTTTATGCAACATATTACGCGCGAATGGACACCCTGTTCTACCCTTCATTAACGCTCAGGGTGCGTTGTATGAGCGAAGCGGGAAACGGGGAAAGTAGCGGAGAGATTACATATCTTTTAAGTTTAATACACTATAGTATTTCCCTTTGGAATGAACTTTCAAAATCAGTTTCAGCGAAAAAGGCAAAATATTCAATTACTTAAATTTTATTTATTATTTATTCAAAAAAACATAGCCCATAGGATTAGCAAATTGAAGTGGCAGTGGGCCGGGCACATAGCTCAAAGAACCGATGGCCGTTGGAGCCGAAAGGTTCTAGAGTGGAGGCTACGTACAAGCAAGCGAAATGTCGGACGCCCGCCTACAAGGTTGACGGACGCCCTGGCTAAAGTTACAGGAAGTCGTTGAATGCAGGCCGACGACAACAGGTCGATGTGGAGATCCTTTTACTCTGACCCGGCATAGTGGCCACATCGCATCTGATGGTAGCAGGGTAGCAGGCAGGGTATCCATTGGCATCAGACGGCAGTCCCATGCCAATGGAAACAATTATGCCGGCCTGCTAAGATGCCTTTTCATACTACGGCGGAAGGACCCAGGATTATAGGAAGGAGGGAACACGTGAGACGGCAAACAATTCCAAAGCCTGACGGTGCGGCACAAAAAAGAATTAGAGAACCGTTTGGTTCGCGCCGGGATGGTGTGGACATTCAAGCTATGGCTTCGCAAGCCAGCACGCGTGGTTCTGGTTAAGAATGGAGAGGAGGGGATCAAGTTGAATAATTCCTTAGAGCATTCACCGTGATACAGGCGATAGAACACGCTTAGAGAGGCCACATCCCTCCGGAGTTGTAGCGACTCTAAGTAATAACTTTAAAAAGAAAGACTTCGGCGTCTACGTTAAGAGCGTTTATACCCTGTGCGCGCTTTTTGGCTTAAAAACAGGACTTTTCAAATGAGTTAATAGCCACCAATAAACAATTTAAAAGAAAAATAATTAGTACTTATTTTAGAAAAGGTTGTCATCTAGGGATTTTGGTGGAAAACATTATAGATTGATGGATAATTTGTGAGTACTATAAGGATTACTGAACACAAGTTTCGTTATTTAGGCTTTAAATGGCAATTTAGAAGCTTAAGATATCCGAAACCACTAAATATAAGATGAAAATAAAAATATTATCAGACTAATAAGACCCTTATGGAGGGATTTTGCTGAGAAAAATAATCATTTTGTGTTTAGTTCCTGAAAAATAAAAATTTAAACAATGCGAAATTATTCAGAAACTCTCTTCAAGAACATATTTTTTTTCATCAACTTATCGTACATACATTTTTATAGCAATTGCATATTATAAAAGAAAAATATCTTATCAATAAATTAACTATTTTTATATTTCAACAAAATTAGTTTTCATGTTTTCTACAAATATTTTAAAAACCACTATAAAACACGCTGTCCGACGTGGCTCAAATCAGACCGCCGCAAGGCCTTCTAGAGGGAGGACATGTCGCTCGTCGCTCCGGCCTAGCTGCAGTCGATTTTGCCGTGCGTAATAAAAATAGCCACGCGCGGACTGCGATTACCACATCTTAGTACTTTGGTAGTAAAATATTTTATTCTTTTGATTACCTACAATGATTTTGTAGTGAGTATAAATTATGTTTCAGGTAATATAATGGGATGTAATTCCGAGGCTAAATTATGTTATGTATTGTAATATAAAATTAAATATATTTCGTAATTGTAAGAGGTTGTAAGGCCCCTAACACTATTTATGTGTTCGAACAGGAAATGGTTAATAAAACGTCCGTAGTGTCTACTGATTGAACACTGATTTGAATGCAACTTAACAATGTAATAAGAACGAAAATATGATTAGTATCTAAATTTGTATTATTCCTTGCTTGCACAGTAATATTTGTCTACTTATAATGCAAATAAAATATTTTTATGATATTATATTACAGTTACATTTCAATTGCATATTTGAAGCGCACGGATCAAAGTTGTTTGAGCCGATTGTATAGCGAGCCGACGCGGCAGCTCTACGCACACAGCTTTGGTCGCTTATGTGTGCGTGAAATTAACGAAGAAATGCCTATAGTTGACTTTGCGCGCAAGGTGTATACGCTCTTAACAGCAATTTGACAAAAAATAATATTTAAAATCGCTCCGCTTATACCCCAGTCCTCTGTCGCCTCCATCCAAGCGTGTCTCTTAACATAATGTCCTACTCAGTCTCTCGGAGGACGGGCCGGCGTATACATCAACAGGTAAGTAACATACAATCATATAAATTCAAAACTAAAGGCTTTATAGACAGCTTTAAAACCTATCAGCCTGTGTGGCACAATTGGTTAAACGCTTGTAAAACGAGAGGCCGCGGATTCGACCCCGCACCGAGACACGTATTTCGACGCTCCTTATGTAAACTATCGAAATTGAAAAGTGTGATTTCTTTTACTGCAAGTAGATATAAAGATTTTGTAACAACACTAAAATAGTAACGTTGAATTGTTGCGTTACACTAGCTTATTTTTATATCTGGTTAATCTAACTTTTTAATAGGCGTGACGACAGTATCAAAATATCAAATATTTTATGATGTTAGGGGGAAAAACATATTAGAAGGATTTAAAACGTTGTTTTAGTTTTAATCCAGAATTGGAGATTAATAAGATTTTCAATAAAATAAAAGTATAAAATATAGCAATCGGCCATTTTGACAGAAACGCTAGCCACGACGCATGACGTCACGCCTATGTAAACCTGCCGTAAACATTACCAATTTCTTTAGAAATGTGGAATGTGAACTTTACCGGAACCACTTATAGACTTTAGAATTCATTTTTATCAAACGATATATGATTTGCTTCGTTAACTTTCTTCGCTGCGCATAGACACAATGACATGTTTACCTAGTGGTGACGTTATAACGGACGCCATGACACCTACTAGCTTTTTCTGTGCACTATTGAAAGATTATTAGAAAAATGGCTTAAAACTATGTTAAACCTTTGTTAATTCTTGAAATATAGATTATTTCGTATATAATAAATGTGTATCTATATTATAAAACATGATTTTAAAATAATTCGTCTTGCCTATGCAATGTATTCCTTTTTAATTTGATTGATGGAAAAACGAAGGATTGTTTCTTAGAGATTGTCTTGATGTAAACAGTCATAAAATCAATTATCCATTTATAAATATATTAATGTGAATTTAAAATAAAGGAAAACATCTGGAATGAAATACTTACTTCTGAGCGTTTCTTTTAATTTATAATTCTTTACAATAAAATATTATATACAAATATACATTCAACTGTTTTTCAATCGAATCAAATTGGAAGAGCATAATATGAACATAATAAAACATTTAATTTTCCACATATTAATAATGTTATTGTTGTAAAGTAGAGAATTAACAGTTTCAATAGTTTACGTAGGAGCATTGATTTGTGTGAACCACAGGTATTTGTTTCGGGTCTAAGTGTTTATGAGAGCGAAAACTCAGAAAAAAATAATCTGATATTGAGGCTGTGAAATGGCCACAATAGGTACGTGCATCATCCCATATACGTCCCACTGCAGGGCACGGGCCTCCTCTACAATCGAGAGTACGATTGAAAGTGGTTAGATACACTAGCTTAGTGTAATGCTAATTACACAGCATATTCTTGAAAATCGCTACGGTATGCAGGTATGTATTCCTCACGATGTTTTCCTTCATTATAGTGCGTGGTGATTAACTATCAATACACACGTGTCTCCCAAATGTTAGAAGTTTCCTGAGATTTACGAACAAGACAACACGCATTTAGGTAACTACAGAGTAATATTTACTAATATAATTCCAATAATCAATTTAAATGTGCGTTGTGACTAGTGGCCTTTTGGCAAATTGACAATTCAGTCGCAGGTTTGGTCCCACTAAACCTATGAATTTTCAGTAATGCGTGTTGGTAGTCAATCACCACACACTATAATAAAGAAAACATCGTGAGGAAACCTGCATACCATGCGATTTGTAAGAATTTTGCTATGTAAAGTCCAAGTTAGTCCAACGTGGTGGACTGTACTAACCACTCTCAATCGTACTCTCGATTGTAGTGGAGGCCCGTGCCCTGCAGTGGGACGTATATGGAGTGGTTTATTATATATCTAGTTATCTGCTCTACAACCCTACTCTTAAAATAACCCTTTGATCGTTTAAGCGCTGAAGTGTATTAGGTCGTGAAGATATTACAAGGACGATTGAACTTATAAGCTTATTGTGTTTATTGCAATAACTACGTATCTGTTTTATACGTTGAAAGAAAATATCTTAGAGAAAACTGCTTTTACGGAGTATATCAAGATTCAAGACTGCTACCGAACCAAGCCGGGTGGTAGTTTTAGTGACTACAAACACAATGTAACTAAATATTTCGTAAAGAAATTCAATAATTTTTATATGGATTTTTGACGTGACAACGTCTTAAATTAGGTTGCGGCTGGGAGTCACTTATGAAAAAGTGTAACGCCCGGTAACGTTACGATGAGTCACCGAACGAGAGAGAGGCCCGCCGAATGCCTTGCGTCTCTCTCCCACTCAACTATGATCGGTCTGCCGCGCGCGCAGCACTAGAGAATTAGGCGCATTGAATCGGCGCATGCTTGTGTCTCTGTCTTTGTCTTTCTCGAACGTTCTTGGCGTTGGAAAAACAAGAAAGCGTCACAATACAAGTTCACACGTGTGGTTAAAGTATCGTCAGCTGTGTCTGTAGTGAAAATATGGAGTGCTTAGATTCGTCATTACATGTACAATGTTTTAGTAAACAAAATATATTTCTATAGTTAAAATTTGTGCAATTCTTATTTTCATTCAATTCCTTGTTCCTATTGTGCAATTTAATTATATTCATATCAATAAATATTCTACCGAGAAAAAGACGTTGTCACGTAAAATCTTCGCCCGTAAAACCGACTTTACAGGCAACCATTTTTTTGTTTAATGTGTAAAGGAGGTAAATCTATAGTTATTGCTAAAATAATAATTTAAACCCTCGCTTACCATAGCGCCTTTTATAATAAAATCGTGAAAACTATTATTTAAGAAAAAAAAACTATGTGTTTACCACGAAAATACGATGATAGGAAAAAATATCCAAAATATACCACGCTTTTTTATAAAATTTTTAGTTTCATAGTGTCTGAAGTCACTAAAACTACCACCCGGTTTCATTTTCGGTAGCAGTCTTGATATACTCCGCATTTTTCGCATCAAGCAAGCACTCTTTACAGGCAGAGTTTCTCAAGAGAATCGCATACCATTATTGATTATCGCATCATATAACCGCCATAGCCCATAGAGTATCTTGTTTGACATAACATATAAAGTCTCAATATGTCCAGTAGTTACTCTGGCTACAATGTCCTTCAATCCGAAACACAAAGCTTCTGAAAACTTATTCACGTATACTGTTTTTTACTCCCCGAGTTTTTTTATTGTCATGAATAGCGAGAAGAGCTTTCCATTCCTCTGATGGTAAGCGATAGGACCGCTCATGAACAATTGCAAAACCAAACAACGCCTTGAATTACAATGTAGTGCTTGAGACATAAGATGCTTAGTCTCAATATGCCTAGGGGTTACTGTGTCTACAATGTCTTCAAACTGGAACATAACAGTGCGCTTACACTGCTGTTCGGCGGGAGAGATAGACATAGCGTTCCTACTTAGACGGCCTCTCACATATAAGAGACCTCCCACCAGTAAAAACCACACTTAATTTATATTAATATTGTACTAAAATGAAAAATCATACAAACATGAACTCATGCCTTTTTCCCAGAATGGATGGGCAGATGTGCTACCAGGGCACCCAAATGTGATAGGGGCCGAGCCTATCGAGTCTATAAAACGTATACAAAAATCCAATATCAATATGTCCAACTCGGGATTTGAACTGAGATCTCAATTTTGCAATCATACCGTATTACAACTACGCTACCAAGGCAGAAGATCTTATAAAACATATTTTACAAAACCGCATAAAACCACCAATCAATCTATATTTCCAGTCATGCAACGCCAAGACTCTGAAGAGGAAACCCAGAAATCCCGAGCCGGATCCCGTAGGAGTTCCGCCTCTCTTTCTAGAAGGAATAGTGTGAGAGAGAGGGATGTAAAGAAGTCTCCGCTGAACACAGGACCCAACTCTGCTAACACCACTCCCAAGAGAGTCGTAAAGCCGCAGAACTTTGAGTTTGTTGTCACTGGAAAGCAGATTTTGAGAAGGTTGGTACTGTGGAATTTCAGGAATTATTTCTATGTTATTTGTTTAAAATACATTCATTTTAATACGCTTTTATTAACTTTGCCTGTATATATCGGATATATCAAGAGTGCTACATTACATTGCTAATTGCATTGTGTCTGAAGTCACTAAAACTGCCACCCGGCTTCGTTTTCGGTAGCAGACTTGATATACCCTGTATGTATCTATGTAACGGAATCTTTGGATAATGAACGGAAATATTGCATACTTATCCAGGACCGATGACAATACAATAATCTAAAAAATATGATATCATATCTAGAATAAGCTGAAACTAATATTTTTAAAAAAATAATTAAGTGTTGGTAATTTGCGCGCAGCTGTCTTCCTTTAATAAGACAGCCGTAATTGGATTGCTAGGGATTAAATTATAGTTTAATAAACTATAATATTTTATGTATACTAGGTTCGGCAACGAGCAAGCAGTTAACCTGGTGGTAATTAATTACTGCACATTCCACAACGTTTGAATCGTAAACATTTTGCCAGCGCATCAAATCGGAAGGGACTCTTGAAGGAAAGCATTTTTTAAACTCAATGAACGGCGAGACGAGCATACCGTTCGCCTGATGGTATACGATACAACTCCTCATGAACAGTAGTAAAACAAACAACGCCATGAATTACAAAACAGTGCATTTTCACTGCTGTTTAGCAGGGGAAATACTAACTGAATCACGCAGCAATAAAATAACGCTCATAATATGTATGTACCTATGTATATGTGTATGTATGTTTATATAAGTATAAATTTAATAAATTGTATTATTCGTACACCTCAAGCCCCAAGCTTTCGTTCGTTCTCGTTTATCCATCCCATGGTTGTCTGGCAGAGATTGCTTCAAGCAGTAAGGCCGCCACTTGTGCATTTTTGACGTGACAACGTCTTAAATTAGGTTGCGGCTGGGAGTCACTTATGAAAAAGTGTAACGCCCGGTAACGTAACGGTGCGCGCGCAGCACTAGAGAATTATTTTTCAGTTTCACCCACTTTTTCCAAAATTGTCCCATAGCCCCCCCCCTGCCTTCCCCCACCCTTATTCCGAAATAGTGCCTATTAGCCTCCCCACGAAACCTACCCCCCCCCCCCTCCCCTACCCCCACCCCGAAAATTTACCTCACCCCATAGACCCAATCCTATCTCGGCCAACATAGGTCGTAGACCCACCGAGTTTGGTATCCTCGGAACCGTCTTGGTGAGGGCTACAAATTGACCCAGCCAGAAATCCCAAATTACGCAAAAAATTACCCCCCCAAAAAAAAATATTTTACCTCCAAAAAATTTATTGACGTGACAACGTCTTAAATTAGGTTGCGGCTGGGAGTCACTTATGAAAAAGTGTAACGCCCGGTAACGTTACGATGAGTCACCGAACGAGAGAGAGGCCCGCCGAATGCCTTGCGTCTCTCTCCCACTCAACTATGATCGGTCTGCCGCGCGCGCAGCACTAGAGAATTAGGCGCATTGAATCGGCGCATGCTTGTGTCTCTGTCTTTGTCTTTCTCGAACGTTCTTGGCGTTGGAAAAACAAGAAAGCGTCACAATACAAGTTCACACGTGTGGTTAAAGTATCGTCAGCTGTGTCTGTAGTGAAAATATGGAGTGCTTAGATTCGTCATTACATGTACAATGTTTTAGTAAACAAAATATATTTCTATAGTTAAAATTTGTGCAATTCTTATTTTCATTCAATTCCTTGTTCCTATTGTGCAATTTAATTATATTCATATCAATAAATATTCTACCGAGAAAAAGACGTTGTCACGTAAAATCTTCGCCCGTAAAACCGACTTTACAGGCAACCATTTTTTTTTTCATTTTGTTTTATCATTTGTATATAAACGGTGTACAATAAAGTATTAAATAAGTAAACAATATTTAAATCTTGGGTTTGTTAAATTTCAGATGTGACAGAGCAAATTCTCTGCCAGGCACGGGCCATAGAAGACCATCAGTGGAATCAGCGAAGACCAAGAGATCTTGCGAGACACCCAAAAAGGTCGCCAACGTCTCCCAGTCTTCGAAGAGTCAGGAGACTTCGTTGGAAGACGATATGTCTTTGGACTTGTCTCAGGTAAGACCTAGGATGGATTGGGTATTAATTTGTGGTACCTACATGTATCAGTAAGATTGTTTAGTGCCATCATGACAATTTTATTTTGTTATTAGAATCTCCAACGAAGATGACACAAAAAATGTATACAGGGAATATCAATTCTACGAGCGAAAACGAAGTGGTGGTTTTAGTGACTTCAAACACAATGCAACTAAAACAAAGAAACGTCATAATTTTGTACTGTTATTTTAAAGCGCTCCTACATAAGTGAACATTGAATTAAGACTTAATTATTTACCAAAAAAATTGCAATAAATTCCTGTGATAACCGAAATCATATTTAGCTATTTATCCTTTTAAAACGAGTTTGAGTGGAACTTATTTAGTTCCACTAAAACTATTTAGTTTTACTTTTCTTTTCCAAGCAATTCATGTATGTTGGACAACCTGTCGAATATCAGCCAATAGAAAGCAGAAAAAGGTGTCCCGGCACATTGAGATAACATACTAGAGGGGACACTGCAAACAAAATGTTTGTAACAAAATGAAGGGTACATTCTATTTCTGTCTCTGCCACGCCAACGAAGTAACATTATCTTCCCTCCCGCTTCACTGTGTACCTTTACGCACGCACCATACGCAGAAATTTTGTTCCCGATGTCCGCTCCAGTATAATACCTCAATGTCCCGGCACCACTATTTTTATCTACCAGCGCTCCCTCTACATTATAGATACTCTAAGATTTTAACCTAAAACGTTAGTCTTTAAAACGATGAAGGAAAACATCGTGAGGAAACCTGCATAAAATAGCGATTTATAGCAATTTCTATGGTATGTAAGTCCGCCAACCCACACTAGGCCAGCGTGGTGGACTATACTAACCACTCTCAATCGGACTCTCAATTGTAGAGGAGCCTCGTGCCCTGCAATGAGACGTATATGGGCTGATACAGTACAGTACAAGGTTTTAACCCAAAACTTCTTTCCTAGGTATCAGACTTCGAAGACACTAACTCGAAATATGGCGTCAAGCAGAAGTTTCTCGCCACTTCTACTCCGAAGAAAACGTGGCAGAAGACAAGAAGTTGTTCATTACAAAACGCACTGCAAGCTCAGAAAGTTGAGGGGAAACGACATCAGATGTCGCTGGAGAGCAAACAAAGAGATAGTTTTAGGAGCAAGGATAGTTTGTATAGAACTTCGGAGAGCGCCAGTCCTTATAGGTAATCTTCATAATATATTTTCTATTAATCTATACTAATATTATAAAACTAAAGAGTTTGTTTGTTATTATGCTTATCTCAGGAACCGCTAGTCGAATTTGAATAATTATTTCAGTGTTGGATAGATCATTTTTCGAGGAATGTTATAGGTTATATATTATTACGCTATGACCTATATGAAGGAGGCAATAGTGAAAAATCTAGCAATATTCGTTTTTCGTGATCCGATTGGTCGATATTCCAAATTGATAGTTGGAATTGAACATTATGGCAGCCAAAGAACAATGCCCTAAGAATAGTATGAAACTTTGTTTCAGTGCGAAGATTTTTTCTCTCGATAAAACCTAATGGTTGTTTAGGGAAAAATATATATTTTCAATAAATATAACCATAATTGAGACCCTAGCCCGGAGTTCTTAAAGAAATGAATTTTAAGTCGAATAAAAATTATATTTAACTTCAACTTCAGGTAACAATAAACCTTATTCCTAGAAATTAAGATAATGTTTTGGACCATACTAAAATCAAATAAGAGCACACGCTTATTTGTGCTCTTATTTCACTTGCCGTTTTTTAGGCCGTTACTTATAATCTAGTGTATATTTGATTGAAGGTATAATTTAATGATACCACCATAATGAAGGAAAATATCGAAAGATGCACGTTTCCTTGCATAACATAGCGAATTTGTAAGAATTTCTATGGTATGTAAGTCCGCCTGCAACCAGTGTTGGACTGTACTAACCACTTTCAATCGTACTCTCGATTGTAGAGGAGGCCCGTGCCCTGCAGTGGGACGTATATGGGCTGATACAGTGCAGGATATTTGTACACAGCACAGTTTGTTTGTGTAGTGTGTATATAAGTTTTAAGCATACAATAACTTAAAGTATTCTTACAGATACGGTACAGAACTAGACTACTCATCCGTATCTCCAGAATATTCGGGGCAGTCGTCAGCTGATCTGTCACCCAGAGCGTCCAGGCAGACTGATATGGTCACCACACCTCTCAGCCAAGACCTTCAACTATCCAGGTAACAACTTCATGGCTCACAGACCCGATGTGGAATAGTAATAGCAATCACAAATAACATGAAGTCGATAATAACATTTTACATCTATACATATAAATAAAATTGAAGTGTCTGTTTGTAAAGCGAAAAAAAAAATGTCCAACCACATATCGTTATATACACGATACCTATAACGAAAATTACTTTAGAATTTTTTTTGTCTGTCTGTTTGTTCCGGCTAAACTCTGAAATGGCTGGACCGATTTTGACGGGACTTTTATTGTCAGGTAGCTGATATGACAGGGAGTACCTTAGGTTACATTTATTTTAAAAAAAATCCTTTAATTTAGAAAAATAACGTTTTTGCTAAATTCCACGCGGACTTGCTAAATTGCAATATGTAATTGTGATTCACAAAGATCGCCTAATATTTTTATAGGATCCCGTGTAACATATGAAAGAGTGAGAGTTTTTTAGGTACTCATATAAAGAAGAAACTGAACAGTTAATTTTGTGTGTGTACTTTTAGATGTGAAAAATAGTTATATCATGTGTTCAGTTTTTTTGTTTAGGAATTCTGTGCGAAGCTATTACCAATAGCAGAAATATAGAGCATGCTAAGGCGTCATAAATAAGGTTGTGATGTTAATTTGAAATAGCAATAATTCCCATTATTACTGTAACCTATAGTGTAAATAAATATCTTTAATTTACTTACAGTCTTTCGCTTGGATTTGGATAGTATTTATAGGGCGTCGTTAATGCTTCGTTGTGGAACATTCGGTTAAAATGAGAAGCTACCATCCAAACACACTAGTAAAACACTATCGACATTTTTATTGCAATGAATGGTGTGACGAACATGCCGTTCGCCTGATGGTAAGCGATACGACCGCTCATGAACAGTAGCAAAACCAAACAGCGCCTTGAATGGGTCAGGTTTAGAATATTATAGCACGAAATGGGGGTTGGGGGGTAGGGGGGAGGAGGGGGAGGGTGTACCCTGTCCCCTGGTACCACTCCCATGAAAAGATAAGGCATGATTCTGAGAACCTAATTAAAGTAACCTAACCTCAAAATATCAAAACAAAAGTTGCTTCTGCAACGTCTCCGGCGCTGCGGGAAGTACAGCCCCTTCGCCCTTGCGTAACAAAGGATAGGCACCCACGCTCGCCTCCGCAGCTTCGGCTTACTGGTCGCCTCCGGCGACCAGCCTCAGCCGCTACGGCTCGCACGGTTACCTATCCTTCGTTACAGCGGGCGGGGGCTGCTCTCCCTCCGCGCCTCCGGCTTTTTATATACACTCTAGGGGTGGTAGCCAAAAGTCTACGTGAAGTCGGGGTGGCCCGTGTCGGTTTTGGGGTACAGTCGACCTAACTGGTCCATAAAGTGGGTACACTAACTTCCTTATAAACATCTAGGACGTTATAAAACAACAAAACAAGCAAAATCAATTCTATCTTCGTAATTTATGGGTCTATCGCATGCGACAACTCCACCAAGAAACAACAAAAACATCAACAAAACATTCCTAAAATTTTTTGTTGACACTGACACATGACTGAAACGCGTAGTTTTTACGTTCCATTTCACCGATTTCTCGCGACATTTTACACCATAGACTATTTATTTGAAATATTACTAACGATTTGTTTGTCAATCGCTCATAATAACGTTCCGTTTTGCCTAATATGTGATTTGAGGTTAGTAACTATTATAATTAATTTTTCGAAATCTATGCATTATCTTTTAATAAGAGTGATAAACATATAATCTGGGACCCAATCCCTACCATCTCTAATAATTTTTACCCCTCAAATCGTGCTATAATAAACTAGACCCCGACCCCTTGAATTACAATGCAATGCTTGGCATTCCACTGCGCTCGCCATCCTGTTACATGTGAAGTCCTAATATGTTCAGTAATTACTCTGGCTACAATAGCTGAAACACAACAGTGCATTTAGACTGCTGTTTAGCGGGAGAAATAGACTTTGCGGTGGTACCTGCCCCGGCGCCCTCTCACATATGAGATACCTACCACCAGTAAACATACATAGACAGTTATAAACTTTAATATTCAATTAAGAAATGTTCTGCCTCTTTCGAGACTTGAATTCTTGTGAGTCCGCCCCGTAACTACAAAAGCTGTAAAGAATTCGAAACATCGCGTCGGGAAGTTTAAAAAATGTAAATATCAAACCAAATTTGCGATAAAATCCGTAAAAAAAATACACAAACAAATTCTGATCTTAGCTTAAATTCATAATTTGATGTAGGTACACTTATCGTCCTAATACATTTATGACCTTAATTTATTAATCAAAACCTATTGCAAAAAGAACCAGTGGAATTCTTATGACTGTTGAGGAATTTTAATCTCCGGCTCCGAAGATATTTATTAGACTAGTATTTTATGGAACCATGTATGAAGTTTATGCTTTGAAACAAAATAAGAATTATCCAAATCGATTCAGACGTATTCACGTACTCGGTGAACATACATAATAAAAGATTCCGACAAATTAAGTATCTAATCCTTTAGCAATTTCATATTTTGGTTGAAATATTTGTTAGGTTAGGTAGGCTGTAAAACCTGCTATTTAAAATGGTACACAGAATATAACACAGTAATAAACAAAAAGATAATAATATATTACATCTATCACTCACCAGAATCTTCTCGAAGACGCCAACAAACGTAGGTCGTAACACTCAACATCACACACAAACACGCACTTACAAATATCACGCGTTTTATTATCGCCATATCGGGAACAAATTTCCGACTCTGGGATGATAATCAAAGAAAAATCCAATATCACTGACCCGAAATTCAAACCGAGAACTCATTGTTGTAATATTTATCGTAGTACAAACTATACTACCGAGGCAGAACTCAATATAACTTGCACTAGAAAACCACAAAATTAAGTAAATTCTAGCGTGGCAACCGAGACGTGTTGCCTTCGCAAGTGTTCGCGACAAACTGAACAGAAGTCGAGCAAGATGACACAAGATAACTACAACTACCCTCCAATTAATAATATTTTTAATGAAAATCCAGATTGGAAATATGAAGTTGAAACGGAAACGGCTTTTTCCTTTATAAATTGTTTATTTTTTGATTTCTTATATTTACGCGAATGTTCTACATTGAAATTCATACTAATATTTACGGAGTAATCGCGGATTTGGTTTAATTTTTAATTTAACTTCGCGACCATTCGATTTTACAGCTTTTAATTAAACCAAATAAAATAAAATCCGTAAATAATAGTTTTATTTTAAATTGTACATTTTATGATTCATTATTATTTGTTTCGCATGAAAATACATTATTGTTTCTTTAAAATGTCATACATTATTTAGATTCAGTTCCTTTTTTTCTCTACCACCCGGTTCACAAGGCTGTTTTTGCCAGAGAAGAACGGGAAGGAAACTGTAGTGTTTATTGTTTTAAAACAAGTTTAAAATTGTATTTTGTTCTTTATTCACAAAAAATACCTCCTCTATATTAACATTTCATATATATTTCAAAAGTTAGGATAGGTTAGGATATAGCTAGTCGAAGTGACAGTGGGCCGGGCACATAGCGCGTAGAACTGATGGCCGTTGTGGCCGAAAGGTTCTAGAGTGGAGGCCACGTACGGGCAAGGGAAATAAATAACATTAATAACACATCCATAGTTCTGTGATTACGTATTAAATAAGTTCAGTTGCGGCGCATTTGCAGTTACGTTTCGATCAAAACAGCCCTTTTCGTATACTCGTAATACGCTCGCGTCAAGTTCGCGTCCACGCGAGTGCTTTAGTGTATTCTAATTTCTACTGCTGCGCGTACATGTCAAGAAATTACGTGAATCGCCCTACTGACCCCACACTAAGATCGAGTCTTGTGTCGTGGGTATCAGGAATTACGAGAAACTTTACGCTCTCACAGACATACAGACCCGAAAGAAATATTTGTGGGCCGCGCAAACATTAGTCTCAGTGCGGGGATCGAAGCCGCGGCCTCTCGTTTCACAGGAGGCGTCTAACCGACTGCGCCACGGAGTCCGCTTATATTTAATTTGTCTAATTTCGTGTTGATTTTTGTATTTGATTTACAATAAAGAGTATTGATGATATTACTTTCGTGCTTTCTCCTGTTTAAATTATCCTTCGTGTTTTCCAGTTGCTGTGTAAGCACTTGGCAAGACTGCAGTGAGTTGGACACCACGAAAATCGAAGGCCGTCGCACGGACGGCGAATGGACTCACTTCTGGGCCAACTACAACAATTCTATATCAACGGTGCCCATGAAATGCTATTATGACCAGTGCCCCACGCCTTATCGGACGGAAAACATAGAGTTTGGAGATTTTGGTGAGGAACCGAGGCATACTTATATCTGTATCAGCCCATATACGTCCTACTGCAGGGCACGGGCCTCCTCTACAATCGAGAGTACGATTGAGAGTGGTTAGGCCTTAAAGTCCACCACGCTGGCCTAGTGCGGTTTGGCGGACTTACATACCATAGATCTATTTTATAAATCGCTATGTTATGCAGGTTTCCTCACGATGTTTTCCTTCACTGTTTTAGTGCGTGATGATTGACTATCAATACACACATAACTCCGAAAAGTCAGAGGTGTACCCTGGGATACGAACTCGCGACCACCGTGAACATGTTGGCAGCCGCGTCCGTTTTCCAACAGGCCACCAAGAACTTTTTATATACTTACTTACATACTTATCTACATAGTCCTTACTAATATTATAAAGGTGAAAGTTTGTATGTATGTATGGATGTTTGTTACTCTTTCAAGAAAAAACGGCTCAACAGATTTTGATGAAATTTGGTATAGTGATAGCTGACACCCTGGATTAACACATAGGCTACTTTTTATCCCGAAAAATGTAGTGTTCCCGTGAGTCAGGAAACCAAATATACATATTTTCTACTCTTTCAAATTCAAATTGTTGGCACGGGATGTCCTCTCCTACGGAAGGGAAATATAGTCGACGGCACGCGGGAAATATAGTTAGTAGACACGCGAAATAATATGTTCTTGATGTGGATTGGACTCAAAAACTATCTGCACCCGGGCGAAGCCGGGCCCGACAGCTAGTATAGAATAAAGTCGCTCAAGCTATCATAAACGTATAGATGTTTTAAACTAACCAAATGTGGTTAATGGTTCCATTTTAGAGTATAATATACAGAGCTGCCATACATTCGCGCTTTCAAAAACAAATATTACTAATCAGCTATTTAAATTGGTCAGGGAGAAAAATGGTGGATGTCTCTAAGCTGGATGTAGAAAAAACATTTTGAATAGCAAATCATAATGAAAGTTTTATCTCCTATTTACATTGAATGAAGGGGTAAATGCTTAAAATTGAAAAGTCTGATTTAAGGCGTTTTTCTTCTTTCAGATTTATCCACGGACGGTTCAAGAGTACGTTCACCGGACAACATGAAAAACCTTAACCACATAATAAGAAACGAAGGATTACGTTTCACGCCACGAGAAACACAAAACATGATTAAATGCGCCCACATTCTAGGCAATGTACTATCAAAAGCTATCGAAAGACGGTCGAGAGAGAAGGACGATTTGCAAGAACAAAACGCAGAACCGAAAGAACTAAAAAAGAAAACAATGACATTAGATCTGAGAGAGACAGTTATACCGCTAGAGGTGAAGGAGCAAAAGAGATGCGAGACTGTGACGACACAAACTGACATTTCGTTGCCGAATACTAAAAGCGCGCCAAAAATTTTGAGAATATTCTACGACAATTGTCGAAGAGTTCTTTAGATGTTCCGGAGGAGAAGAAAGATAAAACGGAGAGTAAGGAAAAGGTAGATAAAGAAGAGGTTAAGAAAGATAATTAGATCTTTTCTTTTATATTCTACAGCCTTTTCATACAATTTTAAAACCTATTTTTGTTACATTGATTTAAAAACTAAGTATAGGCCCTTCAGTACATTTGGAGTCTTAAAAAGATCAAAATGAAGATCGCTCTAAAATGAATATTATTATTAAATTAACATAATAGATTTCGTTTAAGGCTAAACGGTGATAAAAAATACTATCTTATTTTTTATTAAACTTTCTGCCGTGATACAAGCAAGCGTTTTCAAAATCGTTGCGAGCGACGAGTAACGTTCCACTAGAGATGTACTGGAGCGCGCACCACTTACATCGGAACATGGGCTCTCCGCCCTGTCCATATTATATTTATGTAAATATTCTTTACAAACTGAATTAAAAAATCATTCCAAATGAATAAATCACTCGACGGCTAAAATACGTTTCAAAATTGTCTGTAAAAGGCTTTTAGTGTTAAAATATTCTGTATTATCATGAATGGAAAGGCCATTTCACCACACATGAAAACCGTGGAGAGGGACGGAAGATAATATAATCCGTTTGAATGAAAGAGATAGCATTAATTATATTAATCAAATATGTTATGTTTATTGTAAATTATAAAATAAATGTATTTTAAATTACGATTCTCTTTTATTCTGCACTCAGTATTCATTTTTATTATCACTAGCGGTCCAGTCCGGCTTCGCCCGGGGCATATCCACTTTAGAAACCCAGGAATTATTCGCGAGCTAACTATTTTAAATACTTATATACTCAACGTGACACTTCCAGCCTTACTTTAAACTTCCCATCCCATTTATTTGTTGGAAAGATTATCGAATATATTATATTTCCATTCCGTGTACATCCCACGGGAACATCTGAGAGGCCATCTGGGTAGGTACCACCGCAATGTCTATTTCTCCCGTGAAACAACACTGCTTAAATGCACTGTTGTGTTTCGGATTGAAGGACATTGTAGCCAGAGCAACTACTGGACATATTGAGACTTAACATCTTATGTCTCAGGATGGCGAGCGCAGTGGAATGTTGCTACTGTTCATGAGCGGTCGTATCGCTTACCATCAGGCGAACGGCTTGCTCGTCTCGCCATTTAATGCAATAAAAAAAAAAAAAAAAAAAAAACACTGCATTTTGGGATAAAAAGTAGCCTATGTCTTAATCCAGGGTATCAGCTATCTTCATACCAAATTTCATCAAAATTGGTCCTGCGGTTTGAGCATGAACAAGTAACAAACACACAAAATTAGTAGGGCTCTTGACATTGAGGTATTATACTAGAGCGGACATCGGGAACAAAATCTGTGTGTATGGGGCATGCACACGGGTACACAATGAAGCGAGATGGAAGATAATGTTACTTCGTAGGCGTGACAGAGACAGAAATAGAATGTACCCTTCATTTTGTTACAAACATTTTGTTTGCAGTGTCCCCTCTAGTATATTATCTCAATGGACTCTTATTTGGTACTAGCTGTGCCCGCGACTTCGTCCGCGTGGAATTTAACAAAAAAGTGAATTAGTTTATTAAGTTTTTTTTTTTTGTTTTTGCGTTTTTATTTTAATTATCAACCTTTGTAACGAAACTATACCGCGATCTAATTCTATGGTGGCGCCATCTCTTAGCGAGCGGCGGTAAGCTCCCGTTACACATTTATTTTCAGTTTTTTGTATTAGCTTTATTGAAAAATTTCTTTATATACAATATTTTGTAAATGTGATATTGATTCGTTGGTGGGAGAAGTGGTGGGAGGCGCCCGACGTGACGGCCTAGTGGTGGCATGCGCGTGAGCTGCGCGCGGCACTGAGCATTGCAACATTACTTTATTTTTCTAAAATAAATATAGCCTAAGTTACTCCTTGTTATATCAGCTACCTGACAAAAAAAGTCCCGTCAAAATCGGTCCAGCCATTTCAGAGATTAACCGGAAGAAACAGACAGACAAAATTTTTTTAAATATCATTTTCGGCACAGGTATCGTGTATATAACGATATGTAGTAGGACATTTTTTTTTTATTTTCACTCTTAAAACAGACACTTTAATTTTATTTATATGTATAGATTACAAAGGGTAGGTAAATATAATAGTCCAAAATATACTTTATCATAATTTATTCAACTTAATATTACAAAATCCGCCATATATCCTAATTTATATATATATTAGTTTATTTTGCTAAATGCAGACAATATAAATTTTAACCGAAACGAATATAATTTCATTTATAAACCAAAATGACCGTTAGGACAAAATAGACATTTTCAAATCACATTGAGGTATCATAAAACTAGAATGTTCTGCTAAAAAATGAACTTTAACATTCAGTTATAAAGTTTATTTTCGATTAGCACAAACGAAAAATATCTTAGACCTTATAAATAGCTTTTCCCCTCTCTCACACATTGTTATTATTACATTTATCTATTGATGTAAGACAAGGACAAAGCTACTTATAATCCCAGGCGCGTAAGTTGAACAAAGATGGCTGACGTCTGCGCAGGTACAATAGTAGTGAGAAGTGTTACCTTGCTGTTGCACGCAAAAATAAAAATAAATGCAACTTCTTAATCGATTGGTAATTTTGCGTTTTTTTTGGGAAACAAATAATTTATACAAACATTCAAAACGATTAGTTTTGTTTTTATTTTAAAAATATACAAAATAAAAACTAATCTGAGGTTTATTTAGTTCAGTTATAATTAAAACCACCTTAACTAACATAATTTACTTTTTTAAAAACATCGTAGACCATCCTTCTCTCTTGTCTTCTTAAAATTGGCTGCCGAGCCATGTTATTCTCAGAAAAACAAATTTGTGTGAGAACTTCCGTACGCGACAGTACTCTCGGGCGAAAGGGACGCGTGCGCGGGTGTAGGAGTACGAAAAGAGCCTAATGCCGGTGTTTGAGCCGCATTCCCCGCGTCGCACCTCATACCGCACTTCAGTTGGGACCCGAAAATTAGTCACTGCGCATAGTTCAACTTATGCGCCTGGGACTCTACAAACTTCTCTTTTCAGACATTTATAAATTTTTCAATATTTAAGATGTACAATAAAACATAATTATACTAAAATACCAGAACTAAAATTAAAAATTCCACATCTCAATGTCAAATTCTTTGTGAAATAATTCAAATGTGGGTAGATTTGAATTTTATTTTTCCGTATTTAGATATAGTATAGATTTATTTATAATACCTCAATTTTATACGAATTTTGACATCTATAATTTTTCAGACATAGAGAATGAACTTTGAAGCAAAAATGTTTCAAAATAGCATTCTAATATAAATTCTGCTTTTAAAAATAGCATAATTTTAAGATAAACCGCATAATTGCTACATATCTTTAGTCACGATTATCATTTGATGAAATTTTACAGGAACTTCTCATGTTAAATTTCACTAAATGATTTATCATTAAGACCGTAGCATGCTAATGCTATTTGCTAAGTGATATTTACAATGTGAAGTTAATTAGCTATTAGCAGTAATGTCATTTGCTATTTTTCTAATACCACACCTCTGACTTTTCGAAGTCATGTATGTATTGATAGTCAATCACCACGCACTATAACAGTGTTGGAAAGAACCTGCATACCATAACGATTTATAAGAATTTCTATGGTATGTAAAGTCCACCAACCTACATAAGTCAGAGTGTTGGACTATATTGCCTATCCCCTCTCAATCGTACTCTCGATTGTTGGTTATGCCATGCAGTGGGACGTATATGGTTTGATATTTTATAAATCGCATTCTCAGTCCATCCTCTATGTATCTAATATATACTTTTGAAACCGTAATAAAATCATAACTAGATATTTTTTTTAACTAAGACATAATTGTATTCTAGAATATTCTATATTTACACAATTTAATATTCTAATAAGCGTAATACCTCATTTTACGTACTCTGGGTTCATAGTTCGAAATATATGTTGACTTTTTAGTTTTCAAAATATTTTTTATTGCAATGATGAGACGAGCAAGTCCTTCGCCTGATGGTAAGTGATGCAACTGATCTACAGTAGCAAAACCAAACACCTTGGATTACAAAGCAATGCTTGGCATTCCACTTCACTCGCCTTGAGACATAAGATGTCAAGTCTCAATATGTCCAGTAGTTAATTAATTTCAAAGTTAAAAGATTACATTTAACCTTGACGAAACAATATTAAATCCTAAGTAAGGGGTTTATGCCTTAAGAGGGATATATGACACACTAATGGGTGAGTTACTGGCTATAAAATCAACGGTTATGGGTTCAATTCCCGCTCCAAGACAAAGTGTTTGTGAGGGCGAAGTATCGTAATTTCTGGTACACGACTTAATAAGCGATCTCAGTATGGGCCCAGAATGTAAGTGACTGTTGGGTTGTATTTATTTTATAGTAGAAAACTAGAGAATGAAATTCGTGGAAAGTTTAAAGGCAATAATAAATACACCCAACAGTCACATACATAGTCCTGACCCCACACTAAGGTCGAGTCTTGTGTTGTGTATCAGGAGCTACTAGAGACTTTTCGGTCTCACAAACACCCAGACCCGAAACAAATACCTGTAGTTGACACAGATATTTGTGTTTGCGGGAATCGAAACCGCAGCCTCTCGTTTCACAGTCGGCGTCTAACCAACTGCGCCACGGAGGCTGTCAAAGTAAAGATATTTTGACAAGAAATCTATAGTATTACTTTTATATTCAATGTTTATAGTTAATCATACAAGACTCTTTTATGCTAATTTATAACTAAATATTAGTCAAAATAGGTTTCAAACTACGAACCCAAATACCTTAGTATTATGAACACAATAAGGACATCTAGATTTTAAAACATGATTTATGTCTGAAGAAAAACATGAGGAAATCTTATCATAGAGATTTATAAACTATGAATGACGAGACGAGCATGCCGGTCTGCGCTCACCATCCTGAGACGTAAGATTTGAAGTCTCAATATTTCCAGTAGTTACTCTGGCTACAATGTCCTTCAAACCGAAACACAACAGTGCGTTTACACTGTTGTTTGGCGGGAGAAATAGACATTGCGGTGGTAACTGGTTATAAAATGTTAAATCTCAATATTCTATGTTATCGAATATTTTGTCCTTTTCAAAAGCCTTTTGAATTCAATTTGAGCGAAGAAGTTACATATTTAAGGAATTTTAAACTTTCTGAATAATTCCAAAAAAAGTTTTCATCAATTATTTTCGAGTTGGGTCTTTGAGTCTCTCGTAGTTTCTGACTCAAGACTCTGAGATTAAGTCTTGAGTCAGAAACTACGGCTGTGGGGTCAGGACTCAAATATTTGAATTATTTTATGTTTATAATACCAAGATAATTAGCACGTAAAATATATTCGAATACTTAAAGGAAAATATATATTTCTTAATCTACAGTCGAAGCGTACGTTAATATTGCAAATTTTAGTAGTTTCCGAATCTATACATTGGACTTTTGTCGCGCGGTCTTTAGCTTTGGACTTTTGTTAAAGGCCAAATTTACAAAGTTTGCTTAATTTTAGTTTTTTTAAAGTTTGCTTGATTACTTAAACAAAAAAAGAATATTTTATAGCGTAATTTACAGATTAAAAATGTATTAACATGCAAAAGTCTATTATGACTTGGATAATATATGAATTGCCTTGGGTTCGAATCCCGATTCGGGCACAGTGATATTGGATTTTTCTATTCATTTATCAGTCCAGTCAGGAATTGTGCCCGATATGGCGATAGGCTCGCCACCTATCACATCGTGGGACGGAACATACAAGGCGAAATGTGGGTTTCCTGGCACCTCTGCCTACCCCTTCTGGGAAAAAGGCGTGAGTTTATGTATGTATGTTGGTTTATTTTTTCAAGTACCCAAGCTAAAACCCGCGATTTCAGTCCTTTAAAATTGTGCCGAAAATAATGAGTTTTTAGTTTTAATATGCCCAAGTTTAATGATGAAATTTTGTCAATAAATTGAAATCTAGTTATTTTAGTAAACTATTGGCAGTGCAGAGAAAAAATACGAGAAATTATTGAAAATATTATGTACATTTTATTTTTTAGAATAAAGGAATTAAAATAGGTTTTATCTGTAATTTATAATATATAGTTCTCATCAGAAAAATCTAAATCTTGCAAGATTATGTTTTGTAAGGATTATCAGAAAAATGTGTATATTTAGGAATATAAGTCAAATGTCGTTTAATAGTGAATAATGAATAAATGAGAAATAAATGAGGTTTTAAATCCTAATGTTGATGTTGTAAATAAAATTTTTATACACATATTTCTGATAATCCTTACAAAACATAAAATTGCAAGGTGGTTCGTTTTTTCCGATGATATAGAATTTGGAATATTTTTTATTGTTCAAAACTGTTTTATTGAATTTTATTTTAATTATCAGCTATAAGATTTTAACTTTTATATACTTTATTCAAACCTTTTATGAAATTAATTTCCAGAATATGTTTTTAAAAGCAACAATTTGGTTAATATTATTTTTTACTCAGATAGAAATTTTATTCAATTACTAAATATATTTATGCAATGAAGATATAGATTTCCAGCGTGGTGGAATATATGGCCTAACCCCTGTCAATCGTACTCTCGATTGTAGACTTGCTGTAAAGTGGGATGTATATGGGCTGATACATTAAATTCCTTTATTCTAAAAATTAAATCCTCGTCTTTTTCTAATTGTAGTATAGATGGCCATGTAATATTAATTATACTAATTATATTAACATTTTTGGAAATATAACGGCACATAGTCACATTAAAGCTAAAATTAACATGGCTTATTGAGGCTTTTAGACCATTAATTTAGTTTTTGAGGCCTTTTTATTAAAATTACCCACCCTTATTCATAAGAAACCACTAATCAATTTTATTTTTATTTGTACTGATATATAAATGTATTTTATTGTTGAAATTTTGGAATAGTAATAATTATGTTCCATTTCTTATTAATTAGAATTTAAGTGTTTTTGTTAAAATAATGTGATCTTGCATTTTCAACAAACGAAAATTAGTTAAATCATGTCAAGAGATAAAATGTTCATTAAGTTGATATTCATAATGTTTTTTTCTATATATTTTAAGTAATACCAATTCACAGAAAATGTGATTTCATTCACATGACAGTAATATCAAACGTCGAGCTGACAGACACCCGCCATTTTTCTGCTTAAATTTTAGTCTCGGCCATTTTACAGTTATTGAGCTGTTAAATAGCTGATTAGTGATTTTTGATATCTGTGAATATCGTTTTTGAGTCAGCTCATATTAACCGCATTTGAAAACTGGATTAAGTTATGAATAAGGGGGGTTAATTTTAAAATTCTGTGTAATTTTGGGCTTAATTTTGTTAGTTTAACCGAAAACTATTTCACGAAAATATATTTCTAGCATATTTTTACAGTTAAAAAATATATTTTTACCAATCTACCAATTAAAGTCAATTTCTGGCCACTGAAATAATGGCACACAATTGCGACTACATTAGCTTCAATATAACGGCCTTTTGGGCTTTACGGCCTTATACTATGGCATTAACTTAAAGGTGGGAATACGTGTAACCTAAAAACTTTTGTACTAGAATCATATGTCTATATGGCAATTCGTTTATCTATATTTACATAATATAATTCTCTTTTAATACCGAATAAAAGTGTCTTTTGCAGAAGACTGTCATGGTCTTCTCAGTAGACCATGGTATTTTTAATAGACCACGACTTTTATAGGAAATGTCGAGGATAGTAAATCAGTCGCGGCGAGTCTTTTATAGTAGACCATGGTCTACTGAGTAGAATAGATAACAGCCTCAACTCAAAGTCAATATAAACCATGATTGACTTGGTCTTTCAAGTAGACCGTGATCAAATCACAGTTTTAACTCACAATTTCATTTTCAATCTTCACTCCGACTCGAACAAGTCGGTCTACTGAGTAGACCAACGATCTTTTCAGTAGACCAACACTTAAAATAGCTTACAATAGCAGTCTATTCCGTCTGTGTTGAGTAGACGAGGGTTGGGAGACAGATCTGTGTTTCCTTAGCAGATGTCGATGCTGGGGGTCCAACATTGCAGTGTACCCGGCCGGAGAACATAAGTCAGGGAATTTTTGGTAAAAAGACCTGTAACCCTCATGAAGTAAGTAGACCTCAGGGTAGTGAAGAGACGGATAGTTCTCCTTGTTCTTTTCCCTGTCGGAAGACCGGAGGAAGCGGGATCTGTGAAAGAAATAACGATTTTAGCTTAAGAAGACCATACTGGTAAAATTGGGAATAGGATTCTGTAGACATCATTGAAAAGGTCTTTTAGTTAAAAACTTACAATTACAACTGCGCGCGGAAGCGGGCACGTGCATTAAAGCTAAGTTTCGGTCGGGTCTTCTGAGTAGACCTTTGTATTTCGGAAAGACCTGCACTAACTACCACTTATAACACCATCTAGGGTCATAAAAACCCCAAATCCAACCCGGTCTTTCCAGTAGACCACGGTCTTCTCAGTAGACCGTGACCGAAACTCAATCTACGACGTACAGCGACCGCACTTACAGCTTTGGGCCGCGTTCGAGCGAGAATTCGCAGTGGAAGACCAAGATACTGCGTTTTGCGTCGTCTTCTCGAGGTTGCAACGGCTTGTTGACTAAGGAGAGCACTTGATCTTGGGTATACAGGTTCACAGCGCCCAGGATGTGACCGCCTTCAAACTCGTAAGGGTAGCGACAGTCTATCACCTGTAAGAGAAGGGTTGGTAAGGACTTTAGTAAAAGGGGGGATAGTGATATAGTTGATATTATGGAGAATTGTGAATACTATAATTAAGCTGTTTTATTGATGATAATCATCAATAACAAAGTTTTCCCAGAAGGGGTAGGCCGCCGGATCTAACTCGGCGCTTCCTGAGAAGACTCGGCGAAACAAACTCAGTGGGCTTACACGATTGGAAACTATTATTTACATTACTATGTCTGACATATTTACCTGAAAATCACTGATAGAATCTTCATAATCCCCTCGCAATAATCCGGCGAGTGTGTCGCAAGATATGCTCTTCAGATCTGAATGGTCACCACTTGTCAATGGCAGAGCGAAGGGGAGAGAAAAAATCACCTATTAAATCTGGCTCGGCTGCAGCTGGAATTAAAAGTAATATTATTTTATTAATATAATTAATGCCAACCCGCAAAAAATATGTATTTAACACCCAAATGCCTCGATAGGACAAAAATAACAAAAAAAAATTGTGGCATTTTTGCAAAAATTTTATTTGCATTGTGTCTGAAGTCATTAAAAAATACCACCCGGATTTGTGACAGTTCGGAGTCTTGATACATCCTGTATAAAAATATACCAAATGTACTAATAAATAATTAATTTTACTTACATCTCGCAAGAGCTGACATTATGGAAGCATTATTTTCTGAAAACGCTCTCTGTAAGACTGGCCTTTGAATTTTCTCCACACACGGGTTCAATGTATTTGACTTTCTCCTCTTTGTAGCGACTTCCAATTGTCCATCTTCCATTCTCTTATTGCATCTTTTCTCTTCCGGACTCTCCTTAATAGAGAATAGGGATACACGGGCCTTACTCTCCGGGTTAAAGCTCAAACTTCTATTCAAACCTTTCCTTTTATCACCAACAATATTATTCTTAATCTGTCCGGATAATAAATCATCAATATTGGCTATCTTCGGTGAATTTGAATCTTCAATTTCCAGAAATGGTTCTTCCAATTCCGATATGAATCCACTTTCCATAGACATCGTTGATTCTGATGTGTACAGTCTCAATTTTGATGAGGCCGGAGACATAGAACTAAGAGAACTCATTGAATTCATCGAACCAATACTCGAGTCACTTTTCTCATGCCTCAAAGGGTTTTTGGTCGGTGTCTCATTGAATTTAAGTGACTTCTTGACCGATAAATTGTTTTTCTTGACAGCAGGTGATGTGAATTCAAAATCCTCTTCTTCGAAATTGAGCATCCTTGTCACTGTAGTAGGTCGGTTTAAAGGATGTTGAAGCTTCATTGTCAGCCAACGGTGCTCCAAAAACAAAGTCTTTTGAGTTGACCTTCCTAGACGTTGAAGACCGTCCTCTGGATATGATATTTGGACTATCCGTTGAAATAATTTCATATTTGGTGCATGTATCAAAGTTATCAGCGTCAAATTCTTCCTCTAAATCATGTAGTGTTTCAAAATCATCAATTTGTTCTAGCTCTTTCTCCGGCACAAAGGATTCTTTGATGTCTGACTGTAGGGTTGATTGGAGGTTTGAGAAATCCAACTGGAATTAACAATAGACATTATAAAACCAAGTCAGAAATTCATTTTCATATTTATTTAATCCTTATTTGGACTACAAAGATACTATAGACCGGTGGTAGGTCTCTCATATGTGAGAGGCTGCCTGGGTAGGTACCACCGCAATGTCTATTTCTCCCGCCAAACAGCAGTGTAATGCACTGTTGTGTTTCGGGTTGAAGGACATTCTAGCCAGAGCAACTACTGGACATATTGAGACGTAACATCTTATGTCTTAGAATGGCAAGCGCATTGGAATACCAAGCATTGCTTTATAATTTAAGGTATTGTTTGGTTTAGCTACTGTTCATGAGCGGTCGTTTCGCTTACCATTAGGCGAACGGCATACTCGTCTCGTCACTCATTGCATAAAAAAAGATACATTTTAGAAATGAAACAAAGAGTAGTACAAGTGGCCTTATCACACTAGGTAATTTCTTACAGGCAACCATGGGATGGATATTTAAATAGGAGAAAGAAAGAAAGAAAGAAAGGGCCAGTCTAAAGCCAATGAAATAATAATAATCTACAATCAATAACTAACTATATATGTATAAACAGAAATATATGAAAAAATACATATGAATTTAACATACTTATAATACATACATAGATATATTATACGCCTATCCTATAAATTACCCAAAGATGCGAATAAAAAAAGCTCAGGTATATTTATACATTTTTACTAAAATGTTATAAATCACTGTACACCTACTATTTGCCACAGGATTTGTTTGCAATCGCGAATTCAATTGAGAAGGTTTAGGCCATGGACGACCAAGATAGCCTTTTGCAATTCAGCTTATCATACTAATAATGATGTTTTTGTAATATGCATAAAATAACTGTAAATTGAAGAAAAGAATAAAATGTATACATAGTACTTAAACAGGAAAAGTATACCGGGTATCTCAAGACTGCTACCGAAAACGAAGCCGGGTGGTAGTTTTAGTGGCTACAAACACAATGCAATTAAAAATTTCACCTAGAAACGCGACAATTTTTTTTATGATTTTTTAAATATCGTCATTTTTGGGTGGTAAATCCATAGTTTTTGCTAAAATAATAATTTAAACTCTTTTATACCTTAGAGTATTTATAAATAAAAGGGTATATACTATTATTTTAGGAAAAAAATGTATTTACCACCCAAATATGGCCATAGGAAAAAAATAACAAAAAAAAAATTGACGCTTTTTTTTGCAAATTTTTCTGTTGCATTGTGTCTGAAGTCGCTTAAACTACCACCCGGCTTCGTTTTCGGTAGCAGTCTTGATATACCCTGTATGGTTATTTTTTTTACTCTAATCATAAAATTTTAACTGACATTACAACAGTTTTCAACCGTATTCATGCAAAGCCATTTTGATGCAAATATATGTATCGAGGCAGCTTTTGTATGCAACAGGATGCTGCGATTGTGTCTGAATGGCAATGAATCATTCAAGATATCAATGCTCTCTTGCTGCAAGAGATATCAAATTTATTTACAGTATTCTTGTAACAATTAAATTGAGATAGGCAGGTCACTGTCCTTGTAGAAGGATATAACAAGGGATCTATCATAATTATATATTTTTTAAATACATATATGTGAAATTTTTCATATTTTTTTATGCATTGGATGACGAGACGAGCGTGCCGTTCCCCTGATGATAAGACGACATGGACAGTAGCTAAACCAAACAACACCTTCAATTAGACATAAGATTTGAAGTCTCATTATGTTCAGTAGTTACTCTGGCTACTATGTCCTGCAATTCTCTTTTCGGCACCTAAGACTCACTTCAGCCAGAGAAATTAGTTAGTTAGTCTATCCAACAGCGCCGCGGAGGCTGTTAAAAATTAATAAATACACCCAACAGTCACATACTGATCCCACACTAAATTTGAGTTTTATCTCGTGGATATCAAAAGCTACGAGAGACTTTTCGGTCTCATAAACACTCAGACCAGACACAAATATTTTTTGCCCACACATTTGTGTCGGTGCGGGGCTCGAACCCGCCTCTCCTTTCACATCCAACCAACTGCGCCACGGAGGCTGTCAAACCAACTTTATAATACAAACCTTAGGATTAGGCCATTTTTCACCCCTCGTAGACTGGAATGTTTTACCAAACGAACAGTCCCGGGCCTCGTCATCCAAATCCAAATTGATGAAAGTCTTTGCCATTGGTGGATCACAGTTCTCCTTATTGGACATTTTGAACATTGTCCTGTCTTCAATCATCCGTGTAATCTTCCTACGACTAAACGACTTGCTTGTGAGAGGCGAAGCCCTTTCCAAGATATTCTGAGCTATACATTCAAGCCGTGGAGTCAATGAGGCAACTTTAGGGCTACTTTTTGGTGTTTTTCTGATCATCGGTGAGTTGTAAGTTAACGGTGATGGAGGCAACGGCCTGATGTCTGCTAATGGTGATTTCAGTCTGTCCAATGGTGAGTTTGGTTTGTACATAGTCTTCAAGGGTAAACTGTAGTTGAGGTCTCCAAGTATTCTCCGTTTGTTTTGAGGGCTGTGTGGGGATTTGTCAAAGTCTAGTGAATGGGGGTTCATTTTAATCCTATAGTTGATGTTGTGAGCGTCCTCTTGCTTCCGTTTTGTGCCGTTATTGCCTGAGTTGATTTTGAAGTTCTCTGTTATCAACCTGAAATGAAAAGAAGGAACTAGTAAATTGGTAAAATACACCCAGCTATCACATACATAAACCTGAAACCATAATTAATACAAGTCTTATATGGGTACATCAATGGCTACCGAAAACGAAGCTGGGTGGTAGTTTTAGTGCCACAATGCAAATAAATTTTATGCAAAATTTCGACGATATTTTTTGTAATAATTTTTCTGTCTTCGTATTAGGATGGTAAATACACAGTTTATTAAATTATTTTTAAACACGCTTTGGTACGCAAGGCTTTCAATTATTATTTTAGTAAGGTATACTGGGTATCAGAAACAATGAGAGACTTGTCTGTCCCCCAAAATAGAAACTAACACTTGATCACAAAGACATTTGTGTAGGACCGTGGACACCTGTCTTCGTGGCGTACTATTACTACCGTACGGTTACAATTCTAAGGTCTCGGGTTCGAATCCCGGATTGGGCAGTGATATTAGATTTTTCGCTTCATTATCAGCGCGGGGTCAGGAATTTGTGCCTGATAAAGCGATAGGCGCACCTATTACGTCATGACTTAACATGGGCGAAAGGTGGATATCGTGGCAACTCTGCCTACCCCTTCTGGGAAAAAGGCTCGAGTTTATGTATTATGTCTGCAATTTAAATGAAAACTGACCGTTTATTTAAGTTTTATACTATGTAGTGATTAATTAAAGTTAATCACTACATAGTATAAAACAAAGTCACTTTCTCTGTCCCTATGTCCCTTTGTATGCTTAAATCTTTAAAACTACGCAACGGATTATGATGCGGTTTTTTTTAATAGATAGAGTGATTCAAGAGGAAGGTTTATATGTATAATACGTACATATTATTGTACAGAAATCTATTTGTACCCGGGCGAAGCTGGGCCGGGCAGCTAGTACTTGATAAACGGAAACATATGTAATCAATTATTATTGTTTTATCCTACACATCAAACTATCTACAATTATCCTTATATAAAAGGACACATAACAATAACTGTTGAACCATTGAAAACAATGCAAAACCGTTACTGTTATCAAACATACCGATAACAACAGGAAACCGTTATAAATAATATACTCTGACCGAGAAAAGTTAATAAACTTTATATGCAGTATAATGAAAGGGCTGGTCAATGAAAGTATGATATAATTATCCAAATTAAAAAAGAAAACTGGTGAATTCCATGAATCCCATGTTTGCCTGTAAGAAATTACCTAGTGTGATAAGGCTGCCACTTGTACCAATATTATTATTATGTGATTTCTTTGTTGTTTCTCTGTACAGTGCAAAAAAGAATTAAATGAATTGAACATATTCTCCTTCTTTTTTCTTTTCTCTCCTATCTGCTAATAATTAGCTTTCCTTTCCTCACATCCACCATTATAAAAATCACTCCATAATTATTATTATAAAAATATCTATCCCTAAGACATTGGTAGTTTTATATTAGATTTAAAAGCTTAAGAGGACATCCATACTCAGTTTAGAGGCAAGACTTAATCTCTTATGAATTTTCTCTCCTGTCTCTTTCTCTTCAGCCACATACAGTGTAAGTATATTAACATGGGACATGTACTTATGTTGGTATGTTTATGTAAATATGTTGAATGTAGCACCATTACTATCATATCTATATTATTCGTACACCTGACGCTGCCCCAACATTCGCCCTTTTCTCTTTTATATATCTATCCCTAAGACATTGGTAGTTTTTATATTAGATTTAAAAGCTTAAGAGGACATCCATACTCAGTTTAGAGGCAAGACTTAATCTCTTATGAATTTTCTCTCCTGTCTCTTTCTCTTCAGCCACATACAGTGTAAGTATATTAACATGGGACATGTACTTATGTTGGTATGTTTATGTAAATATGTTGAATGTAGCACCATTACTATCATATCTATATTATTCGTACACCAGACGCTGCCCCAACATTCGCCCTTTTCTCTTTTATCCATCAATTGGTTGTCTGTCAGAAAGAGGTTGATTGCCTTGTGCGATAAGGCCACCAATTGTACATTTTTCTAATGTGAATTGTTCACTTTGGTTTTATTTATGGTGAACAATAAAGCTTAAATAAATAAAATCCTTAACTGAATGTAGATCTCCAGAAAGCATCTTCACATGAATATAAAAATTGTGTTCCGGTTTGAAATATATTGTAGCCAGAGCAACTACTGGACATATTGAAACTTAACGTCATATGTCTCAGGATGGTGAGCTCATTGGAATGACAAACATTTGGAATTCATGGTGTTGTTTCATTTTGCTACTGTTCATGAGTGGTTGTATCGCTTACCATCAGGTTAATGGCATGCTCGTATCACCATTGATTATATAAGTGAATATTTTGCTATAAGTATCTCAACTATCGCCCAAATACTGGAACGCCATTCAAATAATAAGTTGCAGTTAACAGCGCACGGCCCACTTAGTCAGTACATTTAATTGGGATTAATGTAGTTAAGCACCATTTATACTTAAGTTGCATTCCAGTATTTGGGCGTAAGTCTATTAAAGTATAAATATTGTATATTATCTAAATTTCTGCAAAATGTCCTTGATTCTAAACATAAATATTGCAAACTGTTAATTAATATAATAGGCACATTGATAGTGGATAGAAACTTTATATTTCCTTGTTTATTGTGGTATAGAAGTAAACAAAGTTCTATTATTAATTAGTTATTTTATCAAAGACATAAAGGTGTTATGGTTTTCATAGCTAAGCATTAATTAATAGTATTCTTGCAGTCCATTTTATTAATTACTTATCATTTTTATAAAATGATCATATTGCAATACAAAATTTCAAAGACTGAAATCTTGAAAGTAAAAGACATTGGGCATTCAAACACTTGAATTTTTTTAGTCCCACTTTTAATACTACCTCGAAATAGTTTAAAAACGAGTTTTATTTGTATTACCTAACAATAATATTCAACAAAACTAATATCTTGGCAACAAGGGCCTAAATTAAGACTTGTGAAGAATTAAGAAAATACCTCACATTTTTAACAATGTAATGCTCTTTTCGGTCACGTAAACCATCAATATCTACCCTTAACTGCTCCTGTTATAATTAAACCTTTAACAATGGTTTCGTGCGTTAAAAATCGTGTCAATAGACCGGGAAGCAATGTAATGATCACCCGCCCTTTCGGAAGGGTACCGGGGGTTTTTAACGCAATATCTTCGGTGAAAACTGGTTTACGTACCTCCATGCCCTTTCTCAGGCCCTACAACAGGCATTGTCGTCACAATCCGTAGTTATTTCGGCCAAAAACACCACAATACGACCAAGTTTTTTTCGATTACCAAACAACTAAATTCACGTGTGAAAGTGTTGGATATGCAACAGGTTAATGTAGGCTGACGCGTAATGCACTAAAAGCTAGTTTAGAATACTTTTTTTTACACTTTCGGGTAGTTTTTCAATGATTTACAATTTTAGTTTGACTTAATTCGCGCGCTTTGTTGGTCGTCGCTGTCAAAGTTTGTGCGGTCGAAGGAAACGTCATTCTGCCAGTATCAGCTGAGCTTTTGAGAGCGTCTTGTTATTGCTCGTGATCGGAGTGGGGGCGAAATGATATTTGTCAAAAAAAACCTTTTGTATTTCTATCAGCCTTTTGTTAATGGTACTGAATTCCCTCACATGAACTGATCTGAAGATTTAATAGTGGGGTCAGGCGGTAGACTATCTAAGTCAACATTTAAGTAAAACGGAAAGAATCCCACGAATCGAAAAATCTTTAACACACTTTAAATCGAATATGTAATGAGTATCTATTTTAAAATATATGCATTATATCATCTCATAAGTATACGTAAAATAGAATAACAAAACGCACAATGGCTTACCAAGGAGGTTTAATATGCACATTTCTTGACAAAAGATAAATAGCCTAAAATCAGTTGGATGATCAATATTCAATGTAAATATAGGGAGGGACGGTTATTTACGCGTAACCGTTATTTTATCATAACGTTTTTATTAAACAGATAACGACACGTCATTTTTATTTATAAACACATGATTATTACAAAAATGATTACTTTTTATTAGTAAACAGATAAACATTGTTTAAACAATATAAAAATGCGTAAAAATGTTTTTGTTGTTCCAAAATATATTTTTGATTTTCAATAATAATATTTAATAAATAATTAAATATAATGATACTCCATGTGGACTTTACATTTTGTAGAGACGTATTGTTGGAATCTCTGAATTTGACTAAATTAGTAACTGAATAAAGTATTCAAATTGTTTCAAGCGTTTTTTGAGTAATCGGTGAAAATACATTAAAACATCCGAAGAAATGACAACCTCCTCCATTTTTGAAGTCAGTTAAAATAGGCTTGAAGCTATATCTGTCCTGAAAATTTGGAAAGGCAACATATCTACGACCTACGAGCTGTAGATATTCTTCTTAGAGTATTTATATACAGGGTATATCAAGACTGCTACCGAAAACGAATTTGGGTGGTAGTCTAAGTGACTTCAGACACAATGCAACAGAAAAAGTTGCAAAAAAAAGCGACAATTTTTTTTGTTATTTTTTTCCTATGGCCATATTTGGGTGGTAAATACATTTTTTCCTAAAATAATAGTGTATACCCTTTTATTTATAAATACTCTAAGGTATAAAAGAGTTTAAATTATTATTTTAGCAAAAACTATGGATTTACCACCCAAAAATGACGATATTTAAAAAATCATAAAAAATAATTGTCGCGTTTCTATGCGAAATTTTTAATTGCATTGTGTTTGTAGCCACTAAAACTACCACCCGCTTCGTTTTCGGTAGCAGTCTTGAGATACCCGGTATAGAGGGAGTGCTGTCATACATTCGCGATTTGAAAAACGTAGATATTTTCTTGTTCGTAATGTTGGTAGCGCACCTATATTAGTAAAAATTGAATTAATTATTTAGCAATAAATTGCTATAAATTCCTTTATTAGCCAAAATTATATTTAGCTATTATCCTTTTAAAACGAGTTTAAGTGGAATTAAATATACCTAAAATACTTTTTTTTTTTTTTTTTCAAATAATTTATGTAAGTTGCACAACCTGTTCCAATATTAGCCAATAGGAGGGCAGAAAAAGGTGGCCCGGCACCACCATTTTATCTACGTTTTTGAAGTACCAGCGCTCCCTCTATATATGCATACTCTAAGATATTCTTATATAACCGCTTATCATTTGAAGCTATTGCCTAAAACAATGAATTCCTATGACTGAAATGGTAAGCGATACGACCGCTCATGAACAGTAGCAAAACCGAACAACACGCCATGAATTACAGCGCAAAGTTTGGAATTGCACTGCAATCGCCATCCTGAGACTTAAGATGTTAAGTCTCAATACGTCCAGTAGTTGCTCTGGCTACAATTCAAACCGGAACAGTGCGTTTATTGTTTGGCAGGAGAAATAGACATTGCGGTGGTACCTACCCAGGCGGCCTCTCACTTATGAGATTTCCAGTAAATATTTCGTGTAGAATCCATCTTTGGTGATTCAGATAAATACACTGACGTCATAACGGTTCTTTTGATAAGGAACGTTGCAGATCTTAAGGAAACGGTTACAGTGAAGAGCGGGAGAATAATTCTATTTTTTGGTTGGAAGTTATATTTTTTAGATAGATTTATTGGTATATGGAGTGTATTGAAATAAGAAGTGCCTTGGTTAGATTTTCTTGTCAATAATTAGTATCATAATTACATATTTTTGCAAGGAAAGTGGATTTATTAAATTCTTTTTTTGAAATAGATTCTTCATATGCTAGTCATACTGCCGGGTTTTCAACAGCTGTGTTAGTCGATATTCAAATGGAAAATATCAATTCCAGTTCCTTGGTCTTGAATATGCAATAGTATATCAATGACAGCCTCAGACAGAGAAACGTGAGGCCGCGGGTTCAATCCCCAGATCGTTAGAAATTTTTGTGTGATCTATTGGTACTTGTTTCGTGTCTGGGTGTATGTGAGAGCGAAGTCTCTCGTAGTTTCTTTAATATAAGACTCGATCTTAGTGTGTCACATATGTATGTGATTTTTACGTATTTATTATTAATGGTAGTTGGTTGTGTGGGTGGAACCATTCAAATTTATGCAATAAAATTTCCTTTTTATTACTATTATTATACGATACCTGTCGCTACACATCTATATTAAAACCGCTAGACTTTATGTATAAACCAAAGACTGAAAAAGCGATTTAGTAAATCGCTTTCCGCTGCTCTTATAACCATCCCCTCACCTCGGCTATTGAAACCAACCCCCTTGCATTCTTATGCACTCCTTATCAGGGGTTGAACTTTTGTTAACGGTCTGATTGGGGTGAGTGAACGTCTGTACCGTTTCTTAGGGGTTGTTTACGAAATTAACTTTATTTGTTGGCTTTAGGGGGTTGTATGGGAAGAGGATTTGTCAGTTATTTTTTTTTTATCTTTTGAGCCAACTCGGCCATATTAAATTACTCCAATCCTTACAACAAAAATCACCCGACATATTATGTATCTAGTCTAGAGTCAAATCGTGCCTTCGTCGTATGTATATAGTCTAGAGTTACAAGATCGTTCCTTCATCGTCTCAAAACACCAAAACATTTATTTCACAAGCGACAAGCCAACTGCGCCACGGAGGCTGTCAAAGATAACTAAATAAATAAATTCACATAAATAGTTCTGACACCACATTAAAATCAATTAAGTCTTGTGTCGTGTATCAGAAACTACGAGTTTTGATCTCACAAACACCAATTGAAACAAATGTTTGTGGGCCTCACAATTTGTCTCAGTACGGGAATCGAAATCGGCTTTATAAATATATAACGCACTAAAAAGGAAAACATCGTGAGGAAACCTGCATACCAAAGCGATTTACAAAAACATCTATGGTATGTAAAGTCCACCTGCAATAGGCCAGCGTGGTGGACTATACTAACCATTTCCAATTATACTCTCGATTGTAGAGGAGGCCCGTGCCCTGCAGTGGGACGTATATGGGCTGATAGAGTTATAACATAAATAACTAAATCAATATATGGGCTTGCCTACTTTGGGACCCACATTTTGGATAAATATGTAATTGTAAACTGTATTTCTTGTACTTTCTTGGAGATTTCCGCAATACATTTATTTATATACAAACCTGAATATATTCTCAAATGGACTACAGCAGAATAAAGTCTTGATGAAAGTAGCGTAGCAACACCATCTTTTGATTTGAACCTTGGACTGAATAAAGAAAGTTCGTTGCGACCAGTTTCTGCACCTATTGTGCAGTGAGTGACAGTTTGAAGCTTCTTAAAGCCAGTATGCAGGTTTGTATGGACAAAGGGACGATTGTTTGATAAGTATTTTTAACCGACTTACGAAAGGAGGATACATTTTTAACCGATATTAGGGTATACTTTTTTGACATATGTTTTATGTTTAAAATTTTTTGTCATAAATGTTCTCATACATACATAAACTCACGCCTTTTTCCCAGAAGGGGTAGGCAGAGGTATTACCAGGGCTTCCAAATTGTGCATTGAATTTTCCGTCCCAAGATTAGATAGGGGCAAGGCTATCGCAATATCGGGCATAAATTCCTGGTGTATCAGCGTCCCACTGCACGGCACGGGCCTCCTCTACAATCGACCGTACGATTGGATAGGCCATATAGTCTACCACGTATAGTGCCAGGCGGACTTTACATACCATACAAGTTCTTAAAAATCCGCTATGGTATACAGGTTTCCTCGCGATGTTTTCCTTCAACGTTATAGTGGTTGCCTGTATGGTCTAACTTTAAATCCCTCTGAAGGGTGGGACGTATATGCGCTGACACTGATACAAATAATGCTCTGAATTGCAAATCCTGTATAATCACTGTATTGTAATCTTATTGAAAAGAGAAACGCTAGAGTTTCTTGCCCGTTCTTCTCTGGCAAAAAACAGCCTTGTGAATTGGGTGGTAGTGGAAAATAGTGACTTAATTTAAATAATATATGACATTTTATGGATTCAATAAATATTTTCATTTCATTTCATTTTCTTCCTAGCTGGCTATTGCCGTGGCATTGCAAACAGGATACGCATCGATATGGTCTAAAAATAACTGGCACATGGCCCAAGTTTTTGCCGATCGGTTCGACGTGAAATTAAATTTCCTGTCACTGAAACACCTGCAATGTAAATATGTTTTACATAATATGGTGTGAAATTAGGCGACAAGTTTTAGACGCAGATGCGGCATTTTTGTCCATACTTTCATAAATGTTTACATTATCACAGCCTCCGTGGCGCAGTCGGTTAGAGTGAGAATGTGTGTGCGGCCCACTAATATTTCTTTCATGTCTGGGTATTTGTGAGACCGAAAAAACTCGATCTTAGTGTGGGGACTATGTTTTTGACTGTTGGGCGTAAATATTTATACAGCTGAAATTTGTTTGATTGCACGCGGTAATGTCATGAATCGGAGTGCAGTGTGAAATTCATAGTAGGAATGCTAATGCTTCCTACACTGAAATGCATGGAAATTGACAATCAATACGCACAACTCAGATTCGAACCCGAGACCGCCGTGCTTGATGCGATGTGGTTGCGGGCTCGATCGCAATTCGCTCCCAATACTAATAAGCCACCACTAAGCATATTTTGTATAACAACGTATAGTTAAATGTCATAACTTCCAATATCCAATCAATCAAAATTAAACCAAAACCCGATAGCAGAAATAACGTTATAAATAGCATAATAAATAACATACGTTATTAACGGTTATAAGGGGCGCACTATCTGTCCCCTACCGTGCATTCAATGCATTTTCGTAACGGATTTTAATAATGGTTTTGATTAGAAACAAAAGTATTATGTATTGTGTATTTTATCTTTTAAGGTCATAAGGAAGGAAAACGTGAAGTGCAAAATTTGACAGATGGTTAGAATTAATTCAAGTTTTCAATTTGAAAAAAAAATCATATGACATGACAAAAAAATAGAATTTTCAAATCGATTTACGCGTATCCAGGTAATCGGAGTACATACATATAAAAAAAAACCAACGAATTGAGAACCCCTTTTTTGCAGAATGTCAAAATAAAATGTTTTGAGTCATGCCTACAGGTTTTCCCCTATATAATTTTAAGTTGGGTAATGTTAATATTACCAAATACCTACGTACAATTCCGTACTGGAACATAACGGCTCTCTTAAAATTAGTTAAGTTTGTTACCCAACTGATGTCAGTGAAATGATTACAAGACATCGAAGTTCACGTAAAATAATCATATTGAAATAAAACTATCATTTACGGATTTTGTTTAATTTTTTATTTAGTTAAGGGTAGTTAAATTGTAACAGTCACTGAGCAGATGAATAATACCTCAGTCCACCCCGTGACCACGAAAGCTGTAGACTAATCAAAACATCGGGAAGTTACAAAATGTGAAAATTAAACCAAATTCGCGATAAAATCCCTAAATCTAATAAAGCATTATGATCATTCTTCAAAGCCTTAAGAAATTGTTGACTTTTCAATAGACATGGCACGAGCCACCCACGCCTCAAAATTAACGGATGCTCTATCACCGTTACATTAACAATAGGTAAAATACAATAAGATACATCTTCCCCATACCGTAAGGTCAAAGGTAAGAAAAAAATCTTGGCGCGTGCGCGGGAGTACAGCTGCCAACATAACAATATGCGACAAGTGAACGCAGATGTAACAGCTGCAATGCTACCACCTTTCAAGATTAAACTTTGAAATAAGAAATCGGAACTTTTTTTTCAGTATCTTAGGTCAAGGGTGGCTGTATGGGAATACGTTTTGTTATTGCAAATATAATATTAATGTCGATCATTGTAAAATCGGACATGTTTTTTTTTTGTAGCTTCTTGGGTCATGGGTTGCTATGGGAACGCCTTTTGTTATTGCAAATTTTATGTGTGACATGTATTGTAAGGAGGTTCTCGCTTTGGGATCCTAACGGTGGTTTGTGTCTTAAACTCTGGCATCGGAGGGTGAAATCAAAAGTCTTTTAAATGTTAGGAAGTTACAATGTTATACCCCAATAAAATGTGTGTTAGACCCAAAAAAATAAATTATTTTAAATTTGTAACATTCGCGTGACAGGGTGAACCATTATGAAGATTTTATTAAATATGTATTTTTCCTTTTTCCACCTAAAAAACAACTTAAGATTTAACATATAAAGAACCAATAGTAATGTATATTTATTGGTAGGTAATATACCTCAGTAACTTAGATTCATAACCAAAAAATTTAAAAATAAGACCCAAAAACGTTTTTATAAAAAAATAGTTCTTTAAACATTCCAAAACGATAGACAAATAAAAAACCGTAATGTTTTGCTTTTTTTGTCAAAACATTACCCATTGACGATATTCATTGATTGAAAGTGAATCGGATGAGTACACCGCGCACGTGCGCTTCCGTATCCGGTGCGAGGTATTCCTTTTTTAAAAATGGAATTGTCTTGTAGCTCGTGCTTGGGATGGTAAAAGATTTTGTTTTTCTTTTGAAGCAAAGGAGTGAAAGCGTAGGCCGTTATTTATTATTATAAAGTTAGTAAAAACAGTCTCCCAGATATTTTTTACCTAAATTGTCAGATATAGGTCTACCAGAATCTCATGGCATTTTGGGAAATTTGAATTTACGCATTGCAACACTGGGGTAATTGGATGAACATATTTTGATACTTTCAATAATTGTAATTAATTATTATTTCAAATTGACATGTTTTTTTAGTACAACTTTGTAAATAAAGTACATAATGTTTTAAATATAAATATAAAGGTAATTTAAAAATTAAATGACTTCAAAATTGTACTTTTAGATTACTTTTTTTTCAGTTTTACACTATAATATACATACGTGCCTTACGAGTATTTATAGAGGGAGCGCTGGTACTTCCAAAACGTAGATGAAAATGGCGGTAAAGAGCCACTAGTATCGTTTTAATTCTCTCTTCTTATTAGTTCTCACTTAGTCAAACAACTTTCAATTTCTAAATTGTAAGTAGTTTGATTATGAGTCGGTTTTATTGAAATAATTATTAGATACCAAAAATGTTATACCAAAGATGCAAGATTGTAAAATAAGATAATGTATTTATGTAACGTATGTAAGTAACTTTATTTTCAGTCTTCTTTATTTAATTTACACTTTAGTCAGGGCTTATTTCTAAAGATCCTGGTAGTACATGATGAGACGAAGGTGTTGATGATAATTATTTATAATAAAGATTACGTCTGGGATTACAACTTTTCACTAGAAGTGCAAAATATGTTATTGTTTGATGGATTCTTATCTAAAATCTCTGGAAAGTCCTGCACATAGGTATTTAATAAAGTACTATTTAGTTTCATAAATGATATCAAAGTATATACGATAAAACACATTTACATATCCAACACTAACCAAAAAAATTAAGCATCAAAATTATTCACTCCGACTAATTTGTTAAAACAACGTCGATTTTAAAATCGTCGATTTTGTTTAAATTTGACCAAATTATACACGGATCTGGCGATAAACCTTGTATACAATGTGTCGCACTTGTAATCGTAGAACTAATTTATATATTTTCGCTAAGGAAGTATAGAAATCATAAATTATTCACATCGAATGACATAACTCAAGTTTTGAAACAGCTGTTGACCGATGGTATTGCCACATAAAAATCTTTATGTTTGTTTTTAATTTTATGCCATGAGATTCTGGTAGACCTATAGTCAATATGTTTGTTTTTTTTTTGTTTTTTTCATGATATTTTAGTAGTTTAAATCTTTGTAAATAATATAATAACTGAAAAAATAATTCACATGAAAGTATAATTATTTTTTAATACATAAAACAAAATAAAAAATTATCAATTAAACTTCCGTTGATCTATGATAGCCTAGTACCACCACTTTTATCTGCCAAACAAATTAATGTGTCCAAAAATTGATTTACACTAATATGGAATTAAAAACTCAATTTCCAATAGTTCAATATGATATCTTATCAAATAACCATCTGCCTCCCCTCGCCCATTCAAGGCCGACAAAAAAACACTGATATGAGAATGTCAATATATTTTGACCAAATGTAGCCAATAATATTAACCGCGGGGTGTAGATTAGCGCTTTTACGGCCGTTCTCTATATCCTATCTATCTTTAACAAGAGGTTAAAATGGATATCGTTACTATGTCTATACCACTCTATGCTTCAATAAAAAAAGATGGACATACAATATTATCTTGCCTGCATATGTATAAATATATGCACCTTATCTAAATATCTCTTATTATGTCTTTCTTTACTGAAGCAAAAAATGTATCGAAATTGCGAGAGAAATCTCTTGTTAAAGATAGATAGATTATAGAAACCGGCCGTTAGACGTTTAACCGACAATGAGAGAAGTGTTATGTACTGTATCGCCCATATACGTCCCACTGCAGTGTATGGGCCTACTCAATGGAAAGTACAATTGGGAGTTAGGTCATTTATTAATTGTTGTGTTTTAAGAACTTGTGTCTTGTATCACTATACTACCAATTTTATATTTAACTCTATCAAAGAGCAATTGACCCACCACATGGTAAATAATTATCAGTATAAAAAAATCTAGGAAAGCCATAAATTTTTTGAAACCTTAGAGTCACATCACATATATCGAATTTTCTAACCTGACAATCGAATTTAAAACCTAAGAATCTTATACGATATTTTTCCAATCCAAAAACTCGCAAAAGGCGACTTAGCTAACCTGAGAATCTGAAAATCTAAGAATTTCTTGAAAACACTACCTATACTAAAAAGACGAATTTCCTAACTTAGAAATCAAACCGAAAACCCCGCAGTAAACATCCACACAATAAAAAAACAAAAACATGAAAAACCGTTAGCGATCGATACCGGACCATTGTTGTTCAAGCGAGGGTGACTGACAATCACTGTCTACGCTTCAATGATTACTTTCACTAAACTCAATCAGTACTAACATTATAAAAAGTTTTTGCATATCGCGAAAAATGTTTTTGTTTTTTTTTTGGGAGTTTCTGGGTACTTGTACGAAGTTTTATCAGTAGCAACATTAAAAAAAGCTTTTGCATACAGCAAACATTTTTTTTTACTTTTTATGATCTATTATTAAACGTTTGTTTATGTTGAGAAAAGTTTTTTTTACTTTTAATGGACTTATACATAGTACATGCTAAGATTGTGGTATGAACGTATCGAGTATAAAAATGTTTTATAGTTTTTGGATAGTACTTGCTGTAATTGTGGCATGAATGTATCAGAAAAATTACTGTCAACATAAAAATACAGGATATATCAAGACTGCAACCGAAAACGAAGCCGGGTGGTAGTTTAAGCCACTTCAGGCAAAATGCAATAGAAAATTTTGCATAAAAAAGCGACGATATTTTTTTTTTATTTTTTTCCTATGGTCAAATTTGGGTGGTAAATACATTTTTATCCTAAAATAATAGTGTATACTATTTTATTTATAAAGACTAAGATATAAAAGAGTTTAAATCATTATTTCAGCAAAAACTATGGATTTACCATCTGAAAATGAGGATTTTTAAAAAATCATAAAAAAGTTGTCGCAATTCTTTGCAACATTTTTGCTTTGCATTGTGTTTGTATAGTCACCAAAACTACCACCCGGCTTCGTTTTCGGTAGCAGTATTGATATACCCAGTATGTTTGATTGTTTTTTTGTTTTAATACTGAACCCTAAACTCTCGAAGGTCGCTGTGACACTTGTAAGGCTTGTGCCTCGCCGGAAGTCGAACGCCGAGGAATCAAGCTTCGGTAACCACCCTTGAGTTGAAATGTAGAACGGAAAATGACCACCGTGATTCTTATATGTTTTAAATTCGCTTTTAGGGTGTATCGAATGGTTCTAAGTTCGAATCCTGCGACATCCATGTAAAAAAAAGGTTATTTTTTGTTATGCTCTTCTCTTTACTATATTCTAATTAATTTATCAATTTCTTTTTTAAATTCAATTGTATCTACACGAATGGCTACTTTGCCCACATCCTGATTAATTTATTTACGTATTTATAAATTTGAATTCCATTTTGTTATATTAAAACGTAGAGTGGCAAAACTTGACAGCACTTACGATCGGTCGGGAAATCCAAATTTAATTCCATGAACATTACAAAAATTACCTAAAAATCACATACATGAGTATTCATGAAATACTCAAAAAATCCTGTTTTTTTTAAAACACCCACGGTCGATTTTTTTTTTCAATATACCATATATACATTTTAATAATTACCCTTGACCGATATTTTTATTTGACAACACAACATACGGGTGGCACATCTACCCTCACTCCTCAACAGTAAGCAGACACTTGATCTTCACATCTCAACGGGCACGAACGCCACATGTCGCGCGCGTGGGAGGCCGAGCCGGGAGGTATTATGGTCGAATATGGATTCTATATTTACAAGGATGAAATAAATTTGAAGCAGGCAATTTGTAACGTCTAAGGATGAGACAATTTCGAGGGCTTGCGTTGGGTTCAAAACAATATTAAAGAGGTTATGATTGTCTCTTGAAATATTTTTTCCGGTATTCTTATGATGATTTATTAACACATTTGAAGTCTACACTATAATATACATACATACAAGCAAATTTGACCTAATATCAATTCAAATAATATTATCAACGTCAAAAAAAAACTTAAAACATACGTATTTCAGCTCATATACGCTATATATATGCTGCAGGGCACAGGCCTCCTACAATCGAGAGTACGATTGAGAGTGGTTAGATATAGTCCACCACGCTGGCCTAGTCGCTTGGCAGACAAGGCTTAAAAAAATGCTAATTTTGTCTACTTCAAAGATCGAACCCGCGACCCCTCGTTTTTGTTTTAACCAACTGCGTCACAAATGTCATAATAATTATAATTAATGTGTTACAAAAACCGTTACCGCTGATAGCCTTTGTTGTCGTACTTGACCTATTTACAACAAAACGGTCGTTTTAATCAATAATACACCTAATCTAGGTTCGACTCTCAGGTCAAGCAATTTTTACGGACTAAAATTCACCTGAAGGTATAAGCAGTGCATTCATTATTGCGGCTTCATTGAAACTAATCTTCCACAAACAGAAAAACTATTTATCGCTCGACACAATTTTGTCGGCCTAGACTTTGAACCAACAATTGAGATTTGAACCCACATATTGCGTGTTTACTCAAAAGCAATTAACCCGACGCCAATTGATTCAAACGAGCCGACAATGCGGCAGGATGTCGGTTAAACTTGAACCGTCATTAGTAATAAAGTCACTTTAGCAGTCAACTTTTAAAGCAAGTGTTAGTTATGTATCTTGAAGATTAAGTAAGTGTTTAGTACGCAAATCACTAATAAATAAAAAGAAAAAAGAACATAAAGACAATCACAAATTTAGTAAACTATTATGTTGACATAAGTAAAACGTTAACAATAAACAAGCTAGGCATTCTAAATTTAAAAATTCATAACAAGACCATCGCAATTCGCTAATAAAATTCAAATACCAAATTCGAAAAATTAGAAACTGAATTACCATTCCAAATACAAAATTCAAATATCGAACTTCTTTCATTTCAAATTTCGAATTCAGCCAAACATCTCAGCAATTTATCACCAAGGAGGTTTTACACAGCCTATAAAAAGCAATAACACAAACAAGACTATATTAACTACACATCCCGCGTAGAACTCTGTCCCAAAACACGAGCGACCTCAATTGGCCACATTGTGATAATTTAAGTGTTAGAACATTAACGTCGACCCAGTTAGATTACGCGGGCCATGATCCCGTTTATAATATAGCATTATATTTGTTTTTGCTATTATATATAGGCTTAGTTAAGGAATAAGAGTTTTCAATGGGATTCTCGGCTGTAGGGGAGTCCTGTGCTTATTAGTGGCCAAGAATGGAGTGATACAAGTTTTCTAATCACCGGAAATGATTGCAATAATAAATAAATTACGAATTAAATTGCTACATATGGGACCAAGGCCAATGAGACACTTTTTAATTGAAAAAAAAAAACATGTAAAATGACCTTTCTTTAGTAACAATTCCAAGACTAATAAGGCCATTTATTATAATTGTAAAAAAACATATGTCATGTTTAATACAAGTTGTTATATCTACAGAAAGACCTAAAAACGGGCAATTTAGATAAATTGCCCTTTATAAACAGCACGCAAGACCCTTTCAGTAACAATATCGCCGTGTGCTATGGATTGGTGGCTTCCTGACTTCCTTTCAACTACACCGGACGCCTGCGGTCAACTGATTATGTCCAAGACCCTTCACATACGTATCCCGTAATACCCAAGCGGAGGTAATCGTTTGCTAGGTAGTGTGGGGGTTACTAAAGAGAAGAATAGAAGAAATTAATTATTATAAGATAAAGAGAAGAAATTAATTTATTATTGATACACATAAGACGAATGAAAACAAATACAGTGTACTGTAAATAGTGTAGTTAATGCCACTTATTGTACGCTTTTATTTAGCTATACTACCAACCAGAGCTTGAAAACGATACCAATTCACATTAAAAATATATACAGTGCCCTCCAAAAGTTAGTTGAAATTAATTCACCTTAACAATGATGTCACGTAATTTCTAAAATACGCAGTTTCAATAAAAGAACTGTTTACTATTTATGTTCGGATACTCTATTCTAATACATATAGCATAGAATTTCTCGAAATTTATTTTGCTTTTTTTCTTAATCGATGTTTATATTCTCACTACTTAAATTGAGTGCGTCAAGTCAGTTGAAATCTTGGTTGAAATTGGAAACTTTTAACGATTTCTGATAATATCGTGGTTTTAAACTCTCTTACAAATATTGTTTGGGCAGTTTGGGTAGTTCACATTTATTAATAAGATATTGTGAGATGATATGACGGTTTTAGAATTAATAATGGCTCCAAAGCGAAAATAACAAGTAAAAGATAGAACTAGAGATAGAAGAAATAGAAAAAAAATAAAAAAACTTTAGTGCTGAGGGAAAATTATTTAAGGTTAGACCAGAAGATAAACGAATAATAATGCAGAAGAGTTTGAAATGTACTAGTCTTGCAGATAAGCCACCGTAGAGGCGTCCTAGGTCTACTTCTTCTGTTGATGGTCGACACATTATGCGGTAGTGTAAAATCAATCCCAAGATTGTGATACGAGATATCAAAAAATAGTAATAGGAAGTAGGAACTACGGTTTCTGTTACTACTACCAGGCGATGTCTGCATAATGCTAATTTATAAGGTCACGTTGCCAGAAAGAAACCTCATAGCATCGATCCATAAAAACCGACGGTTGAAGTTCGCCCGCAAATATTTAGATAAATCAATAGACTTGGAATTAGTATTTTTTCGCGATGAATCAAAGTTTGTACCGTTTGGAAAAAGAGGTCGGCAAATTGCATTTCGTAGGAGCAATGATAACTCTTACGACGACAAGCAGTTGTAGCCCGCTGTAAAAAACAGCGATGACAGTATGATGGTTTGGGGATGTTTTTCTTGGTATGGTGTGGCCTGACTGCATATAATTGAAGGCAGATAAGATCACCACAGATCTATTGTAATATTCTCCATGAAAATTTATAACAATCTGCTGAACATATGGGTAAAGACAAATTTTTAAGTTCCAACAAGACAACAATTTGTAGCATACGGCAAGGATAACTGATCAATATTTTGAAAAGAACGAAGTAGACTTACTTGGATGATCTTCAATAATACTCGACCTTCACTCTATTAAACATTTGTGGGATAAATTGACCCGAGAATCCCTGTTTCTATAAAAGGCAACAGGAATTTATTGAAAAATAGAATTAATGAAACATGGTTGACTATCCTGGTCAAAACTTTACAAAATCTTGTAGAATCAACGCCTAGACCATTTAAAGAAGTTATACAGAATAATGGCGGCCATACAAAATATCAAAAGTTAAGACAGTGGCAAATATAACAATCCTTAAAATATTTGTTCAACAATTTCAACTAACTTTTGGCACCGTAATTTTACTGATTCTCTACATTAATTATTATAAGTAACTTTATAATGGTCCTTTTATTGATATACATATTCTAAAGTAATTAAATTTTAATAATTTAATAATTCTAGAACCAATCATTTGACCTATTCAAATTTTATCATAATTTCCTCACATTTATTACATTTTTCATCATATCAACTAACTTTTGGAGGGCACTGTATATATATACCGGTAATTTCATAAACCAAGCACCCTCGTTCCGGTCACTGGCACCAAATCGATTTTATTATAACTAGAAGGCGAGATCTCCGAGATATCTTAAACTCTCGCTCGTATCATAGCGCGAACTGTGACACCGACCACTAAATGATTGCGGCTAAAACACGTCTCACAGCAAAAAAGATTCATTCATCCAGAAAGGCTTGTGGTAAAACGAGGATTAACATCAGAGCCACACTTGACGAAGAACTACATAAAAAATTTGCCTTGGACATCGGGAATAAATTGAATCTGGAATGTCTTGATCGTTTACAAGACGTTGAATCTTATGGCACCTCACTAAAGAGACTCTTTTAGAATCAGCTGTTCAAACATTTGGGAAACAATGCAAAATCCAGTCGGACTGGTTTGCTGCGAGTGAAGATGTGTTGCGCCCTTATATTGAGAGGAAAAGATGCGCTCGGTTGCAACTTCTGAATTGCCCAAACGACAAACTGCTCCAACTCTCCTATAACACTGCCAAAGCCGACGTACAGCAGATTTCTCGGCGCTGCGCAAATCGGTACTGGTCCAAACTTTGTGAGGATATTCAGCAATTTAGGGACATTGGTGACATGCGTAGCATGTATCAGGGCATCAAGACCGCAATTGGACCAACTATAAGAAAACGTGCAGCAATTAAAGACATAAATGGCGAACTCATAACAGATAAACGTCAACAACTCGATAGATGGGCGGAACATTATTCGAATCTTTACTCGGAACCAATAGACATCAATCCTGAAGCCTTGGACCAGCTACCAACTTATCCAGTTTTAATAGAACTAGACGAGCCTCCCACTCTTGAGGAGTTCGGAAATGCGCTTAATGGTCTAAAGTTGGGCAAAAGCACGGGGCGCGATAACTTACCTGCTGAAATTATCAAGCTGGAGTGTGTTTTTCATCCTTTGTTTGAGCTCCTTCTACGCTGTTGGGATAAAGGCACAATACCTCAGGACATGCGTGATGCGGACATTATAACACTATACAAAGGCAAGGGCGATAGGGGCGATTGTAACAACTATAGAGGAATATCACTATTAAGCATCGCCGGCAAAGCATTCGCAAGAGTGGTTCTGAAAAAACTTGAGACTCTTGCGACAAGAGTTTATCCCGAATCGCAATGTGGATTTAGAGCCGGTCGTTCTACAATCGACATGATATTCACACTACGCCAGCTTCAGGAGAAATGCCGGGAACATCAGATGCCGCTATACATGGCCTTCGTGGACTTAAACAAGGCCTTCAATACAGTAAGCAGAAATGGCCTTTATAAGATCTTGACTAAAATTGGGTGCCCACCTAACCTACTGGCCATGGTGCGTGCTTTTCATGAAGGTATGCGGGGCTCGGTTCTCTATGATGGCGATTCTTCATCTGATTTCTATATGAAACGTGGAGTAAGACAGGGATGCGTGCTCGCGCCAACTCTCTTTGGGATCTTTTTCTCAGCTTTGCTTAATGCGGCATTTAACGATTGCAATATTGGTGTACTACTACACACAAGAAGGGACGGAAGACTATTTAATATAAATTTATTAAAATCTCATAAGAAACGCCACGAAGTACTGGCCCGTGAACTTCTCTACGCTGACGACGCTGCACTCGTTGCCAACTCTGAGGGGGACCTGCAGGATTTGGTATGGAGATTTGGTCGAGCTTGCAAACTATTCTCAATGAGCATTAACACCAAGAAGACCGTTGTCATGGTTCAAGGCACTCACTCGTTACCCGACATTACCCTGGATGGTGCGCCGCTGCAAGTTGTGGACAGCTTCTGCTACCTCGGCTCTACCACAACATCGCATCTTTGCATTAATAGAGAGATAGATACTCGTATTGGAAGAGCTTCATCGACCTTTGGTCATCTCTCATCTAGGGTCTGGAATAACAACAAACTGACCTTGTCAACTAAGATCCTTGTTTACCAAACTTGCGTTCTTAGTATCCTGCTGTATGCGTCAGAAACATGGACTACCTATTCTAAACAGGAAAGACGGCTCAATGCCTTTCATATGCGCTGTCTGCGTACAATCTTAAGAGTTACGTGGAGGGACAGGATAACCAATGAAGAAGTTCTGTCACGCACCAGCAGTAACAGCATTATGGCACTTCTGAAACAGAGACGACTCCGCTGGCTTGGTCACGTTCACCGAATGGATCATGATAGATTACCTCGTGAAGTCATGCTTGGACAGATTGCCAATGCTAAGAGGCCTGTTTGGCGTCCTATTTTGAGATTCAAGGACTCCTGTAAGCGGGACATGGAAAGCTTTGGTTTGGAATTCAGGACTTGGGAAAATCTGGCCATCAAGAGACCTGAGTGGCGCAAAATGGTTGCTGATGGGATGCGGAGGCATGACGAAGTCTGGTTCGATATGATAAAGCGGAAAAAGCTTCGTACTAGAGCAGCTGTCCCTGTTCCCGATTCGCGCTTCACTTGCGACATATGCGGCAAGAGATGCCGTGCTGCCATTGGCCTTGTAAGCCACAGAAGAAAATGTGTCAGCACCAGAGTACAGGCATCCTAATTGCTTATTATCTTACGCAATAAATTTTGTACACCACAAACACTGCAACAATCATCTGTCAAGATGTTGTGGCCAATGATAATTTCATAAAGATACCTGTGTATCGTTAAAATTTAGTAGCGGTAATTGATACCATAACGTTAACAATTATCAATATTTTTTTACGTCGATAACGTTAAAAATATCGGTAATTTCGTAGCGTTAATTTATGCGCCGTTGTCGATTTTCTCAAAGTTCTCTTGGGCGTCCCACGGGATATAGCACAAACGCATGCCGACTGCTGCCACGTTCTTCCTATGAATGTGGTTAGTTGGTAAACGTTGAGAGTTGCCGGGAGCGAAGGTAACGAAATAGTCTCATAACATTAAAAATATCGGTAAGTTTGAGCCAAGGTAACGAAATACACTCATAACGTTATAAGTATCGGTAAGTTTGGTAGTACCGGTATTTATATTTAACGTTAAAATAACGTTAAATTGGGTATCGTTACTTATGAATTTACCGATACCTGCTTCTAGCTCCATTAACGATACCAAACTTTTACCGGTATTTCAAGCCCTGCTACCAACAAGACTATCACTTAATCACTACATAGTATAAAACAAAGTCGCTTTCTCTGTCCCTTTTTCACTGTCCCTTTTCACTGTCCCTTTTGTTAGATACCATTATGTAATTGCTAGTTCACTAGTATCAGGGACCTCAACTGTAGCCAATATGTACAATACGCATTTTTCAGTAACAAACATAAACAATAACAAACAGATTGTTTTATGCAATTAGTCTGATTTATGGTTTTTGAGAATAGTGGGAATCCACGATAGAGTTATTTATTATTGCCAACCGTGGTACCTCCGCAATCACAGAGGTCCCGCGTTCGTGAAGTCCCCTGGAAAGGGAGGACACATTCGTCCTCAAAGCTTTGAATAGTAAAGTTATAGTTAGCTATTTTATATTGAATTTGTATAAACTTTGGTATACACAAGTTATTTGTAAATTTAATATTGATTGTATAGACGTAGATAAATGGAAGTAAAGTGTTATTTTTGCTAACTCGTTTTCTGATTTCTAATACTTTGTATGCTTAAATCTTTAAAACTACGCAACGGATTTTGATGCGGTTTTTTAATACTACTGTGTCCAAAAAATAAGGTGACTTTTGATATTAACCTGCGCGCGTCGAATGATTGGAGAATTATTATTTTTTTTAGTTTGGTAGTACTGTCAGTGACATCCATGTCAAATTACATGTCAAAATATTCATTAGTGTTTGAGATCCGCGTCATTTTGTGAGCTGCTAAAAGTGAGTTTTTCGTTTTTTGCGATGTCGAAATTTGTTGAGCAAAGAATTCGCATGAAATTTTGTTTGCGGAATCAATTTTCTGCTGCGGATACGTTAAGGATGGTGCAGAAAGCCTTTCGTGATGAGGCTTTGTCTAAAAAAAAATGTTTACAAGTGGTATAGTGAGTTCAAGCCGGCCGTGAACGTGTCCAAGACGAAGAGCATCCTAGGCGACCATCAACCTCAATCGACGAAGCTCACGTCCAACAAATCAAAGATTTGTTGTTGAAAAACCGTCGATTAACGATTAGAGACCTTGCTGATGAGGTTGGCATATCGCAAGGCTCGGTCAATACCATTTTAAAGGATGTTTGGGCCTCAAGCGCGTCACATCTCGACTGGTACCGAAATCACGATAATGCACCGTCTCATCGTCATACTGCACTAGTAATTCGTGATAATTTCGCCAAAAACTCAACCAATATCGTTCCGCAACCCCTGTATTCATCTGATCTGGTGCCGTGCGTCTTCTGACTGTTCAGCAGGCTCAAAACACCGCTCCGGGGACACCGTTTTGATACGATAGAGGAGATTCAGGCCGCAGCGAAGACGGGACTGAGGGCCATCCCGGAAAGTGGCTACAATCAGTGTTTCGAAGGTTGGAAAATCCGTTGGCATAGTGCATTGCATCGGGAGGGGATTACTTTGAAGGGGATTAAATTGACTTGGAAGAATAAATAAAGAATTATCAAAATAAATACAATGTCACCTTGTTTTTTGGACACAGTAGTAGATAGAGTGATACAAGAGGAAGGTTTATGTGTATAATACGTACATATTATTGTACAGAAATCTATTTGTACCTGGGTGAAGCTGGGCCGGGCCGCTGGTGTACAATAAAAAGAAAAAATATAATGTGCTCTATACTCCAACACGTTCGAATGTCCGGACATTAAAAGTCATCAAATAAGATAAGTTTTCCAATTCTAAAAATCTATACAATTTTCTATAAAACTTATAATTCACTTATAACTTAGTCTAAGATGTAGTCAAAACTACCAACCGGCTTCGTTTTAGATAGCAGTCTTGATATACTCTGAATAAATATTTAAAACATTTAAAACTACATATTCTTAGACACAGGCAGTATATCAAGACTGAACATTGCAACCTACTGGAAGCCTGGATACAGCTACAAGTTAATATAACGCATACTAAACCGATTACCATGGTCTATGAGCATAAACTTTTTTACTTAAAACCTCGTTACTCGAGTAAAAAGTTATGTTTTTAAAAACGAACTCTGTGTAGTGTTTTTGCACGCACGTGTTGGCACCACTGCACAACCGTTAGAAATGACGTCACCCTGAAACCGCCCACAACGGACGCCGAGTGCTATTTGTAAATGGAACGTTTACATTCAGGAGTTTCAAAAGGGGCTGTTCGTGTTTTGAAATTAGATTAGATGTGACGTCACATTTTGGATATCAAGAACAATTAAAGCTTATCAATTTCCCCACTTAGGCACGATAACAACAAGGAACATTTCTCCATAAGTTATTTGAAGATGTCAGCCTGATATGTTGCCAAATGCCAATGCCACTAGTGGTTCTGTGATTTTTGTTGAATTTTGGAACAGAAAGACTTGCACAAGACATATTATTCTGAATATAAGTTTATGTAATTCGATGCCTAAAATATTCATTCTGCAATATTCATAAAATCATGCTACTCTTGATTGTGTTTGAAACAAGGGCATTGCGAAGAAACCTAGTACAATACGTGCATTCATAATTCAAATTCTGGCGTCAACCGTAACATTGCTAAACCCAAGAAAGTCATAACGGTCGTTTCAAATTTAGAACAGTATTGTCTATGTCGCGGTTTAAAAATAGAACGCGCGACCCAACGGATGGCGCGAAGTCGTAACTGAAGATGGCGTGAGATAACACAAGTTGTCTATGGAATTTAAATTCTTTAATTTCCTATTATTTTTTTATTGGTTTGCGCTCCTTGGTTGTCGACGTGTTGTAATAAAAATTCAGTCGAAGTACTTGCAAGGGATATAAAGAACTTGCAATAATACTTAAAATCTATAGAACCATGTATTGGTATATTTATTTTTATTTTTTTGGGAAACAATAGATACAATGTTTATTATAAAATTAACAAGAAATAGAATTATATAATACACAAACCCAGGAAACAGAAATATTATCTAATGAGGTAGGTATATACAATTAAAAATTATTTACTAGATGCGATAAAAATTTAGTGCAATTGATTTGTACTAAAATGGAGAAAGATATGTCAATATAATTATTTAATCTTGTTTTCTGTCAATTCAAAATCTGAAAAACAAATAATAAACTTTGAAGACAAATTATGCATTGAAACTTTACTTTAAAACACACCAACCCCAAACAGACATTTTTTGTCACGCCTATAACTAATTTGAATATAAAACATTGCAAAAAATTAGATCAAGACAATAATTACTTAATTCTTCCAGGGTGCATAATTTCGCATGGGAATCTAACGACATACCCACGGAAACAAAGGCGGAACTGACAATAAGTCCAGCTGTCACCCTTGGAAGATAACAATGCTCCAATTTTTGCAAGGGATGCTGAGGTCACGACCTTAAGAAATCATTCCCAGAGCATTTGATATATGTGAGATTATGATGCCCATTGTAAAAATTGGGGCAAAATTTTCAAGCTATTATCTTGTTAAAGTTTAGATGTGAGACGTTCCAATATATTTCGCAAGTTTTGTTTAGAATAACTGTATTAAATAAGGTAATAACGGGGAAACGTGTTTGAACAGACGTGTACAAGTTTTTTTTTACGATGGATGATGAGACGTGCATTCGCCGTCAACTTTATGCAATCCTGGTACTTCTGTGACAGCTCGTTTACGTCCCACTGCATGGCACGAGTCTACTCTACAAGCGTACGATTGAGATGAATTAGGCCATGTCTAACACACTGGCCTAGTGAGACAGACTTTACATATTTTTATTTATAAGAATGAATGGCGAAACGAGCATGCCGTTCTCCTGATGGTAAGCGATACGAGTACGACCGCTCATGAACAGTAGTAAAACCTAACACCTTGAATTACAAAACAATGCTTGGTATTCCACTGCGCTCGCCATCCTGAGACATATGAATTTAATTCTCAATATATCCAGTAGTTACTCTGGCTACAATGTCATAGAACATTAGTGCATTTACACTACAGTTTAGCGGTAGTAATATACATTGCGGTGGTACCTACCCAGACGGCGTCTTACATATGGGAGACCTACCACAAAATCTTTAATATATTAATCTTAAAACCACATTCAAATAAAACAATTATTTACAGATTTTATTGCGGATTTGGTTTAATTTCGTCGTAGTCGAAACGTAGGGAAGTCAAAAATGTAAAAATTAAACCAAATCCGTAAATAATAGTTTTATTTCAATATGTAATATACGAGTAAATCTAAGAAACCTTTATTCTTAAAAACCACAAATTTTGTTCAACCAATGTGTGATAAAAAAAAGTACCTACACAGGAATTGACTCCATATCCCCGGGACAACGCATGTTGGTTGTTTGTTGTCATTAGTGCATACCAGGATGTAACTAATAAAGGGCTGTGGGTACAGACGGACACAAACTACACTTAAATAGTTATAACACGCAATTTTAAACGATCAATATCCAGTTACATACATAACATAAGCTCACGCCTTTTTCCCAGAAGGGGTAGGCAGAGGTGCCAGGACACCAACATTTCCCCTTGTATGTTCCGTCCCACAATGTGATAGGTGGTGAGCCTATCGCCATATCGGGCACAAATTTCTGACTCTGGGGTGATAATGAATAGAAAAATCCAGTATCACTTTGCCCAACCCGGGATTCGAACCCGAGACCTCAGCTTTGTAACCGTGCCTTAGTACAACTACGCCACCGACGCAGTCAATATCCAGTTATTCTGGCTACAATGTCTATAAATCCAAAACAACAATATTTCTGTTGCAACGACCCTGTTATGTTATGTAGTCCTTGTTTAATTATCCGTGGAAAAAGATATTAATTGTATATTACCTATCCATTGTTTGCATAATCTTATCCTGTGTATTATTTTGTAATATATTTCGTTAATAAATAAAAAAATTTACTGGTGGTAGGTCTCTCATATGTGAGAAGCCATCTGGGTAGGTACCACCGCAATGTCTATTTCTCCCGTGAAACAACACTGCTTAAATGCACTGTTGTGTTTCGGATTGAAGGACATTGTAGCCAGAGCAACTACTGGACATATTGAGACTTAACATCTTATGTCTCAGGATGGCGAGCGCAGTGGAATGTTGCTACTGTTTATGAGCGGTCGTATCGCTTACCATCAGGCGAACGGCTTGCTCGTCTCGCCATTCAATGCAATAAAAAAAAAAAAATTATAACTGCTGTTTGGCGGAAGAAATAGACATTGCGGTGGTACCTACCCAGACTCACATATGAGAGACCTTCCAGTAAATACCACAAAAATTCTAACAAATCGCCACGGTATCCAAGTTTCCCAATTCCGTTATAGTGATATTGAAACAAACTACACTTAAATAGTTTTAACACGCAATTTCAAACGAACGAACTTAAAGGAAACAATATTCGTCGATTGGCCATCACAACGCACTATAATAAAGGAAAACATCGTGAGGCATCTCCCGCCAAACAGCGATGTAAATGCACTGCTGTGTTTCGGTTTTAAGGACATCGTAGCCAGAGTAACTACTGGACATATTGAGACTTAACATCGTATCAGGATGGCAAACGCAGTGGAATGCTATTGTTTTGTAATTCAAGGTGTTGTTTGGTTTTGCTACTGTTCATGAGCGGTCGTATCGCTTACCATCAGGCAAACGGCATGCTCGTCTCGCCAATCATTGCAATAAAAAAAAGGAAACTTACATACCATAGCAATTTGTAAGAATTTCAAATAAGTCCGCCCGCACTAGGCCAGCGTGGTGGACTGTACTAACCACTCTTAATCGTACTCTCGATTGTGGAGGAGGCCCGTGCCCTGCAGTGGGACGTATACTGATACAGTAAAGAATAAAAGAAAACATCGTGAGAAAACCTGCATACTATGAATCTTAAGATTTTCTATTTGATCGAATGAGCGAGATTTTTTAGCCCAAAAACTTTAAAATTGACTAATTTATTTTGACCGTTCTTTTTACTTTTAAAATCAGTGGATTGCCATAGCAGGATTATCATATTAGGCTGAAGAATATAGATTTTTATTAATATAGTCATTACTATCAAGCTATTCATAATAATAGCGTCAATTCTCTAGCCCAATGCTTAAAGTTAATCCTTCGCTCATCCGAGTATATTAATGAGGCCCTTGAAGTCTAAAATACAAAAACACTTTTCCACACAACAGTACTAGTTAAAATATTACTAAACGAGTAGTTTAAACTGAACACGCCAGATGTTGGGATTAAGTTATCTTTTACTGTAAACACGACAGTGCGGTTATTTAAGATTTCTTTGAAAATTTGACTGCTTTGGTGTCTCAGTTCAAAATTGTACTATGGTATCTTTGTAACTTAATAAAAATTAAAAACATGTCTCACGATGTTTTCCTTCATTATACTGCGTGGTGATTGACTATCAATACACACGTGACTCTGAAAAGTCAGAGGTGTGCCCTAGGATTCGAACCTGCGACCACCATGAACATTTTGGCAGCCACGTCTATTCCATTTACCAACCATAAATAAATGAATACACCCAACAGTCACATACATAGTCCTGACCCCACACTAAAATCGAGTTTTGTGTATCAGAAACTACGGGAGACTTTTCACAACATCCAATGTAAATAAATTAAAATATTTGTTTCGGAACGAACCCACTCTTTCACAATGCGTCATAGCAACTGCGCCACGGAGGCTGTCAGAGTAATATTGAAGATTTTAACTTCCTACGTCCATTTTCTATTAGGAAGTGAAATGAGGCCACACTTATGATTCAATTGAAACTTCCTCTGTTCACTCACAGTGGGTCGAATAAAAACATCTCCGTCAACTTTATGCAATCCTGGTACTTTTGTATCAGCTCATTTACGTCCCACTGCAGGGCACGGGTCTACTCTACAAGCATACGATTGAGATGGGTTAAGCCATGTCCAAAACACTGACCTAGTGGCAGACAGACTTTACAAATTTTTATTTATAACAATGAATGGCTAAACGAACATGCCGTTCGCCTGATGGTAAGCGATACGACCGCTCATGAACAGTAGCAAAACCAAAAACCATGAATTACAATACAATTACTGGTGGTAGGTCTCTCATATGTGAAAGGCTGCCTGGGTGGGTACCACCGCAATGTCTATTTCTCCCGTCAAACAGCAGTTTAAATGCACTGTTGTGTTTCGGATTGAAGGACATTGTAGCCAGAGTAACTACTGGACATATTGAGACTTAACATCTTATGTCTCAGGATGGCGAGCGCAGTGGAATGCCAAGGATTGCTTTGTAACTCAAGGTGTTGTTTGGTTGTACTACTGTTCATGAGCGGTCGTATCGCTTACCATCAGGCGAACGGCATGCTCGTCACGCCATTGACAGCAATGAAAAAAATAAAAAATAAATACAATCCTTGGCATTCCACTGCGCTCGCCATCCTGAGACATAAGATGTTAAGTCTCAATATGTCCAGTAGTTGCTCTGGCTACAATGTCCTTAAATCCGATACACAACAGTTATTTACATTGTTAAATAGACATTGCGGTGGTACCTACCCAGGCTCTCACATATGAGAGTAAATACCATAAAAATTCTTACAACTCGCCATGGTATGCAGGTTTCCTTAATCCTGTCTTATAGTGACATAGAAAAGAAAAATCCAATATCTACTTTCCAAACTTTTTTAATCTAGATTCGAACCCGCACTCAGTAAGTTACAAGATATTATAGTTCAGTGCGAGAGAGAAGGAACGCGCAGCCGTTAAATCAGGTTTGGGCAGGTTACGTTTTTTTTCGTTCCGTGATTTCGGTCCCAGCTTTTTGGATTATATCTATTCGGGGGTCCTTGACCTGTGCATGTATGTTTTGGGCCTCAGTTCTAGTTAAAGAATCTAGTTTTGTAAGACAAAACGAGTATGCGCCTGATAATGTAATCTAGATAGGTCCGATTTCTGCCTCCAAACGGCAGTGTAAATGCACTGTGTTCCGCTTTGATGGACATTGTAGCCAGAGTAAAGCGACATATTAAGACTTAACATCTTATACCTCAGGATGCGAGCGCAGTGGAATGTCAAGCATTTTTATGTAATTCATGTTTGGTTTTGCTACTGTCCATGAGCGGTCGTATCGCTTACCATCAGGCGAACGGCTTGCTTATTCATAGCAACAAAATATATCATAAAATATCCATTGACGTAAAATGGCAATTTCTGATCTATATAACTATTGATTGACTAAAAGTATGCAAGAAGACTGACAAAAGACATTTATGGTACAACAAAAGAAAGATGGAAATGGTCGAGAACGTTCCAGGCGATCCTATAAAAATACAAGAACTATTAAAGAAAAGCAAAATAACTTCTTGAAACAGACGAGTATGTGAAGAGATTAATGATAGTTGAAGCGAAAGAAGCAAAGGAGTGGTTAGTAAATTAAGGCTGCCAAAGTCCAAATTATTGATTTGGAATTTACATAACAGAAAAGAAAACTTATCGATCAAGAAAATACATTTTTACGACTAAGGTAGCTGTCCGAGCGAATGGCAATATCCTACAAACTATGTACTACAACATAGTATACCAAAATATGTTTAATTACACTATTAGGTACTTTTCTGGATGGATGATGGATGATTAGGTACCTTTCTCTATAAATAATACTCATTTATCCACCACATTGACCTATTCAAATTCTTCACATAAAGATTCCCAAGAACTCAAGCATGTTGCGTCACTGTTGTCTTTGCTCTCACAATATTTTGACAAGGCTCAAAGGCCCAACATCCACAGTTTAAAAGTGCAACGACACTTATCTGCGTCGAGCCACCGCCCACGGGCAAACAAACTTTCTATTTGATGTTACGAAAATCTCGAGTCCCGTTCCATTTTCAAATTTCAAACCCAACGGCCAACGCGTTCGAAATTTGAATAGTACATTCGAATTTTGAATCTAACGTTCGATATTTGAACATCCAACGTTGATCATAGATGTACAGGTGCAAGAAGTGATTTGAGTAACATGTTTGTAATTTATTTTTATTTTATAACTCTTGATTGGATTAATTAGTCTGGAATTGGATGCAGCTTTCTCTAAAGTGTAGCTCTTATATAATTATAAATATGCTTCCTTACGTATCAAAACGGTTTGTAATCTATTTAATGTCCTATTCAAACATAACAGGAATTTAAGAGTTACCATTTTGTTTCTTCTGTAACTAAAACTCGAAATCAACCATTAGACTGCTGTTTTTAAAACACAAAACTTTAAGGTCTTTTCCAATGCTTTCGTAAAACGTAGTATATGTTCTTACAACCATCTGGAACGCAGTTAGGTGTTAATTTTTGAACAAACATATGCAACGTTACCAGTTAGAATCAATTGACACTCTTCGTTTACTGTTAATGTAACTGCGCTTTAATTTTGCTATGAAATGTACTGTATCAGCCCATAAACGTCCCACTGCAGGGCGCGAGCTTCCTCTACAATCGAGAGTACGATTGAGAGGACATTACATTTTTTTTTTCTTGCAGTGAATGGCGACACGAGCATGCCGTTCGCCTGATGGTAAGCGATACGACCGCTCATGAACAGAAGCAGAACCAAACAACACCTTGAATTACAAAGCAATGCTTGGCATTCCACTGCGCTCGCCATCCTGAGACATAAGATGTCAAGTCTCAATATGTCCAGTAGTTACTCTGGCTACAATGTCCTTCAATCCGAAACACAACAGTGCATTTAAACTGCTGTTTGACGGGAGAAATAGACATTGCGGTGGTACCCACCCAGGCAGCCTCTCACATATGAGAGACCTACCACCAGTAGATTACATACTAAATTTCTTACTTATCGATATGGTATGCAGGTTTCCTCACGATGTTTTCCTTCATAGTGCATGGTGATTGACTATCAATACACACATGACTCCGAAAAGTCAGAGGTGTACCGTTGTTAACATGTTGGTAGCCGCGACTGGTCCGTTTACCAACACCACGCACTTGAATTACGAGGTTCGAATCCCGGGTGCTTTTAGTAAATGTTTCCTATATTATTTGAATATACTCGTAGAATACCTAGTCTTGTGTCGTGTATCACAAATACATTTCAATTAGGCAAACATGATTTCAGTCCGGGATCGAACCTGCGCCTTTTTGTTTCTATAAAATAAAAAAGTTTTTGTTGCTGAGAGAGTTTCTTGCTTCGTTTCATGTTCACAACTACAACACGTTCCGAAGCGGTGGTAGCAGAAATTAACAATTCAAAACATCTTATTATAGACTATTTGAATAAAGAATATTTTGATTCGATATTCACACCTGATTCAAATTGCGCCACGGAGGCTGTCAATGTACAATAAATAGTATTTACACAAAATGCCTTCACGTAAACAAGGACCCATAGACAATAAAGGCTATCACATGACGTCACTTCCTATTAGATCATAGAGGACGTGAGAAGCTTAATCGTCAAGTCTATGAATTTTAAGTGAATGAAGCGTGTGCCAATGTCATATTAGGAATACAGTGGAGTGGGTTAATCGCGATTTGATATAAAAGGATATTACTGGTGGTAGGGCTCTCATGTGCAAGGCCATCTGGGTAGGTACCACCGCAATGTCGTTTCTCCCGCCAAACAACAGTGTAAATGCACTATTGTGTTTCGGTTTGAAGGATCTTTTAGCCAGAGTAACTACTGGACATATTGAGACTTAACTTATCTCTCAGGATGGCAAGCGTTGAATGCCATTCCTTGTAATTCATAATGTTTGATTTTGCTACTGTTCATGAGCGGTCGTATCGCTTACCATCAGGCGAACGGCACGCTCATCTCGCCATTAATTGCAATAAAAAAAAAGAGAATGCTCATTCATACTATCGAAAAATATCGATATTTAGATCTAATTCTGTTATTTTGTGTTCCTTTTAAAAAATATAACTTATAGTCTTGAGATTGTCACACATCACATCATGATTTGTTTCACTATTATATTTTCATAAATTCGTGTTTATGATTATTGTTAAGATTTATTTATATTTTAAGTTTAACTCTATCTTTAGTAATCTACCAATTAATCATGTGCATGTTGTGTTCATCGTCCTGGAATACATTTAGAAAGTGTCACAAATGTATATTCCATACTAGCAACAATGTTATTGTAATTTCTGTTGATGAACCTTAATAAATAAAATAAAATAAAAATAAAAAATATCGCAGATACAGACACTGCTTAAAATTCTTTATAGCATTTTTATGATTTGTCCTTGAACGTATTTTTATCCTGGTCACATATTTATAAAATAAAGAGTAGCAAAACAAAACAACACCTTGAATTACAAACCAATGCTTGGCATTCCACTGCGACTGAGTGTCTCAATATGTCCAGTAGTTACTCTGGCTACAATGTCCTTCAATCCGAAACACAACAGTGCATTTCTATTGCGGTGGTACCTACCCAGGCGGCCTCTCACATATGAGAGACCTACCACCGGTTTTAAATACATAATACATACACATTTTTATCCTATTCCTTACTCTCAACATTACCATAGCCTAATTTCGAAGTGACGCCCACTCAACAAGTTTCATTCAACGGTTAACTTCCATCTCTGTCTATGCCTCTCACTCACATTCTTAATCTTACGTCACACGATATTATGAGTTGCTAGAAATAGTTGAAAACTTGTTAGCTTATACCTATACATCTCGCTGCTGAGCACGGGCCTCCTCTACAATTGGGAAGGGTTAGGCCGTACACCACGCTGGCCTAATGCAAGGCGGACTTCACATATAAGATAGCAATATAAGATTTCTTGACGATATTTTGCTTCACTGTTACTACAACCGGAATATAATTGATTCAATTTAGTTTTAAACTCTTTTTTTGGTATTAAATATGTTATATACATGCTAAACCGAAGCTTTCAAATAAAAAAATATATAAAACCTTCTTACCCGTCCCTAACCGCTGATGGCAGCCATTACGTTCCTTTTTCAAACGCGGGCGTGATTGTCTATGCGTGGTTCTTTTTTTGAAATTACCCGCCTCGCTTGTGGGGTATGTGGTCATTTTCAGTTTTTTGTTTTTTTTTTTAAGTTGCTATGGAGTGTGGAACGGACAGCCTTGACGGGGTCGCGGGTTTGATTCCATTTAGAATGCTATAGAAAAAAATATGTTTAGATGTTGATCATTTGGCAATAAACATTAGGAGTGTTTTTTCGGAATATTGTATGCATATAGAAGATTCGTGAGTGATTGGAATGCTACTATTATTATTCTTTCTGGTCTGAGTGTTTGGGAGACCGAAAAGTGTCTCATAGTTCCTGATACCCACGGGCCACGACACAAGACTCAACCTTAATGTGGAGTCAGGACTATGTATGTGACTGTTGGGTGTTATTTAACATAAATAAATTGTAGACTAAATAAAACAAGTCTTAATAGACTTGCTTCTCTACATATTTCTGTAAAACACCGAACAATACTCAAACTGCCCTCAAAATGTTTCTCAAAATTGTACAAATCCTTTTTTTTTAATTCTACGTGACTGGATGGTTGTGGCCTGCGTTTTGTCTTCATTGCTACACGAGTAGACAATGGTCCTTTGAGCCATACAAAATGGCGGCGCTTTGTATAATCACTAATAACTAGATTTATTGCTGTTAACAATAGCTTAGTTAGGGTAACACAGGGTAAAAGTGCGTTGGTGGCGTAGTTGTAATACAGTATGTGCAAAGCCGTGATCCCGGGTTCGAATCCCAGGTCGGACAAAGTGACATTGGATTTTTCTATTCATTGTCAGGCGTCAGGAATGTGTGCCTGATTTGGCGATAGGCTTGCTCCCTATCACATAAGACTTAAAACACATAACCAAACATGGGTTTCCTAACACAAAGTATCTTAAGAAATTAGCTGTAATATCAAACTCCCATCCGGGAATTGAAGCCAGGACCGCTCGACTAAAAATGTCAATACCGGAATGATAAAATAGTTATTTCGCCTGTCCATAGGATTTGATAGGAGCTATAAAAGCCACATATCCGAAGTGGATCGATATTTTTCCCCTATAAATTGTCCCTGATAAACAATATACAAATAATTTTAGGGCCTATATACATGACATAAAGTTTATAATTCCGTGTCTCACCGTCCCTGCATTGAGCAGGTGGTGTGAACCCCTATAAGGGTTTTCGCGGTACAGAAAAACTATCAACTTTATCGATTTTAACATTTGTATAGAACTCGGGAAGTTAAATGTTTCCACAAATCAGCAGTTCATTTGAGAAAAATTGTAATTATTTTGTATTCTAATTTTAGTTTCAACTTATTTTATTTATCAATTATTTATTACATTGAATGGTGAGACAACCATGCCGTTCGCCTGATGGTAAGCGATACGACCGCTCATGGACAGTAGCAAAACCAAACAACATGAATTACCTGCGCTCGCCATCCCGAGACATACGATGTTAAGTCTCAATACATCCAGTCGTTACTCTGGCTAAAATGTCCTTCAAATTGGAAGACAACAGTGCATTACATTGCTGTTTGTCGGGATAAATAGACATTGCGGTGGTACCTACCCAGGCGGCCTCTTACATATGAGAGACCTGCCACCAGTAAGAAGAGATGTCCAAGAAAACTAGATGACCGCAATATCAATTTATTTTTCTTCCCTTTATAAGTGACTATCGGTCCAGCCCGGCTACGCCAAAGAGACTTTTCAAAATGGCAGCTAAAATGTTCAATTCAGACTATCAATTTAGAATATCAACCTATCGGACCAGGAAAAACGAATAAAATTTAATATCTGCTAGATTTTTTACTACTGATTCCCTCCTTAGGACATGGCGTGATGAAATAGCCTATAGCATTCCTCGATAAATGATCTATCCAACACAAAAATATTTTTTCAATTCTTACTAGTAGTTCCTAAGATTTAAGGTAACAAACAAACTCTTCAGTTTTATATATTACTAGCTGTGCCCGCGACTTCGTCCGCGTGGAATTTAACAAAAAAGTTAATTCGTTTTTTTTAAGTTATTTTTTTTAAATAAAAGCATTTTTCTAAAACAGATGTAGCCTTAGTTACTCCTTATTAGTCGCGTCAAAATCGGTCCAGCCATTTCAGAGATTAGCCGGAACAAACAGACAGACAAAAATAATTCTAAGGTCATTTTCGTTATACAGGGTATATCAAGACTGCTACCGAAAACGGAGCCGGGTGGTAGTTTAAACGACTTCAGACACAATGGAACAGAAAAAGTTGCAAAAAAAAGCGACAATTTTTTTTTGTTATTTTTTTCCTATTTCCATATTTGGGTGATAAATACATTTTTTCCTAAAATTATAGTTTATGCCCTTTTATTTATAAATACTCTAAGGTATAAAAGAGTTTAAATTATTATTTTAGCAAAAACTACGGATTTAGGGGAACGCGGGGTATTGAGAGCGGTCGGGCAATGGGAGCTATGGTGTTTGAACGGAATGCAGACACATTTACGCGTTCGTAGGTACTCGGCTACTTCCGTCAACAATCGACAAACTTCGCCTGATGCACTCGAACCGTTAGTGCCATTCGTTTAGTCACGAGGGACGGTTGTTTGTTTTTCGCTCCACGCTTACAAGAAATTGACGATTGCCAGGATTAAGGTAAGCATGAAAACATAATCTTATTTTATTGTAGTTATGCTTATTACATCTCCAGATTCGTTAACTAACAAGTACAAATAGTTGAATTGTGATTGAGAATACAATTACATATTTATGTTACTACTTTTCAAAATGGTGGTCAGCGGCTAATGGTAGCCTAGTTAGGCTCTTATTACCCGATATCGCTCCCATTACGCCATTTAGTCAGTTCAGAGATATAAATGCTTATTTTTTTCTTTTAGATGCCACGTAAAAGAACTCGGACAACCACAAAAGCTTCTTGGACAGTGGATGCATTAGAAAATGCGGTATCTGTTCTCAAAAGAGGAGGAATTTCAGTGTACAAAGTATCGCAACAAACTGGTATTCCTTACAGCACTCTTAAGAAGCGATACAATTTAGCGAAAGCCGACGACAGTAGCTACAAAAACTCGCCTAAGCTGGGAAGACGTAGCGTATTTAATGCTGGCCAAGAAGAAATACTGGTTAACCACCTTCGGACTATGTCAAGCAAATTTTATGGTTTGACTAGAGAACAGTTTCGCAAAGTATGTTACAGTGTAGCTAAGCAACTAGGTATTGAGAAACGGTTTAACCAAGTTAATCAAACTGCAGGAAAAGATTGGCTGGCTGGATTTTTGCAGCGTCATCCAGAGTTGAGTATTAGAAAGCCTGAAGCCATCAGTATTAACCGAATCCTTGGATTTAATAAGACTGAGATAACGCTTTTTTTTCAATAACTTGGAGAAATTAATGGAGCAACATAACTTCGAGCCTCGAATGATTTACAATGTAGACGAGACTGGTATAACGACCGTCCAAGAGACTGCAAAAATTATAGCTCCCAAAGGACAAAAACGCGTCGGGTCTGTAACGTCATGGGAAAGAGGTAAGACGGTCACTGTAATATGTGCTGTAAGTGCGTCTGGATCGTTCGTTCCTCCACTTTTCATATTTCCCCGTCAACGTCACTCACCACAGCTGGAAAAAGATGGACCAGTGGGAGCCGTTTATACATGTTCACACAATGGCTGGACTAACGAAAAGATATTCCTTTTATGGCTTCGTCATTTTATTAAACACACCAAACCTTCTGCTGAAACACCCGTATTGCTAATATTGGACAATCATAACAGTCATGCTACTCTCGAAGCTTGGGAATTGGCAAAAGAGAACCATGTCATAATGCTAACCATTCCTCCACATTCATCCCACCGTCTACAACCCCTTGACGTTGCATTTTATTCCCCGCTTAAAACAGCTTATAACAAAGAATGCAACTTGTAAATAAAATCAAGAAATTTGATAAAAATTACTCCTTACGACATTGCTGGACTGTTTAATAAAGCTTACACTAGAGTTGCTTCTATAGAAAAAGGAGTATCGAGCTTTAAAGCAACGGGAATACCCTCTGAATCCTGGAGTTTTTTGTGATGAAGACTTCATAGATGTGGAATCTAGATCATCTGTGCCGGTGGCTGACGCACAACAGCAGCCAACTAATGTCCCTTCTATTCCATCAACATCAAATCAAGCTGGGCAACGATATGATAGCCCTGCAACAAGTCCATCTATTTTTTGTGATCTGCAATTTGAACCGGAAATTATTCAGAGGGAAGCTACTGTAACCCCCGCTCCAATTCCATCCACATCATATTCAACACCAGAACTGCCTGCAATTCCGGAGACACATAGCGTCACATCTATCGCAACTCCATCTAATATTGACTTTGCTCATGTTGTTTCCATTGTCAGCCCACTGCCTCAACAACTCATATCTCAAAAACAAAGACCGTTGAAGAACAAACAGCATTCTGAAATAATAACAAGCACTCCAATGAAAGCAGTATTTGAAGAAAAGAAGAGGAAAAGAACTGAAAAGGAGAATAAGACAAAGGCAATTAAAAAAAATAAAGGAAACTGTGGTAAAGAAAATTGTGTCAAGGGAAAATGTACCAAAGGCAAATGTATTAAGAAGAAAAATACCAAAGATAAAGAGCTTAAAAGTAAGAAGACTACAACCAGAAACACAAGAATAAGAAAGGCAACAAAGTTTTTGATTCAAAGTGATGCTGAAGACTCATCAATTGATCAAATAGACGAAAATGCTATCTGCGATGATGAGTCAGAATATTCTGAAGAGGATAATTTATGTGCAATTTGTTTAGATACTGGAAAAAGTGGAGAGATGTGGTACCGATGCAGAAGTTGCGGAAACTGGGCCCATAAGGAGTGTTCTGGCAGTGATAGTCCAGATTCTTATATTTGTGCATTTTGTTTGGATCCTTGAAGTCGGGATCTTTTGCTTTCAGTTAACATTTTCATATTTTATCTCCGTTTAGTTTAAATTTGTTTTCATTTTAACTTGTGTTACCAAGCGTTTTATTATATTGATAATTGTAATAACTAGATCTCATATATAGTACGTTTTGTTATTTTCTTTTTAAGAGTAATTATAATGGGTCCCATTTTCCGTATGTGCATTAAATGGGCTCTCATTAGCCGCATTTGTCGGGTAATAGGAGCGACTGACTTTTTTAGTAAAACGCTAACTGTACCTTATTATATGTCTGTAGTTGATTATAACTGTGATTAAAATATTCTCTAATAATGAAGGTAAGAGTTTATAATAAAAATTACAAATATCTCGACCAACGTGATTTTTATTAAAACTTTCGCATAATAGGCTCTCATTACCCTGTTCTCCCCTACCACCCAAAAATGACGATATTTAAAAAATCATAAAAAATAATTGTCGCGTTTCTATGCGAAATTTTTAATTGCATTATGTTTGTAGCCACTAAAACTACCACCGGGCTTCGTTTTCGGTAGCAGTCTTGAGATACCCGGTATATAGGTATCGTGTGTATAACGATATGTAGTTGGACATTATTTTTTATTTTCACTTTACAAACAGACACTTCAATTTTATTTATATGTATAGATTGTACGGAAACCAGTATAAGAAGTCATTTCTATACGTTTTCTCTCTGTTAACTGCAATTTATATAACAAAAGTAATGTTCGTGACCGCGATAAATGTAGCAATTTGAACCTTTGTTACTATGTCTTTTTAAGTTCCTACAATTGAAGTAATTACTTGTATTCGTTTTGAAAGAACCAATGAAAGGATTTTTGTGAAAGGCGAAAATTGTGGTCTGGGTATTGAGGAAAGATGTTCTTTTCTTTATATTTCATCTTTTGGGAGAAGTTTAAGATAATTTAGTTTTTTTAGTGCTGTGAATGGCGAAACGAGCACGCCGTTCGCCTAATGGTAAGCGATACGACCGCTCATGAACAGTAGCAAAACCAAACACCTTGAATTACAAAGCAATGCTTGGCATTCCACTGCGCTCGTCCTGCTGAGAAATAAGTTGTTTAGTCTCAATATGTCCAGTAATTACTCTGTGTAAATGAGGGTAATTTACTTGTAGCCAAAACTGAAGACAATTTCTCCAACCGCCTCCGTGGCGCATTTGGTTAGACGCCGAGTGTGAAACGAGAGGCCGCGGGTTCGATCCCCGCACCGAGAGAAATGTTTATGCGGCCTACAAATATTTGTCTCGTGTTTGGGTGTTTGTGAGAGCGAAAAGTCTCTCGTAGTTTCTGATACACGACACAAGACTCGATCTTTCTGTGGGTTCAGGACTATGTATGTGACTGTTAGGTGTATTTATTTATTTACAAAGATGTTGAACAAAATTATTTTTCCCGAGAATTAAAACACATTAATATCCCTTTTCACTTTCATTTCCAAACCCAATAAATCATAGGTTTATCATCATTGGATAATTTACTTAACATCCAATTCTATTTGACCTTTCATTTCTTAACTCCATAATATTATTGAGAGGTTTTCTTTACTAGTTAATTACTATTATTCCATCCTGTGTTAACCAATTAATCTTGACCTCTATTTACGACACTCCTTCATACTCATCAGAGGTCTACAACGCTGGATTATCTCCCAATTATTGTTGACCTCTCATTTCTTCCCTCTTTCATATTCCACACAGCTCTTCCGCACTGGATTATTATCCATATGCTATCCAGTTTATTCTGGCCTCTTCCTCCACCCTTCGTGATACACCCCGCAGGTCAACCCCACTGGTGTAACACAACGGCCCGTTTCGTACCGTTGCCCACCCCCAGGGCGCATCTGTTAGGTCAACGCACTGGGGTTGCTATCGATTTATCAACGGTTACACTAAATTGTGATTTCGACTTTAATAACCCCTAGTTTTGGAATAAGTGCGTGGTGGTCTGTTGGTAAACGGAATAGACGCGACTGCCAACATGTTCACGGTGACGGGTCCGAATCTCAGGGCACATCAGGAGTCATGTGTGTATTGACAGTCAATAACCACGCACTCAAACGGCGAAGGAAAACATCGTGAGGAGCCCTGCATACCGTAGCGATTTATAAGAATTTCTATGGTATGTAAGTTCGCCAACCCGCACTAGGCCAGCGTGGTGGATAAGGCCTAACCACTCTCAAACGTACTCTCGATTGTAGAGGAGGCCCGTGCTCTGCAGTGGGACGTATATGGGCTGATACAGATTGGTATACATAGCAATATAAAATAAAAATAACAATTGAATTCGATAATAACATTCAGGGGACTATGTAAGTGACTGTTGGGTGTATTTATTTAAGTCTCAATATGTCCAGTAGCCAGTAGTTGTTACAATGTATTTGGTATAGAATCCGCCATATTAATTTTCCTATAGCTTTTTATAAGCGTATTATAACCATAATGTACATTTACGACTGTGGTTGTCTATGGAATATGGCAACAATGAGCCCGTATTGCTATTGTTTTGAAAAGAAATATGTTTTGTTTATGGATTGCATTACTGGTTTAGTGGCGTGCGAGAATTATAGTCACCGGTTCGAATCCCATGTTAGGTATTTTTTCTAAATCCATAGTTTTTTACCACCCAAATCGACGATAGAAAAAAGTCGTCGCATGTTTTTTACAAAGCTTTTAATTGCAATGTCTGAAGTCCCTAAAACTACAACCTGGCTTTGTCGGCTGGCTGGCTTTTTTTTTAGTCTTGATATATTCTATTTTTTAATTTTAGTTTTCGTTCTATATTTCGTAGCATGCGAAATTATTTAGATTATAATTTGCAATGGCGATTTCTGGTAAACCAAAAAATTGAGTTGAAAAAATCTAGTTTTATTAATAAGGTCACTGGCCGATTTAATGCATAGAATTTGTCTCAGAGTCTATGAATGTGGAAGATTTTTTTATGATACCAAGGTGTGGTTACATTAATACTAAATATAATATTAGTCTGAATTATGAACATGGCTTGTAGAACCGATGGCCATTGGGGCTGAAAGGTTCTAGAGTGGAGGCTACGTACAGGCAAGCGAAATGTCGGACGCCCGCCTACAAGGTGGACGGACGACCTGGCTTAAGTTGCAGGAAGTCACTGGATGCATGCTGCCAACAGGTCGATGTGGAGATTCTTGGGGGAGGCCTATGTTCAGCGTGGACTTCCTGTGGCTGAGATGATGATGAATTGAACTTTGTATGCCTAAACTGATATATAGAGCAAAAATTTGGTTTTTTGTATTGAATAGACTCTGAAACTATTAGACCGATTTGGATATTTTTTTCACCATTTTCATAGATGATAGAATATTTTCATTATATGCCGGTAATGATAGATATTTGGATTGGAATAGCCTTTGTTAAGTTGGTTAAATGAAAAGAGAGAACGCTTCAATTCAACCAAACGTGTTTTTTAAATTCTAGATTTTATTTCGGGTGTTTTGAGACTGAAATCTCTAGTATTTTTCACAAGACTCTTATTTTGGTATTTCCGGATTAGAATATTATTCAATGGCAGATTTAAAACATATTTCAAATATTTCTTTGGGGTCTGGGTGTTTGTAAGAGCGAAAAGTCTCTCGTAGTTCCTGATACACGACACAAGACTCGATCTTAGTGTGGGGTCAGGACTATGTATGTGACTGTTGGGTGTTATTTTTTTTTCTAGAAATCGAATATTTTAAATTGATTTCAAAACTGTTTGTGAATAAATTAATGTTATTGTATTAATATATCCAATGTAATAAAAATCGAAGAGATTTTTTTAATATTTTTCGGCTTCCGAATATCGTAGAAAATTAAGGAAAATACTTACATAGACAGAAATATGTAAATTATATTAGAAAGTAGACATATGGTCGTATGGTCAAGTTACGCTCTATGGCTTCGGGAAGGGTCGCGACATTTGGGTCGTCCGTTTGATTACTGATAGGAGACTGTCCCGCCCTCACACCCACCACTGCAACTCCTCTAAGCCAGGATCAACAGTGGCACGCAATGTAATGACACCGAGCATTGAAGCTCGGCGAGTCTCCGGGAATGTCTAACTTGTCTTTAACCCGCAACGGAACTTTACTTACTTTTTTTATTACTGATAAGGTTTTTTTTTTGGTTTTGGAATAGTGACTTCGTTTTCTTAGTTAAGCAGTTTTGAGAGACAATGTGTAATGATAAATCTATGACCAATTTTACCAATTAATTTTTAATTATGTTAAAATTCTATTTTTTTTTTATTGCCATGTAGGCAGACGAGCTAGCGGCCCGCCTGATGGTAAGCGGCTACCGCTGCTCATGGACCTCCGTAGTGCCAGGGGACCAGCACAACAAACTCGCTGCCTACCTCGAGGAGAGTACTCTCCTCCATTTTGATTAATGATTAGTATAGCATTCCCTCAAATCCTACACTATGCATTAAACCTTAAATCGCGTGGGATATCAATCCTATATGTGTGATTTGGTCATGTACTAGGAAAACATAAATTCGTACTAGCTTCAAACAAGTTGGGATACCCTAAATTCCAAATTTAAACATTCAAAGTTAGAACATTTAAATTCATAGAAACGGGCTCAATACTTCCTCTCGCGCAGCATTCCATCTCCCTCTAACGGTACACCGCGCGTGGGTGCGAGCGAGAGAGACATACAGGATTTACCCGTCGTAACGGACATTTCGAACTAAGATTAGTAACTCCTTTGTTTTATGTATCCCTGGTGGCTGGTACTTTCGACGCCTAGTACGTTATGGTTGCGAGATGGTTTCAAACGACCATATTCGCGGCTAGCCGACTTTGCAAAACAAGGTTATCGATTCGCAGGTTGTATTAACACTAAATATTAGGCAAATAATAATAACGACACAACATTGCTAAAAATCGTCGTTCATAATATGTAACAAAAACTTTTTTCATTCATAAAGTATAGCAGTGATTTCGACGTTTCAATTTAAACAACAACTTTTTTAAAAGTTTAAAGAACCGGAAATGTCTATAGACTCCAGGACATCTTATACACTGAATTGTAATAGTTATATTTACGTAATTTTAGCTTGGCAGAAACTTTACACGTGTTAGCATTTAAGGTCAATGTATCGATTACCAGTCCGGGAATTTTTTACATAAATAATGAACCAAACAATTCATAGTCACTCAGTTCTTTTTAACTTTTTACGATAGAGTGCCAAGGAGGTTCTACTCCGTTGCACTCGTTACAAAAACGTCCCATGGAAATCATAGACAAAGTGATAGCTGTCACTTTCGTTGGAAAACACTTTCGCGCCAAGCCGTAGTTGGCGGCAAAAAGTTAAGGTCATTCGCCTCGATTTTCAAGGTTAGGTGACGTAATACGGACGATTTAGGACCTTCTTTTTGACTGGCACAGATGGTCACAGAGGCCGCGGGTTTGAGAAAAAATTAAGATGTTTTTGCGATGTTTCGTAGTTCAGGATGTATTTGGGCTAGGCCAGGACTAATTGATTATTGTACTTAAAAGAACTAGAGTTAAAATATACGGTTTTTTTCTTTTTTTTTGTATTCTATCAGCGCACGGCCTCTTCTACATTCGAGAGTACGATTGAGTGTTCAGGCCATATAGTCCACCACGCTGGCATAATGCGGTGTTAGTTTAGTTGTTTCTTTAGTGCAGAAGGCAATGACAAAATCGACGAGCTTTGATGATCAATGTCATATTAATAAAATGTAAGTAATTTAGAGTACATATTCCACAGCTTAGGTTATTCAAACAAAGCTTATCGTTTCCGCTTTGACGTACTTGAAATAAGTATATTTTTATCACAATTTTTTTTTTTCATTTTAACCTTAAACTTAATTTAAAACGAGATTAATAAAGGAAAACATATGAATTTTACATGCGGCTTGTTCTTTCATTATTATTACATACCCACCCAGCTATATTTGCCTAATGTCGCGTTATTTAGAGCCGACATATAACCTTGATGTACTGGGTTCAAATCCCGAGTCAATCCTGTTTGCGTAAAATTTAGGTTTGAAACTTCAAATTATGTAGAGACTGGAATCTTTTGCCGGTGTGGCGATAAGCACGCTGCTCTTTGGAACGGAAGCAATCACGCTAATTTGTTGTTGATATTAATTGGTTGCACCTCTGTCCATACCTTTGCAAATATAGGCGTGAACATGATGATAAAGATAACAGTAATACAGTGGATCCATGTTATCGCTTTGTTTTGTTTTTACTGGCCGCAAACCATATCATATTGCCAACATAACCACAGATACCGATGACCGAATCGCAAAAAAAATATATCCTGTCATACACAGCGTGGGTAAATTAAAAAAAAAACAAGTTAGTGGCGCTCCCACCGCAAGAAACATGAAGAATCTATCAATTTAAAATTAAAATTATTATTGTCTATGAAGTTTTTAAAAATATGGGAACAGGAAAAAACATTACGTCATCCTTTGCCATTTTGGGCCAGAAATATTTTTAACAATGATATTTAACCAAAAATTAACATGAAATATACTAGGATATCAGGAACTCATAAGAATTAGTAATCTATGAAAATATTAAGTTGTTCATCATATGCTTCATGCAATGACCATTATTGTTACATTTTAAAGTTAGTATTTCCTATCATATGTACCAGGGTATCAGGACAATATAAGAAATAATAGCTTAAGCAAATAAAGAAGTTGCGTCACCATTCTCCATATTTAAATCTATCAAACGTACTAGGATACCAGGAACTGGTAAGAAGTGACATGGAGAAAAACTATTTCGTATGAATAAATTAACTAGCAATATTTATAGATGTTATATCACTAAGGCACGATAGAGCAAAAAGTTTTGTCAGTATTTAAAAAAAATATTTAGGTATATGAAACACGTAATCTATAATTGAAATAACGGCCATTGTTTGAAAACTAACTTGATTATAATATGCGACACGTAGTTATTTTGAATAACGGTAATTGTCAATACCTAATATTATATAATTTATCTTTTATCAAAACTAAAGAATTTGAATTTAAAATAAATCCTGGCTGTTTATTTATAATGCCTTTACTTATTGAATTGAGATTAAAACTGTAGGAGAACCAAAAATTTTATAAAATATAATAATTATTAGGTATATTAAGGAAATAAAATTACTGTAAGAACCAAATTAATTGTAATTTATATGTAACTTATCACAATATTTTTAAACTTAAATACGGCAAATTAAAAAAAAACCGCACAGTTCAAATGGAAAAAGACTGAATTTTGCATTATTTTGGCAAACTTGAAAATTATTCATAATGTTATTTAAAAAAAAATCTCATAGTTTACACAAATTATACCACAAATTGATCAAATTTGTCGACCCATTCAATTTAGCCTCCCGCGTCGAATATTTTGAATTATGTTAATTCCGTCCCTTACTGTTTCTACCGGAAACAATACCAAAATAAAAACTTAAATTGACTTTTGAAATCTTTTTACACGATTCTGTTGACAAAATGTTAGAATATGCGAAAAGTAAGTAAATTTATGATTTATCGTTTTTTAATGTAAAATTAATGCAAAACTTACCCCGAGCATTGGCAGTTAGCTTCGCAATTTTACTGCTTTCCCCCCACATTTTGGCACAGAATTAGTCTATAGCACAAATATTAATTAAACACAAATTCACACGTCCATTTTTTAATTTCAGTCTTTTAAACACAGCACAGCTGATTTTGATTACACAAAAATATGACATCCACACTCGGCCGAATCCGGCGACGGACTGTTGAACGGGCCACGGGGCCCGAAAACCTTGCCGTCTGGATAGCGGGACCCGTTCCTACCATTGTGGTAGTTTTTGGTAGATTTTTAGATTGAGGACAAGGTGAACGGACTTTTTTTAAACATTTTGATTTGTTTTTATTGATTTAAAATCGAATTACGATTTATTTATAATTGACAATATTTTGTTCATGAAGTTGTTATTTACTTCAATAAATGGTTTTTCGTTCAAAGTAACAGAAAATATAAGTATGTTAATCACCTTTGGTTGTTTAGCCAAGTACACTCATGCAACATGACATTTTATGTTTTTAAAATAATGTTAAAGTTATTTAAATACATTTATGTTCATTTAAAAAAAAAGCGTGGAGACAGAGTAGTTTTCAAACATTATTTAATTTTACCAAGACGCAATACACTTCAAGTAGGTACCGCAGATATTAATTAAAGTCGCCAATAATTGCTAATAATTATTGCACCTCAAATTGTGTATTTACAATGTCGAAGATTTAATATGCAGGTTTAAGAATTCACAAACTGATTGATACATCATACAATTATTATATAATTAAGAGCTATACATGATAGTTGACATTTGGCACTCTTTGCAGGTTAGAGAGTGTTCTTTTTCAAAATTCTCGCAGCTACCGCCATTTTAAATGCCGTCATAATAAATAAACACGTGTTTGTCTTATGTTAGACAGGATATAGAGAAATAAAACTAGCTTGGAGAAGAAAAGAGACAATGCAAACGTACCTCCACGATTTATATCAAAACTGCTATATTATATTCTTTTTAACCGACTTCAAAAAAAGGAGGAGGTTCTCAATTCTACTGTATGTTGCTTTTTTTAACTCATCTTAAAATCAGCATACATGCATAAACTTACGTCTCTACATTCTGGCGATCTATTCAAATCAGTCAATACTATATAAGTAATAGAAACAGGTCAGCGGGATGAATAACATGGCCTAACCACTCTCAATCGTACTTTAATATTAGAGGACTACGCCTTGCAAAGGGATGTTTATAGGATAATACAGTACAGTACATTACAATAGAAACAAATACACACACTGGTAAATAATTATAAATTCTCGGGCAACTCATATGACATATTTCGAACTGAGTATTCACATGTAATGAAGTCCCATATCTAGAAATTGACCTAAGACGGTTCACAGGCACACGCCCAAATGTTTTTTGGATTGTTATCGTTATATAAATAAAATACAGATTACTACTTTAAATAAAATACCTATTAAGAAATTAAATGAATAAATCAAAAATTATAAATAAAGTAAGAAATTAATTTAAATAATACTAAGTATAGAAATATTTTGTGTACAGAGATTAAGTTCTATGTGTATTGACTTGTCATAAGAGCTCTTTAACTGCCTACGAGACCAATAAATACATTTCATTTCACCATGGAAGACAGTTAAATAGTTCTAAGCCAGTAGCATTTACTGTGTTTTAATTTATATAAAGTTATTTAGTTAAGAACTTACTTAGTGCCTTTACTTTCAAATACTCCGCGCAATTATTTATTCCTGAATTCCACAAACTTTAACATTAAATAATATCATAAAATATTTATTCATTGCAAAAGTAACAACACATGGTTTGTTTACCAATACTGTTAGCCCAGGACCAAACACGTACCTCCATACTCCCAAACGGTAAACAAAAGAATTGCAACTCAAAACGAACTTACATCTGGGCTTATTCTGAAGAGAAAAAAAATGTGTAATTAGAAGGAAGTCATAAATAAAACATCAACCGAAAGGTTTTGAGAAACCTCTTTAAGTAATACCTATTGTATTAAACAATAGTAAACCCGAGACCAGTAAATGGTCACTCCGCTAATCCCCAATTATGTTGTAAATAATAGATTTAAAATATTCAAAAATGAATAAAGAAATGCTCTGAAAATACAGCGAAACTCTTTTACTTATTGTTATACAAGTCACTACTTAGCTAATGATGGTATAGTAAAGACACATTTAGAGTGAAAATAAAGCCGGCGCAATGCATTTGTATTGGTTTATTCTCTGTCTATCCTTTTAAAATGCAGGCTTGAGCTTATACGTGTATATAAAGATATTTAACAATGTTAGAGAATAATAGACAGACTGCAATGTAAATATTTTTTGAAAATTTCCTTATTAAGATTCGAATTCAGTCACGTATTAAAATAAGTCGAAATAGAAGAAAAGATTAGCGAATGTTATTACCTTACAAATAAAATACGCACCTTTATGTGCTTCTGGAACATAAATATTACTTCTACAATCAAACGATTATAAATTGGATTTAAAACATAACATCAAAATTCGAAGTCGGTTAAAAATGGTAGAAATTTTGTTTCACTCTGGCAGGAATTTACCCGCCGACGTCGACCTGACACCGCCCGGCGAGACCTAAGTAGATCGGGTATCCTTTCTCAATCACCAGCCCATTTTATACCTTAATTCTCTGAAATACAGCCCAAAATCCCTGTGTAAATTCTTCAATGGAATGCCACACAGAAATCATATGAGACCGGAATCCTGTTTCTACGCACACTTGAAAACACATAGCAGCACGGGAATTTAGACCTTGTCACAATGATATTAGGTTGAAAATAAATTGCAAGTGATAAAATAAATCCAGTATTTCTCACGCACACACGCATCCGATTCAAACTGAAATCATATGATAATGGTTGCTTTATTGATATCGACTTTGTTGCTATTATTATAAGGTAAGTTTTTAATTGGAAACGTCCTGTTTGACCATATGATCGCATACATAACCGAAACCCATAGACTAAAAAAAGTTTGGAGTATGTCCACATCCGTACTGTGTGGTCGATACTTATTGCAATGCTGGCTGTTTGCGTTCGAAATTCGAATTCTTTATTCAAATCATAGAAAGAATGTTCGGCGCATTACTATTTTTCTTTCTTTTTTTCCCAATTGTTATGTTAATATCGGTGTTTCCCTACGAGATCGAATCAGAAATGAGGAGATCCGTAGGAGAACCAAGGTTACCGACATAGCCCATAGGATTGGCAAGTTGAAGTGGCAGTGGCCGGGCACATAGCTCGTAGAACCGATGGCCGTTGGGGCCGAAAGGTTCTCGAGTGGAGGCCACGTACAGGCAAGCGAAATGTCGGACGCCCGCCTACAAGGTGGACGGACGATCTGACTAAGGTCGCAGGAAGTCGCTAGATGCAGGCCGCTTCCAACAGGTCATTGTGGAGATCCTTGGGGGAGGCCTATATTCAGCAGTGGACTTCCTGTGGCTGATATGATGATGATGATGATGGATGTTAATATTAGCACATTATGCCAATGATTATGATTGCCCGTCACCACGCACTTTAACGGTGAATGAAAACATCGCGAGGAAACCTGTATGCCTAGATTTTTAAGAATTTTATGTGTAAAGTCCGCTAATATGCACTAGGGCAACGTTTTAAATCGGAAGAGCCAATAACAAACACCCATCTAAATATGAAATACACCCAACAGTGACATACATAGTCCTGACCCCACACTAACATCGAGTCTTGTGTATCAGAAACTACGAGAGACTTTTTGCTCTCACAAACCCACACCGAGACAAATACACGTAGATCTAAAAAATAGATATTTGTTTCAGTGTGGGACCGAACCTCTAGACTCTTTTCACAGGCGTTTTTAACACAACTGTGCCACTAAGCTGCTGTACTTGCACGTCCAATTTTGACAGTTGACGTTTGTCAATTCAATTTGTCAGCCTAATGTAAATAGAAAAGGTTAAATAAATTTGAAATTTGACATGACAGTGGACGTGCAGGTAGTTATGGAATTAAAGTATTATTTTTCCAAAAAAGTCAATTGTATTGTCATCGGTCCTGGATAAGAGTGCAAAATTTCGAGTCAATCCGACGTGTTTAATGAAGACAAAATATGTTCAGATTCCGTTACATACTAACATACTGCTGAAGCTAATAAAAGCATATTAAAAATATATAAATTCGAGTCAGATTTTGAAAACGTGCTCAAACAACTGACGATCATTATATCACTGGCGGTTTGGCCCGGCTTCGCCCGGTTCAGATAGTTTTTGGGTCCAATATAAAAACATAGGAGCTATTTCGCGTGATAATTAATAAACATAATTAAATTCCTTTCAGTTTGAAAGAGTATCGAATATATTTGATGATGCACATGATGAGAAAACCAAATTTTGTCGGAATAAAAAGTAGCCTATGTGTAAATGCCCATTTTGCTATGAACTTTAGTACCTGGTCGGAAATTTTTGTTCCACGATGAAACCTACTTTTTGTGTAGGGAAAAATATGTATATTCAATAAATAAAAACAAGAGTGCGACCCAGGCCCGGAGTTAATATAATGTCCCAAATTTAATAAAACCCTTTCATCAAAATTGGTCGAGCGGTTTGAGCATGAAGAGGTAACTAACTCACAAACCTTTGCATACATAATATTAATATTCAATGTGGTAGTTTTAAAGAATTCGTGAATATTCCAAATTAATTTACAAAAATAATGCTTTTACCGTTCACGAAAAACAGATTTACTTAATTGATTTAAAAGAAAAAATCATTACAATTGAACATTATACAACATTCGTGTATTCAAGAAAGAATAAATTATCATTTAATCAGTTCACGGAATCGCTTGTAATAAAATTTGTGAACGCCATTGTTGAATGACAAACAGGCACGCACATTCTTGCCACTTCCGAAGACAGAAGGTAAAATAATCTTTGTCTAGTTAGATCATCCCAACATAGTATAAAACAAAGTCGCTTTCTCTGTCCCTGCTCCCTTTGTATGCTTAAATCTTTAAAACTACGCAACGGATTTTGATGCGGTTTTTTTAATAGATAGAGTGATTCGAGAGGAAGGTTATACAGGGTATATCAAGACTGCTACCGAAAACGAAGCCGGGTGGTAGTTTAAGCGACTTCAGACACAATGCAACAGAAAAAGTGTCAAAAAAACGCGACAATTTTTTTTTTGTTATTTTTTTCCTTTGACCATATTTGGGTGGTAAATGCATTTTTTCCTAAAATAACAGTGTATACCCTTTTATTTATAAATAATCTAAGGTATAAAAGAGTTTAAATTATTATTTTAGCTAAAACTAGGGATTTACCACCAAAAAATGACGATGTTTAAAAAATCATAAAAAATAACTGTCGCGTTTCTTTGCGAAATTTTTAGTTGCTTTGTGTGTGTAGTCACTAAAACTACCACCCGGCTTCGTTTTCGGTAGCAGTCTTGAGATACCCGGTATGTATAATATGTACATATTATTGTACAGAAATCTAATTGTACCCGGGCGAAACTGAGCTGGGCCGCTAGTTTACCATAAAATAAGTTACTAGTGGGGAGAGGCCGCCTGGGTGGGCACCATCAATGTCTATTTCTCCCGCAAACAGCAGTTTAAATTCACTATTGTGTTTCGGATTAAAGGACATTGTAGCTTGAGTAACTACTGGACATATTGAGACTTAACACAGAGGACAGTATAATATCAATCATTGCATTGTAATTCAAGGTGTTGTTTGATTTTGCTACTGTTCATGAGTGGTCGTAGCGCTTACCAACAGGCAAATGGCATGCTGGTGCCTTGGGATTCGAACCCGCAACCACTTTGTACATATTCAATGTAAACCGTGTCTGCTCCGTTTACCAACAGGCCATCACGCACTTCGTAGTTAGTTAGATCAAATAACATAAAAATCATACAAAAAATTGTTGTTACCTGTAGCTCGCTTGAAGAAATTAAAGAAATGTAATTTAAAAAGTGACAAGAAAAATTACTTATTTTGAAGCTTTATATTCATGTCTTTGACTGCATTGTAAGCTTCAATGGGGTAGTCGGTTAAACGCCGCCTGTGAAACGAGAGGCCGCGGGTTCGATCCCCGCACCGAGAGAAATATTTGTGCGGCCCACAAATATTTTTATTGGGTCTGGGTGTTTGTGAGACCGTAAAGTCTCTCGTAGTTCCTGATACCCACGACACAAGACTCGATGTTAGTGTGGGGTCAGGACTATGTATGTGACTGTTGGGTGTTATTTATTTATTACTAGTGGCCCAGCCCAGCTTCGTCCGGGTGCATATAGATTTCTCTACAATAATATGCACGTATAATACACATAAACCTTCCTCTTAAATCACTCTATCTATTAAAAAACCGCATCAAAACCCGTTGCGTAGTTTTAAAGATTTAAGCATACAAAGGGACATAGGGACAGAGAAAGCGACTTTGTTTTATACTATGTAGTGATTGTACTTACCATAACGCCAACCATAGTCATTTTGTCGTTGACAGAGCTATGAAAGCATCATGGTCTAGGTTCCAACGTATAACTAGGCCATTTTACGGTCACAGGTCGCAGTTAATTGACAATAATTGTTGTAATTTCGCTCGTTGTTCTTAGATCTAATCGACACACTTACAACGGTTTAATTCATTATAAACCTATTTTATAATGGTTTACGCGAATGTTACACATTGAAATTAAACTATTATTTACGGATTTTATCGCGGATTTGGTTTAATTTTTACATTCACATACATAGTCCTGACCCCACACTAAGAAGCTGTCAATTGTATGTATGTATGTATGTATGTATTATATGTAAAGCCGCAAGCCTAGACAAATTATAACTCCCAAAAATTATCATCCCATATGCTTCCCCCTATGCGCGTGTATCTATTTCCGGACGATGTCGTGGGTAAGAAACGTTATCACTGACCGATAAGCTGATAACGTTATAACAGTGACGTCACAGATAGGCTAACGGTTTGCGAGGCGCCTGCGCCTATTGGGGTTCCCATAGGTATTTTTGTATCTGTATCAGCCCATATGCGTCCCACTGCAGGGTACGGGCCTCCTCTACAATCGAGAGTATGATTGAGAGGGGTTAGATACAGTCCACCACGCTGGCTTAGTGGCTAGTGCAGGCGGACTTACATACCATAGAAAAGTTGCAGAAGTCGCTCGATGTAGGCCGCTTCCAACAGGTCGATGTGGAGATCCTTGGGGAGGTAATGGAGGTTTATAGCTGTTATTATTATATCACTAATATCTGGTCTCTTCTTTGACCTTCTTGTGAGAACTCTTTCTCACATGTTTAGTGAAATGAATACTCAGCAGAGTTCAGCCATAGCAAGCGTTTAATGTTATACATACATTAGGTATAAACTTTAATCACAACACAATAAGAACTTAGCAAAAATATATATATGTGAAAAATATTTGATGTTTATGACATATGTAAACTTGTGTGTTTACAATAACAACTTCGAACAACGACTGACGTCCCAAATATTTTTCACACATTCGAAGGCTTATTTTATTTTTGAATCTACATTAAAAAATACCTTCCAGCCTGTCTTACACACTGACATGAGGTTACACATAGTCCAATAGCAACTCTATGCTCTAACACTCCTCCTTAACCTAATGTCCATGCAAGTACCTTACACTGCTTAAACACATATACCCATACCTCTCACATAAAACTCAAACTTCCCTCTTGAAAGTGGTTTCGTTAAAGCATCTGCAATCATGCATGCTGTCTCCTTATATTTCAGTATCACATTATTATTCACAATTGCCTCACGTACAAAGTGGTACCTAACATCTATATGTTTGGTCCGTTGGTGGTGTACTGGGTTCTTAGCGATAGCAATGGCAGACTGACTATCAGAGTAAACAGTCAGATATTTCAGCAAAAAATCTTTGCAAAAATATTGCTTCTCTAGCAGTTTCGGATATTGCTACGTACTCTGCCTCCGCTGTACTAAGAGCAATCGTCCGTTGTTTCGTACTTTGCCACGAAACAGCTCCTCCTTGAATAAGGAACACTGATCCTGTATAAGATCGTCGATCACTGTCTCCTGCATGATCCGCGTCAGTAAAAGCTTCTATAGTTAGTTGTTGTTTCGCTTTCACATATCTCAAACCGTGACTCTTAGTCCCTTTGAGATACCGCAATACGCGTTTAGCAGCAATCCAGTGTTTCTCTTCATAACATTCATTGAACTGGCTAAGGTAGTTCACTACATGAGCTATATCTGGTCGTGTACATACTGCAAGATACATAAGTGACCCTATCAATGCTCGATACGGAATCCTTTCGTCTGATTTCTTGCTATGTGACGGCTTCTCTAGCCTTTGGCCTGGTGCAAATGGTGTGACCACAGGTTTACAATCCTCCATGTTGTATGCCTTCAGAATTTTATCTACAAACTTCTCTTGATGTAACTTAAATCCATTGTCATCTTGCACAATATGGATTCCTAGCATCAATTCAGCCTTGCCAAGATCTTTTGTTTCAAAATTGGACATCAATTCACTTTTGACCTTAAGCAGTTTCTTGTTTGTTGTTCCAGAACAGTAACATATCATCAACATACACAGCAATAATAATTGTGTTTCCATTCTGTGTCCGCATATAAACACATGGTTCATGTTCTGATCTTTTAAATTTCAATCTTGTGAGTACTGAATGAAGTTTTTCATTCCATGCTCGTGGAGCCTGCTTCAGCCCATATAAAGATTTTTGTAGAAGACATACATAATCTTCTTTTCCTTTTACTTCAAACCCCTCGGGCTGCTTCATGTAGACTACTTCATTTAAATTTCCATTTAAGAAAGCTGTCTTCACATCCATTTGATCAATTTTCAGTCCTTCTCTCGCAGCTAATGCTATCAGCGTCCTTAAAGAGCTATGTCTGATAACAGGTGAAAACGTATCAAAATAATCAATGCCTCGCCGTTGACTGAAGCCTCTTGCAACGAGTCGAGCCTTATAACGAGTCTTTCCCCCCGCTTCTTCTTTGATTCTGAATAACCATTTAGAATCAACGATGTTACTCGACCTCGGTGGCTTCACTAATTTCCAAGTATTATTTTATTCAGAGCATTGATCTCCTCCTGAATCGCATTTCTCCACTTTTCTTTATCATTTCTAGATAAAGCTTCACTCACTGTTAAGGGACAATCACTTTCGAGAGCTTGATAAGTGACGTGATCTGGAAATTCTTTTGGTTTTCTTTCTCTGAGTGGATATCTCCTATTAGTATGGTGTTCTGATTCTATAACATCTTCCACTTCTTCGGTTGGTTCTGACTGTAGAAATTCAACATCGTCTTCATCTCTCCCATCCACAGATTCCCACTCTTCACAGCTTTCTGCATCATTATAATTTGGACATGAATCCTGAGCTATTTCTTGGATTTCAATATCCTTTTGTGCGTTCTCATCAATTCTTATCGATTCTGATGATTCTTCATTTTCAAAAGAAAGGAGTGTCTCGTTCTCTCTTGAGTTAGCATTTTTTTTCGATTGATTCGAATTTGTTTTCAAAGAAAACAACATCTCTTGCTTTATGGACCATCTTTGTTTTTGGATCAAACAACCGGTAGCCTTTTGAATTTTCGCAATATCCAATGTGAAGCATTTCTTTGCATTTCGAATCCCATTTTGTACGTTTCTCTTTAGGTATATGCATAAACGCTTTGCATCCGAAAACTCTTATGAACTTCAAGTTTTGTTTGATTCCAGTCCATGCTTCTTCTGGAGTTTTGTTTCTCACTGCTTTGGTTGGGGATCTGTTTTTCAGAAAAACAGCGGTATTTACCGCTTCCGCCCAAAGTTCATTGCTTAATCCAGCATCTTGGATCATACTCCTGGCTCTTTCAACAATTGATCTGTTTGCCCTTTCCACTACACCATTCTGCTCAGGCGTGTATTCAACTGTTAATTGATGATGAATGCCGTATTTCTTTAAGAAATTTTTCATTTTTGTGCTTACATATTCTTTGGCATTATCAGAACGAATCACTTTCAATTGTTTTCCAGTCTGCAACTCAGCAAAGTCTTAAATTCTACCAATTTGTCAAATACTTCACTCTTACATTTAAGAAAATAAACGAAGGTTTTTCGCGTAAAATCATCTATAAATGTCAAGAAGTAATTGAATCCACTGATTGACTTTACATTCATCGGCCCGCACACGTCCGTATGAACCAGTTCAAGTATATCGTTAGCTCTCGTAGCTATGCTGCTTTCTTAAATTGCTGCCTGGTTTGTTTTCCCTTCAAGCAACCTACACACTCTAGTGTTGGAAAATTGTTCGAAAAACTCACCCCTTTTGCCATACGATCACGTAATAATTTGAGGTTTACGTACACCAAGATGGCCCATCCTTTGATGCCACAACTCCATCTCACTAATAGATGCAGTTGCCAGTGCTGTGTGCTCTAAGCTTGTTTTAATTTGTACACACCTTTCTCCTCTACACCTGAAAGTAAGGGTTCGCCGGATAAATTGCACTCGTCACTTCGTAATATGTTAAACCTCCTTTATAAAACAGAACATTCATACCCTTCTTTGTTATAGCACTCACGCTCAAAAGGTTTGATGCTAATTTAGGCACATACATTGCATCAATTGTAATATTCGGTTTTTTACTCACCACTGTACCACTTCCAAGACCTTGCAACGTTCCCCATTTGCACATGCCACAGTCACTTTCTCTTTCATACTTCTTCAGATCATGCAACCATTCACGCCTTGAAGTCATATGATTAGAAGCTCCAGAATCCACTATCCAAAAATCTTCTGAAGTCGAAGTCGCCATCGCTAAAGCCACAGATGCATCATTTGTTTTCTATTTCTTTTCTCTGGACAAACGTTGGCCTTATGTGGTCCATTGCAGATAAAACATTTCAGCTTTGGTCGTTTTCGTTGAGGATTAGGATTTCTTTTCTTGGATAAAAGTGCTTGACTGTCAACATTCCTAGCAGTATATGTTTCCTCCATTTGGTACAGTTTTGTTTTAACAAAATCGGTTGTCAATTCGATATTCGAATTTTCATTGCCAATCTCATGGCTTGAAAGTTATCTGTCAAACCTTGCAACATCAAGGCGGCCAATAGTTCATCATCGATTTCTTTTCCTAAATCAGAAATCATTTGCGCCGTCGTCATTAATGCTGCAATGTATTCTCTTATAGTCAGAAACTGCTCTAGTTTCAGACTCACCAGCTTAGATAACAATCTACAGCGATTATTCAGACCCTTGTCTTCGTATGCCTTCTGTAACGCATGCCAAGCCTCTTAGCTGTCTTCGCTTGACGTAAATGAAACTAGGCATTCGGGTTTTACCATCAAGCAAATCTTCCGCTCTTGCTTTTGGGTCTCTTTTCTTACTAATCGCATCTTCAGGGGTAGTCGATGTATATTCCCATAAGTCATCATGGGTTAAATACAGTTCCATCATAAACTTCCATGAGTTATAGTTGGTTGCACCATCTAGTTTTTTCAAATGATGTCAAACTCATGTTATTTCACTTTTGCTATTCATGTTTTCCGAGTGATTAATCGCGCTGCTATGAGCTTTGTGTAGGGCCATAACCTAATGGAGGTTATAGCTGTTATTATTATATCACTAATATCTGGTCTCTTCTTTGACCTTCTTGTGAGAACTCTTTCTCACATGTTTAGTGAAATGAATACTCAGCAGAGTTCAGCCATAGCAAGCGTTTAATGTTATACATACATTAGGTATAAACTTTAATCACATAAGAACTTAGCAAAAATATATATATGTGAAAAAATATTTGATGTTTATGACATATGTAAACTTGTGTGTTTACAATAACAACTTCGAACAACGACTGACGTCCCAAATATTTTCACACATTCGAAGGCTTATTTTATTTTTGAATCTACAATAAAAAATACCTTCCAGCCTGTCTTACACACTGACATGAGGTTACACATAGTCCAATAGCAACTCTATGCTCTAACAGGAGGCCTATGTTCAGCAGTGGGACTTCCTGTGGCTGAGATGATGATAGCACAGATGTCAAAATTATTGTTATTGTCAGTAGCCATTGAAGGCGTAAACAAAAGCCAACTATTTCACGGCAATCCGCCATTTTCAATTGATTTTTAACGGCAATTAACACGTGTCTTCTTTTTGGTTGATAAAGGATAAAGGAATATTGAACATAATGCCTTGTTGTTGTCTCTGGTTTTTGTCAAAAATCGTGTTTTAGGTGTTTTTCGTAAAATTAATACTTACAAGTATGACCTTAGTTAATCGTTATTAGCAATGTGAATGGGGAAATATGTTTGTTTCGATTTCAAATTTTATATCCTCAACAGGTCATGATTTGCGTGAGTCTTTAAACTTTTGGCGTTAGGCGTTCGGAAATAAAAATACAATTTAAAAAAAATGACAGTTTAACGCACTGTTTGAGATGTTTCATATTACAAACAACAAGCATTTATATTTTTTACTGGTAGTAGGTCTCATATGTCACAGACCGCCTGGTAGGTACCACTCCAATGTATATTTCTTCAACAGTGTTAATGCACTGTTGTGTTCCGGTTGAAGGATATTCTAGCCAGAATAACTACTGGATTGAGACTTGACATCTTATGACTCAGGATGGCGAGCGCAGTGGAATGCTAAGCTTTGTAATTCATGCTGTTTTGTATTGTTACTGTCATGAGCGATCGTAACGCTTACCATCAGGCTATATACGTCTCGCCATTGACTGCTATAAAAGTATTCAACTAGCTACTGAGATTACCGGGTTCAATATTCAACAATATTTATTAGTATAAATTTAGTAGCACCTGGGTGAAACCAATATATCTATATCTTCCGTTGAAGCAATTAAAAACATCAAAAAAATGTTACGGATACGTTGGAGCAACAAAAAATTAACTGACAAACAATTAAATCGATTGTTACACTTTAAATTCAGATTAAACGGATTTTAAACAATAGCTGTGTTCACGGTTTGATTTTGAGCAGTTTGTAATGCTTCCTAAAAGTCTGTATCAACCCACATCCCACCGGAGGGCACGGGCCTCCTCTACAATCGAGAGTACGATTGAGAGTGGTTAGGCCATATAGTCCACCACGCTGGCCTAGTGCGGGTTGGCGGACTTACGTACCATAGCAATTCTTATAAATCGCTATGGTATGCAGGTTTCCTCACGATGTTTTCCTTCACCGATGTTGCGCGTTTCCTAAAAGTAATGCTTATATAAAAAAATATTTGAAAACAGCATTAAAATTACATGTAAAATGACAGATGTTAATATTTTAATAGTGCGGTGGGGACACTCGTTGTCTCTTTCGCACGCGTGCATCTTATGGAAGATGACGTCACGCCGTGCATGTTGCATCCTTTTCTATTACTCCTACCACCAACTTATATGTATATAACTTGCTTAGTACTATACGGATTTTAAAAAAAATCCAGAATTATGCATCCTTTCGATATTTATAAACAATATTAAATATTAATTGCACTAACCTATTGTACATGCAATATTAGTCGAAATGCGTTACTAAAAGAATTTCACAATTAAATGCATTAATAAAATAAATTCATAAAAAAAATTAAAGTCTTTTTGCGAAGTTATTTACCTCTTTATTTCATTGTTTTGTCACCCGCTTTGCACGGAGTGAAGTGGACAATAATTATTTCCAACTCCTCCTATTAATTTAACTTTCTGATTGATTTCGTTGCGGATTAAAGACAAGTTAGACATTCCCGGAGACTCGCCGAGCTTCAATGCTCGGTGTCATTACAATGCGTGCCACTGTTGATCCTGCGACACAGGAGTTGCAGTGGTGGGTGTGAGAGCGGGACAGTCTCCAAAAAATTAAATGCATAAAAACTAAGGATAGGCCTTTCAGTACATTTAGAGTTTCAGTAAAATGACCGTGAAAATGGCGCTAAAATAATATCATACCTATTAATTTAATCGATTTCGTCTAAACGGTGATAAAATATTATCTTCATCTTTATTAAACTTTCTGCCATTATAAGTTCAAGCAAGTATTTTGAAATCGTTGCGAGCGCCGACTAATTTCAGTGACGCTCCACTAGAGATGTACTGGAGCGCGCGCACCACTTACGTCGGAACAACACGCGCTTTCAGCCCTGTCAATATATTTATGGTTAAATGTTTGAACTTTCTCGGTGGCTTGTACCTTACGATAACGGGTTCGAATTGGATCTTGTTAAATAGTATTGGAATTTCCTGTTCATTATCAGCCCGGAATCAGGAATATGTATAGATATCTGGGGGCGCGGCCGAGCCCCCTCCAAGTCGAGCTATAGGCCGTAACATCCTTTTCTCGAAGCAATTCAGACCATTTTCAACCCCCTATAACTTCGTTGTGGCTAAAGTATGAAGCCTGAATTTTCAGTTACTAAGCAGGCATTGTGTAAACACGGTATATTTAAAATTTCATTCAATTTGAACCAGTAGTTTAATAATTGTAACTAGTCAAACTTTCTTAATTTTGTCACTCACTGACTGACCGATCATCAAAAGTCTAAGGCACTTCTAGCAGACATAGAACCTTCAAATTTAGAATATAATTAGTGTTTAGTGTCTAAAGTAAGGGAGAATTCAAACATTTCATAATTTGTGTCTAGTTTTCTAGATAGACCAACTGCGTGAATAACTTTGTAATCCCGTAAATGTTAATGAATCATTGTACCCGTATATAGTGGAATAATAGTTGTAGATATATAGATCTATATACATGAGGCATAATAGGAGGGGATATAGAGAGGGAAATGGTGTATTCAGCCCATGAAACTGTATAACATTCCTCTAGAAAACATGCCGACGAAAAACTAGCAAATAAATAGACTAAATAGCTCGAAAATATCAATTACAATGAAAGAAAGAACATTAATAATCAAATCCGCTATATTTGTGATAAATTGATACCTACAAAAATAAGAAAAATCCATAAGATAGAGGCTTTAAGAAAAATCGTTAGTGATATTCTAGAAGCAAGAAGTACCGAAAAGGAAAAAGTAGGACTCTACAAAAAGACGTGAGATCCCATCAAAAACATCCTGTAAAAAAATTCCAAGTTTCGCAGCTCAGGTTTTCTACCGCAAAAAGTTGTGAGATGCATGTAATGCCAAGTGGATTAATTTATTTACCATATATTATTATTATTTAAAAATTATTTACGTTTTAAATAAATAGATCGACTTGGCCAGCAGCATTATATACCGGGTATCTCAAGACTGCTACCGAAAACGAAGCCGGGTGGTAGTTTTAGTGGCTACAAACACAATGCAATTAAAAATTTCGCATAGAAACGCGACAATTATTTTTTATGATTTTTTAAATATCGTCATTTTTGGGTGGTAAATCCATAGTTTTTGCTAAAATAATAATTTAAACTCTTTTATACCTTAGAGTATTTATAAGTAAAAGGGTATACACTATTATTTTAGGAAAAAATGTATTTACCACCCAAATATGGCCATAGGAAAAAAATAACAAAAAAAAAATTGTCGCTTTTTTTTGCAACTTTTTCTGTTGCATTGTGTCTGAAGTCACTTAGACTACCACCCGGCTTCGTTTTCGGTAGCAGTCTTGATATACCCTGTATAAATTGTACGATACATTATGTTTTCATGCGATGGCCAAGTCGATCCATTTATTTAAAACGTAAAGAATTTTTAATATTGATATGGTAAATAATAATAATAATATATGGTAAATAAATTAATCGACTTGGCATTACATGCATCTCACAACTTTTTGAGGTAGAAAACCTGAGCTGTGAGACTTGGAATTTTTTTACAGGATGTTTTTGATGAGATAGAGATAGACTAGCGTATCACATCGTGGGTTGAAATACACAAGGCGAAACCCGCGTGTGGCGGGTTACTCTATAAAAACGATACGAATTTCGAATGTTCGTATGTTCGACGCCCGGAAAGATTTCCACTTCTAAAAATCAATACTGTTTGTAGTTTATTGATATATTCATACTCTTTCCATCTGTCGTCTCGAACTATACACAACGCGAATCAGGGGTGAATAAGAACAGATATAAATGTTGAGGACGGAACGGTGTGAAGACGTGGTGTATAACAAACGAGCCAATAAATATTAATAATTGTATTCTACTACAATATTACACATATGAACCATAAATAGAGACTATTACACTATTCTCTATTATACTTATCATTTTCTTAACTTAGTCTTTGGTTGCGACGTACGTACGTAATCCAACATTTTAAAAGGCGTCAGTTTATATACGTATGTAAATATTTAGGAGTGGTATTATATAATAAGAAGCCTATAAAATCTAATTATTTTGGTTCAATCTAGTTGGTTACGGCGCCCACTTTGAAACGCACCGAGACAAGTCCTTTGTCTGGGTGTATGTAAGACCAAAAGTCTCTCATAGTTTGTGATACAAAAGACTCTATGTTAGAGTGGGGTTAGGACTATGTATGTGACTGTTGGGTGTATTAATTATAGGAATGTCCAAAGCTCAAAAATAGCCACCTTGAAGATTTTGGTTACAATTCAAATAATTGAATAAAGAACTACAAGAAACAACTATTGATATATCAGAACAGCTGTAAGACGGTTCCATAAACGCTTTTTACCGTCGCCACCCGGATATAGCCAAAAATTTAAAAAGTTAATGGAAATACCGTATAATGCCTAACTTAGGCTAATTTATATGTCTGTGGTAAAATAACTGTAGATTCAACGGAATCAATTAATTCATCATAAGTATACCTAAAATTTAAATTTCAATCTCAACGGAATTTCATTTAGATCGAGATGTCAACTTTTATTATTAAATCCGGAATATAATATATCGTATTTGCACCCGTTTCGTCGTATTCGCTTAATTACTCTCGATCATACCATAGACAACCTGTAACGAGAGCACATTGACCATAAACCACGCGCAACCTTCATACTTCAAAAGCGCGCCAATGTCAATTCACAACCGACATTTTATTATCGATACTACTGACTTGAATATAAAGTTTCGTTTCCTTTGGCTTCGATTTGCGTTTTTTTATATTTTGTCGATCGTGAGAACTAAATAGTTTCAAATGAGAACCAACCTTATTTCTCTTAAATAAAATAGAATTTTGCATGAACAGTAGTATTGATACCTGTTTCTTTGACCGCTAATGACCCCTTGAAAAAGCGCGGGAAATGTGCGATACTCCACCATTGCGAAATATACTTTAACACCGTAACTTTAAAGTCGCATTTAGCTTACAATATACCGCCCATGTGATGTAATGTTACATAATCAGTGATACCGACAAGCGATATCTGGAGTTATATGTGTCAAAATATGACGAATTTACAATATCTTTTCATATTGCGAAGACTTTGATCTTTCAACCAGCTTTAAGACTATAACGGTCATCCATTTCTCGTAATCAGCTTTGACGACTGCTAAAGAATATCAATGGGGGAAATTATCAACAAGAGGTATTTAATACGAGAGACCATATGACTTATTGCCGGTTTTTATGGTCAAGATATATGTACATACATACGGCCTTATAACATCAATGTTTGTACTATTTCGACCGAAAATGAGTTGCCATTCAAATATAGGAAAGGATGGGAGGAAAGGAATATTGGGCCTTGTCGTTTAAGCTGTTCGTGTTTTTTTTTTGCCTGTCAGCACGATGCAATTAGTTTTGTAAGACTAATAGTACTTTTTACTTTCTCGTAACTAAAATATAAAAATTAAAAAAAAAAGTCCTTGTAACATGCAGTGAAATGAAACGAAATGAAATTGCTTTATTCGTCATTTCAGCATTTAAAAGCACTTATAGGTTGTTAAGGATCTTCCGTCGTTGAAAGCGCTGTTAACAAGTAATAAGAAACAGTTATTCTGGTTACTCTGTATTCACATTGTATTACATTGGATAAGAATAAGAATAATTTATTTACGGAAATGTTTTACAAAAAAATATGTAAATATCCAAAAAATATTCCTTAAAGTAACACTTGGAATAATATAAATTGTGATACTGTAATAATTAAAAATCTTATGGATTGGATTTTTTATAGGTAAGTACTATTAAATTATGAGTGTTTTATTATAATTATAATACAACCAACAGTCCAAAAGAACAATTAAGTCTTGTATCAGGAGATCAGTAACTACGAGAGATTTTTCGGTCTCACAAACACCTAGACTCGAGACAAATACTAGGGGCCTCGCAAACATTTTGTCGCGGCGCGGAATCGAACCCGCGGTCCTCTCCTTTTACAGCCGGCGTCAAACCTACTCTTCCATATTATGGAAACATATCTCAACTACTGTATCAGCTCTTATACGTCCCACTGCAGGGCACGGCCTCAGAGGGGTTAGTACAGTCCACCACGCTGGCCTAGTGCAGGTTGGCAGACTTTACAGTTTACAGTTTACACACCATAGAAAATTTACAAATCGCTATGATATGCAGGTTACCACACAAGTCCTTTGTTATACGAGTAGTGCGTGGTGATTGACTATCAATGCACATGACTCCGAGTCAGAGGTGTGACACAAGACTCGATCTTAGTGTGGGGTCAGGACTATTGGGTGTATTTATATATATTTCTTCTGAAACAAACTGCCTCGCTGGTTCTACCATGTTATGATTTCAAAGATGCGGTCTCGGGTTCGTATTCCGGGTTCTGCAGTGCATTTATACTACACCACTGTTTGGCATGAGAAATAAATAGCGGTGGTACCCAGGAGGCCTCACACATTTAGGAGACCTACCACCAGTAGAATATAACTTAATATGTTATATATATTCAAACTTAAAATGCCGACTGACATCTTTGGCTGATACAGTCTTTAATTTATTTAAGGTTATGAAAACACATGGTAAATACGAGTTCGCAAAGATTAATTCAACATGCCCAAAGGACTTGTGCCATGACTCAAAATCAGAGAGGTTTTATGAATAGTATGGTATCATGCATTCGGAATGTCGCTTTTACTAAGAACAATCTTGGTTAAATTGTACCTATGGATTCGCTCCCATTCTTTTATTTCTTTTATAAAATGGTGTAGGTACGTAATTTTTATACAGCCATAGGCAGAAATAATGGTACCACAGCCTAAATTAAAAAAAAAATATAAAGCAATTGTAGCTAATACTAAAATAAAAATATCTTTGTGTTATATTTTAAATAGGTACTGACGATTATAGTCAATTCCTTTTCAAATACATCTTAGTTATATGGGTAACATAAAACAAAAGAAAGTAAATAATAATGGCGCCAAATGCGAAGGCATGACCCATAGAACCAAAAAAGTAAAACAGAAAACACAATACAACTAGAAGCCGTAACGGCGTTTCAAAAAGGAAACGCACTTCAAGTAATTCCGAGAAAATTATATGCCGATAATCTGTGTCCATTGAAAAAGTCTTTATCTGTCAATTTTTTCTATTCAACCTGGTATGCAAATGTCGCTCTTGTGCGCTTACATTAAAGCACAGATTGGTTAAAGTGATTGATTGCAGGATGCAAAAGCGCGCGAAACCACGCGTCGGTTACGGTACCGTTGCGCGCGGGCGTTAACTTTTCAAATCTGGAATGTTTGGTACTTCCAGACGACTCTCTCCCGCCGAGTTCCGACGTAAGTTAAACTATTGTAGAACTATTACATAACCTTAAATTTATTACAATAAATACTATTTCGATTGCAGTAGTTTGTACAAATGCAAATATAAATTGGTCTACTTTGAGTGTCGACAAACTTAAAAATGCGGTTGAAGAATACATTTTTGTATGAATGTAATGTTTTTGAATTGTAAAGAGTTATGTTTGTCGTGTGCACTTGTCCTCGATGTGCGTTGGTAATTTTTTTTCCGATTTTATAAATAGAATTTTTGACACGACCGCTTTTGTCTAGTTAGTGGATAAAAATATTTTTAACATGTGTTTAAAATCCATTTAAAATAAATGGATGTCTGATTTATTATGAAATTATTTCTTTGATGATTTATTAAATATAATTTCTATGTGAAGATTCCACCAATTTGCACTAGACCTACGTTGTGTATGTCCTAAGAAGACCCTTAACCTAAAATGGAATGCCCTGAATTATTTATTGTGACATACATACATAAACTCACAGCCTTTGTCCCAGATAGGTAGGCAGAGGTACAAAACTAGGACCACCCACGTTTCGCATGTGTCATGTGCCATGAAGTGATAGGGCAATCCTATATTACTTTGCCCGACCCGGGATTCAAACCCAAGATCTCAGTTTGGTACCCGTACAAAAATTACGCCACCGAGGCAGTGTTACCCCAACTTAGCTATTGTTATGGCAATAAATCTGGTTAGTAGTGATTATACAAAGCACCGCCCGCCATCTTACGCGAAAGACTATTGTCTACTCGGGTAGCTTATAGCCAACACAATGAAGATAAAACGGATGCTAACTGACCGTCACGTATAATACATCCGTCAAATTCATGCATTCCTGGTACTTTTAACTTCATCATGTCGTTTTATGTGATGTAAATTTTTCAAACGCTCCAAAGAAGTATATTTTTTTGGTGGTAGGCCTCTCATATGTGAGATACCTGGGTAGGTGCCGCGCAACGTCTATTTCTCCCGTCCAATAGCAGCGTAAATGCACTGTTGTGTTTTGTGTGAAGGAAATTGTAGCCAAAGTAAACTACTCGACGTATTGAGACTTAACATCTTATATCTCAGGATGGCGAGCGTAGTGGAATGCCAAGCGTTACTGTATAATACATAGTGTTTGGTTTTGCTACTGTCCATGAACGGTCGTATCTATGACGGCCCTAGGGAACCAGTGTAAAAGCTCCGAATGTCGGTATTTACTGTCACCATACAGTCATCTTTAATTTACCGTCTTTCGTTTAGATTTGAATAGGGGCCGTCCATTAATTACGTGATCTTTATTTAGCATTTTTTGATCCCCCACTCCCCTTTAGTGATATGTTCTGAGATTTAAGACTAAATCCAACATCACGTTTATTTTTAGTACATATAAATAAATCTTCAAATTTATCGAATATTATCTTTAAATACGGGTATTAAGTATAATCCATTTTTGTTCTGAAATTAAGGACCATAACATAATAAAAGAATCATGTAATCATAGCGAAAAATATATTACGTAGTATTTTAATAAAAATTATGTGTCGAAAATAAAATACACGTGATATCTTACTACACCTCCCCTCCTCCCTTGTGATATTTCGTGATTTTTGGTCCAACCCCTCCCCCCTATTCAAGCCTCACGTGATAAATGGACGCCCCCTAACCTACAGTCATCTTCTCTCGTGCGGACGCCTCGGACTGGAGACATCTCCGGACTTGGCCCCACATCACGCGAGACCACCGGACGGGCGGATGCTCCCGCGCGAACTCCTCACGGAAGTGAATTCCGGAACCGTGGTTCCTGACACACCCGCACAACGACGCGACTGAGACGTCTTCGGTCACCTGGTGAGAACCGGCGCGGGTGGCTAACACCCGCCCGGTAGCGGACGAGGTCCTTAGAAGGTGCTGCTGAAAGTTTCTTGCGCCGCTTCTTCTACTCAGCCATAGCACATTCCGAAGCGGTGGTAGGGTTAGGGAATCTGTCCGACCTCGCCTGCACCTCACTCAGGCCCGGGCCTCTCCAGTTGCACGTTGCCTCCCCCGTCAGCCGACCCTCCCATAACGGATGGGCGGGCCGTCTGCGGGTCCCGGTAGCCCTAAGGAAGGATCTCGCTCCGAGCGAGATCCGAACGCGAAGCCACCTAAAGTCCGAACTCGTTTCGGACTTCACCAAGGAACGACACCGTGTTTACGGGTCGCTTGGATAGACCACAATCAGAGGGCTCACGCCCCGGTATTGTTTCCACAACGCGGGACCTCCGCTATCGCGGAGGTCCCTGCGTTCGTGAAGGTCTGTTGCCTTACAGTCATCTATGATTTACCGTCGTTCGTTTGGATTTGGATCATGGACGTAGTATCAAATGAACTCGACATTCGAGTTCCACCGTAAGGGACAGACATAAAGTAAAAAAAAAAGCAGGGTTACCAGGTCATACATTTCCCATAAATATTTTAACTAAATAAATAATAGACGCAACATTCAAATCCATAGTCCTGACCCTACAAATGATAATCTTGTGTCGTGGTATCAGAAACTACGAGAGACCTTTTTGGTCTCACTAACACCCCAATTTGCAAAAAAATATCAAGTCACTCAAATATTTGTCTCTTCTTGAGCGGGCACGAAACCGCGGCCTCACGTTTTACATCTGGCGTCTAACCAGCTGCGATGAATGATGCGGATGAAGGGCCTCAGTATTAAACAACGTGACGTTTTTGCAATATTTTCACAAAGGTTAGAAAGCAAAAAAGGAAAGATGGCTTTGTATAATTACTAATACTTATATCATTTACGTAACTCGAATAATACATAGTAATGATAATATATACATAGAAACAAAACCTGCCGAGTGTTCTATAAATTATAGAAGATCAGAGAATTCATAGTAACGTAACTACTAAGGATAGAATAACATCCTACTTTATTTTATTTATTTATTTTAAGAAAGCTTACAAACAAGTATTTACAATATACTTAATATTTTCATAAATTAAGTTCCTAATAACAAGCTTCTACAAACGAATCGTAAATAACAAAGGTACAGAAAACCTATTGATATAGACCTAAACATTTCTCAAATGTAAACAAAATGGAAAAATATACTATATTGTTTTCTTTTCTATATCTTAATTAAAATAAAATGAATATAGCAAAGTATCGAATATGTATAATAACAGCGTTTGTACATTTTTTTAATCATCTGGCTTTTTTTTTTCCCTGGAATATTGATTTTTCAAAAAATACAATTGTCCACTTTTGTTTTTCATCCATATCAGGCTCATGTGTCCTTTCAGCACTCTTTGTTATTCCACACGGCTTCGGATTCGGTCATCTGTAAAATTAAATCTATTATTGCAAGAATAAAATATATTAATTAATATGTGCAGAACAAAATATAATGAAATAACGTAAGGTAACGTGACGCCTCGGGTCAAGGCGTGTGTGGATTGGGTATTTATTGGGTGATGTATTGATTGATTGTGGTGGGTGGTGTATTGATTGGGTATTTCATATTATCGTTTAGATCGGCTATCACAGCCAATAATAAAGCAGCACACCATACCTTTTGTCTTATAATCAGTTTCAACACTCTTTACATACATTTTGACCGCAAATATTCGTAAAATACTCAGTAATTCAAGTTTATAACAAACCGCACGTCTCATTTGTTTGGGTACACTCAGTGTTCCCCTACAAAATTATGTGAAACTATGACAAGGACTGCAAATGTGTTTGTCACTTTCATTTTTTAAGGTTTATGTATAAGTCTAAGTGAGATGGACTATATATGTCAAATGCATGTCAAGTCTATTGATACTACGTCTATGATTTGGATAATACTTATAGGGCGCCGTAGAAGTCTTGTCCAAGGCGGGGTTAATCCCATATCCCTAGTCGTATCCCTTACTATCAGACGAATGGCATACCCGTCTCGCCATCGCCACAACAAAAAAGTTACTTACGAGTTTAAAAAGTATAGACTGGTCTTTCTCCTTTAACTCATTACAAGTTACCTAGTGACATAAGATCTCTGTTAATTATTTTTTATTTATGTTTTAGTGTTTGTGAATAATACAGCCTGGTGGCAGACAGACAACGGAGGCTCCATACAACAAACATATTTTTTAAGGCAATTTTTAACTCGATCTTGATAAACAGGAACATAATTTTTAGGGTTACTTTTATAGATGACTAGCGGCCCGGTCCAGCTTCGCCCGGGTACAAATAGATTCTGTACAATAATATGCACGTATTATACACATAAACCTTCCTCTTGAATCACTCTATCTATTAAAAAAAAACCGCATTAAAATCCGTTGCGTAGTTTTAAAGATTTAAGCATACAAAGGGACATAGGGACAGAGAAAGCGACTATGTTTTATACTATGTAGTGATGGTACGGATTACGGAACCATTCGGGCGCGTATCCAACTCCCATTTGTCCGGTTTTTACATTTAGTTACGGAACACTAAATAGATCAGCTTATTACTGCAGTAGCTTAGGCAATACCAAAACTAATTCTGCGTATTTAAATGTTCTCGCACATTTTAGGCAATATAAAGTTAGTAGTTATGCATGGCTAGAACGTTGACTTATGCAAATAATCAGTTATCGGCCTCAAACAAGTTCGCTTATTCGACATTTAATGGTTACTTTAAAATCTGCACAAATGTATACTCGTCAAAACAAAATAAGGGCCACCACTATTTTTCGACATTAATTCATTTTAATCAGGATTCAAGGTTAAAAATTGTCTACATATAATAAAACAAATTATTATTTATTAAATAAAATCATTTAAATTAAATTTAATTAAAAGCTAATTGTATTTCGAAGATTTTATATTCTATCCTATTTTTTTGAAATTTATGCATAACATTAATATTAAAATTTTAACTAATAGGTAAATAGCAAGCAGTTTTTTTTACATTCTAATATCGGGTATGTCCCCCTCTTTTTGAAACGCATTCTTGGAGCCTTGAAGGCATGCTCTCCACAAGATTTTTGACGCAGTCATCAGAGATTTGTTCACAACAACTTTTTAATAAGTTTATTAGCTGCTGCTGACTATACACATCTTCTTGAGCTGCTCTAACCCGGCGTTTGAATTGATCCCAAAGTTGTTCAATTGGATTCAGGTTAGGACTATTGGCAGGCTACTCCAAACCTGAATATTGGCTTCGTCTAGGACCGCCAAAGTTGCTCGCGCTATGTGCGGTTGAGCATTGTTCTGCATCAAGATGAAACCTTCAGAGGCTGATTGTGAAAATGGAATGATATGAGGTCTGACTACTCGATCGATGTTACTTTGTGCTGACACGTACCCTCGTTAAGAAAAACAAGGTCAGTTTTACCTTGTAAGCTAATACCGCCTCAGACCATAACATTGGCTCCACCAAATCTATCATTTTCGTGAAACAAACATCAGAAAACATTATCCACTTCTTCTCCATACTCATCCACGTCTATCATCACTAAAAAACTTCACTTTACACTCATCCGTGAAGAGCACGTTACGCATTGGTTATACCCCATTCCAAATGTTGACGTGCAAATCTTAAAGGTTTGCACGATGACCTTGGGTCAGTTCAGCCCGGACTGCTGGCGTTCTTGCATATTGGTGGTCTTCATGCAATGGTCGCTGACAAGGGTACCCGCAGTTCGGTGTAAACGATTTTATAGAGCGCGAGCTGTAATATTCTGCTCCCAACGTGCACAAAGTCGCACATAACGGTCTTCTTAGGCGCTGGTAGTACAAACTTTTCCTGAGCTATGACGCCGTGATACACTACCCGTCTCCTGATATCGGTTCCAAGGATTTGAACAACTCTACGTGAATATCCCAGCTGTAAACCATGGAACACTGAGAATTACCAGCTGCGATCATCGTTACGGCTCTAGAAGCAGTATAAAAACCATATGGCAACGAATTCGTGGCATTTTACAGAAAAACAAACGAACTATACGAAAAAACTATCAAAAAACAACCGCAGCAGTCAGTAGACTGAGGCTAAACTGATCTAACGTCAAGGCTTCAAAATTTTGTGAAACTAACCACTTAAGAACATATTGTTCAAAAAGCGTTTAAACTGCACACTTGACAACAAAATCGGCTATACCTGACCGACGTCGCTAACTCAAGCACTTAAGATCATAAAAAATCTCATTCGAAAACACGGGGTACCAAAATCAGTCTCCAAATGCAAAAAAATAAGTGGCCCTTATTTTGTTTTGACGAGTATACATTACATATACAAAATCACATTACCTATTTGTTTTCTTAAGGGTTTGATCTACAGGGTATATCAAGACTGCTACCGAAAACGAGTCGGGTGGTTGTTTAAGCGACTCTTCAGACACAATGCAATAGAAAATTTTGCAAAAAAAAAGCGACAATTTTTTGTAATATTTTTCCTACGTTTATATGCAAAATTTTTAATTGCATTGTGTTTGTAGCCACTAAAACTACCACCCGGCTTCGTTTTCGGTAGCAGTCTTGAGATACCCAGTATATGTACATACAGTTAAAGAGTTATTTTTGTTAGTTTATTATCTCTCATCTCAGTATTGGTTCGAATTGAAAAAATATTTTTGTGTTGGATAGGTAATTTATCGAGGAATGTTATAGGCTATATCTTGGCTATCATCATCATCATCATCATCATATCAGCCACAGGAAGTCCACTGCTGAACATAGGCCTCCCCCAATGATCTCCACAATGACCTGTTGGAAGCGGCCTGCATCCAGCGACTTCCTGCAACCTTAGTCAGATCGTCCGTCCACCTTGTAGGCGGGCGTCCAACACTTCGCTTGCCTGTACGTGGCCTCCACTCGAGAACCTTTCGGCCCCAACGGCCATCGGTTCTACGAGCTATGTGCCCGGCCCACTGCCACTTAACTTGCCAATCCTATGGGCTATGTCGGTAACCTTGGTTCTCCTACGGATCTCCTCATTTCTGATTCGATCTCGTAGGGAAACACCGAGCATAGCCCGCTCCATGGCTCGTTGAGTGACTTTGAGCCTTTTAATGAGGCCCACAGTGAGAGGCCACGTCTCGGTGCCGTATGTCATCACTGGTAACACACAACTATCGAAGACTTTCGATTTTAGGCACTGAGGTATTTTGGACGAGAAGACGTCGCGAAGTTTCCCGAACGCTGCCCAACCGAGTTGGATTCGCCGATTGACCTCTCTCTCGAAGTTGGACCTGCCTAACCGGACCACTTGTCCTAAATAGACATATTCGTCTACAACTTCGAGAGTCGAGCCCCCAACTCCAATGGGGGTGGGCACAACATGTACTCGCCGTTGATGTTGATGCCGAATCCTTTCCACTGCAAGAGCTTGAAGGCATTTTCCAGCGCGGCAGTGAACAGTTTCGGAGATATGACATCTCCCTGTCTCACGCCTCTCTGTAGTGGAATAGCCTTCGTGCTCTGATCCTGTACTCGGACCGTATCCTGTATCTTGGCTATATTATCACGCTATGACCTATAGGCGGGAAGCAGTAGTGAAAAATCTAGCAAATGCGAGGAAATTTAATTCGTTTTCCGTGGTCCGATTGGTCCATATTCTAAATTGATGACGGAATTTGACATTTTGGCCGCCATTTTGAGAATTTTATCTGCAACCGGGCGGAGCCAGAGTTAATGAATAAAAATACAGCATTAGTTACAAATCCTTAATTCCTAACCTCATACAAAGATATTGTGACCTTTGTCAGACATTAAGCTAAATTTTCGGTCTCACAAACCCACATACGAAATAAACAATTGGGGATCACATAATATTTGTCTCTTAATATTGCACTCAAAGCCACTAGATTCAAATCCTGTACCACGCAGACTGTATAAATGGCCAAACTGTAATAGGAATGTGCTCAAACGAGGCACCATCCATTATGTTACAGAAAACTGATGTAAAACGGCTTTCTTGTCACGTTTCGTTAACTGAGATTACCAGATCAATATCCCTTTCTTCCTAGCTTTTAACTTATCATTTTAAAAGGGATACGATGTACACTGTAGAATAATAATAATAAGCTCAAGAATTGGTTGTTCTGTACTCTATGACTACTTTCAAGGTCAAATTATAATCATATGATACATTATCCCGTAATATACAACACTGAAAAAAGTAACAAGGCGGTACCTGTGCCCCCAAAAAGGTTTTTAAAAAAAGTTCGTATTCCAGAAACATCGCGGCAAGAATGCGAGACCTGTTTTGTGAAAAAAAAAACCGGCTGAGAAAAAAAAAAGTCGGGCTCAGCTGATTGGCCCGGTACCACGATGCGGTTCCCGCCAACGTCACGACGCCACGGACTATGCCATTTCGCGCCAATTGTGTTCCAGATTTAAAACTGAGAAATTATACTAAGCAGGTTTTAATATTTCAAACCACAGCGACGACATATGAATGAGGTTTTAATACTTGCTCAACATGTTGATAGAGACTGCAATTATTATATTAAATGTTAAATATTCATAATGTTAAATGCAGATTAGATAGACACAAAGCCGGCTTGAATGTATAAATATACATTGTATTAACTGCGAATACAACACACATAAGGTCACTTTGACGGATTCTTAACCTCTCTGGTCGCTTTTTGGAATATGGGCGTGAATTTATATGTGTGAAATAGATTAAACTGATATGTATTTTTTTCACGCAGTATCTACTATGCTCTTATGGTATGTTAAATACTATGTAAATAGAATATCCTAGAAATAGAAATGGTTTTGTCTTTTCATGGTAAATTATATTGTGTTCTATTGGGTCGCCTGTGCAAAAAGAGGCTGGTTCAGCCCCCGTACCGAGACAAATGATTAATTTTAAAGTATTTTTGATGTGTGTAGTGTTCAGTATACGTTCGATAGTTTGTGATACAATGCTTTTAACTTATTCATATGAAAATGTTGTTTCAATGTAATTCTACAGGTTATCTGCCAACGACAGAAATCGACAGCACTTATCGATACGTTTCGTGGTAGAGGGAATCTTAAAACTTGTTTTCCTGCTCAGCTGTTCTGCAAAATTGACAATTGAAGTTAAAAATGTACACAATGTCTACCAGTTTACTAAATTCAATATTTCGCAGTAGACAATAGATATTTTAAAAGAGTTATTTTAGTTCCCATGATCAGCTGATTGTCGCCATATTGACGGAACGAGTCTTGGTGTTATTCACGCGTGTTCGACATTGTGGCCGTGAATGTTTGAATTTCGAACACGTTTGTCATTGTCGTGTATGGGAATTTTAGTAAGAGGTTGAATATGAGGTAAGTATTGTCTATGGGGATGGGAATTTGTGCACTTATGAAAATAAAAAGGAAAACATGTTTTGATATATTTGTGATGTTTGCGAAAATATTAAATACTTTTTGAAGATCTTCTTTTGGCACGTTTGGAAAAATACTATATGAAAGTACAATTTTTTGTAGTGAACCAAAAAATAACAATAATACCTACTGTCTGAAAAAATTGTTGAATATATAGGTTTGCACTCATTTTTTTGTACAATACACAATATAATACACAATACACCCATGAGTTTGAAATATGCCCTAGGACTCGAACTTGCAACCACGATAAACATGGCCTGACCCCTCTCAATAATGAAATGTAAATAATTTATTAAATCCATTAAAATGTTCAACATCGTTTAGAATTTAGATTCAGTCATTTTTTTATCTACCACCGGGTTTGGAAAGTGGTTTTCACTAGAGAAGAACGGGGAAGAAAGTCTAGTGTTATACTCTCGATAGTAGAGATGGCCCGTGCCTGTAGAGTACATATATGGGCTGATACATAAGTAATAATGGGTAAAAACGAGCATCACTACATAGTATAAAACAAAGTCGCTTACTCTGTCCTTATGTCCCTTTGTATGCTTAAATTTTTAAAACTACGCAACGGATTTTGATGCAGTTTTTTAATAGATAGAGTGATTCAAGAGGAATGTTTATATGTATAATACGTACATATTATTGTACAGAAATCTATTTGTACCCGGGCGAAGCTGGGCCGCGCCGCTAGTTGTTTACATTTCATTACGTAGATCCGGCAAGCGATCGGTAGAGGGAGAAATTATACCCATCTATAAACATTTACAACACTTATTGGTTCATAAGTGTCTCTCTGGCCTCACAAAATAGTTGGAAAAGAGTTGTTTTATCTCAGGCAATGTTATCCACTGAACGGAAAACAATAATGTCACTTTTTGCCGTTTGAGCAGGCGTCCACATTTCCGCATCATAATTTTAGTATCGGACGCTTCGATCAAATATACACTAGATAAAACATGAGCGGTTAGAAAATGGCACCAAAAAAGAGCGCTTTAAGCACTCTTTCGTCTTCAGTCACGCACCGACCGTTGCTTCTAAAACGTCGCTGAACTTTAGACAATATTATGTGAAAAGCTACTTTAAGCTCCAGAAATAAGGTGGAATTTGTGTTAATATATTTGGAATATGTGATCTTTTTGTTTACTTTTTTTGTTTCAATGCATCGGTGCCACTTTTTAACAGAACATTTACAGGGAACTGTGTATCTAGTGTATATTTGATCGAAGATCGGACGCATCGTATTCTTTTGTATGGGAATTCCATTATGGTGTATATTATCTCAACGGAGAATTCATAGATTTGTGTGATATTTAAGATGTAAATATGAAGACGCCTCTTTTTATTTCGGTATTTTTGTGTATCCGAAATAACTAATAATTACTATTTGGCTCTACCATTTTAAAACTTGACAATAATAAGCCAAATGAAAATAAATGATACAAACATCAATAGACATGACGTCACAAACCTATAGACAAAATCTCGCACCTATCGAACGATACAATAATACCCGCCCGATCATATGGTCTCCATACAGGATTTGAGGCACGTCATTGACGAGATAGCAATACACCCGTCTCTTTCACACACATAACCTTCAAACCACGTGGTGTAAGGCCTCATTGGGGCCTCATAGGGGCGGATTTAAGAAGAAATTCAAGCTTTTATGCGCAAAAGGGTAGACGATCTTTATTAGTTCTAAGGGCCCTACTATATAAATCCGAAATTCGAATCTTCGTGACGTTTTTCGTTTTGAAACCTACTCTGTAACACGAAATTCGAATCTTCGGATCGAAGAATGAATGATTCGAATATATCGGCAATCCGAACATTTACATTTTTATTTACTATATTCATCCGAAACGAAGTTCGAAACTTCGGACGAACGAAGTTTGTGACGATACAAATGTACCTACTCTGTAAATGTTCGTATTGCCGATATATTGGAAATTGGAATAATTCATTCTTCGATCCGAAGATTCGAATTTCGTGTTACAGAGTAGGTTTCGAAACGAAAAAGTCACGAAGTTTCGAACTTCGTTTCGGATTTATATAGTAGGGCCCTAAGTCTAAACCGTATTTATGCGGCCTGAGATTGTCTTTACTCTGACTGTCTATAGTAAAAAAAGAGTTCTTATTTTTTAAAGAAAGTCGACAAATTGTGCAAATAGTCTCGCAAAACCAAATGTTAATGGTAGAGTTATTTTTCATATATGAGGCCATCTGGGTAGACTCCACAATACCCATTTCTCCCGCTAAACAGCAGTCTAAATACACTGAGTTCCAGTTGGAAAGCCATTGACCATTGCAGACCTAACATCTTACAAGAGAATGCCCAGCATAGTTTCGTATTCATGGTGTTTGGTTTTGCTACTGTCCATGAGCGACCGTCTTATCATCAGGCAATTGTATGCTCGTCTCGCCATTCATCAAAACAAAATAAAAAAATATTTGGTTTGTCTGCGAGTATTTACACATTAAATAAATACATAACACCCAACAGTCAGATACATAGTCCTGACCCACTAAGATCGAGTCTTGTGTCGTGTATCAGGAACTACGAGAGACTTTTCGCTCTCACAAACACCCAGACGCGGCCCTTCAGTACATTGGGTACGTCAAAAAGATGCCCGTAAAAATCGCGCCATCTGTTGGATTTTTACGTCAATGGCGGCCATGAAATCGTTTTTCAATAATGCTAAAATAAATGTTATAGACTTAAAGTTATATAGTTTTTACTTAGCGATGATAACAAATGTTATCTTTTTTTTTTGTGAACTTTCGGTCATCTTTATTGCAACCACGACGATACAATTAGGCATTTGTCGACGACTTACAGACCGGTGCGCTGTGACGTCACAACCGTTGCATTGGTCCGCGGACCACTTTCGTGACAACACTTTTCGTACTCTCCGCCCCGTCCATATATTTTACGTCAATGTGGGTCGCACAGACATTTCTCTCGATGCGGGATTCGAAACCACAGCCTCTCGTTTCACAGGCAGCGGCTAACCGACTGCGCCACAGAGGCTGTCGAGATTTTGGTGTTTTAAATATTATACTGCGTGTTTAACATATACTTCGTAGTTGGTGCTACACAGGGACCGATTCTGAACTATTAGATCGTAGACTCACTACTTCGGTAATAATCCGAACGAAACGCGACAGCTAAACTGTCGTTTCACGTCGATCTCCTGTGAGACAGTGGTACCGTCCCGGACGAGCCTGCCCATTCATATTGAGTCATGACTGACAACGGCGTGGCTCTACGATTATGTAATTTCACTTCACACCAAAACTTCCCAGACAATAAATTGTCCTAATTTTACCATTGATTTAAAAAGTAAATATAAGCCCTTCAGTACATTAGGAGTTTCAAAAGACGACCGTGAATATCGCGCTAAAATAAATATTAAATTAACTCAATTCAATAGATTTCGTCTAAACGGTGATAACAAATATTATCTTCATTTTTATTAAACTTTCTGTCATACTACAAGGGAGTATTTTCAAATCGATGAGATCGAATCTTTTAGTTCAGGCAAGTCAACGTCAGCCCATATACGTCCCTCTGCAGGGCACGGGCCTCCTCTACAATCGAGAGTACGATTGAGAGTGGTTAGGCCTTAAAGTACACCACGCTGGCCTAGTGCGGGTTGGCGGACTTACACAATATTTACACCTTCTAGCTGCTGACATTTATTTTCCTACCCTAAACTAAAGTGGAAACTCGACAATGCCTCTTACGTTAAACATTCAGTATATGAAGCTTTAAATAAATAATAAAATTGAGGGTAGTTTGCCGTTGACTTCTCGATTGTAATTTTGTGTGTGGTGTGCTCTTCGCAACATATTGCGCATTTCGTGCGAATTCATTCGTGTGTCGTGAACTATCCAGTGTTTGGTGCTTGGTGTATGACTAAGAAGTAAAGTCTAGGCCTTAGAGATGGCCACTTTCGTCGTTAACAGCCAGCTTCGGGAACGGGAAATCGGTATGTTGATTTTATTTCAATGATATTTAACAGGTTGTCCAACATGTACGAATTACTGGGAAAAGAAAAGGAAGAATAAATAGGCTAGAGATATTTAAACTCTTTTTAAAAGGATAACATCTAAATATACTTTCGGTTATCAAAGACAATAACAATTTAATTATAATAAATATAGGAGCGCTAGCAACATTACCAACTTTTATCAACAAGAAAATATACCTGTAGTGCGATTCACGTAACTTTTTGACGCGCCGATCAAGTTGCGGTGCGGTTACAATTAAGTTTACGCTTTGGTACAAAATGGTATTCTTGTAAGTGTTTAGCTGCGCGTGAACTGCGCGTGAGCTGCGCGTCAACTGTACGTCAGATGTATGAAATTTGTTTGACATTGACATATACGCGCAGCAGTAGAATACGCTAAAACGTTTGCGTGACGCGAACTTGACGCGAGCGTATTTCGAGAATACGAAAAGGGCTGTTTTGATCGAAACTTAACCGCAACTGCACTACAGCTGAACTTATTTTATTACGTGAATCGCACTACTGATCCTTTAAGAACACGCTAATGTATGATAGCGCTCCCTCTATGTTATAAATACTTTAGGGGAGGTAATTACTCTAAGCTTTAGGGGTTAGGCATTGGACACGTAATAAACTATTAGATTACTTATGGTTATATATCTTTGTTGTTTTTATTATAAAGACATATCCCAAACAATGCATTAAATATATATTTCAAAGTTTTATTTGTTTCTCTAAATTTCGTCTAACCGCAATAGAATTTAGGAAAACAAACATAGAACAAGATTGTTCTGTAATACATCATTTATACTGGTGCTGCCATTTCTTAATCATACTTATTTATTTTTTACGTTAAATTGGTTAAATCCAATAAGATTTCAACTGTGACCGACAGATGGCACTTTGTAAAATTTTATTTTATTTTTAATTATATTCCGCTACGATCCCGTACCCCGAAAAATATTTGTGCGATCCACATGGATTTGTTTCTCTCGATTTTATGGGCTCGCAATATATTCATGATCACTTACCATTAGGTGACCTGTGCCCCAAGCAGGAACATTTGGCTCTATAGTATAGTAATCGTAATAGTAAAATTTTGTATGGGAATTTGAACAGCGCCATTGTGAGCGTATTTGGAACTAAATTATGGCAGCGGGAAACGTTTACGACACGATAGTATGGTAATCGTATAGTCTAGCGATAGTTTTACTATACAAATGTATGAAAAGTGGTAGCACGAATAATTTTTGACGTATAGTATAGCATGGGCGTAGCCACAGTGGGGCAGGGTGGGGCAATTGCCCCACCCTGGCTCTGGCCTCTAAGGTACCTAAACAAAAAAAAAAAAACTGTATAAAGTATGCAGTATTTATTTAGTACAGTATTTAGTAGTAGTGTGTATAAAGTACTATCTATGGATAGATATAAACTTCTAAATTGACTGTTTAACAAATTGGCATACTCTCTGGATGATAGATTTCGTGGTGAGGGAAGGTGAGCAATAAGAAAATGTTTCGGTCTATTCAAATTATACGTAACATGGTATATCAAGATTGCGACCGAAAACGAAGCCGGGCGCTAGTTTTAGTGACTACTAGCGGCCCGGCCCAGCTTCGCCTGGGTGGAGATATTTGTTCACTCCACTCCACACCTGAAGGCAGCCTTTGTGATATTGATTCGTTGGTGGGAGAAATGGTGGGAGGCGCCCGACGTGACGGCCTAGTGGTGGCATGCGCGTGAGCTGCGCGCGGGGCATTGCAACATTACTTTATTTTTCTAAAATTAAATAATATTTCTAAAATAAATGTTTCCTAAGTTACTCCTTCTTATATCAGCTACCTGACAATAAAAATCCCGTCAAAATCGGTCCAGCCAAATGGCTGCTTTCCGGCTAATCTCGGAAATCGAGATTAGCCGGAACAAACAGACAGACAGATAGACAGACAAAAAAAATCTAAGGTATATAACGATATGTAGTTGGACATTTTTTTAATTTTCACTTTACAAACAGACACTTCAATTTTGTTTATATGTATAGATAAACACATCATCCATTATCTATCAGCCAAAGGAAGTGCACTGCTGACCATAGGCCTCTCTCAATGATTTCCACAGCGACTTGTTGGAGGCAGCCTGCATCCAGCGACGTCCCGCAACCTATACCAGGTCGTCTGACCTTGTAGGTGGAAGTCCTGCGCTGCGCTTTCCGCTACATGGCCTCCATTCGAGAACATTTTGGCCCCATCGGCCATCAGTTCTCCGCACTATGTGCCCCGCCCATTGCCACTTCATCTTACTAATCTGCTGGGTTATGTCGCTTACTTTAATTTTCTACGGATCTCCTCATTTGTGATACGATATCGTAGAGAAACCCCGAGCATAGCCCCATAGCTCGTTGAGTGACTTTGAGTGATAGCGAGAGGCCACGTCTCGGTGCCGTATGTCATCACTAGCAACACACAACTATCGAAGACTTTCGATTTAAAGCACTGAGCTATTTTTGACGAAAAGACGTCGCGTAGTTTTCCGATCGCTGCCCAACCGAGTTGAATTCGACGATTGACCTCTCTTTCGAAGATGGACCTGCTTAACTTGTCCTAAAACTAAACAGACATATTCGTCTTAAACTTCAAGAGTCGAGCCCCCAATTCTGGTGGGCACAGCATAGATATTCGACATGATCTTCGTTTTGTCCAAGTTCATTTTAGGACCCACCTGTTGGGAGACTCGATTGAGGTCTTCGAGCTTAGTGCTAAGGTATTCCTGCGATTCTGCCAACACTACAATATCGTCGGCAAATCCAAGGTGAGTGATATACTCGCCGTTAATGTTAATACCGAATCATTTCCACTGCAAGAGCTTAAAGGCGTTTTCCAGCGCGGCACTGAACAGTTTCGGAGATATGACATATCCCTGTTTCACGCCTATCTGTAGTAGAATATGCTTTGTACTGTGATCTTGTACTCGGTCCGTCATGGTGACGTTGTTGTATATACCCTTCAACATTTCGATGTACCGATAGCTGTCGATGTGGGACCGCTGGAGAGACTGTAGTAAAGCCGAAGTCTCGATCGAATCAAAGGCTCATCTCGTAGTCTACAAACGTTAAACAAAGCGGCAAGTTATATTCCTCGGCTTTTTGTACAACTTGCCGAAGCGTATGGATGTGGTCTATGGTAATAAAGCCTTTTCGAAAACCGGTTTGTTCGAGAGGCTGGAAGTCATCAAACTTGCGTTCGAAACGATTTGTGATGAGCCTCGAAAACAACTTATAGACATGGCTCAGGAGCGAGATGGGTCTGTAGTTCTTCAGCAAAGTGCTATTACCTTGTTTGAAGAACATTACCACCACGCTCCTGCTCCATGCCTCTGGCGTAGAACCCTCGAGGAGAACGGAATTGAAGAGCCTCTGAAGGACTTTAAGTATCGGCGTTCCGTCCGCTTTCAGAAGTTCTGAAATGATTTCGTCCTCACCTGGCGCCTTGTTGTTTTCAAGTTCTTCAGGACCGTCTCAATCTCTCATAGGCTGATGTCCGGGATATCATTACCAAAGTTTCGGATCAACTCGGCCCTCGGGTCTTGGGCCGAGCTAACAGTAGGTTCGGCAAACGAGGTGTAAAACTATCTGTGGAACCTCACGATCTTAGTACTTCGTCTTCAGCCTAGACAACTGGCTTTGCCCAGTGGACTAGTCTCTTGCAAACACTTTGGAGCCTCCGTTCTGCTTAATTGTCTCTTTAATGCTCACAGTATTAAGAGCACGTACATCGTGCCGCAAGGACTTCCAGATCCGCCGAACGGAAGACTACAGCGCCATAGATCGACATTTGGCCATGAGGTCAAGAGTGTGGATCGAGAATTTTTGTGGTCTATCGCTACAGCGAGGTCTAAAATACTTAAATCCCTCCATATGGACAGCTTCTACCAAACTACTTCACTTTTGAAAATCAAAGCGATTTATTAGTTCAAATTGAAAGCTCTCGGGGTTTTGGATATGGGCGCGAGTAGATCGAAGCGTAGACTTCATCAAGCGACGCCTTTCTAATTGGACATTGATATTCAATGTGCCCCTAAAAATTCGGTGATCACTGCCAGTTTTCACCCTGTTGGTCACAGAGACATCACTGCACATGAGTCTCTTCCGTCCCGTCCCGAAAAGTGTCGCCATTTTGGAGGTATTTACCTTTTCTCACCACGCTTGACAGGCGGGTTGGCGAGTGCAGTATGGGACTCGCATTAATGACGCTGCTGCCCGTTATTAACCGGGGAAAGGAAAAGCATTTGTGGGTAGAGGATGTCATAGGAAAGGAGAGTATGGTCTGTAGGAGTGGATAATGCAGTTACCAAAGGGAAGTTTGAGTGACTGCAGTAGCTCGGGGGCCGAGGTCGCGTACTCATAGCACCTAAATATACTAAGACAGGCCATGGTCAGTAGATAGGTGCATCTCTGACCACGCTATAAACACAATGCAACTAAAGTTTTTGCAAAGAAACGCGACAACTTTTGGGTTTTTTTAAATATCATCGAGTTTTGCTAAAATAATATTTTAATCCCTTGCGTACCATAGCGCCTTCAAAAATAAAAGGGTATATATTATTATTTTAGAAAAAAAAAACTATGTAGTTGCCACATAAATAGGCAGATAGAAAAAAATAAAAAAAAGTTCGTTGCTTTTCTTGCAAATTTTTACTTGCATTGTGTCTGAAGTCACTTGATACCCTGTAGATCAACGTGCTGCTATAGGGTGTAAACTTTTAGTATGACAAAAATAACTGGGGTGAGACAACGGGCATAGTTTGCTACTTAAATATTATTTTAGACTTCTGCCCCACCCTGAGCCCATGGCTGGCTATGCCCATGAAATGAAATGAAATGAAATGAAAATAATTTATTGAATCCATTAAAATGTTCAACATCGTTTAGATTCAGTCATTTTTTTTTATCTACCACCCGGTTCGGAAAGCGGTTTTCACTAGAGAAGAACGGGCAAGAAACTCTAGTGTTGCTCTTTTCAAAACCAGTTTACAATTAAGTGATTATTACATAATTTACAAGTTGGTTTAAATCAGAGCAGTTTATTAAAAATATTTTTAATACGAATATTATTATATTATAATTATTACTATGGCTGAGTGAAGCGAAGTCGCCCAGAACGAAGAATCAGTATACTCTTTTTCGCCAAAACAGTGAATAATTGCGAAAGCCTTATGTAATCCATCAATGAATCCGTTACAATGTAAGCAAATCGGATAGACCAGTCTACGCAAGCAGCACCCGTTCACGAGTATGACGCATGTGCCAGCCATCGGCCTCCTCAACCATGTTGCAGGGAAGTGACCGACCTGGCACACGACGCCACCGCGAGCACAGACTTTTTAGCGAGCATGACATACCCAATCACTTACACAGAAAACGATGGCAAATTTGACATGTTACTTAATTTAAATGATATTATACAGAGCATACTAAGACTTTCGCTCCGAAATACTACCCATTTATTTAATTTAATTCTATTCCCAAGCCTTGCTATCATCTAGATATTCTGAAATTTTATAATATGCTTTATTGCATAATTTTTGCTTGATAGTTGCTTTGAATTTTGTCATAGATAAGGCTTTAATGTGACTGGGAACTTTGTTATAAAAGTGTATACAGTAACCCTTAAAAGATTTGCTGATCTTGTGGAGTCTGGTCTTAAGAGTAGCTAGATTATTCTTATTCCTAGTATTTTTGTTATGAATATCGCTAATCTTAAGAAAACTTTCTTTATTTCTATGAACATAAATTAAATTTTCAAAAATGTATTGTGATGCTACTGTCATTATATTTATCTCTTTAAAGAGAGAGCAGGAACATTTTGAAGTATCATGTAGTATAGTAATCGTTGTCACGATACTATTACTATACGATACTTCAAATGTTCCTGCTTGGGGTACTGTTTGCTAGACCTATGCAATAAAAGAAAAATTTGATAAAGAAGATGTATGAAAAATCAAAGCATACTACAAAATGTATCCATCTTAATTGACTTTAATGCGGTGTCCCTAAATCGCAATTATTTTTATAATTTTGTTTTCTTTTGCTTAATTAGCTGTAGAATTCCTTGTTAGTTACCTGCCAAACCACGTATGATTAAGTCAATTTATGTTTGTTAATTTAGGATAAAGAAGGAAATTAAAATGTTTTATTATATCTGTATCAGCCCATATACGTCCCACTGCAGGGCACGGGCCCCCTCTACAATCGAGAGTACGATTGAGAGTGGTTAGGCCATATAGTCCACCACGCTGGCCTTGTGCGGTTTGGCGGACTTACATACCATAGAAATTCTTAAAAATCGCAATGGTATGCAGGTTTCCTCACGATGTTTTCCTTCACCGTTTTAGTTTTATAATAATTATTTAAAAAACTTACCAGATAACAGCAAATACAGACCACTACGTACTTTCAAGTGTAAAATCCATTGCTAAAATTAAAGCCCTTCTTTAGTTATGTAGTTACTAAAAATTAGTACTTATCTCCTATTTATCTAGCATTTAGTAAGTCCATTTCTCAGACCTACCTGTAGTTGATTTAACATTTTCTCACGGCGAAAGGATGCGAATTTCAGTGCTTGTTCACTTGTGCATTTAGCTCTAAAGGTAGATAGTTGTAATGAAAACTTCAAATAACCAACGCAGCCATTTTAGTATAAGTAGATACATTTAGTATACGCTATGCCAAGCTTCACGCACTAATGGACCAGACGCGGCTGCCAACATGTTCACGGTGGTCGCGGGTTCAAATGACGCACACCTCTGACTTTTCGGAATTATATGTATTGATAGTCAATGCACTAGGTATAATATAAGAAAACATCGTGAGGAAATCCTGCATACCATAGCGATTTGTAAAAATGGTATGTAAAGTCCGCCTGGCACTAGGCCAGCGTGGTGGACGTGGTGGTATCTAACCACTCTCAATCGTGCTCTCTATTGTAGAGGAGGCCCGTGCCCTGCAGTGGGACGTATATGGGCTGATACAGTACAGATGCCGAGCTACATTACTGGTGGTAGGTCTCTCATATGTATGTGACATTTCTCCCGCCATACAGCAGTGTGAATGCACTATTGTGTTTCGGTTTGAAGGACATTATAGCCAGAGTAACTACTGGACATATTGAGACTTAACATCTTATGTCTCAGCATGGCGAGCGCAGTGGAATGCCAAGCATTGCTTTGTTATTTATAGTGTTGCTTGGTTTTGCTACTGTCCATGAGCGGTCGTATCGCTTACCATCAGGCGAACGGCATGCTCTTCTCGCCATTTATCATAACAAAAAGTGTCGTGTAGTAGTGTGTAACCAACTTGCTTTTTGACAAACCCTGTACGCTCAAAGGAATTCGCACCTTCAGTTGTTTCCTTGCAAATATCTGCGCAAAAGCGTTTTCAGTTTACTTTCAAAATGCCTAGCGATTTAAACCACAAAATAAATACTAATTGTTGTTAAATAAAGAACAAGTATAGAAAAAAATTAAACCGACTTCAAAATTGTAAAAAAAGAGAGAAATATAATTAATCCTTTAATAGAACTAAAATACCTAAACCACAAAAAAATAATTTAGGTACTTTAGATCTAATAAAATATTAATTTTATTTCTCTTCTCTTTTTATTTCAAATTAGAGATCGGTTTCTTTTAAGTTCAATGAAAGAGATTCCATTCACTATATGAGCACTAGACAGTCTTATCAAACGTCATATCAGCTGATAGAAATCCGCCCTTTTATCTACATACAATTTAGCTTAAACATTACTCCTTAGTCTGTGGCTTAAACAGGGGCCAAACAGCCATTTTAAAGTTATTAAGCTCCGAAATAATAAAGAGAGACAAAAATTATTAAGCTGTTTAATAGCTGATAAGTGATTGCTGACGTCTATGAATAAGATTTGTGAGTCCGCTCATTTTAACAGCATTTGTAGTTATGAATAAGGGGTAGGAGAATAAAACACGCAAATTATTCACTTGGTTTTATTAAAAACGTTATAAATATTTTGTTTGAGAACAACTTCCTCGTCGCTGTAACTAGATAAATAATTAATTTTATTTCTTTGACGCGGAATATTTCTGCGATTGTCAAATATAAATCCATTTTCAACCATTATTCCGTGACGAAACACGTCGTATACTTTCACTTTAAAATCTTTCTCGTCAAAACTGTAGTTATTGTCCGTTGTATTACTTTTAAAAGAGTCTGTTTTACTTTTAAAAGAACTTTTGAAAGAAGTTGTTTTGCTTTTATTCCTTGTTACTTTATCTTCCTTAGAAAAATGCAAGTCGTAATAATGTTTAATTGAATTCATTTTCGAATGAAACTTTTTCGTTGTTTTTGTTTTATTAAAATAATTTTTGCTTACATATTTTTTTGTTAATTTAGATTTTATTTTAAATGTATTTATGTCTTTTTTAAGCATTATTGTTTTTTTTGTTGATATTCTTTTATTATTATCTAATTTCTCGTTCACTCCAACGCGATATTTTTTAAATTGATTTCTTTTGTTTTTCGTTTTGTGATGGTTTCTAATATTTTTATTTCTTTCCCGTTTCTTTGCTTCATTCATCTTTATCATTTTTGATATTCCTGTTTTCGTTAATCTGGATTCGTATATTTTGAAAAGTTTATACTTTTGCGCTGAAACAAAAACGTAATTTATAGAACTTGGTACAATATTTTCTTGGATTTATGATGTTACAAATTGATTATTATTTTGTTGTCAAACCACTCTTGTCCGTAGTCGCATACTTTTAGAACCTGGGTTTATCTACAGTGGTTACCCATGATACGAACTTAGCTTAGTGAGGGAACTATGTATCACTATAGCAGCAATAAATGTAAAGCACACTGGTGGCAGATCTCTCATATTATGTGAGAGGCCACCTGGGTAAGTACCACCGCAATGTCTATTTCTCCCGTCAAACAGCAGTGTAAATGTACTGTTCTATTTCGGATTGAAGGACAATGTAGCCAGAGTAACTACTGGACATATTGAGACTTAACATCTTATGTCCCAGGATGGCAAGTGCAGTGAAATGCCAAGCATTGCTTTGTAATTCAAGGCGTTGTTTGGTTTTGCTACTGTTCATGAGCGGTCGTATCGCTTACCATAAGACGAACGGCATGCTCATTCATGGAAATAAAAAATAAAAATAAAAATAATAAAACCTCCACGTGAACAATCTAAAGCACATACACTAATATCCACATAGAATAGATTAGATACATTAAGGTTATAATTAAATTCTAAGACCTAAGTACTGTTTGTGTATTAAGTTAAATAAAATGTAAAAATAAAATAAAACGAAATAAAACTATTATTTACAGATTTTATTTATTTATTATGATTATTTTTCCCGGATTCGGTTTAAGTTTTAATTTTTTTTTAACTTCTCGTCTTTTCGATTAGTTTATAGCTCTCGTGGTCAGCTGGTAGCCATGCAGTAGTTACTAGACTCTAGTAGGTCTGAAATATCTGGAATAAATACTTACATTTACTAAGTCCTTTGGAGACGTCTTTCTCTTTCATTCTCTTCACTTTATCTCTTTTTGCCTCCCTCCTAGCCGATGGAAATCTATAAAGAAATAAATATGTTTCTTTGTAAAAATATAATTAATAGACTTAAAACATAGAGACTAGACTAGATTTCGACTTAGACTGCCCTAACTAATTCAAATATTTTTATATCCATCCCAAGGTTACCTGGAAGAGATTGCCTGCTGGATTGATTGAAAAAAGGAAAAATAAATAATAAGTACACCTAACAGTCACATAAATAGTCCTACCCACACTAAAATCGATTTGTAACGTGGGTATCAGGAACTACGAGAGACTTTTCGGTCTCACAAACACCTAGATCCGAAACAAATACCAGAGGTTTATACAAATAATTGTTATAATCGTTTCGGTGCTGGGATCGAACCCGCGGCCTCTAGTTTCACAGGCATCTAATGCCTCCTTTACACGCATTGCTTGTTTCATTTAATGAATTTAAATTTTTATTATTTTATTTAATCCTTGCGTTCCACTTGACAATAGCAACACCCATCCAAAGACGAAGTCATAACCGAATGAAATAAACGTATAACCTGGTTACAATAGCATGGTTGATATTGTCGAACAGCACTTGTAGCCGGTGAGTGCCTCGGAGCCTCCTGTACGGGGCCAGCACGGAGTCATCCATCACATCCTCAACTACTTGATTAGCCTTCTTAGTTGTGTTGGGGTAGTTCGCGACATCTTCCAATGACTGAAAGAATTTCCATTCATCACTACATGTATAAAACAAAGTCGCTTTCACAGTCCCTATGTCCATTTGTATGCTTAAATCTTTAAAACTACGCAACGGATTTTGATGTGGTTATTTTTAATAGATAGAGTGATTCAAGAGGATGGTTTATGTGTATAATATGTGCATATTGTTGTAGAGAAATCTATATGCACCCGGGCGAAGCTGGGCCGGGCCGCTAGTAGTGTATAAATATCAACAGCAATCACAAAAAGCAAGGTTTAACTGGTGGTCTCTCATATGTGAGAGGCTGCCTAGGTAAGTACCACCGCAATGTCTATTTCTCCCGTAAAATAGTAGTGTAAATGCACTGTTGTGTTTCGGATTGAAGGACATTGTAGCCAGAGTAACTATTGGACATATTGAGACTTAACATCTTATGTCTCAGGATGGCGAGCGCAGTGGAATTTTGCTACTACATTCTCAGCAAAAAAAAATATCTTGGTAGATAATAATGTTCTATTCAGTAACAGCCCGGATACATTTTTGTGCCTAATATAGCGATAGCCTCGCTCCATATCATACGAAATATATAAGGAGACACGTGGATGTTCCGATAGCAATTCTGCCTATCCCTTCTGGGTAAAGGCTGTATGTAATTCATAAACTCATGCTTTTTTTGCCGGAAGAGGTAAAGGCATGATCGTAGCCAGCCGTGGGATCAGGGTGGGGCAGCAGTCTAAAATTATATGTAATTAGCAATCTGTACCCACGGTCTTCCACCGGCATTTTTTTTTCCTTTAAAAAGGTTACACCCTATAACACCATGTATCTGTGTTTAAAATTCAAATTATCCTAAATACTTTCTTATTGCTCACCTGCCTAGTGATTTACCAAGATAATTTGTTTTTTTAGAGTTGGTTAGGTACCTTACAAGTCAAAGCCAGGGTGGGGCAAGCGCCCCACTCTGCCCCACCGTGGCTACGCCCATGGGTAAAGGTTCCCCTATAAGCAAACAGGACACCCACATATCACCATGAGTGATCTGTCCCACGATGTAATACTAGGTTATGAATAGAAAAATCCTATATCAATTTGCGCGAGCCATGATTTGAACCCGAAACCTCAGCTTTGCAATCCTATTATAGCACAACTGAGCCGACGCAGTTAATTTATGTATGTATGTTTACCTTAAAAAGCCTACGTCCTTCATCGGCGGTAAATAGGGAATCAGCGTAGTCAATGATACTGTTAACTTCAGGTGAAAACTCCCTTCTTCTGTTATTCAAAGCGTGGTACATGGTAGCTGCAGTACCTTTATAGAAAGGAAAATGCCCATTTTACTAAGTTAGTATCGGTGCGAAGCAAGAAGCTTATACCCAAATGGAGATTGCATTCCGTATATAAAAGTGAAGCACAAAAATTTGACCTTGAATGAAGTCGCTCTTGCCTGCTATCCTTGTCTTTAAAGTGAAAATGAATGAACAAAAAATCATGTTAATTTTTGTGCCTCGATGAAACCTACTTTTTTGTGTAGGAAATTATATAGGTATATATTTACATAAATATAAAAATAATTGCGACCCAGGCCCGTTTTTATTACTTTGTACGCTGGATTTTATAAATGTACTATTGAATTATTATTACCATGAAAGTCATAAAAAGAAACTAAATCGTTGAGTATGTGACAGAAACAATGATTTTAGCGCCTGATATTAATTTTATAGCAATGGCGACGAAATGAGTCAATTAAAATCTGACAGAGATCTATCGAAGCGTTTTGCCGGAGTACTCTAAAATTTGTCTAATTATAATTTTTCGTTTTCATAAAGGACATTGTTTTTTGAATTGATACTTTTAGATGAAAAATTTAAATTCCGCATTAGTATTGTTTTCATACTCAAGAATAAAAAAAAATATTGGTACGTTAATGCCGTATCTAGACATTATAATGAAACGATATGCAGTTTTATATTTTTAAATATTTGTTCTACTACTTACGTCACCTGGTAACGTAGTATGAAGGTTTTATTAATTTGTATATGGTAACGTACTAGACGCGACTGCCAACAAGGTAACGATGGTCACGGGTTCAAATACCAGGGCACACCTCTGACTTCTCGGATTAATTTTTACGTGAAATAAAATTCGCCAATCCGCACTAAGCTAGCGGGGTGGACTATATCTTCTTCTATGATATAAAAATGAATCGCAAAATGTGTTGGTAAGCGCATAACTCAGCAACTACTGGACCAATTTGGCCAATTCTTTTTTTTAAATGGTTATTATTAATTTGTTATTAACAAAAAGTAATGGCGTGCAATATTATTTGGAAAAACAGCATTCTGGTGCTGAAATAAGGGAAGGAATATTGGATGGACAATAAAAAACCCTAAAGTTTTTAATGTAAAAATTACATAAGGCAGTCTTTATAGTACATCTATATAGGGGGACGGGATATAATAGAGTGGAAGGTACGGGAGAGGGCTGGGATAGCTGACAGATTTGATAGGACGAAATGTAAATGCACGTTATAAGACGGGATGGATAATAAAGAGAAAGGACGGGACGGATCGGGAAGAGACTGAACAGACGGATGAGACGGGATTGAGCCGGACAGTAGGATAGCTACGTCAAGTTTAGGTATACAAGAGTTTATACGAAAAATAACATGTATTTGGTGTGGAGTGGAATCAAAAAATATATGCACCCAGGCGAAGCTTGGTCGGGCTATTTTACTATGCTTAAAAAAATAATATAATAAATATTATATAACCATATATTAACCAAGCCACGGCGGAGCGTGGCCGGGTCAGCTAGTTTATAATAAAATCCTTAAAGATTCTAACAAATTATTAAAAAAATTACACATACATACATACATAAACTCACGCCTTTTTCCCAGAAGGGGTAGGCAGAGGTGCCAGGGCATCCACATTTCGCCTTGTATGTTTCGTCCCACGATGTGATAGACGAGCCTATCGCCATATCGGGCACAAATTCCTGACTCTGGACTGATAATGAATAGAAAATCCAAAAAAAAATACATTAATGTTTTAAACTCACATTAATGTGTAAAGCGGTGAAGGAAAAAATTATGAGGAAACCTGCATACAATAGCGATTCATAAGAATTTATATGGTATGTAAGTCCGCCTGCACTAGGCCAGCGTGGTGGACTATATGGCCTAACCACTCTACAATCGAGATTCGATTGTAGAGTAGGTCCGTGTCCTGCAGTGGGACGTATATGGGCTGATACAGATGTTAAACTTACTCTGAAAAGCGTCAACTGGTACTGCATTCACAGACCGGATAATTTCCATCAGCCTGGTGTTGAGAGGCTCGCCAAACAGGTGCAGATGATTGCCGTCGTATAATCTGGTAAATAAATACATAGACTCACGACTTATTCCCAGAAGGGATAGGCAGAAATGCAATCAGGACATCCACACTTCTCCTTGTTTGAAATTACGAAAATCCGGCGGCCACGGGCTCTTGGTACATAGTGATAAAATGCTTTTCGAACATACAATATACATAGATACATAAACATGCGTTTTTTCCCAGAAAGGGTAGGCAGATGTGTTGGTAGCAAACAGTACACCCTTGATTTTTGCTATTGCAATGACTGGCAAGACGATGTAATAATAATTTGATCCGTGGTGCTTTACAGCTGGCTTCTCCGGCTGTAAAAGTCTTTTTGCGAGGTTATTTACCTCTTCAGTTCAATGTTTTGTCACCCGCTTTGCACAGAGAGAAGTGGACAATAATTTATTTCCAACTCCTCCTATTAATTTCACTTTTTGATTAATTTCGTTGCGGGTTAAAGACAAGTTAGACATTCCCGGAGACTCGGCTCGCTTCAATGCTCGGTGTCATTACATTACGTGCCTGTTGATCCTGGCTCACAGGAGTTGCAGTGGCGGGTGTGAGGGCGGGACAGTCTCCATGAATGGCAAGGCGAGCATTCCATTCGCCTGGTAGTAAGCGATACGACCGCTCATGGACAGTAACAACACCATGATTTACAAAGTAATGCTTAGCATTCCATCCTGAGACATAAGATGTACTGTTGCTGCATGTTACTCTGGCTACAATGTCCTTCAATCCGAAACACAATAGAGCATTTAAACTGCCGTTTGGCGGGAGAAGTAGACATTGTTGAGAGATCTACCACCAGGTATTTTATGTAACTTGTGAAATGTTATTATCGACTTCTATTGCTATTTATGATTGCTATTGCTATTACTATGGCTATTTACGTCAACACTACCCTGTTATACCTGTTCCAAATACTAGTTTATACCTGTTAGTAGTTATACCTGCTCCAAATACTCTCCAAAGCTCTGAGTAGCGGCCTTGTATGTTCCTTCTTCTTAGTGGCGAGCACTCGACAAAGCTTTATTGAATGAGTGGTCAGGTGACCGTTTCTCTTACTCGCCATCTCTTGGAGCAGGTCTTCAACAAAACGATCTGTTGTGGAGGCTATGGGGAGGGGGTTGTCTGGAAAGAAAGGTAAATAAATACAGTAAAATTTAGAGTATTTATAATATAGAGACCACATAGCTCGTAGAATCGATGGCCGTTGGAGTCGAAAGGTTCTTGAGTGGAGGCCACGTACAGGCAAGCGAAATATCGGACGCCCGCCTACAAGGTGAACGGACGATCTGACTAAGGTTGCAGGAAGTCGCTGGATTCAGGCCGCTTCCAACAGGTCATTGTGGAGATCCTTGGGGGAGGCCTATGTTCAGCAGTGGACTTCCTGTGGCTGATATGATGATAATGAATATAGAGAGAGCGCTATCATATAATCGCGTCTTGAAAAACGTAGATTTTTCCTTGTTCGTTGTTTGTGGAATGAAATAGCCCTAAACCATTAATTTTTACTTTTCTTTTCCAAACAATTCATGTTGGACAAGCTGTCAAATATCAGCCAAGAGGAGGGCAGAAAAAGGGGGCACGGTACAAATATTTGTATCTCCTCCCTATTTGATCTCCTCTGTATTATAGATATTCTAAGCAGTCAACATGCCGTCAACTATTTTACTGGTGGTAGGTCTCTCATATGTGAGAGTCTGGGTACCACCGCTATGTCTATTTCTCCCGCCAAACTGCAGTTTAAATGCACTGTTGGCTTTCGGTTTGAAGGACATTGTAACCAGAGGAACTACTGGACATATTGAGACTTTAGATCTTATGTCTCAGGATGGCGAGCGCAGTGGAATGCCAAGCATTGATTTGTTATTCAAGGTGTTTGGTTTAACTACTGTCCATTAGCGGTTGTATCGCTTAACTTTACGTGAACGACATGCTCGTCTTGTCATTAATTGCAATAAAAAAAATCAATTTGTCGGATTCGAAAGGTTACAATGAAATCCTGTTCAATACTAGTTGTAAAGAACAAAAAAGTATTTTATCTCTATTCTTTCAAGTAAATACATTTCGGATCACGATTATTCTGTATGTTGTTGTCAAGGCGGAGTAAGAGATTTTGTATCTGTATCAGCTCATATTACGTCCCACTGCAGGGCATGGGCCTACTCTACAATCGCTAGTACGATTAAGAGTGGTTAGGCCATATAGTCCACCACGCTGGCCTAGTGCGGGTTGGCGGACTTACATACCATATAATTTTTTATAAATCGCTATGGTATGCAGGTTTCCTCACGATGTTTTCTTTCACCGTTTTAGTGCGTGGTGATTAACTATCAATACACACATGACTCCGAAAAGTCAGAGGTGTGCCCTGGGATTCGCACCCGCGACCACCGTGAACATGTTGGCAGCCGCGTCTAGTCCGTTTACCAACAGGCCACCACGCACACAGTAAGAGATTATTAATTCAATATTCTTACCATAGATTAAGCTTCCAAACGGTTTCTCAGGATCATGAGTGGCGCTGGGAGACAAGGATTTAGTCGGCCGTATGGTTTCTTCAGGCGTTGCGGTCGTTTCTGTAGTCGTGGGCGCTGGCAGCGTGAATGATGGAGTCACTAGGGGCCCCGCTAAAATAAAAATATGCAGACAACCTTAGAGTATTTATATATAGAGGGAGCGCTGTCATACAGTGTGTCATACATTCGGGTTTTGAAAAACGTAGATATTTCTTGTTCGTAATGTTGGTAGCGCTCCTATATCAGTGAAAATTGAAAAATTATTTAGCAGTGAATTGCTATAATTTCCTTTGATACCCGAAATGATATTTAGCTATTATCCTTTTAAAACGAGTTTGAGTGGAATTAAACAGCCCTAAACTATTTGTTTTTATTTTTTTCCAAGTAATTTATGTATGTCGCACAACCTGTTCAAATATTAACCAATAGGAGGGCAGAAAAAGGTGGCCCGGCACCGCCATTTTTATCTACGTTTTTGAAGTACCAGCGCTCCCTCTATATAATATTATAAATACTCTAAGCAGACAACTTTTGACAGCTTCTGAGGCGTTGTTTGATACTGGTTGTAAATCGTGAAGCCGCAGGTTTGATCGCTAGACCGAGATGAATATTCGTGTGATATACGCCCGAATACTGGAACGCCATTCAAATAATAAGTTGCTCTTAACAGCGCACGGCCCACTTAGCCAGTACATTTAATCGGGATTAACGTATTTAAGCGCCATTTATATTTAAGTTGCGTTCTAGTATTTGGGCGATAAAGTAATTTGTATCGGGCTGGATGTTTGTGTGATCGAAAAGTATCTCGTAGTTTCAGACACAAAATCGATATTAGTGTGAGTTAGTAGACTGGACAAACATTTATCTCGGTGCGGGTATCGAATCCGTGGCCACTCGTTTCACAGTCGGCGTCTAAATTCTATTTTTTGTGGATAAATAAATAAATAACACCCAACAGTCACATACATAGTCCTGACCCCACACTAAGATCAAGTCTTGTGTCGTGGGTATCAGGAACTACGAGAGACTTTCCGGTCTCACAAACACCCAGACCCGGAAGAAATATTTGTGGGCGACAAAAACATTTCTCACGATGCGGGGATCGAACCCGCAGCCTCTTGTTTCATAGGCGGCGTCTAACCAACTGCGCCACGGAGGCTGTCAAATTATCGGATTTTTTTTGTCAGTCTGTTTGTTTGTTCCGGCTAAACTCTGAAATGGCTGGACCGATTTTGACGAGACTTTTATTGTCAGATAGCTGATATAATAGGGAGTAACTTAGGCTACACTTATTTTAGAAAAAATCTATTATTTAAAAGAAAAAAACTAATTAACTTTTTTGTTAAATTCCACGCGGACGAAGTCGCGGGCATAGTTAGTAATTATTAAATTTGTGTGAAATATGCAAATTATGTTAATAAACTATGAACTATGCAAGTGCTTCATTGTTTTGGTGCCCGCTTTAACCCTGACGACCACGAGATAATAATATCATACATAAACTCACGCCTATTTCCCGGAAGGGGTAGGCAGAGGTGCCAAGACACCCACATTTCGTCTTGTATGTTTCGTCCCACGATGTGATAGGTGGCGAGCCTATCGCCATATCGGGCACAAATTCCTGACTCTGGGCTGATAATGAATAGAAAAATCTATTATCTTTTTGCCCAACCCGGGATTCGAACCCGAGACCTCAGCTTTGTTACCGTACCGTTGTACAACTTCGCCATCGAGGCAGTCTTGAAAATATACAAGGTATCTCAAGACTGCTACCGAAAACGAAGCCGGGTGGTAATTTAAGTGACTTCAGACACATTGCAACAGAAAATGTTGAAAAAAAAGCGACGATTTTTTTTTTTGTTATTTTTATCCTATGGTCGTATTTGGATGGTAGATTCATGTTTTTCCTAAGATAATAGTGTATACCCTTTTATTTATAAGGACTCTAAGGTATAAAAGAGTTTAAATTATTAGGTAAGCAAAAACTATGGATTTACCCAATGATATATTATACAAATACGACGTAGATATCGCATTAGCACTTCAAAAGTGAGGCGTTCAAATTCGGGCAATTGGTGTAATTTCATCTAGGGATGAGATATACTTGCAAAATTAAATACCAGGGCTTCGAAGTACGAGTACGTAAAAATACTAGGGTTCGAAACCAGGTTCTAAAATACTTAAAAGTATTTTGTTAGTATGAGTCGGCAACCCTTCGCGTCCCAGCCGCGGCGCAGCGTCTATAAAATACTTGCATAGGAATTCAATCCGTATTCCCTAACGAATAAGGAGCAACAATGCATAAATGAAAAAAATGCTTTGAAGTATTTTCTATTCACAAATACGATTGTGATTCTTATTTATATGAAGTTAAGGATAGTTTTTCTATGGAAGTATTTTTATGTATAGTGTTCCAAGTTTTTCGCGTACCGACGTATAGCGGCGCCTAAATTTGAAAATACTTGCATAGGAATTCAACTCGTATTTGATGGTTAATAAAGAGCAAAATAGTATGAATAAAAAATACTTTGAAGTTCAAAGTATTTGTTATTGACAGATACGATTGTGGTTCTTATCTATATTAAGTTATGAATCGTTTTCCTATGCAAGTATTTCCATGTATAGTTTTCAGGGCTCTGTGCATATCGACGTATGGCAATACTTTCATACTTGTAAGTATTTTCTGCTCGTACCAGGGCGCCGTACTTCGAAGTGAATACCTGGTTTTAAAACCTGGTATCGTAAATACGTCTCATCTTTAATTTCATCTAGTCGCATAGCAACGGCGACAGAGGGAAGACCTCAGTGCTGTCAACATAATTTATTTCGAAAATATTGTCTAAAGTGTCGAATTGTGTGTTTTAAAAGTGTTAAAACAATGGTGCAAAAATATGAAACTAAATTGGACCTACACACCATACGTAAGTATATAAAAAACACACAAAATTAAATTTTTATTTTAAATTAGTAAACAGCGCCTTCAATTGTATAAGAAGGATCGCCTAATACAAATATTGTGAAGTGCGATAGGGACAAAAAGCGTACGTCATAGATTAACAAGTCAGAAGCGAAACCGATCATACAGAAAATTCACGATGAAAGTTTGAATGGATTTGGATAGTTGTATATTTGTTTCTAATTCAATCATATTTAAAACGATTAAGTTATTTGTTATGAATTATTTTCATAATAAATAACATTATTAAATACATTAGCTTCCCCATATATTTTGAATACCTATATTTACATATTATATCATTGAATGTTTCCAGATTTCCACGTGATGAGCTTTTGAGACGTAAATGGATATGCACTAAGCACAGCTCGGACAAAAAGAGGGGATCGTGACTCGATCTGATCGACTGCCTTCAAAACTGATTAATATTGGTTTAGCACATTTAATTATGAATAAAAATATACAACTACAAAAATATATATATCCACCTAAAAGAACCCTGCACCATCGGTTGTAGTATCGGTTGTTTACTAGTGGCAGGTCGCTCATATGTTACCACCATGTGTAGGTACCACCGCAATGTCTATTTCCCCCGCCACACGGCAGTTTAAATGCCATGTTATGTTCCGGTTCAAAGGACATTCTCTCCCGAGTAATCGCTGTACTTATAGTTAAGATCTTATGTCTCGGGATGGCGAGCGCAGTGAATGCCAAGCATTGCTTTGTAATTTAAGGTGTCTTGGTTTCGCTTATGTCCACGAGCGGTCGTATCACTTGTCATCATTAAAACAAAAAAAATATTAATAAGAGACATTTTTCAGTGCATGCTTACCATAAACTAATATAAAAAAATGGTTGCCTGTAAAGTCGGTTTTACGGGCGAAGATTTTACGTGACAACGTCTTTTTCTCGGTAGAATATTTATTGATATGAATATAATTAAATTGCACAATAGGAACAAGGAATTGAATGAAAATAAGAATTGCACAAATTTTAACTATAGAAATATATTTTGTTTACTGAAACATTGTACATGTAATGACGAATCTAAGCACTCCATATTTTCACTACAGACACAGCTGACGATACTTTAACCACACGTGTGAACTTGTATTGTGACGCTTTCTTGTTTTTCCAACGCCAAGAACGTTCGAGAAAGACAAAGACAGAGACACAAGCATGCGCCGATTCAATGCGCCTAATTCTCTAGTGCTGCGCGCGCACCGTTACGTTACCGGGCGTTACACTTTTTCATAAGTGACTCCCAGCCGCAACCTAATTTAAGACGTTGTCACGTCAAAACGGCAATCAATTTATTTTTTATTTTATCAAGGTTGTAAGCAAATAAAAATATATTTGTTTCAGGATGGCCGTACCACAGGTAGACTCATGTAGCAACCTCAAAGTTAATATATTAAATACTTATAAAACCAAATAGGTAGTTTTATTTATCGTTACCCTTCTGTTTCTATCGCTTCGATTCTATGTTTGGATAGCGCAATGCTATCTCTTTTCGTCTCGTACTTTCTGTATAATCTGTTTCATTCACTAAAATTGTCATAAAGTATTGACAAATGAGTATGTATAGATAGCAGTACAGTTTTTAAACGTCACGCAATATGGATATGCGTCATCTTTAATAAAACATCATTGGGATTTACCACCCAAAAATTGCGATATTGATAAATTCATAAAAAAAAAACTGTCGCGCTTTTTTGCGAAATGTTTAGTTACATTGTGTTTGTAGTCACTAAAACTACCACCCGGCTTCGTTTTCGGTAGCAGTCTTGATATACCCGGTATAGTTTTCCCTAGACTAAAATTAGGTTTTATCAAGAGACAAAGGCTTCGCAATACGAAGTTTCCCTCCTTTCCGCCATTTTACCTGGTATAACTGTCGTCTCAGGCAATTCCTCTTCTATTTTGGTTGCGAGATGTTCCTCTTTAGGTAGGTGGTAAGCCCAGCCCCACAAAAAAGAACTCGGTTCTGTCCATGTTGTAGTAGACGGATCTGTAGCTTGCCTTCCAAATTCACCAAAACCTCCTTGCTCTGAACCTTTGTACTTATTGTAATGCTTTTTAAATTCCTCCACCATTTGTTTATAACTTCCTTGTTCTGTTACTTCCCTAGCAATCTTCTGTTTTCTAATTTGCGTTATGTCTGGCCTTGCAGTTGTAGTTGTCACCTTTTCATTAAATATTTTGAGTATTATATTGCTCAATTCTTCGATCTTAAAATTGTTGGAAAGGTAAATATCTCCTCTAGTTTTGTTAATGTAAGTTAAATACCATATTATGACAAACTCGTTGGCGTTTTGTCCATCTGTGTAATTCAGGTCTTTTAAGCCTAAACCTAGGGCTTTTAGTGTCCTGTTTGCTGCAGATATGAAAAGATTTAAAGCGTACAAGGAGAGATTATGCTGAATATTTGGATTTACAGTATTGGTAGATTCTGCAGTCTCTTGGGTAGTGTTTATAGGTTGTGCGTCAGATGGTTGGGTAAAAGTATCATATTGAGGATGGTCGAAACGTTCGTTGAAATTCATATCGTACATGTATGATAGAACTTGAATTTGATCGGCTAAAAAAATAACATAAAAATTAGTCAGCACCTACAGCTGCCCCAAATTTCGTTTGTCCTCCATCCCATGGTTATCTGGCAAAAATTGCTTCAAACAATAACACCGCCATTTGCTTTTTTCATGTAATTCTGTCTACTTTTCTGTATCTGGTGTACAATAAGTGTTAAATAATAATAATAAGTCAAATGGATGTCATAGAAGTTCAAGTAATTTGATCAAATTACCACGAATATCTGAGGGAAAACATCGAATTTGACATCAGACATACCTAGAATAACTACTGGACATATTGAAACTTAACATCTTATGTCTCAGGATGGCGAGCGTAGTGGAATGTCCAGCATTGCTTTGTAATTCAAGGTGTTTGATTTTGCTACCGTTCATTACCGGTCGCTTGACTTCAGGCGAATGGCATACTCATCTCACGATTAATTATTACAAGAAAGAAAAACCATATCAAACAATTCCTCGGAGTAATATTGATACCAAATACCGATAAGTCACTCATAGTTTTTGATACACAAGCCGCGATCTTAGTGTGGGGTCAGGACTATGTATGTGACTGTTGGGTATATTTATTTATTGGTAAAGTATTGGTATTTGGGACTGGGCAGGCCAGGTCTGTCGCATGTCAGGAGAGCTGTGGGCTAGGACTGCTACCGAATGGACTCCCCAAAACACGAAAAGACCACGTGGTAGGCCGCGTAGAAGGTGGAAATATGACTTAGATCATTTTCATAACACCTGGAGGATGAAAGCCTTGGATAAAGACGGGTGGAAGAAGGTAAGGGAGGCTTTTGCCCTACAGTGGGACAGTATAGGCTAGTAAAAAAAATGCATTGGAACATTACCTTTACACAAACATGGTTTGGACATAGTTATTGCACAAGTGAAAATAACCAAAAACATTACGAGAATGAAATATATTGCAAATGGTATATTTATTACTGTTAAACTAACTTATTAGCTTTGTTTTGCTTGAAGTTTTAACAATATATTTGAAAAGAGATTCTCAATTATATATAAGGCTTGATACATCCTACTTATATTAAGAATGCGAAAGTTTGTGTGTTTGTTACCTTTTCACGTTCAAACCGCTGGACCAATTTTGATGAAATTTGGTATGGAGATAGCTTATACCTTGGATTAACACATAGGCTGCTTTTAATTCCAGGAAAATGCAGTGTTTCCGTGGGTGCTGTTTGGTTTTGTCATTAAGGTATTATACTAGAGCGGACATCGGGAACAAAATCTCTGCGTATGGTGCGTGCACATGGGTACACAGTGAAGCGAGACGGAAGATATGTTACTTCGTAGGCGTGATAGAGACAGAAATAGAATGTACCCTTCATTTTGTTACAAACATTTTGTTTGCAGTGTCCCCTCTAGTATATTATCTCAATGGGTTTTGTTTGTCCATGAGCGGTCGTATCACTTACCATCAGGCGAGCGGCATGCTCGTCTCGCCATTCATTGCAATAAAATTGGGTATCGGCTATAGTGTTGACATGCAAACAATATTTTTATACATACAATAAGCGATAAATAATATTTCAATGTAATAACATTTTACGAACCATTCTTGGACGTGAACCATGAAATGAAAACGAGAATTATGATTTTTTTGCTCTTCTTATTTGTTTGTGATTTGGGTATGTAATTAAATTGTTATTTATATATATAGATGTAAAATAATTATTTACTAGCAGCCTTATACATAGATGGTTTTAAAACCTATTTTTAGTTATCGAATATTTTGTCTTCTTCGCTCAAACTGAATTTAAAAGTCATCGGAAAGAGACAAAGCATTTAATTTAAAAAGATTCGAGAGAACTGTCTATGAGTAAGGACGTAATGTTTAATTAAATATAATACGCAGTTATTTTACTCTTTTATTAATAGGCGAAACAAATAAATAAAATATGAATCGTTGACCATTTAAGCAAGTAAATAGCCACCTTTAATTTATCCATACTAATCCTCACTAATATTATAAAGATGAAAGTTTATGGATGTATGAATGTTTGTTACTCTTTCACGCAAAAACGGCTCAACAGATATTGATGAAATTTGGTATAGAGATAGCTAATACCCTGGATTAACAAATAGGCTACTTTGTATTCCGAAAACATGTAGCGTTTCCGTGGGAAGAGTCGGGAATTCAAATATACATATTTGCTACTCTTCCAAATTGGTTGGCACGGGATAAGAGAGGACGGGATTCTTATCGTCTTTACACTGAATGAGACGGGACAGACTGGGACACAATGGAACGGGAAATATAGTTGACGGCGCGCAGGAAATATAGTTAGTATAATACGAGAAATAATATGTTGTTGATGTGGACTGGACTCAAAATCTATCTGCACCCAGGTGAAACCGGGCCTGACTGCTAGTCGTAAATAGATTTTCAACGAGCCTAGCTTGTATGTTTATGTGTCTACGAGTATATTCGTAACTCCATTGTCAACAATTTTTTTTTTGCAATGTATGACGAGACGAGCAAGCCGTTCGCCTGATGTTAAGAGACAAAAAACACAAAACTCTGAAACGATTTTCGGTAGTAGCAACTGAAGGTACTACGAAACCTTTAATTTACGATTCCTTAGACATGTCAGATGTAGTTGAAACTATAACAGAAATATATACTACAAGAAAACAAAAACCGAAAGCAAAAAGAAAAAGGAAAGATACTAAAGCTACAAGATCACGCTTCATGACTCTTTACACAGAACACCACAAAGATTACACTACGAAAGTAAAAAAGACAAAGAAAGAAAGGATGAAACATAAAGCTCACAAGTCGAAGAAAGATAAGAGTAGAGTTGGAGATAAAAGAGATAAAAATATTAAGATGAGAGATATGACTATTGGAGATTATGAAGAAATTACTGATAAGACTACAAAAGCCAAGAAATATAGAGAAAAGTAAGTTAATATTTATATAAGTTAAGATCGTTATATGGTTTTAGTATACGTCTATAATTGGCCACAGCTGATTACAAAAAATAGTTTTTTAAAAAGCGATTTACCCTGCCATTTGATCGTTCGCCCACTGCCTTAGCAGTTCTTTGCAGTTCTTTTTCATTTTGATGAATAGCGAGGCGAGTGTACCATTCGCCTGATGGTAAGAGATACCATTGCTCATGGAAGTAGCAAAACCAAACTCTCTCAATATATAAAGTAGTTACTATGGCTACAATGTTTTTCAAACTAAAACACAACAGTGTATTTACACTGCTGACGTGAGAAATAGATATTGTTACTAAAAGATACGCAGTTTTACATACACATAGAGCTAATACGTATTTAATTACAGACACGAGAAATCAAAGCATAAGAAACGAAAACACGAAAGGAAACAAATAATTCGAAGCGATGCTACAACCAAGAAATCAAGAAAAGTATTGAACCTCCGAACACCGGAGTCTTCTGAAGGAATGTCGATAGAATCTTTCGAACAACGATCCTACAGAAAAAATATAAACTTTGATAACTTCAAACAGAATGTCACAACTCGCGAATATAATGATAGTACAGTTAAAAATAACAATAACGTTACTAAATTGACTACGAAACAAATGTCTGATCTAAACGTGACCAAACCTATAGCATCTACATTTGGAAGGTTAGATTTCTGGCCAGGAACTCCCAAATCCCCAAGTATTGCCACAGAAACTACCATTCTCCCAAATTCTACCTTAGAAGAAACAAAAAACTCTAAAGAAATTAACGACTCATTCGTGCCTAGAACTATAGATTTTAACAAAACATTGGAAACAGTAAATAATGACACAATGCGGTTTATTGATGTAAATAACATTGAATATAATACTAGTGAAGTTAAACTAGCAAACACTACTGGTGCAAAAACAACTGAAGGTTTAGACAAAGAATCTACTAACACAAAAAAGGTTTTATCAAAACGCACAACAACAAAACCTGTAAGACGCCGTGGTATTAGTATAAGCCGGGCAAAACCTAAAATAACTACAGCCCAGGCTACAGAACCCCCAGAGACTACAAAGACTACAGAAGTCATGTTTAAAGAGAATACTACAGCCCCGTTTATAGATGTGATGAAATTCTTGAATAAATCAGACAGCTTTGAAGATGGCCGAAGACAGAACATTTATAGGGACAAAATACTTCAAGACATGAAGAATATATTCTTTCCGGCCACAACTAGTACAAGTACCCAAACCACGCAGTCATTCACAGATCCATTTGCTGAAATAGAGAATGCTTTGGGTATCGAATAATTAAAGAATTTAGTTTTTGGATGGTTTTTGGTTGTTTTTTCCTTGCTCTTCGTCTTTTTTTTTATTGCATTGAATGACAGAAGATGATGGCAAGCGATACGACCGCTCATCAACAGTAGCAAAACCAAACAACACCTTGAAATACAAAACAATGCTTGGCATTCCACTGCGCTCGTCATCCTGAGACATAAGATGTTAAGTCTCAATATGTCCAGTAGTTATTCTGGCTACAATATCCTTCAATCCGAAACACAACAGTGCATTTAAACTGTTGTTTGTTGGGAGAAACAGACATGCTGTAATGTTGGTAGCATTGCTTCGTGAGTTAAAGAACAAATTAACTAACAACCAGTTGCTATAAATTCCGTGCGTGACTAAAAGTATAATCAGTTGTTATACGTCTAAAACAATTAATTCATGTACTATATGTTGGACAACCTGTCAAACGGAGCATATTAAGTGCGTTGCAAAATACGATTAATTGCTAACAATGAGTAATTGTTATGCACCGCTTATAATTTCAAATTGGTATTAATTTATCGACTCGTGATTTCTAACGGCAATAATGTTTATTTTACAAGTTCGTTAAATGAATCACAGAATAGTGTAAAATGTGTAATTATAATACCTCAGCTCCCTTAGTCAAGATACAGTCAGCAACGTAAGATGCTACACAGTCACGAGATTTGGAATTATTGTCTTATCATTCAAAATAATAATTATTTTCAATATCGTATGGCACTTCTCGGCATAGATGACTTTACTTGGTTATATTTTACGACTACAGAGTAGTACGTCCAAATTTTAATTCATAAAAAGGTTATCAAAAAATGTGAAGTGTTCAGCGATCTATTCTCTTTTATACAATCGTTAACTTGACGTAAGCGATGTCACATACATAGTCCTGACCAACTAACATCGAGTCTTGTGTCGTGGGTATCAGGAACTACGAGAGACTTTTCGGTCTCACAAACACCCAGGGAAGAAATACCTGTGGTTCAAACAAATATTTGTATCGGTGCAGGAATCGAAGCCGCGGCCTCTCTTTTCACAGCAAACGTCTAACCAGCTGCGCCACGGAGACTGTCAAAAACTATAGGTAAAAAAGTACATAAAATTGACGTCTTTTCTATAAAATATTTAGTTGCATTTATTTAATGTTAATTTATTTAATAAAGTTGTATTGTGTCTGAAGTCACTAACAGCCGTTCTCTATAATCTATCTATCTCTAACTAGAGATTTCATTAGATATTTCCATACAGTTTGTGTTTCAGTTAACAAAGATAGAGAGATTTAAATATGGTGCACATGTTTAAATATAGCTAGGTAAGCCAAACCTATATTTCAATCTTAGTTTATTGAAGTGTAGAATTGTACCGGCATTGTAATGGTTTCTATTTTAACCTCTTGTTAAAGATAAATAGGATATAGAGAACGGCCGTAAAACTACTTGGCTTCAGTTTCGGTAGCAGTCTTGATACGTCCTGTATAATATCTATCAAATTGTTCTGTATGAGGCAGTTGAGTGTATTATTAAAGTACTTAAGGTTAATAGAACATTCGGAAAACAGCAATTTATTTACAATAATCTCGTGTGTAAATATATACTAATATACAAGGTATATCAAGACTGCTACCGAAAACGAAGCCGGGTGGTAGTTAAAGTGACTTCAGACACAATGCAACAGAAAAAGTTGCAAAAAAAAGCGACAATTTTTTTTTGTTTTTTTTTTCCTGTGGCCATATTTGGGTGGTAAATACATTTTTTCCTAAAATAATAGTGTATACCCTTTTATTTATAAGTACTCTAAGGTATAAAAGAGTTTAAATTATTATTTTAGCAAACACTATGGACGGACGATCTGACTAAGGTCGCAGGAAGTCGCTGGATGCAGGCCGCTTCCAACAGGTCATTGTGGAGATCATTGGGGGAGGCCTATGTTCAGCAGTGGACTTCCTGTGGCTGATATGATGAAAAACTATGGATTTACCACCCAAAAATTACGATATTTAAAAAATCATAAAAAATAATTGTCGCGTTTCTTTGCGAAATTTTTAGTTGCATTGTGTTTGTAGCCACTAAAACTACCACCCGGCTTCGTTTTCGGTAGCAGTCTTGAGATACCCGGTATATACATAGATGAAGAGTTTGTTTGTTAGCTCTAATCTTAGGAATTACTGGTTCGAAATATTTTTGTGTTTTATAGGTCGGTAAGTAATATCTAGGAATGCTATATAGGCGACACTATCCGATTATTTTATAAAATATTTATGTATAGCGCCCTCTACAGTAGCATTTTGGATATGGGTATTCAAAAGTATATTATACCGGGTATCTCAAGACTGCTACCGAAAACGAAGCCGGGTGGTAGTTTTAGTGACTACAAACACAATACAACTAAAATTTTGCAAAGAAACGCGACAATTTTTTTTTATAAATTTTTAAATATCGTCATTTTTGTGTGGTAATTCTATAGTTTTTACTGAAATAATAATTTCAACACTTTTATAGTTTAGTTTGTTTATAAAGAAAAGGATATACACTATTATTTTAGAAAAAAATGTATTTACCACCCAAATATAGTCATTGAAAAAAAATAACAAAAAAAATTGTCGCTTTTTTTGCAACTTTTTCTATTGAATTGTGTCTGAAGTCACTTTAACTACCACTCGGCTTCGTTTTCGGTAGCAGTCTTGATATACCCTGTATACTCTAAGCAAGGCCCGTCGATGTATTTAAAAAATGTCATGTTTTGTAGACTTAAGACACTCGTTAACAAATAGTTATCATATCTATAGGAGGGAAGCAGGAGTGAGAAGTCTAGCAAATACGAAGAAATTGTATTCTTTTTTCGGGGTCCGATTGGTCGATATTCTAAATTGATAGTCGGAATCATTGAGATAATATACTAGAGGGGACACTGCAAACAAAATGTTTGTAACAAAATGAAGGGTACATTCTATTTCTGTCTCTTTCACGACTACGAAGTAACATATCTTCCCTTTCGCTTCACTGTGTACCCGTGTGCACGCACAATACGCAGAGATTTTGTTCCCGATGTCTGCTCTAGTATAATACCTCAATGGTCGGAATTTAACATTTTGGCCGCCATTTTGAAGGCACTGGGCGGTGCCGGGCTGGACCACTAGTTATTTATATTTTAATTGTTACAAGAGAAATGCCTAAGTGATAAAGCTATCCACATACAATAGAATTATAATCGAAGTATTTTTTATAGTTTCCGTGTTTGGATTTTTAGACACCGGCTATGAAAGAAGAAGTCGCGGGTTCGATCCCCGCACCGAGTCAAATGTTCGTGTAATCCAGAGGTATTTATTTCTTGTATTTTGTATTGCTATGAATGGCGACACGAGCATGCTTTTCAACTGTAAGCGATACGACCGCTAATGGACAGTAGCAAAACCAAACAACACTCTTCTTATCTCTTCTTATCCTTTTCTTATATCCATCCAAAGGTTGTCTGGAAGAAATCGCCTAGGGCGATAAGACCGCCAACTGTACTCTTTAATTTATTTGTTAAATATTGTATTATTTTGTCCTTTTGTGTGCAGTAAAGAATAAATAAATAAATACATAAACACCTTAAATTACAAAGCAGTGCTTGGCATTCCACTGCGCTCGCCATCCTGAGACATAAGATGCCAGTAGTTACTCTGTTCACAATAGCCTTTAAACCGGAACACAACATTACATTTACACTGCTGTTTTGTGGGAGAAATAGACATTGCGGTGGTACCTACCCAGGCGGCCTCTCACATATGAGTTACCCATCACTTATTGTATTTATCAAAAGCAAATCTAGCAAACAAAGATTTGCTAAATCAATTAAGATTTTAAAAAGTAAGACTAAACCATGCGTTAAATAGGTAATTTTAAATTTTATTTAGAGTTTTTAATGTCGCTACACGCAAATATATATCGGAGGAGGATTTAACTACTATGTAAAACACAACACACGGAAAATATTATAATCACTCACTTTTATTTTTAATAGACCCTTTCTCAGTATAATAGCACAAACACTAGGCACTAAGGTAGTAGGACAGTCCCAAGACGTCTTCACTCTTCGGTTATCACCAACTGAATAATCCCTCCAGCGATGACATCCTGATTCTGTCGAAGCGCACTGAAGTTCACCCGTACCACATCGAAGTGAAGTCGTCGATCTAGCGGGTGGGGCGCTTTCTATTTCACATCCGTACTCATGACAATATTAAAATAATCCGTACTCATGACCATGCTGCGACACGGCCATCCTGCGTTGACACACGTCCGCGTGTGTTTAATCTGCAATAAACAAATACCACAGCACAGTTTTCGTTCGGTTATCCTGTCTTATTATTCTAACACTGAGATATATCAGCCACATACACAAAGAAAATAAAAATCGGCCCATCAATTTTGCAATCAAAATCTCATTAAATGATTCCAGGTGTCTCTTTCATGGTTGTACCCAACGCAGCTTGAGCAATATAGTCGCATGTACACTAAAATATTCTGCCACAGAATACCGAGTCAAAACACAACTCTCAGCCCTGCCACAGGGCCCGACTATATCAACCCAATGCTACCGTTCTGCCACACAACAGCGATGTACTTCATGTACCTCCGGTCTTGCCACAAGAACCGAATATACCACTCAGAGCCAACACATATCATCCCGGTCTTGCCACAAGACCCAACTATATCACCCAGAGTTACCGCCCACCGCCTACCCACGGACTACTACGAGTAGATTCCGATTTCTACCAGGCTACGGCTACGGCACTCCGGTATAGACTTTTCCAAACGAATCGGGAACTTGGCAACATTTTATTAATTCGCTTGCCCCTAAACTGACTGGCGGCAGATTCTCTACTCAATGAAAACTCAGCACTGGAATTGAAATCAAATTTAAAACGCTTACTAAAATGTGTTTGTGTTCCGTAGGGTGATTCGACAACGCATAAATCAACACGTCGTTCAACAGGCTTCGATGTTGTAGCACTGGAACCCGCTGAACAGCGACTCGCGACGTGACCCGGGGTACCACACTTGAAGCATACTAGCGGGCCACCATTACTTTGCTGGCGTTGGTTACTACCTGTAGCAGACGGAGTCTTTGCTTCGCTCTTATCCAAGCGACAGTCTGATTTCTTGTGTCCAAGCTTGCCGCAAGCGTGACACTTAATTTGTGACCGCGGAGTAAATTTCGATCGTTTCTCGAATTGGACGAGGTCGCTATGCTTATCCAAAGGAGCTTTACGCTTCAGGTAGGAGAATGCTTGAAGCTCTTGTTGTAGCTGATGGCGTGTCGTTACCTCCGTTGTGAATGCAAGCCGTTGAAGGCGGCTATCAATTTGAGCTAAATGAGCCATTACTGTTGATACAGCAATATTCTCAACGCTCAAATCCTTCCAACGGTTCAACAAAGTTGTAATTAAACGACTGGCATAAGCGGCATGAGTTTCATTCTCGTTCGGCTTATCATTATTCAATGTAATGAGGGTAGCCGCAAGTGTCTCGTCGTGAACAAACCGTGCCGTAAAAAGTTCTTTGAATTCCAGCCATGTCATACCTGGATAACTTATCTGCGACAGCCACGTGGATGCGGAACCTTTTAAAGCCTTGCTAATCGTTATTATTAGCTGACTTCCTTTGACTGCACGTTGGTCGAAACACAAATCGGCAGTTGCACACCATGCACGGGCGTCAGCATCACGATTGTCGGGATTAAACTCTGGCAAGGTCACAGAATTATTTTCGCCCGGAGACTTCAATGTTTGAATTAGGGCTTGCATCTGTTGATTTTGCATTTCAAACAGCAATTGCCACTGTGAGTCATTGTTACCCGTTGTATTCTCCATTGTGATTTTTGTAGCGTGATCGGATCCCAATTCTGATATCGGAGGAGGATTTAACTACTATGTAAAACACAACACACGGAAAATATTATAATCACTCACTTTTATTTTTAATAGACCCTTTCTCAGTATAATAGCACAAACACTAGGCACTAAGGTAGTAGGACAGTCCCAAGACGTCTTCACTCTTCGGTTATCACCAACTGAATAATCCCTCCAGCGATGACATCCTGATTCTGTCGAAGCGCACTGAAGTTCACCCGTACCACATCGAAGTGAAGTCGTCGATCTAGCGGGTGGGGCGCTTTCTATTTCACATCCGTACTCATGACAATATTAAAATAATCCGTACTCATGACCATGCTGCGACATATATTTTAGATGAATTATAATAATACTTATTTTTACGCAATATTATAAAAATATTATAATTAAATACCATATTTATCATAAAATAAATACATCTAACAGTTACGTACGTAGTCCTGACCCTACATTAAGAATTTAAGATCAATTAATTCTTGTTTCGTGGGTATCAGAAACTATGAGACCCAGACCCGAGATAATTAATATTTGTGGGCCGCAAAAACACTTCTCTCGGTGCGGGGATCGAACCCGCGGCCTTTCGTTTAACAGACGGCGTCCAAACGACTTCGCCACGGTGGCTGTCAAAAATATTGACGCTATTAAAAATCGCACAATTCTTCAAGCCTTAACCGGAAGATACCAATCGGTATATACAACCGTTCACGAAGCATACAATTCAGTCATGGATCGATTTCTGATAGTTATCTTCACGGTGAGGCTGGTAGGGGGTGTGTATTATGATACGTTTACTGGAGAAATAGTGGATAATAATACTGCGACGCAGTTAGAAACTCAGGGGCTTACACCGTGAGTATAATCGATAATTTAAAACTAAAAATGAGAAAGTTCAAAATGGCGGCCAATTTTGAATTAAAATTACGAATTAAGATTTTAGATTAGAGAAGTTTTAATGGTAGTAGGCCTCTCATATCGCATCTTTACAATAAGTGACCTTACTAAAAAAAAATATTTTTTGGGAAACTTTCATTAAAGATTTGTAACATAAGAAAATTTGTACTTATGGAAGATACATCTAGAAGACGGGTTTATTAATCTTTCTGCCTTTCATACGTCAATAGTAACGGGTCGATAGGTTATTTTGAGCTAAAATATATATGATTAAAAGCCAAAATCTATTGATTAGGTCATTCTAATTCTAAACGTGCGATATGTGAGAGGCCGCCTGCGTAGGTACCACCGCAATGTCTATTTCTCCCGAAAAACAGCAGTTTAAATGCACTGTTGTGCGATTTGAAGGACATTGTAGCCAGAGTAACTTCTGGATAAATTATTGAGACTTAACATCTTATGTCTCAGTATGGCGAGCGCCGTGGAATGCCAAGCATTGCTTTGATATTCATGTTTGTTTGATTTTGCAACTGTTCATAAGTTCAGTCGTACCGCTTACCATCAGGTGAATGGCATCCTTGTCTTGTCATTGAAAGAAATCAAAAATAAAAAAGTTGTGCCCTGTGATTTGAACCCGCGACCACCGGGAATATGTTGGCAACGTATGGTGTGGCTAACAGGCTACCGAGCATTTATTAATATTGATGCATCCAAGAAATTGTAAGCACCTTGAAAGATAATAAGGAGCAATTATAAAGATTGGTGAAAATCTTAAGAAGGTCGTGTTATTAACGAATTAACTTGTCTGTTACTCACAATTTGTTATATAACATATAACAATGCTTATAAGCATTTAACATACATATGTACATACATAAACTCACGCCTTTTTCCCAGAAAGGGTAGGCAGAGGTGCCTGGACCCATGTTTAACTATGTATGTGACTGTTGTCTGTTGGGTGTTATTTATTTATTTATTTAACCTTGTGTTACGTCCCACAATGTGATAGGGGGCGGGATTATCGCCATCCATCCATCCATCAGCCAAAAAAAGTCCACTGCTGAATACAGGCTTCCCCCAATGATTTCCACAGAGACCTGTTGGAGGCAGCCTGCATCCAGCGACGTCCCGCGACCTTTACCAGCTCGTCTGACCACCTTGTGGGTGGACGTCCTCCCCGCTACGTGGCCTCTATTCTGAAACTTTTTTCCCTATCGGCCATTAGTTTTCCGTGCTATGTGCCCTGCCCATTCTCACTCCAACTTAGGAATTAGTGGATTATTTCTCTCCACCAGCCTCTTCGCTTCTTCCAAAAGTTTCCATAAACTGGCTGGCGCATTAATTTATTTACTTTTGTATTAATAGTATTATTTGTTTATTAATTCCTTTTTATTAATTAGGTTACAAAGCTGAGGTCTCGGGTTCGAATCCTGGGGTGAGCAAAGTGATATTGGATTTTTTTATTCATTATCAACCCAGAGTCAGGAATTTGTGCCTGATATGGCGATAGGCTCGCCACCTATCACATCATGGGACGGAACATACAAGGCGAAATGTGGGTGCCCTGGCACCTCTGCCTACCCCTTCTGGGAAAAAGGCGTGAGTTTATGTATGTATGTACCAAGTCAGGTCATAAATTCTGTCACATGTGTGACGTTGTGAGAGTGTCACCTCTAATATTTGCGGTCTATGGTTCAATAGTCGGCATAAATCCTATTGTCTATGCCAATCAACGTCTTCGTTGCGCTGATTGGTTGATTCAATCTTTGACATCTGTCAAATGTGACGTGTGAACTGTCATCGACGCTCGCATAAATACGCGTGTAACGGCGCTCGCGTCCTTTTTCTATAACCTGAAAGCCGCGTGCTACCACGCGTCTTTCCGAACCCGCTGGGGTGAGTGTTCTATTTGCTAACCGCTTTTAACTGCTTGTTTGTCAGTGTATTCTGTCTGCCGGGCTTGTGAGCTATCACGAGTCGCTGGCACGGAATGCAAACCTAGTTTGCATTCCGATTTCTTGGATACTGATTCCAGGTTCTCCGTTCTTCGCCTTCTTCGCCTTCTTCGTTCTTGGCGCTTACTTCGTTTGCTTCCGCCACGGAGAGCTGACTCCGTGCTTACTGCCCGTTGTTGCTCCGCACCGCGTCCAGCCCGACTGCAACCGAGCCTGCGCCTGCCGCTGACCTGCGCACCGTATCTGGCCACGTGGCAACTGACTTCGCCGGCGAGCTGTCGCCGGGTTCCGCCACGTGCCGAAGACCCGGATCAGTGTCCAGTGAAGGCCAGTGACTCCTGTTGCATACCACCAGCAACAGTGCCGGGTGTAAACAGTGATGCGAATTTAATAAAGCCCGAACCACGTAATTACCCTGAGTAATTATTTATCTACCTACCCCTACCTGCGGGCGGCCTAACCCGCCGCACATGTTTAATATAAAATAATTGAAACAAGTTTATTCATTATGTAACCATTTATATACCAAAATGAACTTAACAAAACATAGATTCTTATGACACTAAAGTTTATTCAAAATGACCTCCGTGATTTTGAATACAGGCTTCAATCTGCGCGGACAGTTGTCTATCGCAGCACGAACGAGGTCCATGTCAATATCGGCGGCTGCCTTAATCAAGGATGTCTTGAGTGACTTCAAATTGGGATGAGGCTTTGAGCACGCCTTTTCCTCCAAGTGTTGCCATATCTTGTAATCTAACGGATTTAAATCTGGATTGGAGGAGGGCCAGTCTTCGTGCCGGATGAAGTCGATTTCACGCGCCGCCAGCCAGTCTTGTGTGCTCTTCGCTCTATGAGCTGGCGCCGAATATTGTGGAATACCCAGTGCCTGTTATTGAACATGGTATGAGAAACAGGTTCCACAAGGTTCGTCAGGACTGTATTTTGATACACAACTGCAATCGTTTTTACACCTTTCTCACAAAAATGTACCTCTGTTAAGCCCCAATAAGAAACTCCCAACCATACCATGAGCGAGGATGGAAAATGACCTCGTTAGACACGCGGAATACGGTTGCTCGCTTCTTCACTACTGTGTGCGTACACCTATCATTTCGTTTGTTGTAGCTCTCTTCTACGGTAAAATATTTTCATCTGAAAAAATAATTTCCCGACATTTTTTTCCCGCGTACCGCTTAAAAAAAGCGCGGTATCTCTTCAGTCTCAGGTCCATTAGACGAGACGATGTGTTTCATTTCATTTCACCCTTTTCACCGTGGTTCTGCTTCTGTATCAGCCCATATACGTCCCACTGCAGGGCACGGGCCTATTCTACAATCGAGAGTACGATTGAGAGTGGTTAGGCCATATAGTCCACCACGCTGGCCTAGTGCGGGTTGGCGGACTTACATACCATATAAATTCTTAAAAATCGCAATGGTATGCAGGTTTCCTCACGATGTTTTCCTTCACCGTTTTAGTTTTATTATAATTATTTAAAAAACTTACCGGATAACAGCAAATACAGACCACTACGTACTTTCAAGTGTAAAATCCATTGCTAAAATTAAAGCCCTTCTTTAGTTATGTAGTTACTAAAAATTAGTACTTATCTCCTATTTATCTAGCATTTAGTAAGTCCATTTCTCAGACCTACCTGTAGTTGATTTAACATTTTCTCACGGCGAAGGGATGCGAATTTCAGTGCTTGTTCACTTGTGCATTTAGCTCTAAAGGTAGATAGTTGTAATGAAAACTTCAAATAACCAACGCAGCCATTTTAGTATAAGTAGATACATTTAGTATACGCTATGCCAAGCTTCACGCACTAATGGACCAGACGCGGCTGCCAACATGTTCACGGTGGTCGCGGGTTCAAATGACGCACACCTCTGACTTTTCGGAATTATATGTATTGATAGTCAATGCACTAGGTATAATATAAGAAAACATCGTGAGGAAATCCTGCATACCATAGCGATTTGTAAAAATGGTATGTAAAGTCCGCCTGGCACTAGGCCAGCGTGGTGGACGTGGTGGTATCTAACCACTCTCAATCGTGCTCTCTATTGTAGAGGAGGCCCGTGCCCTGCAGTGGGACGTATATGGGCTGATACAGTACAGATGCCGAGCTACATTACTGGTGGTAGGTCTCTCATATGTATGTGACATTTCTCCCGCCATACAGCAGTGTGAATGCACTATTGTGTTTCGGTTTGAAGGACATTATAGCCAGAGTAACTACTGGACATATTGAGACTTAACATCTTATGTCTCAGCATGGCGAGCGCAGTGGAATGCCAAGCATTGCTTTGTTATTTATAGTGTTGCTTGGTTTTGCTACTGTCCATGAGCGGTCGTATCGCTTACCATCAGGCGAACGGCATGCTCTTCTCGCCATTTATCATAACAAAAAGTGTCGTGTAGTAGTGTGTAACCAACTTGCTTTTTGACAAACCCTGTACGCTCAAAGGAATTCGCACCTTCAGTTGTTTCCTTGCAAATATCTGCGCAAAAGCGTTTTCAGTTTACTTTCAAAATGCCTAGCGATTTAAACCACAAAATAAATACTAATTGTTGTTAAATAAAGAACAAGTATAGAAAAAATTAAACCGACTTCAAAATTGTAAAAAAAGAGAGAAATATGATTAATCCTTTAATAGAACTAAAATACCTAAACCACAAAAAAATAATTTAGGTACTTTAGATCTAATAAAATATTAATTTTATTTCTCTTCTCTTTTTATTTTAAATTAGAGGTCGGTTTCTTTTAAGTTCAATGAAAGAGATTCCATTCACTATATGAGCACTAGACAGTCTTATCAAACGTCATATCAGCTGATAGAAATCCGCCCTTTTATCTACATACAATTTAGCTTAAACATTACTCCTTAGTCTGTGGCTTAAACAGGGGCCAAACAGCCATTTTAAAGTTATTAAGCTCCGAAATAATAAAGAGAGACAAAAATTATTAAGCTGTTTAATAGCTGATAAGTGATTGCTGACGTCTATGAATAAGATTTGTGAGTCCGCTCATTTTAACAGCATTTGTAGTTATGAATAAGGGGTAGGAGAATAAAACACGCAAATTATTCACTTGGTTTTATTAAAAACGTTATAAATATTTTGTTTGAGAACAACTTCCTCGTCGCTGTAACTAGATAAATAATTAATTTTATTTCTTTGACGCGGAATATTTCTGCGATTGTCAAATATAAATCCATTTTCAACCATTATTCCGTGACGAAACACGTCGTATACTTTCACTTTAAAATCTTTCTCGTCAAAACTGTAGTTATTGTCCGTTGTATTACTTTTAAAAGAGTCTGTTTTACTTTTAAAAGAACTTTTGAAAGAAGTTGTTTTGCTTTTATTCCTTGTTACTTTATCTTTCTTAGAAAAATGCAAGTCGTAATAATGTTTAATTGAATTCATTTTCGAATGAAATTTTTTCGTTGTTTTTGTTTTATTAAAATAATTTTTGCTTACATATTTTTTTGTTAATTTAGATTTTATTTTAAATGTATTTATGTCTTTTTTAAGCATTATTGTTTTTTTTGTTGATATTCTTTTATTATTATCTAATTTCTCGTTCACTCCAACGCGATATTTTTTAAATTGATTTCTTTTGTTTTTCGTTTTGTGATGGTTTCTAATATTTTTATTTCTTTCCCGTTTCTTTGCTTCATTCATCTTTATCATTTTTGATATTCCTGTTTTCGTTAATCTGGATTCGTATATTTTGAAAAGTTTATACTTTGCGCTGAAACAAAAACGTAATTTATAGAACTTGGTACAATATTTTCTTGGATTTATGATGTTACAAATTGATTATTATTTTGTTGTCAAACCACTCTTGTCCGTAGTCGCATACTTTTAGAACCTGGGTTTATCTACAGTGGTTACCCATGATACGAACTTAGCTTAGTGAGGGAACTATGTATCACCACTATAGCAGCAATAAATGTAAAGCACACTGGTGGCAGATCTCTCATATTATGTGAGAGGCCACCTGGGTAAGTACCACCGCAATGTCTATTTCTCCCGTCAAACAGCAGTGTAAATGTACTGTTCTATTTCGGATTGAAGGACAATGTAGCCAGAGTAACTACTGGACATATTGAGACTTAACATCTTATGTCTCAGGATGGCAAGTTCAGTGAAATGCCAAGCATTGCTTTGTAATTCAAGGCGTTGTTGGTTTTGCTACTGTTCATGAGCGGTCGTATCGCTTACCATAAGACGAACGGCATGCTCATTCATGGAAATAAAAAATAAATATAAAATAATAAAACCTCCACGTGAACAATCTAAAGCACATACACTAATATCCACATAGAATAGATTAGATACATTAAGGTTATAATTAAATTCTAAGACCTAAGTACTGTTTGTGTATTAAGTTAAATAAAATGTAAAATAAAATAAAACGAAATAAAACTATTATTTACAGATTTTATTTATTTATTATGATTATTTTTCCCGGATTCGGTTAAGTTTTAATTTTTTTTAACTTCTCGTCTTTTCGATTAGTTTATAGCTCTCGTGGTCAGCTGGTAGCCATGCTGTAGTTACTAGACTCTAGTAGGTCTGAAATATCTGGAATAAATACTTACATTTACTAAGTCCTTTGGAGACGTCTTTCTCTTTCATTCTCTTCACTTTATCTCTTTTTGCCTCCCTCCTAGCCGATGGAAATCTATAAAGAAATAAATATGTTTCTTTGTAAAAATATAATTAATAGACTTAAAACATAGAGACTAGACTAGATTTCGACTTAGACTGCCCTAACTAATTCTAATATTTTTATATCCATCCCAAGGTTGCCTGGAAGAGATTGCCTGCTGGATTGATTGAAAAAAGGAAAAATAAATAATAAGTACACCTAACAGTCACAGAAATAGTCCTACCCACACTAAAATCGATTTGTAACGTGGGTATCAGGAACTACGAGAGACTTTTCGGTCTCACAAACACCTAGATCCGAAACAAATACCAGAGGTTTATACAAATAATTGTTATAATCGTTTCGGCGCTGGGATCGAACCCGCGGCCTCTAGTTTCACAGGCATCTAATGCCTCCTTTACACGCATTGCTTGTTTCATTTAATGAATTTAAATTTTATTATTTTATTTAATCCTTGCGGTCCACTTGACAATAGCAACACCCATCCAAAGACGAAGTCATAACCGAATGAAATAAACGTATAACCTGGTTACAATAGCATGGTTGATATTGTCGAACAGCACTTGTAGCCGGTGAGTGCCTCGGAGCCTCCTGTACGGGGCCAGCACGGAGTCATCCATCACATCCTCAACTACTTGATTAGCCTTCTTAGTTGTGTTGGGGTAGTTCGCGACATCTTCCAATGACTGAAAGAATTTCCATTCATCACTACATGTATAAAACAAAGTCGCTTTCTCAGTCCCTATGTCCATTTGTATGCTTAAATCTTTAAAACTACGCAACGGATTTTGATGCGGTTCTTTTTAATAGATAGAGTGATTCAAGAGGAAGGTTTATGTGTATAATATGTGCATATTGTTGTAGAGAAATCTATATGCACCCGGGCGAAGCTGGGCCGGGCCGCTAGTAGTGTATAAATATCAACAGCAATCACAAAAAGCAAGGTTTAACTGGTGGTCTCTCATATGTGAGAGGCTGCCTAGGTAAGTACCACCGCAATGTCTATTTCTCCCGTAAAATAGTAGTGTAAATGCACTGTTGTGTTTCGGATTGAAGGACATTGTAGCCAGAGTAACTATTGGACATATTGAGACTTAACATCTTATGTCTCAGGATGGCGAGCGCAGTGGAATTTTGCTACTACATTCTCAGCAAAACAAAATATCTTGGTAGATAATAATGTTCTATTCAGTAACAGCCCGGATACATTTTTGTGCCTAATATAGCGATAGCCTCGCTCCATATCATACGAAATATATAAGGAGACACGTGGATGTTCCGATAGCAATTCTGCCTATCCCTTCTGGGTAAAGGCTGTATGTAATTCATAAACTCATGCTTTTTTTGCCGGAAGAGGTAAAGGCATGATCGTAGCCAGCCGTGGGATCAGGGTGGGGCAGCAGTCTAAAATTATATGTAATTAGCAATCTGTACCCACGGTCTTCCACCGGCATTTTTTTTCCTTTAAAAAGGTTACACCCTATAACACCATGTATCTGTGTTTAAAATTCAAATTATCCTAAATACTTTCTTATTGCTCACCTGCCTAGTGATTTACCAAGATAATTTGTTTTTTTAGAGTTGGTTAGGTACCTTACAAGTCAAAGCCAGGGTGGGGCAAGCGCCCCACTCTGCCCCACCGTGGCTACGCCCATGGGTAAAGGTTCCCCTATAAGCAAACAGGACACCCACATATCACCATGAGTGATCTGTCCCACGATGTAATACTAGGTTATGAATAGAAAAATCCTATATCAATTTGCGCGAGCCATGATTTGAACCCGAAACCTCAGCTTTGCAATCCTATTATAGCACAACTGAGCCGACGCAGTTAATTTATGTATGTATGTTTACCTTAAAAAGCCTACGTCCTTCATCGGCGGTAAATAGGGAATCAGCGTAGTCAATGATACTGTTAACTTCAGGTGAAAACTCCCTTCTTCTGTTATTCAAAGCGTGGTACATGGTAGCTGCAGTACCTTTATAGAAAGGAAAATGCCCATTTTACTAAGTTAGTATCGGTGCGAAGCAAGAAGCTTATACCCAAATGGAGATTGCATTCCGTATATAAAAGTGAAGCACAAAAATTTGACCTTGAATGAAGTCGCTCTTGCCTGCTATCCTTGTCTTTAAAGTGAAAATGAATGAACAAAAAATCATGTTAATTTTTGTGCCTCGATGAAACCTACTTTTTTGTGTAGGAAATTATATAGGTATATATTTACATAAATATAAAAATAATTGCGACCCAGGCCCGTTTTTATTACTTTGTACGCTGGATTTTATAAATGTACTATTGAATTATTATTACCATGAAAGTCATAAAAAGAAACTAAATCGTTGAGTATGTGACAGAAACAATGATTTTAGCGCCTGATATTAATTTTATAGCAATGGCGACGAAATGAGTCAATTAAAATCTGACAGAGATCTATCGAAGCGTTTTGCCGGAGTACTCTAAAATTTGTCTAATTATAATTTTTCGTTTTCATAAAGGACATTGTTTTTTGAATTGATACTTTTAGATGAAAAATTTAAATTCCGCATTAGTATTGTTTTCATACTCAAGAATAAAAAAAAATATTGGTACGTTAATGCCGTATCTAGACATTATAATGAAACGATATGCAGTTTTATATTTTTAAATATTTGTTCTACTACTTACGTCACCTGGTAACGTAGTATGAAGGTTTTATTAATTTGTATATGGTAACGTACTAGACGCGACTGCCAACAAGGTAACGATGGTCACGGGTTCAAATACCAGGGCACACCTCTGATTTCTCGGATTAATTTTTACGTGAAATAAAATTCGCCAATCCGCACTAAGCTAGCGGGGTGGACTATATCTTCTTCTATGATATAAAAATGAATCGCAAAATGTGTTGGTAAGCGCATAACTCAGCAACTACTGGACCAATTTGGCCAATTCTTTTTTTTAAATGGTTATTATTAATTTATTACTAACAAAAAGTAATGGCGTGCAATATTATTTGGAAAAACAGCATTCTGGTGCTGAAATAAGGGAAGGAATATTGGATGGACAATAAAAAACCCTAAAGTTTTTAATGTAAAAATTACATAAGGCAGTCTTTATAGTACATCTATATAGGGGGACGGGATATAATAGAGTGGAAGGTACGGGAGAGGGCTGGGATAGCTGACAGATTTGATAGGACGAAATGTAAATGCACGTTATAAGACGGGATGGATAATAAAGAGAAAGGACGGGACGGATCGGGAAGAGACTGAACAGACGGATGAGACGGGATTGAGTCGGACAGTAGGATAGCTACGTCAAGTTTAGGTATACAAGAGTTTATACGAAAAATAACATGTATTTGGTGTGGAGTGGAATCAAAAAATATATGCACCCAGGCGAAGCTTGGTCGGGCTATTTTACTATGCTTAAAAAAATAATATAATAAATATTATATAACCATATATTAACCAAGCCACGGCGGAGCGTGGCCGGGTCAGCTAGTTTATAATAAAATCCTTAAAGATTCTAACAAATTATTAAAAAAATTACACATACATACATACATAAACTCACGCCTTTTTCCCAGAAGGGGTAGGCAGAGGTGCCAGGGCATCCACATTTCGCCTTGTATGTTTCGTCCCACGATGTGATAGACGAGCCTATCGCCATATCGGGCACAAATTCCTGACTCTGGACTGATAATGAATAGAAAATCCAAAAAAAAAATACATTAATGTTTTAAACTCACATTAATGTGTAAAGCGGTGAAGGAAAAAATTATGAGGAAACCTGCATACAATAGCGATTCATAAGAATTTATATGGTATGTAAGTCCGCCTGCACTAGGCCAGCGTGGTGGACTATATGGCCTAACCACTCTACAATCGAGATTCGATTGTAGAGTAGGTCCGTGTCCTGCAGTGGGACGTATATGGGCTGATACAGATGTTAAACTTACTCTGAAAAGCGTCAACTGGTACTGCATTCACAGACCGGATAATTTCCATCAGCCTGGTGTTGAGAGGCTCGCCAAACAGGTGCAGATGATTGCCGTCGTATAATCTGGTAAATAAATACATAGACTCACGACTTATTCCCAGAAGGGATAGGCAGAAATGCAATCAGGACATCCACACTTCTCCTTGTTTGAAATTACGAAAATCCGGCGGCCACGGGCTCTTGGTACATAGTGATAAAATGCTTTTCGAACATACAATATACATAGATACATAAACATGCGTTTTTTCCCAGAAAGGGTAGGCAGATGTGTTGGTAGCAAACAGTACACCCTTGATTTTTGCTATTGCAATGACTGGCAAGACGATGCAATAATAATTTGATCCGTGGTGCTTTACAGCTGGCTTCTCCGGCTGTAAAAGTCTTTTTGCGAGGTTATTTACCTCTTCAGTTCAATGTTTTGTCACCCGCTTTGCACAGAGAGAAGTGGACAATAATTTATTTCCAACTCCTCCTATTAATTTCACTTTTTGATTAATTTCGTTGCGGGTTAAAGACAAGTTAGACATTCCCGGAGACTCGGCTCGCTTCAATGCTCGGTGTCATTACATTACGTGCCTGTTGATCCTGGCTCACAGGAGTTGCAGTGGCGGGTGTGAGGGCGGGACAGTCTCCATGAATGGCAAGGCGAGCATTCCATTCGCCTGGTAGTAAGCGATACGACCGCTCATGGACAGTAACAACACCATGATTTACAAAGTAATGCTTAGCATTCCATCCTGAGACATAAGATGTACTGTTGCTGCATGTTACTCTGGCTACAATGTCCTTCAATCCGAAACACAATAGAGCATTTAAACTGCCGTTTGGCGGGAGAAGTAGACATTGTTGAGAGATCTACCACCAGGTATTTTATGTAACTTGTGAAATGTTATTATCGACTTCTATTGCTATTTATGATTGCTATTGCTATTACTATGGCTATTTACGTCAACACTACCCTGTTATACCTGTTCCAAATACTAGTTTATACCTGTTAGTAGTTATACCTGCTCCAAATACTCTCCAAAGCTCTGAGTAGCGGCCTTGTATGTTCCTTCTTCTTAGTGGCGAGCACTCGACAAAGCTTTATTGAATAAGTGGTCAGGTGACCGTTTCTCTTACTCGCCATCTCTTGGAGCAGGTCTTCAACAAAACGATCTGTTGTGGAGGCTATGGGGAGGGGGTTGTCTGGAAAGAAAGGTAAATAAATACAGTAAAATTTAGAGTATTTATAATATAGAGACCACATAGCTCGTAGAATCGATGGCCGTTGGAGTCGAAAGGTTCTTGAGTGGAGGCCACGTACAGGCAAGCGAAATATCGGACGCCCGCCTACAAGGTGAACGGACGATCTGACTAAGGTTGCAGGAAGTCGCTGGATTCAGGCCGCTTCCAACAGGTCATTGTGGAGATCCTTGGGGGAGGCCTATGTTCAGCAGTGGACTTCCTGTGGCTGATATGATGATAATGAATATAGAGAGAGCGCTATCATATAATCGCGTCTTGAAAAACGTAGATTTTTCCTTGTTCGTTGTTTGTGGAATGAAATAGCCCTAAACCATTAATTTTTACTTTTCTTTTCCAAACAATTCATGTTGGACAAGCTGTCAAATATCAGCCAAGAGGAGGGCAGAAAAAGGGGGCACGGTACAAATATTTGTATCTCCTCCCTATTTGATCTCCTCTGTATTATAGATATTCTAAGCAGTCAACATGCCGTCAACTATTTTACTGGTGGTAGGTCTCTCATATGTGAGAGTCTGGGTACCACCGCTATGTCTATTTCTCCCGCCAAACTGCAGTTTAAATGCACTGTTGGCTTTCGGTTTGAAGGACATTGTAACCACTAACCAGAGTAACTACTGGACATATTGAGACTTTAGATCTTATGTCTCAGGATGGCGAGCGCAGTGGAATGCCAAGCATTGATTTGTTATTCAAGGTGTTTGGTTTAACTACTGTCCATTAGCGGTTGTATCGCTTAACTTTACGTGAACGACATGCTCGTCTTGTCATTAATTGCAATAAAAAAAATCAATTTGTCGGATTCGAAAGGTTACAATGAAATCCTGTTCAATACTAGTTGTAAAGAACAAAAAAGTATTTTATCTCTATTCTTTCAAGTAAATACATTTCGGATCACGATTATTCTGTATGTTGTTGTCAAGGCGGAGTAAGAGATTTTGTATCTGTATCAGCTCATATTACGTCCCACTGCAGGGCATGGGCCTACTCTACAATCGCTAGTACGATTAAGAGTGGTTAGGCCATATAGTCCACCACGCTGGCCTAGTGCGGGTTGGCGGACTTACATACCATATAATTTTTTATAAATCGCTATGGTATGCAGGTTTCCTCACGATGTTTTCTTTCACCGTTTTAGTGCGTGGTGATTAACTATCAATACACACATGACTCCGAAAAGTCAGAGGTGTGCCCTGGGATTCGCACCCGCGACCACCGTGAACATGTTGGCAGCCGCGTCTAGTCCGTTTACCAACAGGCCACCACGCACACAGTAAGAGATTATTAATTCAATATTCTTACCATAGATTAAGCTTCCAAACGGTTTCTCAGGATCATGAGTGGCGCTGGGAGACAAGGATTTAGTCGGCCGTATGGTTTCTTCAGGCGTTGCGGTCGTTTCTGTAGTCGTGGGCGCTGGCAGCGTGAATGATGGAGTCACTAGGGGCCCCGCTAAAATAAAAATATGCAGACAACCTTAGAGTATTTATATATAGAAGGAGCGCTGTCATACAGTGTGTCATACATTCGGGTTTTGAAAAACGTAGATATTTCTTGTTCGTAATGTTGGTAACGCTCCTATATCAGTGAAAATTGAAAAATTATTTAGCAGTGAATTGCTATAATTTCCTTTGATACCCGAAATGATATTTAGCTATTATCCTTTTAAAACGAGTTTGAGTGGAATTAAACAGCCCTAAACTATTTGTTTTTATTTTTTTCCACGTAATTTATGTATGTAGCACAACCTGTTCAAATATTAACCAATAGGAGGGCAGAAAAAGGTGGCCCGGCACCGCCATTTTTATCTACGTTTTTGAAGTGCCAGCGCTCCCTCTATATAATATTATAAATACTCTAAGCAGACAACTTTTGACAGCTTCTGAGGCGTTGTTTGATACTGGTTGTAAATCGTGAAGCCGCAGGTTTGATCGCTAGACTGAGATGAATATTCGTGTGATATACGCCCGAATACTGGAACGCCATTCAAATAATAAGTTGCTCTTAACAGCGCACGGCCCACTTAGCCAGTACATTTAATCGGGATTAACGTATTTAAGCGCCATTTATATTTAAGTTGCGTTCTAGTATTTGGGCGATAAAGTAATTTGTATCGGGCTGGATGTTTGTGTGATCGAAAAGTATCTCGTAGTTTCAGACACAAAATCGATATTAGTGTGAGTTAGTAGACTGGACAAACATTTATCTCGGTGCGGGTATCGAATCCGTGGCCACTCGTTTCACAGTCGGCGTCTAAATTCTATTTTTTGTGGATAAATAAATAAATAACACCCAACAGTCACATACATAGTCCTGACCCCACACTAAGATCAAGTCTTGTGTCGTGGGTATCAGGAACTACGAGAGACTTTTCGGTCTCACAAACACCCAGACCCGGAAGAAATATTTGTGGGCGACAAAAACATTTCTCACGATGCGGGGATCGAACCCGCAGCCTCTTGTTTCATAGGCGGCGTCTAACCAACTGCGCCACGGAGGCTGTCAAATTATCGGATTTTTTTTTGTCAGTCTGTTTGTTCCGGCTAAACTCTGAAATGGCTGGACCGATTTTGACGAGACTTTTATTGTCAGATAGCTGATATAATAGGGAGTAGGTACCTTAGGCTACACTTATTTTAGAAAAAATGTATTATTTAAAAGAAAAAAACTAATTAACTTTTTTGTTAAATTCCACGCGGACGAAGTCGCGGGCATAGTTAGTTATTATTAAATTTGTGTGAAATATGCAAATTATGTTAATAAACTATGAACTATGCAAGTGCTTCATTGTTTTGGTGCCCGCTTTAACCCTGACGACCACGAGATAATAATATCATACATAAACTCACGCCTATTTCCCGGAAGGGGTAGGCAGAGGTGCCAAGACACCCACATTTCGTCTTGTATGTTTCGTCCCACGATGTGATAGGTGGCGAGCCTATCGCCATATCGGGCACAAATTCCTGACTCTGGGCTGATAATGAATAGAAAAATCTATTATCTTTTTGCCCAACCCGGGATTCGAACCCGAGACCTCAGCTTTGTTACCGTACCGTTGTACAACTACGCCATCGAGGCAGTCTTGAAAATATACAAGGTATCTCAAGACTGCTACCGAAAACGAAGCCGGGTGGTAATTTAAGTGACTTCAGACACATTGCAACAGAAAATGTTGAAAAAAAAAGCGACGATTTTTTTTTGTTATTTTTATCCTATGGTCGTATTTGGATGATAGATTCATGTTTTTCCAAGATAATAGTGTATACCCTTTTATTTATAAGGACTCTAAGGTATAAAAGAGTTTAAATTATTAGGTAAGCAAAAACTATGGATTTACCACCCAAAAATTGCGATATTGATAAATTCATAAAAAAAAACTGTCGCGCTTTTTTGCGAAATGTTTAGTTACATTGTGTTTGTAGTCACTAAAACTACCACCCGGCTTCGTTTTCGGTAGCAGTCTTGATATACCCGGTATAGTTTTCCCTAGACTAAAATTAGGTTTTATCAAGAGACAAAGGCTTCGCAATACGAAGTTTCCCTCCTTTCCGCCATTTTACCTGGTATAACTGTCGTCTCAGGCAATTCCTCTTCTATTTTGGTTGCGAGATGTTCCTCTTTAGGTAGGTGGTAAGCCCAGCCCCACAAAAAAGAACTCGGTTCTGTCCATGTTGTAGTAGACGGATCTGTAGCTTGCCTTCCAAATTCACCAAAACCTCCTTGCTCTGAACCTTTGTACTTATTGTAATGCTTTTTAAATTCCTCCACCATTTGTTTATAACTTCCTTGTTCTGTTACTTCCCTAGCAATCTTCTGTTTTCTAATTTGCGTTATGTCTGGCCTTGCAGTTGTAGTTGTCACCTTTTCATTAAATATTTTGAGTATTATATTGCTCAATTCTTCGATCTTAAAATTGTTGGAAAGGTAAATATCTCCTCTAGTTTTGTTAATGTAAGTTAAATACCATATTATGACAAACTCGTTGGCGTTTTGTCCATCTGTGTAATTCAGGTCTTTTAAGCCTAAACCTAGGGCTTTTAGTGTCCTGTTTGCTGCAGATATGAAAAGATTTAAAGCGTACAAGGAGAGATTATGCTGAATATTTGGATTTACAGTATTGGTAGATTCTGCAGTCTCTTGGGTAGTGTTTATAGGTTGTGCGTCAGATGGTTGGGTAAAAGTATCATATTGAGGATGGTCGAAACGTTCGTTGAAATTCATATCGTACATGTATGATAGAACTTGAATTTGATCGGCTAAAAAAATAACATAAAGATTAGTCAGCACCTACAGCTGCCCCAAATTTCGTTTGTCCTCCATCCCATGGTTATCTGGCAAAAATTGCTTCAAACAATAACACCGCCATTTGCTTTTTTCATGTAATTCTGTCTACTTTTCTGTATCTGGTGTACAATAAGTGTTAAATAATAATAATAAGTCAAATGGATGTCATAGAAGTTCAAGTAATTTGATCAAATTACCACGAATATCTGAGGGAAAACATCGAATTTGACATCGGACATACCTAGAATAACTACTGGACACATTGAAACTTAACATCTTATGTCTCAGGATGGCGAGCGTAGTGGAATGTCCAGCATTGCTTTGTAATTCAAGGTGTTTGATTTTGCTACCGTTCATTACCGGTCGCTTGACTTCAGGCGAATGGCATACTCATCTCACGATTAATTATTACAAGAAAGAAAAACCATATCAAACAATTCCTCGGAGTAATATTGATACCAAATACCGATAAGTCACTCATAGTTTTTGATACACAAGCCGCGATCTTAGTGTGGGGTCAGGACTATGTATGTGACTGTTGGGTATATTTATTTATTGGTAAAGTATTGGTATTTGGGACTGGGCAGGCCAGGTCTGTCGCATGTCAGGAGAGCTGTGGGCTAGGACTGCTACCGAATGGACTCCCCAAAACACGAAAAGACCACGTGGTAGGCCGCGTAGAAGGTGGAAATATGACTTAGATCATTTTCATAACACCTGGAGGATGAAAGCCTTGGATAAAGACGGGTGGAAGAAGGTAAGGGAGGCTTTTGCCCTACAGTGGGACAGTATAGGCTAGTAAAAAAAATGCATTGGAACATTACCTTTACACAAACATGGTTTGGACATAGTTATTGCACAAGTGAAAATAACCAAAAACATTACGAGAATGAAATATATTGCAAATGGTATATTTATTACTGTTAAAACTAACTTATTAGCTTTGTTTTGCTTGAAGTTTTAACAATATATTTGAAAAGAGATTCTCAATTATATATAAGGCTTGATACATCCTACTTATATTAAGAATGCGAAAGTTTGTGTGTTTGTTACCTTTTCACGTTCAAACCGCTGGACCAATTTTGATGAAATTTGGTATGGAGATAGCTTATACCTTGGATTAACACATAGGCTGCTTTTAATTCCAGGAAAATGCAGTGTTTCCGTGGGTGCTGTTTGGTTTTGTCATTAAGGTATTATACTAGAGCGGACATCGGGAACAAAATCTCTGCGTATGGTGCGTGCACATGGGTACACAGTGAAGCGAGACGGAAGATATGTTACTTCGTAGGCGTGATAGAGACAGAAATAGAATGTACCCTTCATTTTGTTACAAACATTTTGTTTGCAGTGTCCCCTCTAGTATATTATCTCAATGGGTTTTGTTTGTCCATGAGCGGTCGTATCACTTACCATCAGGCGAGCGGCATGCTCGTCTCGCCATTCATTGCAATAAAATTGGGTATCGGCTATAGTGTTGACATGCAAACAATATTTTTATACATACAATAAGCGATAAATAATATTTCAATGTAATAACATTTTACGAACCATTCTTGGACGTGAACCATGAAATGAAAACGAGAATTATGATTTTTTTGCTCTTCTTATTTGTTTGTGATTTGGGTATGTAATTAAATTAATAAATAAATAAATAAAATAAATAACACCCAACAGTCACATACATAGTCCTGACCCCACATTAAGATCGAGTCTTGTGTCGTGGGTATCAGGAACTACGAGAGACTTTTCGGTCTCACAAACACCCAGACCCGGAAGAAATATTTGTGGGCCGCACAAACATTTCTCTCGGTGCGGGGATCGAACCCGCGGCCTCTCGTTTCACAGGCAGCGTCTAACCGCCTGCGCCACGGTGGCTGTCAAAAATTGTTATTTATATATATAGATGTAAAATAATTATTTACTAGCAGCCTTATACATAGATGGTTTTAAAACCTATTTTTAGTTATCGAATATTTTGTCTTCTTCGCTCAAACTGAATTTAAAAGTCATCGGAAAGAGACAAAGCATTTAATTTAAAAAGATTCGAGAGAACTGTCTATGAGTAAGGACGTAATGTTTAATTAAATATAATACGCAGTTATTTTACTCTTTTATTAATAGGCGAAACAAATAAATAAAATATGAATCGTTGGCCATTTAAGCAAGTAAATAGCCACCTTTAATTTATCCATACTAATCCTCACTAATATTATAAAGATGAAAGTTTATGGATGTATGAATGTTTGTTACTCTTTCACGCAAAAACGGCTCAACAGATATTGATGAAATTTGGTATAGAGATAGCTAATACCCTGGATTAACAAATAGGCTACTTTCTATTCCGAAAACATGTAGCGTTTCCGTGGGAAGAGACGGGAATTCAAATATACATATTTGCTACTCTTCCAAATTGGTTGGCACGGGATAAGAGAGGACGGGATTCTTATCGTCTTTACACTGAATGAGACGAGACAGACTGGGACACAATGGAACGGGAAATATAGTCAACTGCGCGCAGGAAATATAGTTAGTATAATACGAGAAATAATATGTTGTTGATGTGGACTGGACTCAAAATCTATCTGCACCCAGGTGAAACCGGGCCTGACTGCTAGTCGTAAATATATTTTCAACGAGCCTAGCTTGTATGTATATGTGTCTACGAGTATATTCGTAACTCCATTGTCAACAATTTTTTTTATTGCAATGAATGACGAGACGAGCCAGCCGTTCGCCTGATGGTAAGCGATACGACCGCTCATAAACAGTAGCAACATTCCACTGCGCTCGCCATCCTGAGACATAAGATGTTAAGCCTTATGTCCAGTAGTTACTCTGGCTACAATGTCCTTCAATCCGAAACACAACAGTGCATTTACGCAGTGTTGTTTCACGGGAGAAATAGACATTGCGGTGGTACCTACCCAGATGGCCTCTCACATATAGGAGACCTACCACCAGTAAAGTCAAATATTAATAATTTCATAAGCCTACAGCCAGCTGACAGCCTCCGTGGCGCATTTGGTTAGACGCCGGCTGTGAAATGTAACGCCGCGAGTTCGATTCCCGCACCAAATCAAATATTTGTGTGAACCATAGGTATTCGTTTCGGGTCTGGGTGTTTGTGACTGAAAAGTCTCTCGTAGTTTCTGTTACGACACAAGACTCGATCTTAGTGTGGGGTCAGAACTATGTATGTGACTGTTGGGTGTATTTATTTATTTACATCAATCCCATTTCTTTATATTTTACAGTAAACACAGAATCAATAAAGCCACGAAGCGTCAACCTAGCACTAGACACAATACTAGAATTCAACAACAAAGACAACAGAGACATACAAATAATAGACAACGTTCAAGGCTTTTTGAATAAGATAAAACATGTCTTAAAAGATAAAACCGGGAGGAGATCCATGACCGAAGACATGACGTTCACAGATTTTTTAATAAAGTTCTTTGAAATCATCAAAGGGTATGAAGACGAGGACTTAGAAGATGTAGTAGCAGTTTTGGACGATGAAATACGAAAGTACCATTACGTTGGTTGCAAATTCTACGAGCTGCTCCAGGATACAGGAATGAGAAGGTTTGTTGGAAGAAAATTGGACGAGACGAAGGATAAAGACGCTAAAATTTTACGCAGCGATTTCCAAACCTATATACAGATGTTGAAAGATCGCATGGATGCGGAGTTGAATGAATTCTTCGCGTACATAAACAGTCTTTACAGTAAGGAGGCAAAGCCAAAAATGAGAAAGTTTCTTAATAATCTAGAGTTGTATAAAAGTAAATCGAAAAGAGCTAATCTGGGGTTAATAAAGATGGTTAGACAAGGTGTAAGGGAGATTGTTTTCGATCATTATACTAACTTGAATGTAAACGCGCGTAGGGATTTTAAAATAAGGCTGGAAACATTTTGGAAGAACTTTGTAGATCCGAATAAAGTTGAGCATAAAATTTGGAACGTGAAATATAATAAGAGTAAAAATACTAGCTCCATGGGAATTAGAAGTGGTATTTCCAGTCCTATGTATAGTATATTTAAAAATTACATAACCAGTATAGAGAAATCAACTGATTCGAAGGTTAAAATATTTAAGGATTTATTCGAAAATAGTGAGTATACTAAAACACCGTTCTTCCATCTCAAAAGAGAAGGAGTCGAGAAAACGAAGGTTACAAAAGATGATGGTATATTTATGAAAGACCTATTCTCCTTACTAAGAAATCCGATGAAGCCGGAACCAAAACGTATAGACGACAATTTATTCGGATCATTTAGTGATGACGTGACAAACAAGAATATAGTTAAAGAATTTGAGAAATCCATTGACTTGCGAATACCAGACATTCCTAAAATAGTTAAAGATAGGTTCGATTCTTCAAAAGATAAAATATTAAAAACTAAACAAGAACTGCTGAAGGATATCCACTTTAATTTTAAGAAAGATGATTTTACTGCAATAAAAGAAAAGGTTAAAGATAAAATATTGAAAAGTAATCCTGAATTGTCGAAAGATCTCAACATTGATTTTGAGAAACATGATTATACTACCAAAAAAGAGAAAGTTAAGAAGCACAAAACGAAGTTAAGAGACAAAAAACACAAAACTCTGAAACGATTTTCGGTAGTAGCAACTGAAGGTACTACGAAACCTTTAATTTACGATTCCTTAGACATGTCAGATGTAGTTGAAACTATAACAGAAATATATACTACAAGAAAACAAAAACCGAAAGCAAAAAGAAAAAGGAAAGATACTAAAGCTACAAGATCACGCTTCATGACTCTTTACACAGAACACCACAAAGATTACACTACGAAAGTAAAAAAGACAAAGAAAGAAAGGATGAAACATAAAGCTCACAAGTCGAAGAAAGATAAGAGTAGAGTTGGAGATAAAAGAGATAAAAATATTAAGATGAGAGATATGACTATTGGAGATTATGAAGAAATTACTGATAAGACTACAAAAGCCAAGAAATATAGAGAAAAGTAAGTTAATATTTATATAAGTTAAGATCGTTATATGGTTTTAGTATACGTCTATAATTGGCCACAGCTGATTACAAAAAATAGTTTTTTAAAAAGCGATTTACCCTGCCATTTGATCGTTCGCCCACTGCCTTAGCAGTTCTTTGCAGTTCTTTTTCATTTTGATGAATAGCGAGGCGAGTGTACCATTCGCCTGATGGTAAGAGATACCATTGCTCATGGAAGTAGCAAAACCAAACTCTCTCAATATATAAAGTAGTTACTATGGCTACAATGTTTTTCAAACTAAAACACAACAGTGTATTTACACTGCTGACGTGAGAAATAGATATTGTTACTAAAAGATACGCAGTTTTACATACACATAGAGCTAATACGTATTTAATTACAGACACGAGAAATCAAAGCATAAGAAACGAAAACACGAAAGGAAACAAATAATTCGAAGCGATGCTACAACCAAGAAATCAAGAAAAGTATTGAACCTCCGAACACCGGAGTCTTCTGAAGGAATGTCGATAGAATCTTTCGAACAACGATCCTACAGAAAAAATATAAACTTTGATAACTTCAAACAGAATGTCACAACTCGCGAATATAATGATAGTACAGTTAAAAATAACAATAACGTTACTAAATTGACTACGAAACAAATGTCTGATCTAAACGTGACCAAACCTATAGCATCTACATTTGGAAGGTTAGATTTCTGGCCAGGAACTCCCAAATCCCCAAGTATTGCCACAGAAACTACCATTCTCCCAAATTCTACCTTAGAAGAAACAAAAAACTCTAAAGAAATTAACGACTCATTCGTGCCTAGAACTATAGATTTTAACAAAACATTGGAAACAGTAAATAATGACACAATGCGGTTTATTGATGTAAATAACATTGAATATAATACTAGTGAAGTTAAACTAGCAAACACTACTGGTGCAAAAACAACTGAAGGTTTAGACAAAGAATCTACTAACACAAAAAAGGTTTTATCAAAACGCACAACAACAAACCTGTAAGACGCCGTGGTATTAGTATAAGCCGGGCAAAACCTAAAATAACTACAGCCCAGGCTACAGAACCCCCAGAGACTACAAAGACTACAGAAGTCATGTTTAAAGAGAATACTACAGCCCCGTTTATAGATGTGATGAAATTCTTGAATAAATCAGACAGCTTTGAAGATGGCCGAAGACAGAACATTTATAGGGACAAAATACTTCAAGACATGAAGAATATATTCTTTCCGGCCACAACTAGTACAAGTACCCAAACCACGCAGTCATTCACAGATCCATTTGCTGAAATAGAGAATGCTTTGGGTATCGAATAATTAAAGAATTTAGTTTTTGGATGGTTTTTGGTTGTTTTTTTCCTTGCTCTTCGTCTTTTTTTTTTATTGCATTGAATGACAGAAGATGATGGCAAGCGATACGACCGCTCATCAACAGTAGCAAAACCAAACAACACCTTGAAATACAAAACAATGCTTGGCATTCCACTGCGCTCGTCATCCTGAGACATAAGATGTTAAGTCTCAATATGTCCAGTAGTTATTCTGGCTACAATATCCTTCAATCCGAAACACAACAGTGCATTTAAACTGTTGTTTGTTGGGAGAAACAGACATGCTGTAATGTTGGTAGCATTGCTTCGTGAGTTAAAGAACAAATTAACTAACACCAGTTGCTATAAATTCCGTGCGTGACTAAAAGTATAATCAGTTGTTATACGTCTAAAACAATTAATTCATGTACTATATGTTGGACAACCTGTCAAACGGAGCATATTAAGTGCGTTGCACAATACGATTAATTGCTAACAATGAGTAATTGTTATGCACCGCTTATAATTTCAAATTGGTATTAATTTATCGACTCGTGATTTCTAACGGCAATAATGTTTATTTTACAAGTTCGTTAAATGAATCACAGAATAGTGTAAAATGTGTAATTATAATACCTCAGCTCCCTTAGTCAAGATACAGTCAGCAACGTAAGATGCTACACAGTCACGAGATTTGGAATTATTGTCTTATCATTCAAAATAATAATTATTTTCAATATCGTATGGCACTTCTCGGCATAGATGACTTTACTTGGTTATATTTTACGACTACAGAGTAGTACGTCCAAATTTTAATTCATAAAAAGGTTATCAAAAAATGTGAAGTGTTCAGCGATCTAATCTCTTTTATACAATCGTTAACTTGACGTAAGCGATGTCACATACATAGTCCTGACCAACTAACATCGAGTCTTGTGTCGTGGGTATCAGGAACTACGAGAGACTTTTCGGTCTCACAAACACCCAGGGAAGAAATACCTGTGGTTCAAACAAATATTTGTATCGGTGCAGGAATCGAAGCCGCGGCCTCTCTTTTCACAGCAAACGTCTAACCAGCTGCGCCACGGAGACTGTCAAAAACTATAGGTAAAAAAGTACATAAAATTGACGTCTTTTCTATAAAATATTTAGTTGCATTTATTTAATGTTAATTTATTTAATAAAGTTGTATTGTGTCTGAAGTCACTAACAGCCGTTCTCTATAATCTATCTATCTCTAACTAGAGATTTCATTAGATATTTCCATACAGTTTGTGTTTCAGTTAACAAAGATAGAGAGATTTAAATATGGTGCACATGTTTAAATATAGCTAGGTAAGCCAAACCTATATTTCAATCTTAGTTTATTGAAGTGTAGAATTGTACCGGCATTGTAATGGTTTCTATTTTAACCTCTTGTTAAAGATAAATAGGATATAGAGAACGGCCGTAAAACTACTTGGCTTCAGTTTCGGTAGCAGTCTTGATACGTCCTGTATAATATCTATCAAATTGTTCTGTATGAGGCAGTTGAGTGTATTATTAAAGTACTTAAGGTTAATAGAACATTCGGAAAACAGCAATTTATTTACAATAATCTCGTGTGTAAATATATACTAATATACAAGGTATATCAAGACTGCTACCGAAAACGAAGCCGGGTGGTAGTTAAAGTGACTTCAGACACAATGCAACAGAAAAAGTTGCAAAAAAAAGCGACAATTTTTTTTTGTTTTTTTTTTTCCTGTGGCCATATTTGGGTGGTAAATACATTTTTTCCTAAAATAATAGTGTATACCCTTTTATTTATAAGTACTCTAAGGTATAAAAGAGTTTAAATGATTATTTTAGCAAACACTATGGACGGACGATCTGACTAAGGTCGCAGGAAGTCGCTGGATGCAGGCCGCTTCCAACAGGTCATTGTGGAGATCATTGGGGGAGGCCTATGTTCAGCAGTGGACTTCCTGTGGCTGATATGATGAAAAACTATGGATTTACCACCCAAAAATTACGATATTTAAAAAATCATAAAAATAATTGTCGCGTTTCTTTGCGAAATTTTTAGTTGCATTGTGTTTGTAGCCACTAAAACTACCACCCGCCTTCGTTTTCGGTAGCAGTCTTGAGATACCCGGTATATACATAGATGAAGAGTTTGTTTGTTAGCTCTAATCTTAGGAATTACTGGTTCGAAATATTTTTGTGTTTTATAGGTCGGTAAGTAATATCTAGGAATGCTATATAGGCGACACTATCCGATTATTTTATAAAATATTTATGTATAGCGCCCTCTACAGTAGCATTTTGGATATGGGTATTCAAAAGTATATTATACCGGGTATCTCAAGACTGCTACCGAAAACGAAGCCGGGTGGTAGTTTTAGTGACTACAAACACAATACAACTAAAATTTTGCAAAGAAACGCGACAATTTTTTTTTATAAATTTTTAAATATCGTCATTTTTGTGTGGTAATTCTATAGTTTTTACTGAAATAATAATTTCAACACTTTTATAGTTTAGTTTGTTTATAAAGAAAAGGATATACACTATTATTTTAGAAAAAATGTATTTACCACCCAAATATAGTCATTGAAAAAAAATAACAAAAAAATTGTCGCTTTTTTTGCAACTTTTTCTATTGAATTGTGTCTGAAGTCACTTTAACTACCACTCGGCTTCGTTTTCGGTAGCAGTCTTGATATACCCTGTATACTCTAAGCAAGGCCCGTCGATGTATTTAAAAAATGTCATGTTTTGTAGACTTAAGACACTCGTTAACAAATAGTTATCATATCTATAGGAGGGAAGCAGGAGTGAGAAGTCTAGCAAATACGAAGAAATTGTATTCTTTTTTCGGGGTCCGATTGGTCGATATTCTAAATTGATAGTCGGAATCATTGAGATAATATACTAGAGGGGACACTGCAAACAAAATGTTTGTAACAAAATGAAGGGTACATTCTATTTCTGTCTCTTTCACGACTACGAAGTAACATATCTTCCCTTTCGCTTCACTGTGTACCCGTGTGCACGCACAATACGCAGAGATTTTGTTCCCGATGTCTGCTCTAGTATAATACCTCAATGGTCGGAATTTAACATTTTGGCCGCCATTTTGAAGGCACTGGGCGGTGCCGGGCTGGACCACTAGTTATTTATATTTTAATTGTTACAAGAGAAATGCCTAAGTGATAAAGCTATCCACATACAATAGAATTATAATCGAAGTATTTTTTTATAGTTTCCGTGTTTGGATTTTTAGACACCGGCTATGAAAGAAGAAGTCGCGGGTTCGATCCCCGCACCGAGTCAAATGTTCGTGTAATCCAGAGGTATTTATTTCTTGTATTTTGTATTGCTATGAATGGCGACACGAGCATGCTTTTCAACTGTAAGCGATACGACCGCTAATGGACAGTAGCAAAACCAAACAACACTCTTCTTATCTCTTCTTATCCTTTTCTTATATCCATCCAAAGGTTGTCTGGAAGAAATCGCCTAGGGCGATAAGACCGCCAACTGTACTCTTTAATTTTATTTGTTAAATATTGTATTATTTTGTCCTTTTGTGTGCAGTAAAGAATAAATAAATAAATACATAAACACCTTAAATTACAAAGCAGTGCTTGGCATTCCACTGCGCTCGCCATCCTGAGACATAAGATGCCAGTAGTTACTCTGTTCACAATAGCCTTTAAACCGGAACACAACATTACATTTACACTGCTGTTTTGTGGGAGAAATAGACATTGCGGTGGTACCTACCCAGGCGGGCCTCTCACATATGAGTTACCCATCACTTATTGTATTTATCAAAAGCAAATCTAGCAAACAAAGATTTGCTAAATCAATTAAGATTTTAAAAAGTAAGACTAAACCATGCGTTAAATAGGTCATTTTAAATTTTATTTAGAGTTTTTAATGTCGCTACACGCAAATATATTTTAGATGAATTATAATAATACTTATTTTTACGCAATATTATAAAAAATATTATAATTAAATACCATATCCTTACTAATATTATAAAGGTGAAAGTTTGTATGTATGTATGGATGTTTGTTACTCTTTCATGAAAAAACGGCTCAACAGATTTTGATGAAATTTGGTATAGTGATAGCTGACACCCTGGATTAACACATAGGCTACTTTTTATCCCGAAAAATGTAGTGTTCCCGTGGGATGAGTCAGGAAACCAAATATACATATTTTCTACTCTTTCAAATTCAAATTGTTGGCACGGGATGTCCTCTCCTACGGAAGGGAAATATAGTCGACGGCACGCGGGAAATATAGTTAGTAGACACGCGAAATAATATGTTCTTGATGTGGATTGGACTCAAAAACTATCTGCACCCGGGCGAAGCCGGGCCCGACAGGTAGTTTATCATAAAATAAATACATCTAACAGTTACGTACGTAGTCCTGACCCTACATTAAGAATTTAAGATCAATTAATTCTTGTTTCGTGGGTATCAGAAACTATGAGACCCAGACCCGAGATAATTAATATTTGTGGGTCGCAAAACATTTCTCTCGGTGCGGGGATCGAACCCGCGGCCTTTCGTTTAACAGACGGCGTCCAAACGACTTCGCCACGGTGGCTGTCAAAAATATTGACGCTATTAAAAATCGCACAATTCTTCAAGCCTTAACCGGAAGATACCAATCGGTATATACAACCGTTCACGAAGCATACAATTCAGTCATGGATCGATTTCTGATAGTTATCTTCACGGTGAGGCTGGTAGGGGGTGTGTATTATGATACGTTTACTGGAGAAATAGTGGACAATAATACTGCGACGCAGTTAGAAACTCAGGGGCTTACACCGTGAGTATAATCGATAATTTAAAACTAAAAATGAGAAAGTTCAAAATGGCGGCCAATTTTGAATTAAAATTACGAATTAAGATTTTAGATTAGAGAAGTTTTAATGGTAGTAGGCCTCTCATATCGCATCTTTACAATAAGTGACCTTACTAAAAAAAAAATATTTTTTGGGAAACTTTCATTAAAGATTTGTAACATAAGAAAATTTGTACTTATGGAAGATACATCTAGAAGACGGGTTTATTAATCTTTCTGCCTTTCATACGTCAATAGTAACGGGTCGATAGGTTATTTTGAGCTAAATATATATGATTAAAAGCCAAAATCTATTGATTAGGTCATTCTAATTCTAAACGTGCGATATGTGAGAGGCCGCCTGCGTAGGTACCACCGCAATGTCTATTTCTCCCGAAAAACAGCAGTTTAAATGCACTGTTGTGCGATTTGAAGGACATTGTAGCCAGAGTAACTTCTGGATAAATTATTGAGACTTAACATCTTATGTCTCAGTATGGCGAGCGCCGTGGAATGCCAAGCATTGCTTTGATATTCATGTTTGTTTGATTTTGCAACTGTTCATAAGTTCAGTCGTACCGCTTACCATCAGGTGAATGGCATCCTTGTCTTGTCATTGAAAGAAATCAAAAATAAAAAAGTTGTGCCCTGTGATTTGAACCCGCGACCACCGGGAATATGTTGGCAACGTATACGTTAACGTTAGCCTGTTACGTTTAACGTAACAGGCTACCGAGCATTTATTAATATTGATGCATCCAAGAAATTGTAAGCACCTTGAAAGATAATAAGGAGCAATTATAAAGATTGGTGAAAATCTTAAGAAGGTCGTGTTATTAACGAATTAACTTGTCTGTTACTCACAATTTGTTATATAACATATAACAATGCTTATAAGCATTTAACATACATATGTACATACATAAACTCACGCCTTTTTCCCAGAAAGGGTAGGCAGAGGTGCCTGGACCCATGTTTAACTATGTATGTGACTGTTGTCTGTTGGGTGTTATTTATTTATTTATTTAACCTTGTGTTACGTCCCACAATGTGATAGGGGGCGGGATTATCGCCATCCATCCATCCATCAGCCAAAAAAAGTCCACTGCTGAATACAGGCTTCCCCCAATGATTTCCACAGAGACCTGTTGGAGGCAGCCTGCATCCAGCGACGTCCCGCGACCTTTACCAGCTCGTCTGACCACCTTGTGGGTGGACGTCCTCCCCGCTACGTGGCCTCTATTCTGAAACTTTTTTCCCTATCGGCCATTAGTTTTCCGTGCTATGTGCCCTGCCCATTCTCACTCCAACTTAGGAATTAGTGGATTATTTCTCTCCACCAGCCTCTTCGCTTCTTCCAAAAGTTTCCATAAACTGGCTGGCGCATTAATTTATTTACTTTTGTCATTAATAGTATTATTTGTTTATTAATTCCTTTTTATTAATTAGGTTACAAAGCTGAGGTCTCGGGTTCGAATCCTGGGGTGAGCAAAGTGATATTGGATTTTTTTATTCATTATCAACCCAGAGTCAGGAATTTGTGCCTGATATGGCGATAGGCTCGCCACCTATCACATCATGGGACGGAACATACAAGGCGAAATGTGGGTGCCCTGGCACCTCTGCCTACCCCTTCTGGGAAAAAGGCGTGAGTTTATGTATGTATGTACCAAGTCAGGTCATAAATTCTGTCACATGTGTGACGTTGTGAGAGTGTCACCTCTAATATTTGCGGTCTATGGTTCAATAGTCGGCATAAATCCTATTGTCTATGCCAATCAACGTCTTCGTTGCGCTGATTGGTTGATTCAATCTTTGACATCTGTCAAATGTGACGTGTGAACTGTCATCGACGCTCGCATAAATACGCGTGTAACGGCGCTCGCGTCCTTTTTCTATAACCTGAAAGCCGCGTGCTACCACGCGTCTTTCCGAACCCGCTGGGGTGAGTGTTCTATTTGCTAACCGCTTTTAACTGCTTGTTTGTCAGTGTATTCTGTCTGCCGGGCTTGTGAGCTATCACGAGTCGCTGGCACGGAATGCAAACCTAGTTTGCATTCCGATTTCTTGGATACTGATTCCAGGTTCTCCGTTCTTCGCCTTCTTCGCCTTCTTCGTTCTTGGCGCTTACTTCGTTTGCTTCCGCCACGGAGAGCTGACTCCGTGCTTACTGCCCGTTGTTGCTCCGCACCGCGTCCAGCCCGACTGCAACCGAGCCTGCGCCTGCCGCTGACCTGCGCACCGTATCTGGCCACGTGGCAACTGACTTCGCCGGCGAGCTGTCGCCGGGTTCCGCCACGTGCCGAAGACCCGGATCAGTGTCCAGTGAAGGCCAGTGACTCCTGTTGCATACCACCAGCAACAGTGCCGGGTGTAAACAGTGATGCGAATTTAATAAAGCCCGAACCACGTAATTACCCTGAGTAATTATTTATCTACCTACCCCTACCTGCGGGCGGCCTAACCCGCCGCACATGTTTAATATAAAATAATTGAAACAAGTTTATTCATTATGTAACCATTTATATACCAAAATGAACTTAACAAAACATAGATTCTTATGACACTAAAGTTTATTCAAAATGACCTCCGTGATTTTGAATACAGGCTTCAATCTGCGCGGACAGTTATCTATCGCAGCACGAACGAGGTCCATGTCAATATTGGCGGCTGCCTTAATCAAGGATGTCTTGAGTGACTTCAAATTGGGATGAGGCTTTGAGCACGCCTTTTCCTCCAAGTGTTGCCATATCTTGTAATCTAACGGATTTAAATCTGGATTGGAGGAGGGCCAGTCTTCGTGCCGGATGAAGTCGATTTCATGCGCCGCCAGCCAGTCTTGTGTGCTCTTCGCTCTATGAGCTGGCGCCGAATATTGTGGAATACCCAGTGCCTGTTATTGAACATGGTATGAGAAACAGGTTCCACAAGGTTCGTCAGGACTGTATTTTGATACACAACTGCAATCGTTTTTACACCTTTCTCACAAAAATGTACCTCTGTTAAGCCCCAATAAGAAACTCCCAACCATACCATGAGCGAGGATGGAAAATGACCTCGTTAGACACGCGGAATACGGTTGCTCGCTTCTTCACTACTGTGTGCGTACACCTATCATTTCGTTTGTTGTAGCTCTCTTCTACGGTAAAATATTTTCATCTGAAAAAATAATTTCCCGACATTTTTTTCCCGCGTACCGCTTAAAAAAAGCGCGGTATCTCTTCAGTCTCAGGTCCATTAGACGAGACGATGTGTTTCATTTCATTTCACCCTTTTCACCGTGGTTCTGCTTCTGTATCAGCCCATATACGTCCCACTGCAGGGCACGGGCCTATTCTACAATCGAGAGTACGATTGAGAGTGGTTAGGCCATATAGTCCACCACGCTGGCCTAGTGCGGGTTGGCGGACTTACATACCATAGAAATTCTTATAAATCGCTATGGTATGCAGGTTTCCTCACGATGTTTTCCTTCACCGTTTTAGTGCGTGGTGATTGACTATCAATACACACATGACTCCGAAAAGTCAGAGGTGTGCCCTGGGATTCGAACCCGCGACCACCGTGAACATGTTGGCAGTCGCGTTTAGTCCGCTTACCAACAGGCCACCACGCACTTAACCCTGGTGGTGCGTGGTTCTGCTTAACCCCATCTGAAGGGCCAACAGTTTCTGCTTACGTTTGGGATTTCTTTGAATTCGCGCCTTCACAGCTTTTATCACTGCTGGAGTCCTAACGGACCGAGGGCGACCGCTTCTTGACCTGTCATCTACACTAGAGTCTTCATTGTATCGTTTGATGGTACGATAAACGAATCTTTTGGTTACATTCAAATTTTTCAGTATGTCAAAATTTGAATTGGCTCGTAACGGCAACGATGCAACGCAATAACTGCAACACGGTCTTCTTTAAGCGTCCACTGCATATTAAAAAATGAGTAAAATTCTAAAAAGTATACATTTTTATTTTCATGATCAATTCGAAATTCGAATTCAATAAACTTTTTTGTGGCCAGCATTCTAAAAGATTTTTTTTTTACTGTGTGACAATACTTATGACCTGACTGTGTATTTGTTTATTAATTCCTTTTTATTAATTAGGTTACAAAGCTGAGGTCTCGGGTTCGAATCCTGGGGTGGGTAAAGTGATATTGGATTTTTCTATTCATTATCAGCTCGGGGTCAGCAATTCGTGCCCGATATGGCGATAGGCTCGCCACCTATCACATCGTGGGACGGAACATAATATGTACAAGGTGTAATGTGGGTGTCCTGCCACCTTTGCCTACCCCTTTTGGGTAAAAACGTGTGAGTTCATGTATGTAATTATTATTTTTTCTTTTTTGAACATTTTTTTTTACGTTATCCTCTCTTTGTCCTTCCCTTGTATCCATCCAAAGGTTGTCAAGCTCGTTAGCTAGAGATCGCTCAGAGTGATAGAGCCTTTTGTACTTTTGTATTTTAGTTTATCCCTTTGTATTGTTATAAATTAATTAGTGTACAATAAATACAAATAAACAAAAAGTTAAACCAGATTGTCGTCGCCTTTCCGTACTACTATCTGGGGGCGCGGCCGAGCCCCCTCCAAGTCGAGCTATAGGCCGTAACATCCTTTTCTCGAAGCAATTCAGACCATTTTCAACCCCCCATAACTTCGTTGTGGTTAAAGCAAGAAGCCTGAATTTTCAGTTACAAAGTAGGCATTGTGTAAACACGGTATATTTAAAATTTCATTCAATTTGAACCAGTAGTTTAAGAATTATAATGTGTCAAACTTTCGTAATTTTGTCACTCACTGACTGACTGACCGATCATCAAAAGTCTAAGGCACTTCTAGCAGACATAGAACCTTCAAATTTAGAATACAATTAGTGTTTAGTGTCTAAAGTAAGGGAAAATTCAAACATTTCATAATTTGTGTCTAGTTTTCTAGATAGACCAACTGCGTGAATAACTTTGTAAACCCATATAAATGTATAGGATTACAAAGTTACTTTTGCAGTTAATGAATCATTGTACCCGTATATAGTGGAATAATAGTTGTAGATATACCGGGTATCTCAAGACTGCTACCGAAAACGAAGCCGGGTGGTAGTTTTAGTGGCTACAAACACAATGCAATTAAAAATTTCGCCTAGAAACGCGACAATTATTTTTTATGATTTTTTAAATATCGTCATTTTTGGGTGGTAAATCCATAGTTTTTGCTAAAATAATAATTTAAACTCTTTTATACCTTAGAGTATTTATAAATAAAAGGGTATATACTATTATTTTAGGAAAAAATGTATTTACCACCCAATATGGCCATAGGAAAAAAATAACAAAAAAAAAATTGTCGCTTTTTTTTGCAACTTTTTCTGTTGCATTGTGTCTGAAGTCGCTTAAACTACCACCCGGCTTCGTTTTCGGTAGCAGTCTTGATATACCCTGTATATATCTATATACATGAGGCATAATAGGAGGGGATATAGAGAGGGAAATGGTGTATTCAGCCCATGAAACTGTACAACATTTCTCTAGAAAAACATGACGAAGAAAAACTTGCAAATAAATAGATTAAATAACTCGAAAATATCAATTACAATGAAAGAAAGAACATTAATAATCAAATCCGCTATATTTGTGATAAATTGATACCTACAAAAATAAGAAAAATCCATAAGACAGAGGCTTTAAGAAAAATCGTTAGTGATATTCTAGAAGTAAGAAGTACCGAAAAGGAAAAAAAGTAGGATTCTACAAAAAGACGTGAGATCCATCAAAAACATCCTGTAAAAAAATTCCAAGTCTCGCAGCTCAGGTTTTCTACCGCAAAAAGTTGTGAGATGCATGTAATACCAAGTCGATTAATTTATTTAGTCCTTAAGGGACCTTCTATATAAAATTATTACGTTAGTTATTACCATATCAATACTAAAATTCTTTACATTTTAAATAAATAGATCGACTTGGCCAGCAGTATTATGTATAAATTGTACGATACATTATGTTTTCATGCGATGGCCAAGTCGATCCATTTATTTAAAACGTAAAGAATTTTTAATATTGATATGGTAATAACTAACGTAATAACTTTCTATAGAAGGTCCCTTAAGGACTAAATAAATTAATCGACTTGGTATTACATGCATCTCACAACTTTTTGCGGTAGAAAACCTGAGCTGCGAGACTTGGAATTTTTTTACAGGATGTTTTTGATGGGATTTATAAACTATGGAAATATAATTAAAAATCAAACCTAATATCATACATTATTTTTCCAGATGGTGTGCCATTCAAATCGCTCCCTGCGACCCCCACGAGCCTCGTCGGATGGACGGCTCTTGCAATAACCTGAGGCACCCTCCCCGCGGCGCCACAATGACTCCTTACTCCAGGATGCTGGCTCCGATTTACGGCGCTGATGGGGGATCAGGGCAGCAAAGTCGGGACGGCCACTGCCTAATGTTAGAGCGTTGAGAGTCGCTATTATGTCTGATGGGAGGGCTGGTGAGTTTAGATATCTGTATTAGTATATATACGTCCCACTGCAGGGCGCGGGCCTCCTGTACAATCGAGAGTACGATTGAGAGTGGTAAGATATATTCCACCACGCTGGCCTAGTACCAGGCGGACTTTACATACCATCTGTATCTGTATCAGCCCATATACGTCCCACTGCAGGGCACGGGCCTCCTCTACTCGCGTAAATCTAAGAAACCAATCCGTTTCATTTGTTTGTTTGGGCCTCCTCTACAATTATTAGTAGGATTGAGGGAAGTTGCGTATAGTCCACAACTCTGGCCTAGTTCATTGTAGACGAAGCCCGTGCCAGTGGGACGTATATAGGGTAACATAGACATACATTTATAATATTGTTATACTTATAAAATCATCTCTCATTATGTCCGCTCTCTCATAATTCCAGCTAAATTCTCATTTCTGTCCACAGCAAGCCCTCGCTTCACAAATATGGTGCCAAACTTCAACGTCTACATCACAGGAGACATAACTTCTGTTCACGATACTGTCAACTACGTAGCCGTTACCACTACATGCTGCCAACCAGGTGGGTACCGTTTAGATTTCTCATTCTCATCAGTTATACCGGGTATCACAAGACTGCTACCGAAAACGAAGCCGGGTGGTAGTTTTCGTGGCTACAAACACAATGCAATTAAAAATTTCGCCTAGAAACGCGACAATTTTTTTTATGATTTTTTAAATATCGTCATTTTTGGGTGGTAAATCCATAGTTTTTGCTAAAATAATAATTTAAACTCTTTTATACCTTAGAGTATTTATAAATAAAAGGGTATATACTATTATTTTAGGAAAAAATGTATTTACCACCCAAAAATGGCCATAGGAAAAAAATAACAAAAAAAAAATTGTCGCTTTTTTTTCGCAACTTTTTCTGTTGCATTGTGTCTGTAGTCGCTTAAACTACCACCCGGCTTCGTTTTCGGTAGCAGTCTTGATATACCCTGTATGATGTCCCACTGAACATAGGCCTCTCCCAAGAATCTCTACATCGATCAAGGGGTTTCTTTGAAACGATACGATCTTCGAATGTTTGGACGCCGTACGTAAAACTTCACTAATGTGCCTAGATACTCTACAAAATGTTGAATTCTTGTATCGTATGGCGTAACCATAGACTAAGTTGAAAATGATAAGTATAATAAAGAATAGAATTGATTTTTAGAAGTGGAAAACCTATATCTTATTCCGGACGTCGAACATCCGAACATCCATTTGCCACTGTTCATGACGGTTGGTATAAATCCATCAGGCAAACGGAATGCTTGTCTCGTCATTCAATGGAAGAAAAAAATACGCAATGAATGTGTGTGACTTAAATGTCAGTACATTAAACTCAAATATTAACACTTTACTATCATTAATAATAGTGCCAATCACCACGCACTAAAATGGTGAAGGAAAACATCGTGAGGAAACCTGTATACCATTGCGAGCGCCAACCAGTACTAGGCCAGCGTGGTGAACTATATCTAACCACTCTCAATCGTATTGTCGATTGTAGAGGAGGCCTGTGCCCAGCAAAGGGACGTATATGGGCTGATACAGATTAAACCTTGGCTGTTAACTATAGGTAATAAACACAAGCTGTATTCTTCTGTAATTGAAGATGCATGTATCCTTAAATATTATTTAGATTAATATAAATGTTATGTGTTGAAGATTCAAATAAATATTTTTTTTTTTATTCTGGCCCTGCATTGTGGCAGCATTGCGCCTGATGGTGAGCGCAAATGCCGCCCAGGCAGAGTATCCATTGGCATCGGACGGCAGTCCCATGCCAATAGATACAATTATGCTGGCCTGCTAAGATGCCTCTTCAAAAATAACACTATTTTTCTAGGGGGAACAGAAGATCCGCGTTGCAACCCGATATTGGTGTCTCCGTCGGATGTCCATCTCCGCAGATCTGACATCCGCTGTCTCAACCTGACTCGAGCCATCACCTACCAGCGACTAGGATGTGTCTCTGCTTCCGTCTCTCCGGAGAGGGTATGCAGACTTTATAGTAGATTGTAATATAGTTTCTGTCTATCGGCCAGTATTTGAAATTTGTAGAGCCACGCTGTTGTCAGTCATAAAATAGTATCATTTTTTTTTTGTCTCGCGGGGAAAATCCCTTTACGGACCATCCCACCGCCGAAGGAGCGGGGGTGTGTCGGACTCACCGGTGCGCCTTCCGAGCCCAGCGAGTGGATGCTGGGTCGAGTCCCTATCGTAGTCTGCGCACCGAAATATCGACTAAAAACCCCGCGTCGGCCACCATTGGTGCACTTCAGAGACGGCCCCGGGATTCCGTGCGACAGACGCGCCAGGACCGCCTATCCGTGCACTGCCGCTTAGCGACGCGGCTTTGGACGCGTTTTACGTCACGTCTCGGTGGCCGCCAAGATAGGGACGGCGACCCCATGTGGCCTCTGCGGCGCGGCGCCGGGTTAGATGTTGTCCCGGCGCCTCCTACGTCTCCTGTGGCGACGAGCGGAATCGGTCTGCTCCCGATCCCGCTCGGCGCTCTCCTTCTGCAACATGACACGTTCGCAGAAGGAGAGCATGGCCCGCCACGAACTCCGGCTGCCGACCATGGCGGCGATCACGGCCGGCAGCGAAAGGTCGTTTCCCACGACCGCGATGAGAGCGCTGCGCTCCTCGTCCCAGGCTGGGCACTCCTCCAGCGTGTGCTGGGCCGTGTCGTCGCGGCAGTTGCCACAATGGTGGCACACGGCGGACACCTCCGCTCCGGCTACGCGACACAAGGTACGCACTGAAGCAGCCGTGCCCGGTGAGCACCTGCGTCAGCCGGTATGTCGGCGCACCGTGGCGCCTGTCCAGCCAATGTTCGAGGACAGTTCGCACTGCCGCGACGGTCCTCGTACCAGCACTAGAGTTCTCCAGCCTGGAACGCCACTCCTCCACGGCGGTGCTGCGGAGGGAGGCCAACATGGCCTCGACCTCACGGATAAAAAAAAATAGTATCCTAGCCTATCTTTGGAAAATGGACCAAAAATATTTTTTTAATTCGATCCAGGAGTTCCTGAGATTAGCACAAAAAGCTCTTCGGCTTTATCCCGGGAGTGCAGGAAAATGTATAATATTTGTAAAATATCTATCCGCTTTGGAGTTATGAACATTTAAAGTTTTAAGTATTATCTCCACTTTTCATACGAAACCAATGGAATGGCTAAATAACAAAATTATAACATACGAGTATACGTATTTTTTTCATTTCGTCATTAATTAAATGGTTATCGGAATATACCTTGAAAACCATCCATCTGGGTAGGTACCACCGCAATGTCTATTTTTCCCGTGAACAACACTGCGTAAATGCACTGTTGTGTTTCGGATTGAAGGACATTGTAGCCAGAGTAACTACTGGACATATTGAGACTTAACATCTTATGTCTCAGGATGGCGAGCGCAGTGGAATGTTGCTACTGTTTATAATGAGCGGTCGTATCGCTTACCATCAGGCGAACGGCTTGCTTGTCTCGCCATTCATTACAATTAAAAAAAAACATTTTAACAGCGCTAAAACTTTCACAGATTTCGCTTTAACACTGGTTACATATTATAAGCGATGTCATGAACTCTCAGAACTTAGGCATAATATGTTAAGGGGAAGCATGTGTGATGTAAATTCTTGATTTGCCAACATCCTTGTTAATATCTTAGTAAGCTACGAAAAATTATACTTATAGAGTCGTAAAGACGATTAACTAAAATATACCGGGAATATCAAGACTGCTACCGAAAACGAAGCCGGACGGTAGTTTTAGTGATTTCAGACACAATGCAACTAAATTTTGAGCAAAAAATTATGACGTTTTTTTTGGTATTTTTTTTCTATCGTCGATTAGTATGGTAAATACGTAGTATTTCTTTAATAATAGTGTACACCCTTTTATTTTTAAAGACGCAATGGTCCACGAGGCTTTCAATTATTAATCTAGCAAAAAATATGGATTTACCATACAAGCTCTACGACATTTAAAAAATTATAAAATAAAAATGTCGCATTTCCTTGCGAAATTTTTAGTCACATTGTGTTTGTAGTCACTAAAACTACCACCCGGCTTCGTTTTCGGTAGCAGTCTTGATATACCCGGTATATCTAAAATAAATAAATACATTTATTTCTGTACTAACTCGTCAGGTAAACACAGCAGCGCCCATGCTGGAGATGTCGATACTCTACGGCCACGACGGCCGAGGCGCCGCTCAAGGCAGGGAGTACGCGGGAGGCAGGCTCAGGGCTGAGAAATTGGGGGGCAGGGAGTGGCCGCCAAGTGGGGGGCGCGTGTGTGTTGACAACCAACCGCCTTTGGAGACTAGGTGTCATGACTCGCGTGGGTATTTTTCAATTTTATTTGCGTGTATTAATGGGAGTGATTGCTATTTCAAATTAACATTAGCACCTTGTTATTTTTTAAGCCTTAGCATAAATTCCGTCCAGGCAGAGTATCAGACGGCAGTACCATGGTATTCGATACAATTATGCCGGCCTGCTAAGATGCTTCTTCACACTACGGTGAAAGAATCCAGGATTATTGGAAGGAGAAAAACCATTCCACAGCTTAATGGTGCGATAAAAAATATTATTTTGCGACATGATTTTGACCATCAAAATGTGGCTTCGCAAGTCAGAACGTGTAGGTCCTTTTAGGCAAGGAGAGGAGTTCTTCCCGGCTCTTTCTCCCACGTACTACAAATCTGTGGAATCAGTTGCCAGCGGCATCCTTCCTGGACAGATGCGACCTGGCGACCTTCAAAAAACGTGCGTATTTCCACCTCAAAGGCCGGCAACGCATCTCCATGCCCTATGGTGTTGCAGATGTCCATGGGCAGCGGTGTTCACTTACCATCAGGTTAACCGCATGCTCGTTTGCCTCCCATAATATAAAAAAAGAAGACCATTTTGAAAGAAATAACTATTCACACAATATGCTAACAAATGTTATTATCTCTTTCAGCCACGAGCGGAGCTAACTCGATCCTAGGTCTAAATGTGCTGTTCCTATGGCTATACCGGAACCACAATAGCATAGCTAGAAAGCTTGAAGCCCTGAACCCGTGCTGGGACGACGACCAGCTATTCTACACTGCCAAGGAGATCAATATCGCTTATTACTTGCAGATCATGTATTATGAAATGATGCCGCTTTTATTGGGTAAGTATTTTATCACGATTTGTTATTATTTTGATGAAAATATATAACATTTGATTTAATTCGTGTGTGAAATTCCTTCTTTCTTGAAGATTCGATCGTGGTGGCTTTGGAAATGATCAGCTTTAATGTGTCTGGCAAGATGAAAGAACCCTCAAAAGTGTCTGAAGTCCAAAGAAACTCTTTTCGATAGTTGCCTTAACAAAATATATAAAATTCAGCTTGTATACGATAACGATGGCAAAATTTCGTTTAATTAAAGTTTGTACGTATCGTTATATGTAATTCTGCCAACATTATGGTATAAAGGCTGAATTTTAATTTTTTGTAAAGCCACTATTGAAATATGTTTCCTTGGCAGGCCGACACTTTCGATAATTCTTTAAGTGTGATGCTTATGTCAGAGGCATGCGCAGACAAACTTTCAGCTTTTACAAAAATGACGAAGGTCTGGCGGCCAAGGGCTCTTTTTCTATTACGATCATTGCACAATGCCAAGAGTCACATCAACTCGTTTTATTACTCGTCCAACCATTTTCGAGAGATTTAGGAGGAGAGATACGGTGATCAAAACCACGCTCTTCACACATATTTGTTTATTTAAATCACACAAAATTTGTAATTGATAATCAAACACTCAACTGATATATTCTTTACTGACAATTCTTATTATTTACTTTCACTGATTATATAAAAACACTTGTAATATTTATAATATTTTGGAGCTGTTCACAGTTATAGTACTTCCAATAAACTTCATTTGACAGCTGCTTGCGCCCCTTTATAGTACTGAACAAAACATGACTCAGACACTTGTTTTTATTAAATTTTATAGACTACCCGCATCTTGTGCCGATACATATAGGTACATTGTATACAAGGCGGACTTAATGCTAGAGGCATTACCTACCAGTCTACCTTTGGGTGATGCAGACATGAGATGAAGTGGGCGTATAAATATTTATAAAAATGGTTGCCTGTAAAGTCGGTTTTACGGGCGAAGATTTTACGTGACAACGTCTTTTTCTCGGTAGAATATTTATTGATATGAATATAATTAAATTGCACAATAGGAACAAGGAATTGAATGAAAATAAGAATTGCACAAATTTTAACTATAGAAATATATTTTGTTTACTAAAACATTGTACATGTAATGACGAATCTAAGCACTCCATATTTTCACTACAGACACAGCTGACGATACTTTAACCACACGTGTGAACTTGTATTGTGACGCTTTCTTGTTTTTCCAACGCCAAGAACGTTCGAGAAAGACAAAGACAGAGACACAAGCATGCGCCGATTCAATGCGCCTAATTCTCTAGTGCTGCGCGCGCACCGTTACGTTACCGGGCGTTACACTTTTTCATAAGTGACTCCCAGCCGCAACCTAATTTAAGACGTTGTCACGTCAATAAGAAAAATCGTATTTTGCCTGCTCTCGATTGTCGAGCTCGTCAAGACGATTCCTCTGACTCCAAACACGGGGGGTTTACTTTAAGAAATGACGGAGTTATGCCTGGACAAATATTTTAGGGGAGAGAGGGAGGAATTTGGGGATTTGGTTGGGGCCAATCTGTAGAGCTCACCGAGCCGGTTCCAAAGATACCAAACTCGGTGGGTCTACGATCTATATTGGCCGAGATAGGATTGGGGGGGGGGGGGTGAGGTAAATTTTCGGGGTGGGGGTAAGGGAGGGGGGGGGGAGGAAGGTTTCGTGGGGAGGCTAACTTAAATTAATTTTTTGGAGGTAAAATATTTTTTTTTGGGGTGGTAATTTTTTGCGTAATTTGGGATTTCTGGCGGGGTCAATTTGTAGCCCTCACCAAGACGGTTCCGAGGATACCAAACTCGGTGGGTCTACGACCTATGTTGGCCGAGATAGGATTGGGGGGTGAGGTAAATTTTCGGGGTGGGGGTAGGGGAGGGGGGGGGGGGTAGGTTTCGTGGGGAGGCTAATAGGCACTATTTCGGAATAAGGGTGGGGGAAGGCAGGGGGGGGCTATGGGACAATTTTGGAAAAAGTGGGGTGAAACTGAAAAATAATTATCTAGTGCTGCGCGCGCACCGTTACGTTACCGGGCGTTACACTTTTTCATAAGTGACTCCCAGCCGCAACCTAATTTAAGACGTTGTCACGTCAAAAAAAGAAATAGAATATATACATACATACAAATAGCAATATACTATATCTCTGACTAACCTTTCTGAGAAAAAATCGTGATTTTTATTTCTATAATTTTAGCAACGGTATACGCGGCATAGGATTCGCAAGTTGAAGTGGCAGTGGACCGGGCACATAGCTCGCAGAACCGATGGCCGTTGGGGCCGAAAGGTTCTTGAGTGGAGGCCACGTACAGGCAAGCGAAATGTCGGACGCCCGCCTACAAGGTGGACGGACGACCTGGCTAAAGTTGCAGGAAGTCACTGGATGCATGCTGCCAACAGGTCATTGTGGAGATCCTTGGGGGAGGCCTATGTTCAGCAGTGGACTTCCTGTGGCTGATATGATCATGATGATGATTCTATCAAATCTTGCAGGTAAGGAGTTCCTCCTAAAGAACAAGGTGATATACAACACTTTAGGCCATGTGGATGACTATGATGAGAGCTTGGAGCCCAGGGTCAGCATCGAATACGTCATAGGCACCAGATGGTTCCATACATTGCAGGAGGGACGGTTGAAGTGAGTCAAACATTACTTATTTACGCTTTATATTCTGTATCAGCCCATATACGTCCCACTGCAGGACACGGGCCTCCTCTACAATAGAGAGCACGATTGAGAGTGGTTAGATATAGTCCTCCACGCTAGCTTAATGCGGGTTGGTGTATATGTGACCGTAAAATTGTATATATCGTTAGATTATAATATATCTCGCGAGATTGTGAACTGTCGAAAGATTGTGAGCAAGAACAACTGCTTGCAATTTAACGTATTATTTTTTCCGTAGATTATAATCTATCGTAGTGAAACTGTTAAACCTAACCTAACCTAACCTACGGTTCACAATCTTTCGACAGTTCACAATCTCGCGAGATAGATTATAATCTAACGGTATTCACAATTTAACGGTGACATATATACCATAAAAATTCTTGCAAATATGCAGGCTTCCTCACGATATTTTCCTTCGCCGTTTGCGTGCGTGGTAATTGATTATCAATACACACATGACTCTGAAAAGTCAGAGGTGTACCCTGCGATTCGGACCCGCGTTTGTGAATATTTTGGCATTCGCGTCTAGTCCGTTTACAAACAGGCCACCGCGCTTTTCAAAACGCAAAGGACAGGTAGTGTTCTTTAACCATTTTCAGCCATGATGATGTTTTAAAGCCATCTAACCAACTGCCTCGCGGAGGTTAATATATTTTCTATTATTTTATCTTTCTTCCTCAGTCTCTACACCCATGATGGTCGTCTCTACAACCAGCTGGCTGTGGTAGACTTCACACTACGTACTGGAGCCCTACTCGTCAATAGAACTTTGGAGGGAGTGACTCAAGGAATGTTCAGACAGCCGTGTGCAGCTGTAGACGGACTTGTTGACCCTGATGTGAGTAATTATGGGGTTTTAGTAATAATTCTATATTAAGTACACCACACAATTCTGTATTAGCCCATATACGTCCCACTGCAGGGCACGGGCCTCCCCTACAATCGACAGTATGATTGAGAGTGGTTAGGCCATATAGTCCACCATGCTGGCCTAGTGCGTGTTGGCGGACTTACATACCATAGAAAATCTTATAAATCGCTATGGTATGCAGGTTTCCTCACAATGTTTTCCTTCACCGTTTTTAGTGCGTGGTGATTGACTATCAATACACACATGACTCCGAAAAGTCAGAGGTGTGCCCTGGGATTCGAACCCGCGACCACCGTGAACATGTTGGCAGTCGCGTCTAGTCCGTTTACCAACAGGCCACCACGCACTTTTTTTTACAGAAAAACACAAAAAAAAGTACACCACACAATAACTTTATAAAATAACGCCTATTAATAGTATCAGTGAAAAATAAGCGATACGACCGTTCATGAATAGTAGCAGAACCTCCGATCACAACAAATAAGGAACAGAATCAAACAACGTCTTGAATTACAAATTAATGCTTGGTATTCTACTGCGCTCGCCATTCGGAGACTGAAGATATTAAGTCTCAATATGTCCAGGAGTTACTCTGGCTACAATGTCCTTCAATTCGAAACACAACAGGGCACTTACACTGGTGTTTGGCTTGTGAAATAGACATTGTGGTGTGACAGTGCGGTGATACCCATCCAGGCGGCCTCACACATATGAAAGACCTACCTACCTGATGAACAAGATATTTGAAGAAATCTAGTTTGTTAATCTGGTTTTAGAAGTCTGGTTTTAGTTATGATTGGTTTTAGTTAGGAGTTATATTTAATAAAGGAACGAAAGAACAATTAATTATTTTTTTCAAAAAAAAATAATTTCTGAATGTTCTGGATAAGATAAAGTCACATTTTTTTCCTATTGTTGTATCGTCATCGGTCCTAAATAAGTATGCAAAATTTCAAGTCAATCAGAAGTTTTGAAGGGGATCAAATTCTATTTAAAAATTCCGTTACATACTAACATAGTCTAAAGCTTGTTTTTTTTTTTTTTTTTTTTTATAATGGCCTGGCATAGTGGCGGCATTGCACCTGATGGAAAGTGCCAATGCCGCCCAGGCAGAGTATCCATTGGCATCGGACGGCAGTCCCATGCAAATGGAAACAATTATGCCGGCCAACAATTATTGTTAAAATAATGCTGGTGACATAATTTGCGATTTTATCGCTTTTTAAGCGACGATCCCTTACAGACAAATGGTAAGGAAAGTAAATATTCAGTTGTTGCTGACGGCGCTTATTACTTACCTATTAATAACAGGTTTTAGTTTTAGATAGATAAAGCGACTTCTGCATTTAATTTACGTAAAGGTATTGCAAAGTGGCTTTATTTGGTAAAGAGCTTGTAGGCGAATACGGAAAACCGATTGTCGGAATATCGAGTAAAAAAATGAAATCACGAGGAATTTTGTTTATACTATACATCCTACTTATATCTATACCCCAAACCCCACAGATGGGCGAGCGAGTCCTAGGTCGTCTACAACGAGCTTCAGACGTGCTAGCCAGCGACATAATGAAGGGACGTGACGCCGGCCTGCCTCCCTACAACCAGTACAGGGAGCTGTGTGGACTACCGCGCATCGAGAAGTTCAAGGATCTACTGCATTGGATGGATAGGGAGGTAAGTTATTTAATCACTGTAGGTATCTGTATCAACCCATATATGTCCCACTGCAGTACACGGGCCTACGCTACAATTGAGAGTACGATTGAGAGTGGTTAGGCCATATAGTAGTTAGTAGTAGTATTTAATCATTACATAGTACAAAACAAAGTCGCTTTCTCTGTCCCTATGTCCCTTTGTATGCTTAAATATTTAAAACTACGCAACGCATTTTGATGGTTTTTTTAATAGATAGAGTGATTCAAGAGGAAGGTTTATATGTATAATATGTACATATTATAATACAAAAATCTATTTGTACCCGGGCGAAGCTGGGCCGGGCCGTTAGTAGAATAAAAATGTGTATATAAGATAAGGCTTTTTTTGTCATGGGGAAGATATTGTGGGTTTCCCGTATTGAGTGGTGAATGCGGAATTTTTACTGGCTTAAAACCTCATCTTTGATTGGCACTTTGGAGACACTCTACTCTATTATCAGCCCATACAGAACCCAATGCAAGGCACGGGCCTCCTCTATAATGGAGAGTAGAATTGAAGGCATTTAGGCCGTATAGTCCACCACGCTGGCCTAGTACGGGTTGGTTTGTTTGTCTACGAAAAATTATAGCTTGGAAAAAAAAGAGTACGATGCGGTGACAATTGGCATTAAAGAAAAACAATTTGGCAACACTTTAAAAAAATATGTCAATGTCACGCAATCGCTATATAACACCTGGACTGTGGGAGCCACCATACGGCTACTCGGATTTCAAGCAATAAGCAACCTAATGTCATTGAAACAGGGGCTATTATTAATACGGTTCATTTCAACATTTATATTTATCTAACTACATTTATTATGTATCCTTTTGCGTGCATCTTCAATAACAGGAGAGTACGGCTTGCACGGAGTTTGTTAACAACATCAATATTATTATATTATATTAATAAAAATTCTGCATAGTAGCCTGTTGGTAAAGGGACTATCGCAGCTGCCAACATGTTCACGGTGGTTGCGGGTTTGAGTCCAAGGGCACACCTCTCACTTTTCGGTGTCATGTGTCCACTGACAGTCTATGACCACGCACTAAAACGGCGAAGGAAAACATCGTGAGGAAACCTGCATACCATAACGACTTGCAAGAATTTATATGTTATGTAAGTCCACCAACCCGCACTAGACCAGCGTGGTGGACTATATGGTCTAACCACTCTCAATCATAGTTCCGATTGTAATTAAATGAAATGAAATGAAAATAGTTATTGAATCCATAAAATGTCATACATTACATAGATTCAGTCACTTTTTTTCCACTACCTCACAGTTAACAAGGCTGTTTTTGCCAGCGAAGAATGGGCAAGAAACTCTAGCGTTGCTCTTTACAAAATAAGTTTACAATACAGTGATGATTCTGGATTTGCAATTCAGAGCAGTTCATAAATTATTTGATGTAGAGGAGGCCCGTGCCCTGCAGTGGGACGTAAATGGGCTAATACAATAAAAATCCTAGTAAGAATATGGATGTACAGTCTGCTTGATGTCTGCTGAATGAGACAATATTTATTCACAGCAAGTAGAAGCCTTCGCCCTAACCTACGAGTCTCCAGACGACATAGAGCTGTACCCGGCTATCCTGGCAGAGAAGCCCATGCCGGGAGCGGCGATAGGACCTTCGTTGGGATGTGTCATGGCCAGCCAGATGATAAGATGGCGCCGGGCTGACAGATTCTGGTATGAGAATACTGTGCACCCTGGGGCTTTTACTAGAGGTAAGGGTGTTTAATATCCTAATTATTAAAATTAATCTTAACAATATTATAAAGGTGATGAGTTTGTTTGTTTGAACGCGCTAATGTCAGGAACCGCTGGTGCGATTTGAAAAACTATTTCAGTGTTGGATAGTATATTTATCAAGGAATGTTATAGGCTATTTATCATCACGCTATGACCTGTAGGAGGGGTTTTATTTGTTTTTCGATTCGGTCGATATTCTAAATGCTTAGAGTATATAAATCTAAATGAATAGTTGGAATTGAACATTTAGACCGCCATTTTGAAACGTGTATCTGCAACTGGGCGGAGACCGGCCCGATCGCTATTTTAAATAAAATTCAAAAAGTTTTATTGACTACAAGTAAAGTGAATTGTAAAACTGGACATTGAGTGTAGATGGCGCCACTAAACATTATTATATTATACAGAGTATCGTAAAATGAGAACTGAATATGTATAGATGACGCTACTGTGCCTATTTTATGGGATCATCATCATATCAGCCACAGGAAGCCCACTGCTGAACATAGGCCTCCCCCAAGGATCTCCACAATGACCTGTTGTCGTCGGCCTGCATCCAGCGACTTCCTGCAACCTTAGTCAGATCGTCCGTCCACCTTGTAGGCGGGCGTCCGACACTTCGCTTGCCTGTACGTGGCCTCCATTCAAGAACCTTTCGGCCCCAACGGCCATCGGTTCTACGAGCTATGTGCCCGGCCCACTGCCACTTCAACTTGCCAATACTATGGGCCTGTCCTATTTTTATGGGATACAAGCGTATAAAGATTTTTAGTTTCATACTTCGTATTAAAGAGACTATCCTACTGGAGGGCAGAATTGTATTGACGGCACAAGTGCCCTCAATGCAATTCTTTTAGTTCAAAGTTAATAGCTTGGATATATTTAATTTATCTTCAACGCCTAGCGTATATAGGGAAGGCCGGGCAAAGTGAATACCCCGGGCAAAGCGAATACTCCCCACTATTCCTAAATTATTATTTTTTCATTCAACACGCCACCACTTTTACGTTTGGCCATCTTGGTTTAATACGCGGCAAACATCGAAGCGAGGGGCCGCGTCGTGTCTCATCCGCGGAGTGGAGATTTGTGTTTTCGTAAATAAAAGATTGATTTTACGCGGTAAGTACATTGATCAATTCTCCTGTATTACTAGTTTTTGATTTATAGGAATGTCTTCATTTGGTAGTATATCAAAGTAGTTTTTTATTGTATATTTAACAGAAAGTCAGAATTATTATTTCTGTATAAATAGTGTTAACCTCAAAACTGACCTAGTCGGGCAAAGTGAATAGGGCAAAGTGGATATGGTCCACTTTGCCCTATTCACTTTACCTGCTATTTCTCATTGGTGACTTATTATCTAAACATGTCTTTTATTTGTTTCAGATGGTGAATAAATAAAAAAAAATATCTAAGCAGGAGCAGGAACGTGGGATGAAAATGCTATGGAAACGGCTATTAATTTGTGCAGAGTTGGAGAATCAATAAAAAGCACAGCTAAAACGTATGGTTTGGCTTATGCGACCTTGTATAGGCAAACCTTGTATACGATTTTTTTTTTCAGTTTATCTAAGTTATTTTTATGTTTTCAGAGATTGAATATGGGTATTCACTTTGCCCAAGTACTGTATCCGCTTTACCCGGGGTACCGGGCAAAGCGAATAAATTCGTACTTTTTTAAATTTTAATTGTAGTTGATTATTGTTTAAATATTAATGGTAACTGATGTCCGTATTTGTACGAGCAATAAATAAAGACTGATTTCTGATAATTATTTTGTTTTGTATTATATACCTTTTCTACTATAACCTTAAATACCTTAAGGTATCCACTTTGCCCGGCCTTCCCCTAACAAATAATATTTGATAGAAGTAGTTCGAATTCAATTGTTGTGTAATCTCACGCGCCGCGCCATCGAAAGATATACTGCCGTATTCATAATCTGTTTGTAATCTCAATTTCCGTTTTGTCTTTTTCGCTCAAACTAGGTACAACACATTCAATAAATGAAATAGGTTTAATGTCTGTGTATAATATAGTCTGGAATGTAAACCATTAAACATTGAAGTGAAATTATGTATATTTTCCAGAACAACTACTGGAGATAAGAAAGATAACGCTATCGAGAATTATATGCGATCACGCTGAAGAAGTTGACAAGATACAACCGAACGCTTTCCTTCTAGCAGGACATGGGTAAGCCATGACATTTTACAGACATAGAAATCACAAGGTGATCGACATAGCCCAGTGGATCAGTAAGTTGAAGTGGCAGTGAGCTGGTCACATTTGTCGGAGATCCGACAACCGTTGGGGTAGACGTGTTCTCGAGTGGAGACCGCGCCTCGGCAAGCGTAGTGTAGGACGCCCTCCGACGAGGTGGAGTGATGATATCTGGAAGATGGCTGGTAGCGGTTATAGACGTTGGGCTGAAGATCGAGCCCAGTGGCGTGCCATAGGAGAGGCCTATGTCCAGCAGTGGACGCGAATAGGCTGATGATGATGATGAAATCACAAAGGCTATTTATCCAGCATGCATCGGTAGCGCAGCTGTACCACAGTGTGATTGTAAAGCTGTGGTCTCGGGTTTGAATCCCGGGGGATTACTCCATCAAAATGATACGAACTTCGAATGTTCGGATGTTCGACGTCCGGAGTAAGATATAACATTTCCACTTTTAAAAATCAATACTATTCCCTATTATACTTATAATTTTTTCCGCTTGTAGTCCATGGTTGCGACGTACGATAGAGGAATCCAACATTTTGTGGAGTATCTAGGCACATTAGTGAAGTTTTACGTACGGCGTCCGAACATTCGAAGTTTGTATCGTTTTTATAGAGAAACCCCCTCGGTTCATGCACAGTAATATTGGATTATTCTATTCTATACCAGCCCGAATTCAGGAATTTGTATCCGATATGACGATAGGCTCGCCCTCTATCACATCGTGGTATAGAACACTCAAGAAAAAATATGGGCTTCCTGCTACCACCTCTGTCTACCCATTCTGGGAAAAGGGCGTGAAACTATGTATGTATGTTAATATATAACGGTTTGTTGCAGTAACAAGATGGTGAAATGTAAGACTATACCGTCACCGAACCTCGAAGCGTGGTGGGACCCTACCTGTGGCACAAATACACCAAAACCCAAAGCTCGTAAACCAAAGAAGAAGCCGGAGACAACATACGACGACCTTCTCTCTTGGTTGATCGGCATTTAATAATGCCTTCACTGTGGAAAAATGTAAAGACTTGTATTTAAATGTGGACTATTACAGTGGCTGCGAATAAGATGTCCACGGCGCACATAAACAGATTATATCAAGACTGTTACTGAAAACGAAGTCAAGTGGTTTTAGTGGCTACAAACACAACAATCTATAGATTTCGCAAAATAAAAGTGACGTTTTTTTTTCAAACGTCGTATATGGTGCGGTAAATTCATATTTTTTTCTTAAATAATAGTGCACACAATTCATTTTTAAAGACGCTATGGCACGGAAGGGTTAAAATTATAATTTTAGCAAAGCTATAAATTTACCTTTCAATCACGATGGTATTTAAAAAATCATAAGAATTTTTGCACATTGATGTATTATATTAGAGCGAACATCGAGAATAAAATTTCTGCGTATTGTGCGTGCACAAGGGTACACGATGAAGCGAGAGGGAAGATATGTTACTTCGTATGCGTGACAGAGTCATAAATAGAATGTACCCTTCATTTTGTTTGCAGTGTCACCTCTATATAGTATATTATCTTAATGCTGTTGCAAAAATTTTAGGTGCATTGTGTTTGTAGTCACTAACACTACCATTCGGCTTCGTTTTCGGTAACAGTCTTGATAGTTGAGTCTTGAGTCGTTGTATGTATAGGTAATATTTTGGAAGCCCTCGGTGTAATCATCACCATCATCATCTCAGCCACAGGAATTCCATGCTGAACATAGGCCTCCCCCAAGGATCTCCACAATGACTTGTTGGAAGCGGCCTGCACCCAGCGACTTCTTGCAACTTTATCCCTCGATGTAACCTATGATAATATTGATATCATCAAGAAATAGCAATGTACGATTTTTATTAGAACAGCTTTGTAGGACACGTAATGTATCCAACAGATTTCGTGTCCTTTAAGGAAATACATTGATAAATTGCGCCTATAAGGACAAACAATTTTGTAAAGCTTATTTTGATTACTTGTATTCATAATAATAAATTATTTATTAAAAATGTTGTATATTTAATTTCATTCCTTTACAGTTAATTTATTTGTTTAGTGATGAGTATTTACAGAACTGTATCCATTGACTACAGGGCGAAGAACGCGTAAAGTGTTCCGACGTAAGTGGTACGACGCTCCACTACATCTAAAGCGGAGCATTACTAAAATTAATCGTTGCTAACAAAGGTTTTAAAAAAGACTTACATAAATTATTGAGACAGAAAGTTCAACAAAATGAAGATACTAATTCTTATCATTGATAAGACAAAATATATTACATTATGTGAGTTTAATATTTACTTTAGCTGGATTTATACGGTTATCTCTCTGATACTTCGATTGTACTGAAGGGCCTATCTTAAATTTTTTGGTCGACAGACACAGGGCAGTCTACAGGGCTCAAACCTCTCTACAATCGAGAGTAAGATTGGGAGTGGTTTGGCCATATAATCCACCACGCTGATCTGTGCGGGTTGGCGGACTTTTCAATGGAAATGTAAATGTAAAGGTTTACAATAATCTGCTTAAAATGTTGTCAAGTACGTATAGTACATTAAATGTTTTCAAAATACTTTAATACAATTGAGGTATTATACTAGAGCAGACATCCGGAACAAAATCTCTGCGTATTGTGTGCATGGATTGTGCGTGCACACGGGAACCCAGTGAAGCGAGAGCGAAGATAATGTTACTGCGTAGGTGTGACAGAGACAGAAATAGAAGGAGCGGTACGGTACCGTTCATTTTGATACAAACATTTTGTTTGTAGTGTCCCCTCTAGTATACTATCTCAATGTTTAATTCTGTAATTTTAAAAATTCATTTTTTATTTAGACTGCCTTGGTGGCGTAGTTGTACTAGAGTACGGTTACAAAGCTGAGGTCTCGGGTTCCAGTCCCGGGTTGGTCAAAGTGATATTGGATTTTTCTATTCATTATCAGCCCAGAGTCAGAAATTTGTGCCCGATATGGCGATAGGCTCGCCACCTATCACATCGTGGGACGGAACATACAAGGCGAAATGTGGGTGTCCTGGCACCTCTGTCTACCCCTTCTGGGAAAAAGGCGTGAGTTTATGTATGTATGTACATTTTTTACTATATAGGCGTGCGGCGGAATTTAAAAATAAAACAAAAACAATTAAACATAGAGATATTAGAACTTAGAACTATTTGTTTGAAATATGTATTTCTAATGTAAAAAATAGTTTATACTCGTAATCTAATAGTATTAACTAATAATATGATCATTAAAATAAAATCTGAAGAGAGACAAACTGTTCTAAATAAATTAATAACAACGCCTTCGGACACCAAAAGATCGTAGACGATCTATAATTATATTTTATTTGCGAGCAACGGCCATTAATATTTTTTAATTTTTGCTATGGCAACTCAGTTCGGTTAATTTGACACGCCTTGTTGAGTGTGTTCTCGATTTTTTATTGAATTGAAGTGCATTTTCAAGTGATTTTGTGCCGTGAATTAGTGAAATTGACTTTAGTAATTGCTAATTTACGTGAAATACACATAGTTCGCCTATAAAACAGGATAAGAAGCCGTGAAAATCAGGTAAAAGTGCATCTTTGTATGTTGACAATGTATTGGCCTACAAAATTAAGTAGCATTCATTAATGAATGAATTGCAGTGTTTCGTGCAACATTATAATTTAGTCGCATTATAGTTTAAACTAATATGTTGTATGTTTATTATTTTTCGCTATAGTAAAGTTTATGTTAACTCAAGGCCTAAGTAAGACAGAAACTTAATTATTCACACGTTTAGTTCAGTATTTCTTTATCGAATGACACAGATTTCTTATAAATACTTGATGTGTGAGTCATCTTTGAAAGGAAAAGGTACGTCCTAGCTAGATAAATAGTTACCAAGCACTTGTGTATCGTTAACAATTTGTAATTAAGTAGGTAGACAAAAGTAAATAGTTTTTAAGTTAATTTTTGTCGCAAATATTAAAGTTTTTGTGTAGAAATATGCGATGTTCAAAGATTAATAAAAAGTAAAAATATGTCGTTGTTTTATTCGTAAATATCATAGAAGTCATTGGTTCTACGGAATATTAGTGATAAATACATCCAACAGTGAAAGTTTAACTTGATTTCACATTAATATTTACGCCTAGTGTTGCGTATCAGAAACTACGAGACATCAAACACAACTCATACGACAGTCGAAACAATATATTCGTAATGCCCACATTTGTCATAATTGAACATATATCCTTGAGTTTCATGGCCATTATTAATTAAGCAACAGAGGCTGTCAAAATATGTTCTGCGTCCCAACCCATATACATACCACTGGTGGGCATTCGCCTCTTCTACAATCGAAAGTACGATTGAGATGGGCTAGGCCATATAGTCCACCACGCTGACCTTGTGCGGATTGGTGGACTTTACATACCACTGAAATTCAAACAAAAAGTTATGATATCCTGATTTCAACATAATGTCTTCCTTCACCATTATAGTGTATATAAAAAAAGTGAAAAAGGTTTTATAGTTTATGATGTATGACACAAGAATTGGATGAAACTTGTGGTAGGTTGTGTGGGTAGGTACCATTGCAATGTTGTATTTGTCTCACCAAACAGCAGTGTAAATGCACTATTGTGTTCCTGTTTGAAGGACATCGTAGCCCGAGTAACTACTGGACATATTGAGACTTTACATCTTATGTCTCAGGATGGCAAATGCAGTAGAATGCTAAGCATTGTTTTATACTTCATGGTGTTTGGTTTTGCTATTGTCCATGGTTGTACTTATCATCAGTCAAATGGCATTGAAATTTAGCCATTCATTGCAATAAAAAATGTTAGTTGGTCCCACACTGTGTGATTGTTGAATGTATCCATTTAATCTAATTGACTAGGTATTATCCTTCTGTCATAATAAGTATTAAGTATTAAAGAATATGGAAGAAAGAAAGAAAGAAAATTATTTATTTGTAAAAAGTAGCAGTAACAAAATCAAAATATTATAGTATAATACAAATAGTGCTCGAAATTTTTTTTTTTTTTCACAAGTCAAATTCTTACATATGGAATTTGACTTGTGAAATCAGTATGATAAAAAAAATATTTTTGTCTGATTAAGTTACATCATTTCAAGATGCAATACTTTGCAAGTGTAATGTTTGTTATTCTTTATTTCATTGTATGGTGAGACATGAATGCCATTTGCCTGGTGGTAAAGCTGTATGACCGTTTAGACAGTACAAAACCCAAACAGCTCCATGAATGAAAGAGCAATGCTTGGCATTGCACTGCGCTTGCCATCCTGATACATAATATGTTAATTTTAAATATGTCCAGTAGTAAATCTGGCTACAATATCCTTCAAACCGAAACACGACAGTGTGTTTACTCTGCTGTTGGGGATATAGATGTTGCGATTGTACCTGCCAAGGTAGCCATAGGTAGGTGTCATATATGAGAGACCTACCATCAGTAAAAAATGGTGAAAATGGGCATAGAAACAATTGAATTGTGCATATTATCTAATAATCTAAATCTAATAATAATCAAAGGCACACCGCACAGGCAATCTGCTGCTAAACAGGGTACCCATCTTAGCAATTTAATTAAAAAATTACATACACATTGAATTGATAATCTCATTTTTTGAAGTTGATTCATAAGTAAATACACCCAACAAACACATACACAGTCCTGACCCCACACTAAGATTGAGTCTAAGGAAGCTGAAATCCAACACTTACAATGAAAAGTAGCCAAATCCAAACTTTAATGTCGTTTTTCTAATTAAATACACTGTAAAGTTTCATTTACATATTGAAATTCTCATCTCAAACATTAAAACTGATAGTTTTAAGGCACTTCCAGCTTAATAACAGCCATGAGAAACGCTAGGCAAAAAATGTACAATTTCTTGATTTGTACAAAAGTGGATTTGGCTAGTATTGAAAATTACCTCCTGATATAAACTATGCAAGTTGTAACCGCATTCAATCGGTGTTACTCTTAAGTTATTTCATGTATATTTTATTAGTTCTAAGTTATATTGTAATTCCTTGGGGGAGGCCTGTGTCCAGCAGTGGACTTCCTGTGGCTGGATGATGATGATAATAATATTGTAACAATCACTGGCTGTCCTAAGTAAATATCAATATCTATTCCAGGCACCATGGCGACGCTGACCGACCAGTACGGTACCACTGGCACGTTGACTCTCAAGTGGGACCCGCGCAACCTGGAGATACGCACCATGTCGGTGGAGAGAACCCTGGAGCCCCTGGTGCTTCAGGTCACCACCCTGGTCAATAACAAAGACAGGGACGCTAAGAAGAAACGACGTGAGTATCAATGTTTATTGTAATACTAGCGGCCCGGCCCAGCTTCGCCCGGGTGCATATAGATTTCTCTACAATAATATGCGCGTATTATACACATAAACCTTCCTCTTGAATCACTCTATCTATTAAAAAAAAAAAACTGCATCAAAATCCGTTGCGTAGTTTTAAAGATTTAAGCATACAAAGGGACATAGGGACAGAGAAAGCTACTTTGTTTTATACTATGTAGTGATTTGAGTTATAAAAAAAGGTAAAAGAGTATGATGCTGTCACAATTATAATTGTTCTGTACTATCTGATGGTAAGCTATATGACCGTTCATGAACAGTAGCAAAACCTAACAACACCTTGAATAACAAAACAATATGCTTGGCATTCCACCACGCTCGCCATCCTGAGACATAAGATGTTAAGTCTCAATATGTCCAGTATTTATTCTGGCTACAATGTCCTTCAATCCGAAACACAATGGTGCATTTAAACTGCTGTTTGGTAGGAGAAATAGACATTGTGGTGGTACCTACCCAGATGGCCTCTCACATATGAGAGACCTACCACCAGTAGACTTCAGTAGACTTTCTGCAATACTCCTATAATTATAATTTTTACTGGTAGTAGGTCTCTCATGTGTGAGAGGCCATGAATGTCTATTTCTCCCGTCAAATACCAGTGTTAATACACTGTTGTATTTCAGTTTAAAGGACATTGTAGCCAGAGTAACTACTGGACATATCAAGACTCAACAGCCTCCGTGGCGCAGTTGGTTAGACGCCGCCTGTGAAACGAGAGGCCGCGGGTTCGATCCCCGCACCGAGAGCAATGTTTGTAAATGTTAAATATTTCTTTCGCGCCTGGGTGTTTGTGAGATCGAAACTCTGTCGTAGTTCTTGATACCCACGATACACGATCTTAGTGTGGGGTCACGACTATGTATGTGCCTGTTGGGTGTTATTTATTTATTTATTCAACATCTTATGTCTCAGGATGGCGAGTGCCAAGCATTGCTTTGTAATTCAAGGTGTTGTTTGGTTTTGCTACTGTTCATGAGCGGTAATATCGCTTACCATCAAGCGAACGGAATGCTCGTCTCGACATTCACAGCAATAAAAAAAAAAAAAATTGGTCCAGCCATTTGTGTGTGAATAAGTAACAAACGCCTTTATAATATTATAATACAGTGAGACCTGGTTAAGTGGGACCTGGATAAGTGATAAACTTCTTTTATTGAGAGTTGATGATTTATTTATTTATTTATATTTGCTTTATTGTACACCGAAATGAAAGACGTGTACAAATACTTAAAACAAGTAGACATGGTTACAATAGGCGGCCTTATCGCTAGCTGCGATCTCTTTTAGACAACCTTTATATACCTTTACTTTTATATTATATATATAGGAGTTTAGTAGCATTAATTCTTCTTTGTCTTTCAAGCTGGCAAGTCAAAGCGTGCCAGTGCTCTAGTGGCGACAGTGGAGCGAGCCACGGAGATATTCATCGAGCGAGGCCAGACCATCGCGTATGAGAACCCGGAGATCACGCAGCAGATGCTGACTGCTGTCGAGGAAGTTAGGAAGGCTGGTGAGTTCATTTCTATCTGTATCAGTACTCTTTAACTTTTTACGACTGGTTTCTATAATCTATCTGTCTTTAACAAGAGACTTCATTAGGTATTTCGGTGCATTTGTGTTTCGGTAAAACAAGGTAGTTAAGAGCGGTAATTGTATTGTATTAATTAATAAATTACATTGCTGCATAAGTGAGCATTTGAGTTAAATTGCTGTCTCAGTATGTTAAATCTCCTGCTGTTTATCCAAGAGCGACAATTCCATTGTATCAATTATCAAATTAAATTACATTGCTGCATCAAGTGATTTAATTGTATTAACTATCAATTGTAGTTACATTGCTGCATCAGTATGTGTATATCCTCCCGCTATTTAAATCTAGGAGCGGGAATTCCATCGCATTAAATACTAGTTTAAGTTACATTACCAGCTCACTACTCACAACCGCTCCACCACCTCCCCACAGGAGCGGCGATGAGTGTCGCAGCACGCGAATTCTCCGAAGAGCCGTGCGCGTCCGCGGCACGTGGTGGCATGGTGAGGGCGGCCAGGGCTCTCCTATCAGCAGTCACGAGGCTGCTCATACTCGCCGACATGGTGGACGTGCACCTGCTGCTGTCCAAACTGAACACTGTATGTATGAGACGACACATACATGCTCTCTCTCATTAAATATAGGTGGCTTTATTCACAGACAGTTTTAAAACATTACGTTTTTGTTGGGAGAAACGCAGACATGCGCCGCGCCTAGCATTTTTAATACCAATAAAACCTTTGAATGAAACTTATGCGCACTGGCGCGTCTAAATTGACAGCTTCTTTCTACAAATTAATAATTTTATTGTGTGTTTCATTTTTTTCAATACTGCGTCGCGGATACGATTAGCTTGGGTATGGAAACTTTCATACCCAGCTCGAAAATACCCGCAGGGCGTCGCAGCCGGCCTATACAATAGTGCCTGTGCTGTTGCTGCGCGCCTAAAGCAGTTCGCATACACGGTGTGGCAAGACGCAAGGAGGCGTCGGGATCCAAATTCAAAGGAGGAGAAACGGAAATTCAACGCCGCCTCTAGATCCAACAAGAGAGCCTTAGCTAAGGCCAAGGCGGAGCACATCCGCAGAATTGGGCGAGCGACTCCAGAGCTATCCCTCTGGGAGTCGTGCTTTTTGGTCGCTCGCTAAGGCTGTGGAGGGTAATTTCTGCCTGTCCAGTCTCCCACCACTGCGCAAGTCCGATAACAGTTTGGCCCACAGTGCAAAGGAGAAGGCCGATCTCTTGGCCCAATTCTTTGCCTCGAACTCGACTTTGGATGACGGGGGGCGCCACACCGCCGAACATCCCGCGTTGTGAGAGCCTCCTATCTGACATAAAAATCACCCAGCGTGCTGTCAGACGGGAGCTCAAGCTTCTAGACGTCCATAAGTCGAGTGGGCCAGACGGTATCCCCGCAGTGGTTCTTAAAACGTGCGCCCCTGAGTTGACACCCGTGCTCACGCGCCTTTACCGTCTTTCCTATAAAGCCAACCGGGTTCCGGCTTCGTGGAAGGTCGCCAATGTACACCCTGTCCCCAAAAAGGGTGACCGTTCGGACCCTTCGAGTTACAGGCCGATTGCTGTCACATCCCTACTCTCCAAGGTCTTGGAGCGAGTTATCAACACTCAGCTCCTGAGGTATCTTGAGGATCGCCAGTTGATTAGTGACCGCCAGTACGGTTTCCGTCACGGTCGGTCGGCTGGTGACCTTCTTGTGTACCTCACGCACCGTTGGGCGGAAGCTTTGGAGAGTGGGGGTGAGGCGATTGCGGTCGGCCTTGACATTGCGAAGGCGTTCGACCGAGTGTGGCATCGCGCCCTTCTGGCGAAGCTACCTGCGTATGGAATTCCTGAGGGGCTCTGCAAATGGATCGCCAGCTTTTTGGATGGTCGGAGCATAAAAGTCGTAGTGGACGGCTGTTGCTCCGAGACCAAGACCATTAATGCTGGTGTTCCACAAGGCTCGGTGCTATCGCCGACACTCTTTATCCTGCATATCAATGACATGTTGTCTATTGATGGCATGCATTGCTATGCAGATGATAGTACGAGTGACGCGCGGTACATCGGCCAACGGAGCCACTCTCGGGATTCCATTATGGAAAGACGGAGTCAACTTGTGTCTGAAGTCGAGAGCTCTCTGGGGCGGGCCTCCGAATGGGGTGAATTGAACCTAGTTCAATTTAACCCTTCGAAGACACAAGTTTGCGTGTTCACTGCGAAGAAGGACCCCTTTGTCATGGCGCCGCAATTCCAAGGAGTTACTCTCCAAGGATCCGAGAGTATTGGAATCCTTGGCATCGAAATATCAAGCAAGGTCGAGTTTAGGAGTCATTTGGAGGACAAGCCAAACTGGCGAGCAAGAAGTTGGGAATCCTGAACAGAGCCAAGCGGTACTTTACGTCGGGTCATAGATTGACACTTTACAAAGCGCAAATCCGGCCCCACGTGGAGTACTGCTCCCACCTCTGGGCAGGTGCCCCAAAATACCAGCTCGACCCACTTGACTCCTTGCAGCGACGAGCTTGTCGAATTGTCAATGATCCCGATCTCACGGACAAATTGGAACCGTTAGGACTGCGGAGAGACTTCGGATCTCTCTGTGTGTTCTATCGTTTGTTCCATGGGGAGTGCTCCGAAGAGTTGTTTGAGATGGTACCACCGTCGCCTATGTACCATCGCACCACACGTTTCCGCAGTAGAGTTCATTCCCACCACCTGGAGGCGTACCGCTCCCGAACGGTACGTTTCCAGCGTTCTTTTCTACCACGTACGTGCAAGCTCTGGAATGAACTCCCTGCATCGGTGTTTCCTCAGCGCTATGACCTGTCCTTCTTCAAACGAGGTTTAAGGAGAGTACTATCCTTGAGGTAGGCAGCGACTTTGTTGTGCTGGTCCCCTGGCACTACGGAGGTCCATGAGCAGCGGTAGCCGCTTACCATCAGGCGGGCCGCTAGCTCGTCTGCCTACTAGGCAATAAAAAAAAAAAAAAAAAAAAAAGTCTAAATAAACCGTTTTCTATATTTCAGTCTTGATCTTGTTCATTTTCCTCAGTTTTGTGTAGTCTTTCTTATACACACACAGGTTTTTTGTCTAAGATAATATTTAGTTCAGTCTATTAACTTACACAGTATGTATACTCTCTGTCATACACATCATCACTCATCAAAATGAAGTCTGTATATACCCTGTAATATAAACACTCATAAACAGACTTTTTTAAGACTATTAAATTAATATAATTAATATATCCATTGAAGCTACTATTATTTATCAGGTGGAGAGCGACCTGGACAAGTTGAAGTGTGCCTCCTCTCAGTCCGAAGTGATGGAGCTGGCGCGACAGTTCGGTGTCTCGGCCAATGAGTTGTCTGCCGCCGCCGGGAAGAGGCAGAAGGAACTCAAGGTGACTATCTATATTTATTGTATTGTATCAGCCCATATACATCTAGCAGACAGTGGAACGAATATAAGCTGATACGGTACAGTAAAACAAAACAAAAAAGTGCGTGGTGGCCTGTTGGACGGACTAGACGCGACTGCCAACATGTTCACGGTGTTCGCGGGTTCGAATCCCAGGGCACACCGCTGACTTTTCCGAGTCATGTGTGTATGTGTGTATGATAGTCAATCACCACTCGATAAAACGATGAAGGAAAACATCGTGAGGAAACCTGCATACCATAGCGATTTATAAGAATTTCTATGTTATGTAAGTCCGCCAACCATCACCAGGCCAGCGTGGTGGACTATATGGCCTAAGCACTCTCAATCGTCTCTCGATTGTAGAGGAGGCCCCTGCAGTGGGACGTATATGGGCTGATATAGATAAATAAATGAGTAAAAAAAATATGCTGACTACAAGCCCCAACCAATACACACAGGGTATCTCAAGACTGCTACCGAAAACGAAGCCGGGTGGTAGTATTAGTGACTACAAACACAATGCAACTTATTTATAATGATAATTTTGTTCTCAGGAGCCCCGTATGAAGGACGAGTTGGCTGCAGCGAGGGCTGTTCTCAAGAAACATTCCACCATGCTGCTCACTGCTTCAAAGGTTAGTTGTTAGTATAATGTCGTCTGTCTGGTCATGTTTTAAATGGTTTCATAATATTGTTTATTTGTAATAGGGAATATGCATGCCATTTTTTACTGCTGTAGCAATGTAATTTAAATTGATAATGAATACAGTGTATAGGGAAAAGGCATGGCATTTTTTAAAATCGATTCTGTACGATGTTATTATAGGAAAAAAATAAAAGTAATTGAAAATATGAACCAAAAAAAAAAAACTTTAAAATAACAAAATCACGAAATATTACAAGGAAAGGGGGAGGGTGTCTAGTAAGAGATCACGTGTAGTTTTTTTTTGATACATAATTTGTGATTAAAATGCTACATAATATATTTTTCGTATTTTTGTACGATTCTTTTATATACAGCGTGATATTGACATCTGGTATTTAATTTAAACCACATGCTCCTAACCATCCCAGGTAACATTGTACCAAGTTTGAACAAAAACTGCCTGATAGTTTTGTCAAAAATCGCAATTTTAGGTTTCAAGACTATTGATCAACCCCTATAGATACCTGAAATGAAGTTTAGCTAAGCGGTATAAAAACTCGTATCTAAATGGGATGTCCAAAAATAGTAACAACTAAAATCACAATTTTTCCAAAAAATCTTCTCATATTTTATTCAAATTATGTAAAAGGCATCTGGGGTGTCATGTGTCAATATCCCCCTGTATATCCTGATACTTAATTCCAGAAAAGGGATTTTACTTTATACCCGTATTTAAAGATATTGTATTGTATTATATTGTATTATTCTAAGTCATTGAGATATTAGTTGGTGGCTTTTCTACCTATTCTGAATTATTGTATTACATAAAATTTTACAATTGGAGTTTTATGTGCATGCTGTGTTTGCCTGTAATTGTTCGTTGCAATAATTTTATTTCTGTGCTGTTATTTTAATTATACAGGGTATATCAAGACTGCTACCGAAAACGAAGCTGGGTGGTAGTTTAAGCGACTTCAGACACAATGCAACAGAAAAAGTTGCAAAAAAAAGCGACAATTTTTTTTTGTTATTTTTTTCCTATGGCCATATTTGGTGGTAAATACATTTTTTCCTAAAATAATAGTATATACCCTTTTATTTATAAATACTCTAAGGTATAAAAGAGTTTAAATTATTATTTTAGCAAAAACTATGGATTTACCACCCAAAAATGACGATATTTAAAAAATCATAAAAAAAAATTGTCGCGTTTCTAGGCGAAATTTTTAATTGCATTGTGTTTGTAGCCACTAAAACTACCACCCGGCTTCGTTTTCGGTAGCAGTCTTGAGATACCCGGTATGTATTGTTGTAAACAAACGTTGGTAGACCCAATAAAGAGAAAAACAAAATCGATTTTTTAAGATTATTCAAATGTATTGGAAATACACGTGATGTAAGATGAGGGGAAGGGGAGGCGGGGCGGGAGCTTATTCTTATATCTCTCCACATATAATTAAAGGGGAGACATAAAATGCTAAAAACAAGACGACGTGATTAATGGACGGCCCCTATGGGATACAGGCGTGACGATTATGTATGTATGTTACACATACTAAGTATAAAAATAGAAAATTTTTTGCATATTGAGATTAAGTTTTATGTGTATTGACTTGTTATAGGAGTTCTTCAATTGCTTATGTGACCAATAAATACTTTTCATTCCATTTCATTTACATGTATATACATGGTGATATTGACACATGTTACTTAAATTAACCCACATGTTTCTCATCACCCCAGGTGACATTGTATATTTGAAAGGAATATGAGAAGATTTGTTTGTCATAAATCGTGATTTTCGTTTTCACGATTTTTGGACTTCCCATGTAGATAAGAGTATTTTTCCGCTTAGATGAACCTCAGTTCGGTTGAGGAACTTATCTGAACTAAAAATAACTCAGTATCTATAGGGGTTTATCAAAAGCCTTGAAACCTAAAATCGTGATTTTTGACAAAACTATCCGGCAGTTTTTATCCAAACTTGGTACAATGTTATCTGGGATGATTAGGAGCATCTGGTTTAAATTAAATACCATATGTCAATATCACCCTGTGTATGTGTGTATACACACGCAGGTGTACGTGCGTCACCCTGAACTGGCGGCGGCGAAGGCGAACCGCGACTACGTGCTGCGCGCCGTGTGCACCGCCGTCGACGCCATCGCGGGCGTCGCGCGCGGCCGGACCAGCAGCAGCGGTGAGGGGACACTGTACTGCGCTGTAATGTACTGTACTGTACTGTACTGTACTGTACTGTACTAAAGTGTACTGTACTACACTATACTGTACTGAACTAGGCCAGCGTGTTCGACTATAATATGGTCTAATCACACTCAATCGTACTCTCGATTGTAGAGGAGGCCCGTGTCCTGCAGTGAGACGTGTATGGGCTAATACATAATAGATACAGATAATGCACTATAGTATGCTATGGTGTATTGTACTGTACTGTACTGTGCTGTACTATACTACTGTATTTCAATCATACTATTTTTGTTTACCTCTTTCATCCCACTACTGAGCAAAGGTCTGCTCCATGTCTCTCCACAATTCGTGGTCTAAGGAAATTTCATACCACATGGACTCGAAAGCACCCAGGTCGTCTTGTCAGCGTTTTTTAGGTTTGCCGCGGCGTCGTCGACCATTTGGCATTCATTGCCGATATTTACCTAGCGATCTAGATGCATTCAAGTCATATGACCCGCCATGGCATTATTCAAACTTATTTAATTTAATTTTTTATTTTATTAATTTACAATTTAAATTCTATATATTTTTAACATTTTTGTACGGGCTGTGACGATACCCGTACAGCTTGGATTGATAGTAAAAGTCCGGCGTGGAAATAAATGTTTATTTGGTAGAGAATTATAAATGATAAAATGATAGAACGATATGAGCACGGGCTACCGATTGCTATGTTCTGTATTTGCGTACTGTCGATTGTTATAAAATTATGCATGGTAGCGTAAAATGCTGACAAAACAATATTGTACGTGCTAGCCCGTACAATTTTATTTTATTTATTTTATATATGCAGGGTAAGTCAAAACTGCAATTGAAAACGAATCCATGAATGAATTATTTTTTAGTTCATTGTCTTTAATCACTTAAACTACCCCCGGCTTCGTTTTCGGTAACAGTTTTGATATACCCGGTATATACACTATGATTAAAAATATATTAATATATTTATCTAGTGACATATACCACCACTTCGCTTAGAAGACGATCTTCCAGAAATGTTCAGTGTTATTGTATTGTTGTAGCAGTAGTCTGCTAGTCATACCAAATGCCCAATAACCCTTCCGATTTGATTGTCCGACAACACGTTTAAAATTATTTTGAAAAGAGCAACGCTAGAGTTTCTTGCCTGTTCTTCTCTGGCCAAAATAGCCTTGTTAACTGGGTGGTAGTGGAAATTAAATTATAGGATAAAAAAAAACGGTTTTATAAAAGATCCAACTAAAAAGTAAAAAATATTGAAATAAAACTATTATTTACGGATTTTATCACGGATTTGGCTTAATTTTGACATATTTGACTTCCCGACGTTTCGATTACTTTACAGCTTTCGTGGTCACGGGGCGGACTGAGGTATTAGTCATCCGCTCAGTGACTGTTACTGTTGTCTTATCAAAGAAAGACAGTTGCTTCATTTCATTTCATCTCTCATCCAAGCATTGTGGAACATAGATCAGCGATATTCTGTCGAGAAACGACGACAAATGTTCAAACATCGCACGGAAAACTGTACGAATATAAAAAAGAAGGGAAAAAAAGGGGGTTAAAAGAGGAAAGGCATATACGGCGTCCGGCAATCTATAAAAGGTTGTAAAGACTAGTAGGCCACCTACCAAGTATTCCATTGCTAAATGCACTGTTGTGTTCCGGTATGAAGGTCATTGTAGCCAGAGTTACTACTGGACATAATGAGACTCCCTTATTCATAAAAAACCGCTTATCAGCCACATAAACAGAGATAAAACGTTCATCAAGTTTTTCTATTCTTAATGGTCTAACTAATATTGCCACTTCATAGAAAAAAAAATGATTTCATTTTTTTGACAGTAATATCAAACGTCCACCGACATCCGCCATTTTTCGCTTAGAATTTGCTTGAACAAGGGTCTTAGCATTTTAAAGTTAATGAGTTGTTAAATAGTTGATTAGCAAGTTTTGACGTCAATAATAACGTTTTTGTGTCAGTTCATATTTACAGCATTTGAAAACTACGTCAAGTCCTTATGAATAAGGGGGTCGACAGCTTGTGTCAGGATGGCGAGCGCAGTGGACTGCTAAGTATTGCTTAGTAATTAATGGTGTTTGGTTTTACTACAGTTCATGAGCGGTCGTATCGCTTACCATCAGGCGAATGATCAATCCGTCTCGCCATTTATTGCAATAGAATAAAACAAAGTTAAAATATAATTGTATTTAAATGAATGAATCAATAATTTTTAAATGTAGAATAAGTACTATGTATTGACTTGTCATAAACGCTATTTAATTGGCTACATGATCAATATACCAATTTCATTTCAATTTAATTTCATTTAATTTCATTGTTGACAGGATCTAACAGACCGGTGGAAGGCCCAGGAGAGTTAGCTCAAGCTCTCGACGATTTTGATGTGAGTTGAAATTACATCATCAAACATTGATAGAAAACGAAGGATAGGCCTTTCAGTACTTTTGGATTTTCAAAAGAGAAGACAAATAAATAAATATAAAATTAACTTCATTTAATAGATTTAGTCTTAGTGGTGATAAGTATTTTATTATAATTTTATGAAACTTTCTGTCATGATATAAGCAAGTATTTTCAAATTCTTTGCGAGTACTGTCACCCGGTTTCGTTTTCGAATACTGCCTGCACCCTGAAACGTAAATTACCATAGAGTAGTAATTAATACTTTAAATACAAATAAGAAATTAAATAAATAAAAAATCCAGAAATTAATATAAACAACACTAAGTATTGAAAATATTTTGTATATAGAGATTAAGTTTTATGTATTTTCTTGTCATAAAAGCTCTTTACTTGCTTGCATCACCAATAAACACATTAATTTTCATTTCATTATAATTTCTATTGTCTTCCTTCAGGAGCGTATGGTGATGGAGCCGCTTGCCTATTCCGAGCTCCGAACCCGGCCCTCGCTGGAGGAACGCCTCGAGTCCATCATCTCGGGCGCCGCGCTCATGGCTGACAGCTCTTGTACCAGGTATACTGATCAATAATCATCTTCACTTATTATCATATTCATCGTCATACTCAATGTCATACTCGTCGTCATATTTGACGTGATAGATACTCATTAAATTCGACGTCATGCTCGTCATTTTCGACGTCATACTTGTCATACTCGACATACTCGACGTAATGCTCGTCATATTCGCCGTAATACTCATCGTCATAAACAACGTCATATTTCAATTCATACATAACGTCATACTTGATGTTATATTCGACGTCATATTCATCATACGTCATACACGTCGTCATACTCGTCATCATACTTGATGTCATACTCGTCAAATTCAACGTCATGCCCCTCGTACTCGTCGTCATACTTGACGTTATACTCATCGTCATACTCGTCATACTCGTAGTCATACCGGACACTAAAACTACCAACCGTTCATGATTTTGATAGCAGTCTGGATATAACCCTGTATGCTGTATGTATGTATGTATGTTGTTTCAGGGACGAGCGTCGTGAACGCATAGTGTCGGAATGTAACGCCGTGAGACAAGCGCTGCAAGACTTATTGCACGAGTACATAAACAACGTGAGTATCACTTGTACTAACCTGTGAAGTCATTAGTTTTAAACCGATAAATCGTGTTGAATCGTCATAAGAAGACATATGTATACTTTTTCTGATTAATTTGAAAATATATTTAATTAAAATTATAACTTGGTTATTTATGGGCTTGTACCATCTTACAACCAGCTAAGATCGCGCATGACATAATATTTTTATTTGAAACGACTCTTTAGATTTACGCGAATGTTACACATTGAAATAAGACAATTATTGAATCGGCTCCGTGACCACGAAAGCTGTAAAGTAATCGAAACTTCGGGAAGTTAAAACAATGTAAAAATTAAACCAAATCCACGTTACCACTATGAAATCCGTAAATAATAGTTTTATTTGACAATATATTGTTTGTATTACCGTGCGGTTAAGTTGGAGCATTCTTTGCTTCTGTTCATGAGCGGTTGTATCGCTTACCATCAAGCGAACGACTTACTTGTCTAGCCATTCCATGAAAAAATAAGCGATAAATGAGTTATTATTTTATTTTATTTCTTTGTATATCCAGGCTGGTAAGTCGGAGCAGTCAGCGGGTCTGGAGCGCGCCATCGAGAACATGTGCCGCAAGACCAGGGATCTGCGCAGGCAACTACGCAAGGCCGTCGTCGATCATGTGTCCGACAGGTAAGGTTACGTACAGTCCGCGACAAAACTCGTTGAACACAATCAAAACGCCAAAAGTCATGCACACATGAAGCAACAGAAGAATTGACCAGGGTCGGCGACAAAAATTCGTGAACACCATAACGTTCCAAAAGTTTCTGAACAACAAAAGCAACAAAATTCCTAAAAACGCAAATGGTACATAAGTAACTGAACATTTCTTTCTTTCTTTATTAACAACACAATATGGACAACCAATAGTTGCTACATTATTGCTTATGTTAAAGATAAAGTTTAACTATAGTAATAATTAAACGCGCAACATTTTAAGGTGTCACAGCATGCACAGAATTTAAGTAACATGGGCATTATTTGTAAAAGCTAGACTACTAAGATATTTGCATTATATAAACAAAACAATATATTGAGTAAGATGATAAAATAAAAAGAGAGACAAAAAGAGCATACATAAAAGAAAAATTAAAAACAAAGACCAAATAAACATATTTAAAAATTAAAAAATAAAACATTTTAACGGCTTATGATATTAGAATGTACTACATTATTATAACTGTAAATTCACTGAGGCTGTAAATCGTTTCTTATTGTATTTTATTTCGTATCTTATTAGCTGGGCTGGGTACTGGGCGGCCCGCCTTCAATATGTTACGCATATATTTTGATTTGTTGGCTAGTCAAGTCATTAAGCAAATTAATCAACATGCACGAGCTCCATGAAATAATATTATTTTTTTTGCTTTGGAGTGGTATTTATAATTTTATTATTTTTTTGGTTTTAGTGGATTTTTGTTTGAAGTCGGTTTATTTTTCTCCCCCCCCCCATCCCTTCGCGCCTACCTCTTTTTCCCTCAACCACTGTAGCCTAGCTTTATACTGAACCCAATGCAAAAAGAACCGTTGAAATCCTATTAAATTTTGTCATAAGCTGCTCTAGATATTAGAATTTACTTGTATTTTATTTTTTTTAATGTTATCACCCCCCCCCCCCCCTTCACCCCACCCCTTTTCCCCTCTTTCACTGTAACTTAACTTTTCTAATGAACGTAATGCAAAAAGAACCATTGCAATTCTCCTTAATATTAAGGAGTTCCCCTCTCCAGGTCCGAAGATATTCATCAGATCTTCACCATATTTTTATGGGACCAAACGACAAGCACCAGCTTTCAATCAAAGAAAGAATGATCGAAATAGGTCCACACAGTACAGAGAAACGAGGTAACAAACATAAAAAAAGCAACATACAGTCGAAATGAGAACCTCCTCCTTTTTTTGAAGTCGGTTACAATTGCCGTAGGTATGTTCATCTACCTCTGTTGCTTTGTTATGCATTCATTGTAAAATGTTATTTCACAGTTAATTTTTTAATATTTATTTTGTATTGCGCACGCCCACCAACTTCGATATGAGCAAGTTAGCTGTTACTGTCTGGCGAATTTCCGTGACAACTCATAACTATATTCAATGTAGTTTCTCAAAATATTCATAACTAGCGGCCCGGCCCAGCTTTGCCCTGGTAAAAATAGATTTCTGTACAATAATATGTACGTATTAAACCTATAAACCTTTCTCTTGAATCACTCTATCTATTAAAAAATACCGCATCAAAATCCGTTGCGTAGTTTTAAAGATTTAAGCATACAAAGGGACATAGGGACAGAGAAAGCGACTTTGTTTTATACTATGTAGTGATGCCACAACGCGTGTTTATATCAGCGGAGACAAAAAAAATATTAGTCAGAATGGAAAATACTTTTTAAAAAGTTTCTAAGTATGACCATTCATAGTACCAGGTAACAAATATACAACCCGATATCGATACTGCTTAAAATTAATTATATTTATTATGGTGTGCACATGTGTACGCATACGAACACAAGTACATGCGTATTTGTGTACGCAAACACACGCACTCATGCAAAACATGTGCGTATAGTTGTACGTACTGTATGTGATTTTTTATGGCACGAGTGGCGAGACGAGGCACGTTCACGACGTGCCGTCGCCTGATGGTAAGCGAAGACGACCGCTCATGAACAGTGGCAAAACCAAACACCATGAATTACAGAGCAATGCTTGGCATTCCACACGCTCGCCATGCTGAGACATATGATGTAAAGTTTCCATATGTCTAGTAGTTACTCTGACTGCAATGCCGTTCGATCCGAAACACGACAGTGCAATTGCTACTCTCACATATGAGAGACCTAGTGGTACCCACCGCAATGTCAATTTCAGCCTAACAGCAATGCAAATGCCCTGTTATGGTTCCGATCGACAGGACATTGTAGCTAGAGTAACTACTGGACATATTGGATATATGGACTGGACATAAGGTCGGTAGGTTTCTCACTTTGATGAGATCTACCACCAGTAAATTGTATAGTAATAACCACTGGCTGTCCTAAATAGAATAGACAATCAGATGTATGGATGATTGTCCCTCAGTTTCCTGGAGACCACGTCCCGCTGCTAGTGTTGATGGAGGCGGCTCGCAACGGCAACGAGAAGGAGGTCGAGGAGTACCGCGCTCGTGTTCACCGAACACGCCAACAAACTCGTAGAGGTGCGTACACTAGTGTTGGATTAAATAGCAATAGCAAATAGCGTTGTGCTACGGCCTGATGACCGCAGCGCAACATAATTGCTGAGTGATCACCTACTTGTCACAGCCACGACGTGCGAACTTCTTCTTTATTTCTTATTGTTTTATTTTTTTATATATAGACCTCTGTATATCTGTTTTTGTACGTAGTTTTAATGCTCGTGGCAAACAAAACTATTTTTTCTTCTTCTTCTTCTTTCAAATAGTAATAGCAAATAGCAAAAGCAAATAGCTATAGCAAACAGCATGTGAAGTCGATAATAACATTTCACAAATTATACTGCGGCTGCAGGAAAATGGAGCATTTGCTAAGTTGATTGTTGTGATACAATGCTGTGTTGTCATTCCAATGACGATTCAACCGTGGGGATGTGACTTATTTTTGGCATTGATTTTATTCTATAGTACATAAAGATGAACACGAAAAAAAATATTTTTTCTGAAAAGGAATAAATTAAATTAATAAATATTTAAACGTAAATAGTTTCGAAACTTCCAATAAAACAGTTCTACCTTTCACGTGACTTTTTTGACGCTTTTCCTCCCATAAATTATATTTTAGTCACACAAAGTTCCGTTCTTTCCTCCCCACTCTGAGACATAAAATGTTAAGTCCCAACATGTATAGTACTTTGACTATAACATACTTCAAACCCTAACACAACAGCGTATTTAAACGTGTGTCTCACATATGACAGACCTACCAGTAAAATATATAAAATACTAGCGGCCCGCCCAGCTTCGCCCGGGTGCATATAGATTTCTCTACAATAATATGCACGTATTATACACATAAACCTTCCTCTTGAATCACTATCTATTAAAAAAAACCGCATCAAAGTCCGTTGCGTAGTTTTAAAGATTTAAGCATACAAAGGGACATAGGGACAGAGAAAGCGACTTTGTTTTATACTATGTAGTGATAAATATATTGTTTTTATCCCACAGGTGGCCAACCTGGTATGTTCTATGTCGAACAATGAAGACGGCGTGAAGATGGTCCGTCACGCCGCCGAGCAGATCGAAGCTCTGTGTCCTCAGGTATGTGCTTTACGTACTACAATGTCGTATGTATGTATATATGAATATATTATATTACGTATAAGTATTTATTAAGTGCGTGGTGGCCTGTTGGTAAACGGACTAGACGCGACTGACAACACGTTCACGGTGGTCGTGGGTTCGAATCCCAGGGCACCTCTGACTTTTCTGGAGTTATGTGTGTATTGATAGTCAAACACGACGCACTATAACGGTGAAGAAAACATCGTGATGAAACCTGACATTTATTAAATATTGTATGGTATGTAAATCCGCCAACCCGCATTAGACCAACGTGGTGGACTATACAGGGTATCTCAAGACTGCTACCGAAAACGAAGCCGGGTGGTAGTTTTAGTGACTACAAACACAATGCAACTAAAAATTTCGCAAAGAAACGCGACAATTATTTTTATGATTTTTTAAATATCGTCATTTTTGACCGACTTCAAAAGAAGAGGTAATCAATTCGACTGAATTTTTTTTTGTATGTTTGTTACGCGATTACGCCCGCAATTGTGAACCGATTTTGAAAATTTCTTTTTTGTTGGAAAGCATGATATACAGGGTTGGTCCCATATAAAATTGGTGAAGACCTGATGAATATCTTAGGATCATCATCATCATCATCAGACCAGAACTCCTCAAAATTAAACGGTCCAGCATTAATTCTTTTTGCGTTAGATTAAGTATGAGTATATTATTACAAAAGGTGGGTATATTATTAAAAATGGGAAAAGGGTGGGGATGGGGGGTGAGGGGGGTAGAAAATAGGTACAATTGTTAATACTCAATATCTCCGGCAATTCTTAACCGACTTAAAAATAACTTTTTTGTCAAAGAGTATATGATAGGTTAGATCAAAAAAAATATTGTGAAGACCTGATGAATATCTTTGGACCTGAAGGGCAGAACTCCTCAAAATTGAACAGTACAGCAATAATTCTTTTTACATTAGGTTCAGTATACGTTTATTACTACTACAAGGGGGGAGGGGATGGAAAGGGGCGTGGGAAGGGGGGGGGGGAATATATACAAAGATAAATACTAAATATCTGCGACAATAAATAAATGATTTAAATAACTTTCTTCGGAACGAATTATACAATCGAAACGAATTAAAACAATACGAAAAAAATCGAAACAAATTAAATTTAAGTGTGCCTTCAAAATATTACGTATTTAAGATTTGTTGGCTAGACTAGTCAATAAGAAAATTAATCAATGTGTACTACTACTACTAGCACAATGAAATATATATTATTTATTACTTTGAAGTGCACATTGAAGTCGGTCTTTTAATTTTTAATTAAATTATTTTATTGGATGGTAAATTCATAGTTTTGCTAAAATAATAATTTAAAGTGGTTTATTCTTAGATTATTTATAATAAAAGGGTATACACTATTATTTAGGAAAAAACGTATTTAACACTCAATATGGTCATAGGAAAAAAATAACAAAAAAAAAATTCGTTTTTTTTTGCAACTTTTTCTGTTGCACTGTGTCTGAAGTCGCTTAAACTAGCACCCGGCTTCGTTTTCGGTAGCAGTCTTGATATACCCGGTATACTGTGGTCAGGTGATGAACGCGGCGCGCGTGGTGGCGGCGCGGCCGCGCTCGCGCGTGGCGCAGGACAACCTCGCGGCGTTCGCGCGCGCGTGGGAGGCGGCCGTGCGCCTGCTCACCGACGCCGTGGACGACATCACCACCATCGACGACTTCCTCGCTGTCAGCGGTAACTATATACCTGTCTCGCTCGCGCGCTGCGTGCCTGTGTGTGTCTGTCTCTGTCTAATTGACGCTTAAGGTCTACGGACGCGCATCGAAGGCAAGAGTGGTATGTGCACTTATGATATTGTTCATGGTCGTTTGACACCATCGACGACTTCCTCGCTGTCAGCGGTGTGTGTATAACTGACTATCTCACACGCTGCATGGCCGTGTATGTCTGTCTCTTTTTAAACAGACCGGTTTTTGGACGCTCTTGAAAGACATGAATGGTATGTGCACTTACGATTGTGTTCGTGGTTATGTTTTCGCAGAAATATTTGTGCGAGCCACAAATATTTCTTTCGGGTCTGGGTGTTTGTGAGAGCGAAAAGTCTCTCGTAGTTCCTGATACTGTTTTATATTGATGTACATGTGGGTAGCACAGATATACGTAGATGTGGGAACCATCTTTGAATGTGACAGATTGCGATTACATGAGTGTGCTATTAACCGGCCTTTCATTCACACCTGTCCTATACGCAACAGATGCCCACTGTTGTGTATTGATATATTCGTACTCTTTGAATCTCTCGTCTTGAACTTTACACAACGCTAATCAAGGATGAATAAGAACAGATGTAGATGTTGATGACAGAAACGGTGTGAAGACGTGGTGTATAGCAAACGAGCTGATAAACATTAATAATTGTATTCTACTACAATATTACACATATTAACCAAAATAGTGACTATTACACCCACGACGCAAGACGATGTTAGTGTGGAATCAGGACTATGTATGTGACTGTTAGGTGTATTTATTTATTTTTGTCCTCAGAGAACCACATCTTAGAGGATGTGAACAAGTGTGTAGTGGCTTTGCAAGAGGGGGATGCTGACTCTTTGGAGAGGACCGCCGGGGCTATCAGAGGACGGGCGAAGAGGTAACATATTCAATATATGTGTAATTTACGTGCGGGTGTTATTAAAATTAAGTTACATAGTTAAAATCAGCTTGTTAAAAGTAAAATTTTCCAGGGGTTGGCAACTTTTTTATTTGAAAGAGTGAAATATAACAATTTATAAAATTTCAATGTTTTCAAATAGCCAATTTTTTCTGATAACTGTGACGACGCCTATCGCTGTTCCCCCCTTAAAATAGATTGTTCTAATCTCCCCTTTACAAGGTTTGTTATGAACAAATTATTAGTATTAAAATATATCCAAAGCTTAAAACTATACTAATCATTGTATACAGGGTATATCAAGACTGCTACCGAAAACGAAGCCGGGTGGTAGTTTAAGTGACTTCAGACACAATGCAACAGAAAAAATTGCAAAAAAGAGCGACAATTTTTTTTGTTAGTTTTTTCCTATGACCATATTTGGGTGGTAAATGTATTTTTTTCCTAAAATAATAGTGTATACCCTTTTATTTATAAGTAATCTAAGATATAAAAGAGTTTAAATTATTATTTAATAAAAACTATGGATTTAACACCCAAAAATGACGATATTTAAAAAATCATAAAAACTAATTGTCGCGTTTCTTTGCGAAATTTTTAGTTGCAATGTGTTTGTAGTCACTAAAACTACCACCTGGCTTCGTTTTCGGTAGCAGTCTTGAGATACCCGGTATGTAATAGACATGTTTATTCTTACATTCCATCCCTTATTTAATAATAATTTATCTCCCTACAGGGTGTGTTCGGTGGTGACTCAAGAGATGGACAACTACGAGCCCTGTATATACACAAAGCGAGTGTTGGAAGCTGTCACTGTGTTGCGAGATCAGGGTGAGTGCATTATTATGTATCACTACATAGTATAAAACAAAGTCGCTTTCTCTGTCCCTATGTATGTTTAAATCTTTAAAACTACGCAACGGATTTTGATGCGTTTTTTTTAATAGATAGAGTGATTCAAGAGGAAGGTTTATATGTATAATACGTACATATTATTGTACAGAAATGTTGTACCCTGGCGAAGCTGGGTCGGGCCGCTAGTTTATTTATAATTCACAAAACCGATGTACAATCTACCAACCAGCATTAGGCCAACGTGGTGGACTATATGGCCTAACCCCTTTCAATCGTACTCTCGATTGTAGAGGAGTCACGTGCAGTGGGACGTACATGGGCTGATACAGATACAGAATCTAGCAAGTTAAAAAAAAAACTTATATGAATATTTTTCTAGCACAAAATTACAGTTTTACCTATTGGTAAAATTGATTTTATTTCGTTTACTCTCAACAGAATGAAAACAAATAAATATTCTCATAAAATCAAACAATTAAAATCAAAAAGTTGTATGAAAAATGTTAGATGATAAATCAGGTGGTTAGGCGCTGCCTTTTTGAACTTTGTGCGGCACACAAATATTTGTTTCGGGTCTGGGTGTTTGTGAGATCGAAAACTCTCGTAGTTCCTGATACCTACAACAAGACTCGATCTTCGTGTGGGGTCAGGACTATGTATGTGACTGTTGGGTGTATTTAGAATTTAATTAGTTACTGTACTGCTTTTTTTTTAATATTGCGCTGACATAATTAAGATTGCGCTGCACTTTCGTTTTGCGATAACTGACAAGTCCGCCAATATTTCCAAATGTATTTATTTATTGGTAGGTCTCTCATATGTGAGGTTCTCTGTTAAGTTCCACCGCAATGTCTATTTCTCCCACCAAACAGCAGTGTAAATGCACTATTGTCTGTCGGTTTGCAGGACATTGTCAATGCAATAAAAAAATTATATAGCCTATCAAATAAAACCTAGTTTCAAACAGCTTTAGTAAATAAAACAATAAATATTTACAACATTTTATTAAACACATTTTATATTTTATAATACACTACACATTAGATTAGGCTTAATAGTAAAATCACTTCTTCTCTGGCGGTGGGGGATGAGCGCGGATGTATTCCAGTGCGTCCAGGATCGCCTTGGGGATAGGAGGGGGGGTTGGGAGGTGGGAACCCTGAAAATATAGGAAATTAGTCTTTGTAGTGTTAGAGTAGTGTAGGGGTAATGTAGTCTAATGGCTACAGGTAGTGTAGTAAATTTAAAGTGTTGGAACTAGGAGACTGGAGACTGTCCCGCCCTCACACCCACCACTGCAACTCCTGTCTCGCAGGATCAACAGTGGCACGCAATGTAATGACACCGAGCATTGAAGCGAGCCGAGTCTCCGGGAATGTCTAACTTGTCTTTTTTGCCATACCTATTACTGGAATCAAGTGTAACAGCTCACATAATAGGTCCCATTTAAATATAATAATGATTTGATCCGTGGTGCTTTACAGCTGGCTTCTCCGGCTGTAAAAGTCTTTTTGCGAGGTTATTTACCTCTTTATTTCGTTGTTTTGTCACCCGCTTTGCACGGAGGGAAGTGGACAATAATTTATTTCCAACTCCTCCTATTAATTTAACTTTCTGATTGATTTCGTTGCGGGTTTAAGTGTTGGAACTACTTTGTAGTCCAGTGAACACAGTATGATTTACGAGTAAGGTTAGTCACGACATTGTTCAAAGAAAACTAGTACAAGGACAATATCCTATCTGCTGAATTATATTTTATTCTCCAAAGTGTCATGGATGCCCCTTTACCAATTCATTGTCCCCCTGACTCCATTCTCATGAACCATTCAATTCTTGTTTATGTTTTTTTTTTTTCGTTTTTCTCTTGGTTTCTCTTGTTTTTGAAACCGAAAAAGTCTAGCAGCTCCTTATACACGGCACTAGACTCGATCTCAGTGTGGGGTCAAGACCATGTATAGAGGAAGAGTATTTATTTATTTAAATTTATTATATATTTATTATCCGCTCAAAACGATTTTGAGTGGAATTTAATAGCGCTATACTACATGTATAAATATCAGTCAAAGGGTGGAAAGGAAATTCCTCAGTTTTTCAAGTTCAAGCGTTCCCCCTAGACATTATTTAATCTAAGGTCGAGGCCTATGTTCAGCAGTGGACTTTTGGTTGAATAGTGAGAGAGAGAGAGAGTTACAGTCTTTCAATATAATCTATCTATCTTTAACAAGAGATTTCATTAGATAATTCGGTGCATTGTATGTTTCCTTCAACAAAGATGGATAGATATAATTAATATGGTGCATATGTTTATAGATATCTTACCTAGGTAAGATAAATATATATATATGTCTATATTTGTTTCATGAAGCGTAGAATTGTACCGACATAGTCATGGTAGATATTTTAACTCCTCATTAAATATACAGGGTATATCAAGACTGCTACCGAAAACGAAGCCGGGTGGTAGTTTAAGCGACTTCAGACACAATGCAACAGAAAATGTTGCAAAAAAAAAGCGACAATTTTTTTTTGTTATTTTTTCCTATGGCCATATTTGGGTGGTAAATACATTTTTTCCTAAAATAATAGTATATACCCTTTTATTTATAAATACTCTAAGGTATAAAAGAGTTTAAATTATTATTTTAGCAAAAACTATGGATTTACCACCCAAAAATGACGATATTTTAAAAATCATAAAAAAAAATTGTCGCGTTTCTAGGCGAAATTTTTAATTGCATTGTGTTTGTAGCCACTAAAACTACCACCCGGCTTCGTTTTCGGTAGCAGTCTTGAGATACCCGGTAGATAGGACTAGCTGTGCCCGCGACTTCGTCTGCGTGGAATGTAACAAAAAAGTTAATTAGTTTTTTTTTGGTTTTTGCATTTTTATTTTAATTATCGACCTTTGTAACGAAACCATACCGCGATTTAATTCTACGGTGGCGCCATCTCTTAGCGAGCGGCGGTAAACTCCCGTTACACATTTATTTTCAGTTTTTTGTATTAGCTTTATTGAAAAATTTCTTTATACCGGGTATCTCAAGACTGCTACCGAAAACGAAGCTGGGTGGTAGTTTTAGTGACTACAAACACAATGAACTAAAAATTTCGCAAAGAAACGCGACAATTATTTTTTATGATTTTTTAAACGTCGTCATTTTTGGGTGGTAATTCCATAGTTTTTGCTAAAGTAATAATTTAAACACTTTTATACATCAGATTAGTTATAAATAAAAGGGTATACACTATTATTTTAGGAAAAAAAGTATTTACCACCCAAATATGGCCATAGGAAAAAAAAACAAAAAAAAATTGTCGCTTTTTTTGCAACTTTTTCTGTTGGATTGTGTCTGAAGTAGCTTAAACTACCACCCGGCTTCGTTTTCGGTAGCAGTCTTGATATACCCTGTATACAATATTTTGTAAATGTGATATTGATTCGTTGGTGGGAGAAGTGGTTAGGTAGTTTTACTGGTGGTAGGTCTCTCATATGTGAGAGGCCATCTGGGTAGGTACCACCGCAATGTCTTATTTCTCCCGTGAAACAACACTGCTTAAATGCACTGTTGTGTTTCGGATTGAAGGACATTGTAGCCAGAGCAACTACTGGACATATTGAGACTTAACATCTTATGTCTCAGGATGGCGAGCGCAGTGGAATGTTACTACTGTTGATGAGCGGTCGTATCGCTTAACATCAGGCGAACGGCTTGCTCGTCTCGCCATTCAATGCAATAAAAAAAAAAAAAGTGGTGGGAGGCGCCCGACGTGACAGCCCAGTGGTGGCATGCGCGTGCGCTGCGCGCGGGCATTGCAACATTACTTTATTTTTCTAAAATAAACCCTAAGCTACTCCTTGTTATATCAGCTACCTGACAAAAAAAGTCCCGTCAAAATCGGTCCAGCCATTTCAGAGATTAGCCGGAACAAACAGACAGACAGACAGACAAAAATCGTATCGTGTATATAACGATATGTAGTAGTACATTTTTTTTTATTTTCACTCTTAAAACAGACACTTCAATTTTATTTATACAGGGTATATCAAGACTGCTACCGAAAACGAAGCCGGGTGGTAGTTTAAGCGACTTCAGACACAATGCAACAGAAAAAGTTGCAAAAAAAAGCGTCAATTTTTATTTTTTTATTCTTTTCCTATGGCCATATTTGGGTGGTAAATACATTTTTTCCTAAAATAATAGTATATACCCTTTTATTTATAAATACTCTAAGGTATAAAAGAGTTTAAATTATTATTTTAGCAAAAACTATGGATTTACCACCCAAAAATGACGATATTTAAAAAATCATAAAAAAAAAATTGTCGCGTTTCTAGGCGAAATTTTTAATTGCATTGTGTTTGTAGCCACTAAAACTACCACCCGGCTTCGTTTTCGGTAGCAGTCTTGAGATACCCTGTATGTATAGATATAGAGAGCGGCCGTAAGTAATGTTATATTTACCTGTGGCTGGTATCCATTCTCGTCAGCTACATACGAGAATTGTACCACTTCTCCGTCTGGGGCGGTCCATTGAGCATCTCCTTGGACCACTTGCGCGGCGTTTTCCTGAAAAGGAATACATACGTTTATATGCAGATACAACACTTTTGAACGGAAAACTAGTTGATGAAAGTAAAATAAAAATACAATCTTTAAAATATCATTATTTTGACAGCCTCCGTGATACAGAAGTATTGACGCCGCGTGTGAAACGACAGGCCGCGGGTTCGATCCCCGCACCGAGAGAAATGTTTGTGCGGCCCACAAATATTTCTTCCGCGTCTGGGTGTTTGTGAGTAGCGAAAAGTCTCTCGTAGTTCCTGATACACGACACAAGACTCGATCTTAGTGTGGGGTCAGGACTATGTATTTGACTGATAGTATCCGTAAATAATTAATAGTTTTATTTCAATGTGTAACATTCGCGTAAATCTAAGAAACCATTATAGGTTTTGCTCTATTATTAAAGTTTAAGGTTTATATTGGAGTATATGACAAAAACTAAAAAAATAATAAGTGACATTGGTAATATGGCGTTTAATTTTTGGATATTTCTAATGGTTGGAATCATGGATTATTAAAGATATAGTGCCAGATTGAGCGAGTATTGAATCGGGAGAGAATATATTATGTACGGTATGTGTCGCGGAGGGGAACTGGAAATGATTTGTAAAAGAGAATAAACCATGTTGACTGTATTGGAATAATAAATTGTGAAAAGTACAAGAAGACTTTTAGTGGAGTAATTCCTTCAAGTGAGCCCCTTATAAATGTGATAATTGAACTCACGCTCTGAGGGTTGGTCAAAGCGCCCCTGGCACTCGCGGAGATTCCGTTGTCCGTCTCGAAACCCCACTGGTACTGGCCCTCCACTCCGACGTCCAGGGTTTGACTCCTGATCTGGGCGGTTTGATCCTTGCCCACCACGTGGGACACGTCGGCCGCGGCGACGCCCAGAAGGGCTGTTAGGAGTAGAAGTTTCTGGGGAGAGAAAAAATAAATTAGCTTTAGGTGTATGTAAAATGCAAATAAAATTATTATTCTTTCTTTTTTGATATAAATATATGGATCTCTATTGATATAAATATTTGGACAGGGCGGAAAGCGCGTAAAGTGTTCCTCTGTTAGTGGTGCGCGCTCCAGTACATCTCTAGTGGAGCGTTACTGACATTACTCGTCGCTCGCAACGATTTTGAAAATGCTTGCTTTTATTCTATCCTTCCCCAACACCTTATGCTTAAAAGAAAAAAAAATGGGGATAAATATAATTTTAACCTTTATAATACTAGTAGGAAAAGTAGGATAAGCCAACGATTGTAATATAAGAAGTAAAGAATACAAACAAAGTTTTTTTTACTCAAGCGAACCCAGGTGAGATGACGAGTAAAGATGTAAATAAGATAGTTTAATGAACTTGGTGATAAATTAAGTTTCGTAACATATTGAACACTGTCGCGTGTTAATGAATAATATTACTAATGACTTATTGCACGAGAGAGCGAGTGGATTCATAAGAGGTAGCGTTTTTTTTTTATTGCAGTGAATGGCGAGACGATCATGCCGTTCGCCTGATGGTAAGCGATACGACCGCTCATAAACAGTAGCAACATTCCACTGCGCTCGCCATCCTGAGACATAAGATGTTAAGTCTCGATATGTCCAGTAGTTACTCTGGCTACAATGTCCTTCAATCCGAAACACACAGCGCATTTAAGCAGTGTTGTTTCACGGGAGAAATAGACATTGCGGTGGTACCTACCCAGATGGCCTCTCACATATGAGGGACCTACCACCAGTAAAAGCGTTTTGGCAGTTTCTGTGCCACGGAAGCTATCATTACGTTTTGGCAGTAAAGATTATACACTAGTTCCCGACATACATAAACTCGCGCGTTTTTCCCAAAAGGCTAAGGCATAGATGCTATAAGGACACCCATTTTTCGCCTTGCGTATTTCGTCTCATGATGTGATTGGGAGCGAGCCTAGCGCCATATCAGGCACATTTTTTTTTAAATTATAAGTTCTCAATATGTCTAGTAGTTACTCTGGTCACAACGTCCTTCAAACAACACAACATATTACTGTCTGGCGGGAGCAATAGATATTGTGGTCTTACCTATCCAGGCGGCCTCTCACATATGAGAGACCTTCCATCAGTATAAAAGAATCGTTATAAAAATATATTTGTTACGAAACTTTGATAGTGGTAATTTGAAAGGCACTGCTAGCGCTTGTTAATAGATATTATTATAACATTGATAGCGTGAATAAGAATTGATTTAGATTTATCGCGCGACGCACACGCAAAATGCGTTGCAACAGTTATGGCGGTCAGACCCGGAAAGAAGTGCGTAGCGCGTTGACAATACTGGCCGCATCTTAAAATGTGTTCGGAAATAGTACAGATACACTCACGTTTCAGTTCTGAAATACATTAAATTTAATTTTGCAGGCTTGTGCTGGAGTACGGTACAATATTAATAATTTGAAACAACCAAAATCGCTGTACGCTCCGCTCGACAATATACTCTATGTGCAATCTATTAACATATTCGCAATTTACCAACAAAATTAACGGATGATCTTTACATAGTAAATGTCAGAAAGTACTAGACTTTGTGATGTTTAACATATATTGACAGCCTCCGTGGCGCAGTTGGTTAGACACTGATTGTGAAACATCATTCCATAAGCTCGATGAAAAAATAAATAACACCCAACAGTCACATACATAGTCCTGACTCCTGACCCCACATTAAGATGGAGTATTGTGTATCAGAAACTACGAGAGACTTTTCGCTCTCACAAACAACCAAAACTAATATTTGTGGGCCGCACTAACATTTCTCTAGGTGCGGGGATCGAACCCGCGTCCTCTCGTTTCACAAGCGGCATGTAACCACTTGCTCCACAGAGGCTGTCGATCCCTGCACATAACAAATGTTTTGTTATCCACAGGTATTTCTTATGAGTCTCGGTATTTTTTTACATCGAAAATATCGTTTCTAATATAAGGCACGAGACTGTTAGGGGATGTGACTCTATAGTCTATAGCATACTACAACATAACCCGTTAAGTCACTACATAGTATAAAACAAAGTCGCTTTCTCTGTCCCTATGTCCCTTTGTATGCTTAAATCTTTAAAACTACGCAACGGATTTTGATGCGATTTTTTTAATAGATAGAGTGATTCAAGAGGAAGGTTTATATGTATAATACGTACATATTATTGTACAGAAATCTATTTGTACCCGGATGAAGCTGGGCCGGGCCGCTAGTAGAGTATATAATTGTTGGGTGTTTATACATAATGTATCGGCCAGAATACAAAGGGCGTCTGATGTAATGTACACATAACCTTTAAACTATTGTACATAAATGTCATAGTAAAATGTTGTAAGTGGCCGTATGCAGATACGACATTTTGCATACGCTTTGGAAATATATACGTTGTGTGGTTTTGCAAGGTGGGAGTGGGTTTATTGGTTTTGTTTATAGATTGTGAAAATGTAGTGGGTTCGATTCGGTATATTTAGTAAGAAGACTACCAAAAATTAAATAAATGTAATTTAGTAATTATATTTTGTGACCGACTGCTTCGGTGGCGTAGTCGTACTAGGGTACGGTTACAAAGCTGAGGTCTCGGGTTCGGATCCCGGTTTGGGCAAAGTGATATTGGATTTTTTCATTCACTATTAGCCCATAGTCAATAATTTATGTCCGATATGGCGATTGGCTCGCCACCTGTCACATCGTGGGACGGAACATACAAGGCGAAATGTGGGTGTCCTGGCACCTCTGCCTACCCCTTCTGGAATATAGGCGTGATTTTATGTATGTATGTGATTCAGTCAAGTATCTCGCATGCAGAACCTCAAGTATTCGGTTAATATCTTCACGAGGATCATTGATTTAAAACTAAGGATAGACACTTCAGTACATTAGGGGTTTCAAAAAGATGACCGTGAAATATGCGCTAAAATAAATAGTAAATTAACTTTATAGGTTTTGTCTAAACGGGGATAAAAATATTATCTTCATTTTTATTAAACTTTCTGTTATAATACAGGCAAGCATTTTCAAAATCGTTGCTTGCGACGACTTATTTCAGTAACGCTCCACTAGAGATGTACTGGAGCGCGCACCACTTACGTTGGAACACTTTACGCGCTTTCCGCCCTGTCCATATTTTTGTCAGGGTATTTTTAGTAAATCTCTACGGTATGTAGGTTTCCTCACGATGTTTTCCTTCATTATAGTGCGTGGTGATTGACTATCAATACACACATGATTCAGTTAAGATTGAGGTGTGCTGGGATTCGAACCCGCGACGGGCCTTATGTTAACAACATTCAACTAATCAAACGAACGGTTTGGTACTAAAGAATTTTTTCTTCACTTTTGTAAAACGTCAAGAATAGGATACTTCTGTTACGAAAAAACCTAAACATTTTACAAGTTTATGTATTGTAAGGATTATCAGAAAAATGTGTATATTTAGGAATATATGTCAAATGTCGTTTAGTAGTGAATAATATGAGGTGTTCAAATGCCAATGTTGATGTTATTATTTCAAACGGGTTTACAAAAATTTTGTGCGGCCCACAAATGTTTCGGGTCTGGGTGTTTGTGAGAGCGAAAAGTCTCTCGTAGTTCCTGACGCACGACACAAGACTCGATCTTAGTATGGGGTCAGGACTATGTATGTGACTGTTGGGTGTATTTATTTATTATTATTTATTTAATAGGACCTAAACTATTTATTTTTATTTCTTTTCCAAGCAATTCATGCATGTTGGACAACCTGTAAATTTCAGCCAATAAGAGGGCAGAAAAAGGTATCCCGGCACCAACATTTTTGTCTACGTTTTTGAAGTACCAGCGCTCCCTCTATATTATAGATGCTTTTAATTATTTTATTACATATTTTACTGATAATCCTTACAATAAACTTGCAAGATTTGTATTTTATTTCCTACGTCACTAATACGAACTGATGACGTCACTATAACTACGTCACTCACCATGTCTGCTGGTCGTCTGTCTGTACAACACTGTTGCGTTCCCGTCGCGGGCAGCGCTTATATGCGCGACGCACGCCCGAGACAAGGTCGAATAGATACACCCAACAGTCACATAGTCCTGACACCTGACTATTTACTATTGACTGTGCGGTATCAAAAAGTATATGAGATATACATACATACTTACAGAAACTCACGCCTTGTTCCAAGAAGGGGTAGGCAGAGGTGCCAATACACCCACATTTCGCCTTGCATGTTCCGTCCCACGATGTGATAGACGAGCCTATCGCCATATCGGACACAAATTCCTGACTCTGGGCTGATAATGAATAGAAAAATTTAATATCACTTTTTCCCAACCCGGGATTCGAACCCGAGACCTCAGCTTTGTAACCGTACCCTAGTACAACTACGCCACTGAGGCAGTATACAAGACATATACTTTTGAAAATTAGCGCTTTGGTACTGCTCCATAATGCAGCAAGAAACTGAATGAGGGTACCTATTGTTTAATAAATATAAATAACACCCAACAGTCACATACATAGTCCTGACCCCACACTAAGAACGAGTCTTGTGTCGTGTATCAGGAACTACGAAAGACTTCGCTGTCACAAACACTCAGACACGAAAGAAATGTTTGTGGGCCGCACAAACATTTCTCTCGGTGCGGGGATCGAACCCGCGGCTTCTCGTTTCACAGGCGGCGTCTAACTAACTGCGCCACGGAGGCTGTCAAAATGTGTATAAACCTTTTTCTTGAATACTTACTAATTTAAAAGATTTTTTGCGTGAAGTACGTTTAAAAGTGCGTGGTGGCCTGTTGGTAACGGACCAGACGCGACTGCCAACATGTCCACGGTGGTCGCGGGTTTGAATAACACACCACTGACTTTTCGGAGTCATGTGTGTATTGATCGTCAATCATCACGCACTATAATGAAGGAAAACATCGTGTGGAAACCTGCATACCATAGCGTTTTATAATCATTTCTATGGTATGTAAAGTCCGCCCGTACTTGGACCAGCGTGGTGGACTATATGGCCTTACCACTCTCGATTGTGAAGGAGGCCCGTGCCCTGCAGTGGGACGTATATGGGCTGATACTGCACAGTACTTTTCAATGACATACCTAGCAATCGAAAAACATGAAAAAATTGCGCCGACATCGAACCCGGGACCCCTCGTTTCACTACCAGTTTGAACTACGCCACGTAAAAGTTATGAACCCGCGACCATAATTTCATCATTCCGTCTCAACAACTAAGCCAAATGAAATTACCAAAGATATAATGATGCACATGTTCAGAATATTAAATGTATGTCTAGATTATATTTATGTGGAATTTTTAGACTTATGTATATAGTATTAGTATTCTGTAGTGGTCTTAAGGTATCATCATTTTTGTCCATATCTACATATTCACTAATGTATACTAACATACCGGGTATATCAAGACTGCTACCGAAAACGAAGCCGGGTGGTAGTTTTAGTGACTACAAACACAATGCAAATAAAATTTTCGCAAAAAAAAAGAGACAATTTTTTTTATGATTTTTTAAATATTGTAATTTTTGGGTGGTAAATCCATAGATTTTGCTAAAATAATAATTTAAACTGTTTTATACCTGAGAGTCCTTATAAATAAAAGGGTATACTCTATTATTTAAGAAAAAAAAATGGATTTACCATCCAAAAACGAACAAAGGAAAAAAATATCAAAAAAAATCGTCGCTTTTTCTTTTCAACATTTTCTGTTGCAATGTGTCTGAAGTCATTAAAACTACCACCCGGCTTCGTTTTCGGTAGCAGTCTTGATATACCCGGTATAATCTACGTTAACAAAGTGTGCTGTATCGATCACAAACTATACTAACTACTGGTTTGAATAGAAAAATATATTTTGGTGTTAGATAGTCTTTTTGTTTATCTCTAGTGTTCTGTAGGTTTTTTTTTTTATAGCCGTGAATGGCGAGACGAGCATGCCGTTCGCCTGATGGTAAGCGATGCGACCGCTCATGAACAGTAGTACAACCAAACAACACCTTGAGTTACAAAGCAATGCTTGGCATTCCACTGCGCTCGCCATCCTGAGACATAAGATGTTAAGTCTCAATATGTCCAGTAGTTACTCTGGCTACAATGTCCTTCAATCCGAAACACAACAGTGCATTTAAACTGCTGTTTGACGGGAGAAATAGACATTGCGGTGGTACCCACCCAGACAGCCTCTCACATATGAGAGACCTACCACCAGTACAGGTGTTTGCATTTTGGTTACTCTGGCTACAATAACCACCAAATCGGAACACAACAGTGTGCCGAAATGTCTATTTCTCCCGCCAAACAGCAGTTTAAATGTACTTTTGTTTTAAGGAATTCTTGGCATTCCACTGCGCTCACCACCCTGAGACGAAATATGTTAATTCTCATTATGTCCAGTAGTTACTCTTACTACAATGTCCTTCAATTCGAAATACAACAGAGCGTTTACACTGCTGTTTGGCGCTAGAAATAAACATTACGGTGGTACCTAATCCATGCGGCCGCTCACATATGAGAGACCTACCGTCAAAGAATTTCCGTTTTGAGAGTATAGTTAAAAAAAAAACAACAAATTAATCGTCCTTCCCGTAATAAGCTATTAAAATATATTTAATCCTCGAGGTCGCATTAAATCCATTTAGTTTTCCGTTAGATGATTGCGTATTATTTGAATCCTCTTGTATAAGCTATAAAGGTGAAGGACTCTGTAGAGTTACTAAGTGGATAGACACGGCGCAAATGTCGAGTGAAGCGCCATGACGCCTGGCTGTGAAACGAGAGGCCACAAGTTGGGGCCCTGCTACTTCTATCAAATATACACTAGATACACAGTTCCCTGTAAATGTTCTGTTAAAAAGTGGCACCGATGCATTGAAACAAAAAAGTAAACAAAAAATATTCCAAATATATTAACACAAATTCCACCTTATTCCTCGAGCTTGAAGTAGATTTTCACATAATATTGTATTAAGTTCTGCGACGTTTTAGAAGCAACGGTCGGTGCGTGACTAAAGGCGAAAGAGTGCTTAAAGCACTCTTTTTTGGTGCCATTTTCTAAGGGCTCATGTTGTATCTAGTGTATATTTGATCGTAGCCCTTCTATATTAATCCGAAACGAAGTTCGAAACTTCGGACGATCGAAGTTTACATACGATACGAATGTATCTACTCTGTAAAAGTTCGAATTTCTATAACGTACATCGTAACTATAAGTCTGTGGTTACGACCACTAGTCAATAACGACCATAAGTATATGTAGGTACATTCGTATCGTATATAAACTTCGATAATCCGAAATTTCGAACTTCGTTTTGGATTAATATAGCAGAGCCCCTGTATCAGTCCATATACGTCCCACTGCAGGGCACGGGCCTCCTCTACAATCGAGAGTACGATTGAGAGTGGTTAAAAAAATATTTTCTCTTAGACCTTTCGTCTGCTCTGAGTATAAACCATAAAAAATTGATCCGACATGTATCAAGTCCGCCATATTAGATTTTTTATATTTTATATATTTTTAAATTTTGAGGAAACCCTTTCATTTGATACCCATATTGTAGGAATGCGTTAAAGACAGCCAGTCCGCCATCTTGGATGTTCCGCCATATTGGATTATGAATGATGTCACACAGATACCAAATTTCAGCTCAATCAGTTGAAGATTTACTGGTGGTGGGTCTCTCATATGTGAGAGGCCGCCTGGGTGGGTACCACCGCATTGTCTATTTCTCCTGTCAAACAGCAGTGTAGAAGCACTGTTGTGTTTCGGATTGAAGGACTTTGTAGCCAGAGTAACTACTGGACATATTGAGACTTAACATCTTATGTCTCAGGATGGCGAGCGCAGTAGAATGCCAAGCATTGCTTTGTGATTCGAGGTGTTGTTTGGTTTTGCTACTGTTCATGAGCGGTCGTATCGCTTACCATCAGGCAAACGGCATGCTCGTCTCGCCATTCATTGGATTCAAAAAAAAATAACTGCTTCAAAATGAGTTGCAAAATTCCAACCGAACATACATATCATAGATAATACACTATGTAGGTAAATACATACAGAGCAAGTTGAACAAAAACATATAAAAAATATTTTTGTGCCACGTCTATAAGTTTCTACAGTCTATGGAAGCCATAGAGTCACGGATCAAGGCAGTTTGTTTTTGACCGACGATAAATAAATTAAAAAACAATAATAAATGGAATTGTATACTTGAGTCGTACGAGGAATTCAACATGTCTTCCTTATTAAAAGTAGGCTTTTTTAAAGTTTTTAACAACTTTAGAATTCGTATTTATTTATATGCTTTATATACAAAGTATACAGGCGAACTTAATGCCTGAGGCATTCTCTCCCAGTCAACCTTTGGGTGGTGCAGAGAAATCAAAGCAGGCGCATCACTAAATAATAGTAAAATAAAAATTCAGGTGTAAACTAATAAATATCAGAAGAATATATTATCTATACTAATATAATAAAGCTGAAGAGTTTGTTTGTTTGTTTGTTTGAACGCGTTAATCTCTGGAACTACTGGTCCGATTTGAATGATTCTTTCAGTGTTGGGTAGTCCATTTATCGTGGAAGGCTATAGGCTATATATCATCACGCTATGACCTATAGGAGGAAAGCAGTAGTGATATTTCTAGCAAATACGAGGAAATTTTGTTCGTTTTTCGTGGTCCGATTGGTCGATATTCTAAACTGATAGTCAGAATTAAGTATTTTGACCGCCATTTTAAAACGTGTATGCACCTGGGCGGAGCCGGGCCCGACCGCTGGTATATTATATACACATAAATGTATATGATTATAGGCTGTATATATAGATAAATATAAATACATACATAAATACACAAAGTTACATATATTTTATACTTATTCGTATTCCGTATTCAGGAGGCTTACTCTATAAAAACTCTACGATCTTCGAATATTCAGATGATCGACGTCCGGAGTAAGATATATGATTTCCACTTCTAAAAATTAATACTATTATACTTATCATTTTCTCCGAATTGAGTCTATGGTTGCGAAGTATGGTAGTAGAATCTAACATCTTGTTTTATATTTAAAGCCATGAATGACGAGACGAGCAAACCGTTCGCCTGATGATGATGCGACCGCTCATCATCCTGAGACATAAGATGTTAAGTCTCAATATGTCCAGTAGTTACTCTGGCTACAATGTCCTTCAATGCGAAACACAACAGTGCATTTACACTGCTGTTTGACGGGCGAAATAGACAATTTTGTGTAGTATCTAGGCACATTAGTGAAGTTTTACGTACGGCTTCCGTACATTCGAAGTTCGTATCGTTTTAATAGAGCAAGACCCTTTCTGTGGCTATGTTGCCTCAGACGTTGGCCGTGAAACGAGAGGCCGCGAGTTCGATCCCCGCACCGAGAGAAATGTTTGTGAGTCAAGTATTTCTTCCGGGTCTAGGTGTTTGTGAGACCGAGAAGTCTCTCGTAGTGTCTAATACGACATAAGACTCGATGTTATTGTGGGGTCAGGACTATGTATGTGACTGTTGGGTGTGTTTATTTATTATTTACTAGCGGCCCGGCCCAGCTTCGCCCGGGTACAAATAGATTTCTGTACAATAATATGCACGTAATATACACATAAACCTTCCACTTGAATCACTCTATCTATTAAAAATACCGCATCAAAATCCGTTGCGTAGTTTTAAAGATTCAAGCATACAAAGGGACATAAGGACAGAGAAAGCGACTTTGTTTTATACTATGTAGTGATGAATACTATGAGTATTCATAAATGGATCCTGTATCTGTATCATCCCATATACGTCCCACTGCAGGACACGGGCCTCCTCTACAATCGAGAGTACGATTGTTGAGATGTAATAAAGTTACGACGCCGCCATCCGGACGGATGTAATGAATACATAATGGGGCTTTCATAACTGTTTGTTTTTGTATCAATTAACCTTTCAATATAATGATGTTTCTACATTTGTGTGATTTATTATGTGCGTTGACGAAATACCATAGATTTATACGTTATTGTATTTGTTAATTTGCATTTTTATGATTACTTTATTTAATAAAAAGGAGAATGATAATTTTAGTATGAAACTTCGTGTCGGAGCGATGATTTTTGTTTCTCGATGAAACCTACTTTTTTAGGGAAAAATATATATCCTTACTAATATTATGATTTATTATTTACTAATGAAGTGCGTGGTGGCCTGTTGATAAACGGACTAGACGCTACTGCCAACATGTTCACGGTGGTCGCGGGTTCGAATCCCAGGGCACACCTCTGACTTTTCGGGAGTCATGTGTGTATTGATAGTCAATCACCACGCACTAAAACGGTGAAGGAAAACATCTTGAGGAAACCTGCATCCCATAGCGATTTATAAAAAAATCTTTATGTAAGTTTGCCAACCCGCACTATATCTGTATATGTATCAGCCCATATACGTCCCACTGCAGGGCACGGGCCTACTCTACAATCGAGAATACGATTGAGAGTGGTTAGGCCATATAGTCCACCACGCTGGCCTAGTGCGGGTTGGCGGACTATGTAATATAATGTTTTATTCTTAAGTTTATTCTGCATAAAATACAAGATATAAATATTATAGGGAAATGTATTTAGAGTAATAAATACACCCAACAGTCACATACATAATCTTGACCCCACACTAACATCGAGTCTTGTGTCGTGTATCAGGAACTACGAGAGACTTTTCGCTCTCACAAACACCCAGAACCGAAATAAATATTTGTGGTCCGCAAAAACATTTCTCTCGGTGCGGGAACCGAATCCGCTGCCTCAAGTTTCACGAAATCACTATTGAAATCTATGTTAGTACAATGAAAAAATTACGAATGGACAAAAAATTCAAAAAATAGTCTTTTGTTTACAATACAAAAAAATAATGTTTAGGTATATAAAATTCGTTGTCTTTCCTTGAACCCATTAAAATTCTTTATATATTTTAAATATTTATCAAAAAAAATACCTGCATATAATGAACGCTTACATGAATTTATGTATAAGAACTGAGAATATACATACCAGGTATCTCAAGACTGCTACCGAAAACGAAGCCGGGTGGTAGTTTTAGTGACTTCAGACACATTGCAACAGAAAATGTTGAAAAAAAGCAACAACTTTTTTTGTTATTTTTTCCTATGGTCGTATTTGGATGGTAAATTCATTTTTTTCCTAAAATAATAGTGTATACCCTTTTATTTTAAGGTCCCTAAGGTATAAAAGAGTTTAAATTATTATTTAGCAAAAAATATGGATTTACCACCCAAAAATTACGATATCAAAAATCATAAAAAAAAATTGTCGTGTTTTTTTTTTTGCAAAAACTACCACCCGGCTTCGTTTTCGGTAGCAGTCTTGAGATACCCGGTATACTTGCCATCAGATTTTATGGTTTGTAAGGATTATTAGGAAAATGTGTATGTTTAGGAATACATGTCGAATATCGTTTAGTAATGAATAATATGAGGTGTTCAAATCGTAATGCTGATGTTATTAATTCAAATTAAATTTACACATTTTTTTTTTTGATAATCCTTACAAAATATACATTTCCAAAGTTTTTCGAATCTTCTGATGAAAATTATATAAACGGTCGTCTCCTTCAGTTTTATGTGGTGAGAGTTAAGACCATGAGCGTAGCCAGCCATGGGCTCAGGGTGGGGCAGGAGTCTAAAATGATACGTAATTAGAAAACTGTACGTGTTTTATACAAAAAGGTTACACCTAAAGCATCCTGTATCATTTTTGTTCACCTGTCTAGTACTAGATCATTTATTTTTTTAGGTTCCGTTAAGTACCTTACAGGCCAAAGCCAGGTTGGGGCAAGCGCCCCACTCTGCCCCACCGTGGCTACGCCCATGGTTAAGACTAATACCCCCCTACACAACGTGTATTACAAGTATCTACGAAGAATCTTATGAAATTAAGGACCATGATACAATAATTTTCTAGACAGAAAGATTGCAGTTTTTTTCATATTTGAAAAAATACAACATACAGGCTATATCAAGAGTGCTACCGAAAACGAAGCCGGGTGGTAGTTTTAGTGACTTCAGACACAATGCAGCTAAAAATTTCGCAAATAACCGCGTCAATTTATTTTTATTATTTTTTAAATATCGTCGAGTTTGGGTGGTAAATCTAAAGTTTTTGCTAAAATATTAATTGAAAGCCTTGCGCACCATATCGTATATTTAAAATAAAAGAGAGTACACTATTATTTAAGATAAAACTATGTATTTACCACCCTTGTTATACGATAGGAAAAAATATTAAAAAAAAATTGTCGCAATTTTTGCACAAAATTTTGTTGCATTGTGTCTGAAGTCCCTAAAACTACCACCCAGCTTCGTTTTCGGTAGCACTCTTTGTATACCCGGGGGCCCTACTATATAAATCCGAAATTCGAATCTTCGTGACGTTGTTCGTTTCGAAACCTATTATGTAACACGAAATTCGAATCTTCGGATCGAAGAATGAACGATTCGAATATATCGGCAATCCGAACATTTACAGAGTAGATACATTCGTATCGTCACAAACTTCGTTCGTCCGAAGTTTCGAACTTTGTTTCGGATGAATATAGTAGGGCCCCTGTATAGTTGACTTGAGAACCTCCTTTTTATGAAGACGACTAAAAAACAACTACGTATGTTTGTATATCCTAACATTGGCGGGTAATTCTTTTGAATCAATCTTAATACAATAATTAGTGTGTCGTAATGTGTCCTTGACACGGCATAGTTTACGCGTTCTTGACCTCTGACCTTTGGTGGTAAATGTCAACTTGTAAAGATGAACTGGCTTGGAATTTTAATAAAGCGTAATTATATTGGAGCGGACATAGCGGAGATTATCTGCGGAAAGTAATGGGATTCATTGCTATTTCAAATTAACATCACCACATTGTTATTTTTGAAGCCTTAGCATGCTCTATATTTCTGCTATTGCTAATTGCCCACAAAATAATTTGTAAACAAAGAAACTGACCATATATAATAACCATTTTTTTAAAAAGTATATTCGCTGTTTTGTTTCGGATTTAAGGACATTGTAGCAAGAGTGACTACTGGACTATTGGATTGATTGGATATGGATATTGAGACTTAACATCTTTTATCTCAGGATGGCGAGCGCAGTAGAATATCAAGCATTGCTTTGTAATTCTTAGTGTTGTTTGGATTGCTACCCATGGGCGGTCGTATCCTTACCATCAGAGGAATGGGATGTTCGTCTCGCCATTCACTGCATTCAAAAAAGTATCGAACAAATCATCTTTCTCCTCAGTATTATTAATTCAGCCTCCGTGGCGCAGTCGGTTAGACGCCGCCTGTGAAACGAGTGGCCGCGGGTTCGATCCCCGCACCGAGAGAAATGTTTGTGCGGACCACAAATATTCCTTTCGGACTTGGGTGTTTGTGAGAGCGAAAAGTCTCTCGTAGATTCTGATACCCACGACACAAGACTCGTTCTTGGTGTGGGGTCAGGATTTGTGTGACTGTTGGGTTTTATTTATTACAAAAAAATATTGTAAGTGCCGTAATGAGATACGACATTTTTCATACGCTTTGGAAATCTTTTCGTTATATATTTTTGCAAATTGGGAGTAGGTTTATTGGGTTTTGTGTATAGATTGTAAAATTGTAGTGGGTTCGATTCAGAAAGTTTAATAAAAAGACCACTGCAAATTAAATAAATTTAATTTACATAACAGTATACTTTATCAGCCCATATACGTCCTACTGCGGGGCACGGGCCATCTCTACAATCGACAGTACGATTGAGAGTGGTTAGGCCAAATAGTCTAACACGCTGGCCTAGTGCGAGTTGGAGGACTTACATACCATAGAAATTCTTATAAATCGCTATGGTATGCAGGTTCCTCACGATGTTTTCCTTCACCGTATTAGTGCGTGGTGATTGACGATCAATACACTATACAATAGCTAAATATGATTTCGATTATCAAAAGAACTCCGGAAAGTCAGAGGTGTGCTCTGGGATTCGAACCCGCGACCACCATCAACATGTTGAAAGGCGCATCTGATCCGTTTACCAACAGGCCACCACGCACTTTTATGTATATGACTATTGGGTGTTATTATTTTTTTTAATTTCCAAAAAAATATCTAACCTATCCCCTACCTCCCCAGTGATGTCCAAGTTCGCGGTGCGTGTAGACGCGGCGGTGTCCGCGCTGGGAGGAGGCGCGGGAGCTGGTCTCGACGAGAACGACTTCATCGACGCCTCTCGCCTCGTGTACGATGCAGTGAGAGAGATAAGACGCGCCGTGCTCATGAATAGGGTGAGTTGGGGATCAAAAGAAATGGGATAAAGTGATTTTGATATTGTTTTTGTGTTTTGTAGTTTAACATGCGGCCTATATACAATACAAAAAATCTATGGTAATGATTTTGATTATATCTTTTTTACTTTCAAAAGCAATATTAATCTATTCAATATGACAAAAAAATTGCACATCTCAATTATTGTTCCAAGTTTTTCTGTGCATTTAAATTCTAAATATTTTTATATAAAGCTGTTGTTTAATTTTCAATGTCTTTATTTAACAATATGTTAAAGATCTCAAAAAACCCCGTTACTTTTTTCTTTTAATGACCTTGATATCTATTCAGTGCCCTTTTAAAAGATTCGAAAAATTGCATTTGAAACCATATTACATATGACGGTATTACTTATATTATTAAAAAATACCGTGCTAATGACCTTCACCGTACCAGGATGTGTTAATGACCTTAACCCCACCAGGATATTTGTGTAAGACTGAATCTGTCAGGATATTTTTGTTATTGACCTCGACCCCACCAAGATATTTGTGTAAATGACCTCGACCCTACCAGGATATTTTTGTAAATGACCTTGACCTCTAGGACGAGGAGGAGCTTGACCCCGAGGACGTGGAGCTCGACGAGCACTACACACTGGAGACGAGGAGCAAATGTGAGCGCGTGACGTCACTAATACATACGTCACGAGTGGTGACGTCATGACCTTTATGTCGAGCTTGAGTGTGCCGTGCGGGCTGTTGAATTGTTTGTGTTGTTGTGTGTTGGTCTCGGTTTATTGGGATTTGGACTTTGTTGAGTGGGGTTAGGGTTGAAAACTATGTTTAGTGATGTATTAATATTTTTTATTCTTTTAAATAAGTTTTTGTAATGAAATATTCCGAATTAATGTGCCACCTTGGTACTCATTTTGTTTTCTTTTAAATAACTTGTGATTTGCCGTTTTAGATAGTATAATATTTCATTTTGTCCAATAATACACTACGACTGCAAAAAAAACTCGTAACGGATAAAAGAATATCAAATTTAAAGAAGCATTATCAATTTCAATGAAATCGATTGGATTTTGCGCAATTGTTAGTCAGACGTATTGACATTTGTCACGGAATATAAAAAAAAAACATGTGCTATATATCTATTATAGGGTCTAAATGGCACATGTTTACCATTCTATGATCTAATTCCTACATCCTTTGCAAAAAATAAGATATTCGAATAAATAATTATTAAAATAGGTTCTGTAAAAGATTGCCCCGAACGATAAAACCTCCTTTTGTTCTTTTTTTCCGTCTATTATTTCTGTATTGTTAGTTTTTGGTGTACAATAAAGTTTTAAATAATAATAATACCGATGAGCCGAGACCGAAGCATGTCCTAGGTGTCGCCCATCGCCGCTCACATCATGTCATGCGCATGTCGTGTTAATGTTTCAGTCATAATGTCCCCATTCTCCCCGTTGTATCGTCCCGATGTCGGAGACTTTGGTAGAAAGTGTGTGATGGGTAAACGTAAAAAAAAAATAACAGAATTATATAATTTTTTTTTAAATTTGATAGGTATTGAAGTCGGTTAAAAAGACGAAAAAAATATATACCGATAATTGAAATAATTTAATGAATTTAAATATTGAGGTTTAGATGGTCATTTTTTTGTACAATTCATCTCGGAAGGCTGGTTTTATGAAAAAAGAACAAAGAAGCTCGTCTGCTGCTCTTTTTAGAACCAGTTTACAATACAGTTATTATGACAAATTTTTGTTTACTTTATTTGAGATCTTGAAAATAATAGTTGCAGCGTTTTTTTTTTTTGCATAAACTGGGCTTAAACCACGATTTGCACACACAACATCACAGAGTGTATCAATGTTATTTTTGTTCGCAATTTTCGGTTTATCCCACAATTCACATACAAACGTATTTTACCCTAAGTTCTTTTTTATTTCGGGTAACTTTACCCCACGCCTAGTTCACACAAATCTACCATCGTCTCTCAATCCCTTACCTTAGTAATACCGCATGCTATATGTGTCGTGCATGTTTTGTAGACGAGCGACGACCTGGATACCGATACGGAGTTCGAACCCGTGGAAGACATGACCATGGAGACCAGGAGTCGATGTGAGTAACTCGCGGGATGAGGGTTTGGTCGGACGTAGAGATGTGCCATTGAACACTTTCGGCAAAAAAAAATTGGCCGAATTTTCGGCTTTGTTTTATTTGTTATGTAACATTTACATTGTGCTTAGGATTATTCAGAACATATTATTATAAATATACAGATTTTTTGCCTGATAAATATAATAATTATAAGTGTTGATTTTATTGAAGAGTAACAGGAAAACAATGCGCAGACACAAAAAAACAAAAGTAGAATGTAGATGGATATTAATTAAAAAATAATAAAAAACATAGATACATATTTAGGTGAAAAGTATAGCTTCGGCCATAACATACCAATCATTTTTTGGTCGAATCTTCAGATAACTCATGTCATTTCGGCTTTGGATGAAATCGGCCGAAGTTTTTGCCGAATCTGAAAATTAATGTCGTCAAATAAATAATATAGTTAAAAGTGAAATATATCTTTTAAATGATTTATTAAGAAGTGTGTAGTCTGATTTTGTGTCAACTCATATCATCTCGTTAAGATTTTATATACTCACAGTTAATAGCGAAATCTGGAAAATATTTAAATAGTCCTAAAGTTAAATAATTTAAAATGAAAGAATATGGTTTATATTCACGATAAAGACATAAAAAAATATGTTTTATTTCAATCACAGTTTGACCGAACCTCCTCAAATGGCGAAGCTTTTCATTGTAATTGTTAATCATTGCATGTATGTTTGTGCTAAAATTTTTTCATCAATGTATTAAATGTTGGACATATGTTACACTGATGGTAATATTCCCCTTAATATTAATGCATGATTATATAATTATACTAAAATAAATTATTTTGTAATAAAAAAATAATAATAACAGACTACAAAGTAACAAATAATATTTATTTATATTTTTACGCTAGTGTACACATTGTATGTTTTTTTTTTCTTATGTAAACAATGGTTATAATAACAATAAACTTAATTAAACAAACGAAATACATACATACAAAACACTGGTGCCCAAATAATGATTTAATTTGTCTTATGGGTAAAAATGTAATGATGTGAAAATGTAATTATTGTATGAATTGTGATCCGAAAACTCTTAACAGAAACCTACATGAAAATTTTAATTTATTTATTAGGTAAACCGATAGGGCCACATATCGTCACATAGTTTAAAGTTACAATATCAATAACAACCAATACATAGTTCACAGATACAGAAACAGCTAAATTAATGACTAATCAATATTTACAAGAAATATATCTTGACTAAAATCTAATACAAATACTTTTTAGAATAAAATTAAACCAAATATTCTATTACAAAATTACAAATCATAAAAGAAGTATAAATATAAAGAGTGTGGTAAAAAGAATAAAAATTCAAATCTATGTTTCCTTACAGCAAGCGCCCATACGGGTGAGCATGGAGTCGACGAATATCCTGACATCAGCGGAATTACCAATGCCAGGGTAAGTGGAAATTGAAAAACTAAAATACACGAAAATAATAATCTAAAATACAAAATGAACATGGACAAAACGAAGATCATGTCGAATGTCCATGTTGTGCCCACCCCCATTGGTGTTGGGGGCTCGACTCTTGAAGTTGTTGACGAATATGTCTATTTAGGACAAGTGGTCCGGTTAGGCAGGTCCAACTTCGAGAGAGAGGTCAATCGTCGAATCCAACTCGGTTGGGCAGCGTTTGGGAAACTACGCGACGTCTTCTCGTCCAAAATACCTCAGTGCCTTAAATCGAAAGTCTTCGATAGTTGTGTGTTGCCAGTGATGACTTACGGCACCGAGACGTGGCCTCTCACTATGGGCCTTATTAGGAAGCTCAAAGTCACTCAACGAGCTATGGAGAGGGCTATGCTCGGGGTTTCCCTACGAGATCGAATCAGAAATGAGGAGATCCGTAGGAGAACTAAAATAACCGACATAGCCCACCGGATTAGCAAGTTGAAGTGGCAATGGGCAGGGCACATAGCGCGGAGATCTGATGACCGATGGGGTCGGAAAGTGCTCGAATGGAGGCCGCGTAGCGGAAAGCGCAGCGTAGGACGTCCACCCATAAGATGGTCCGACGACCTGGTAAAGGTCGCGGGACGTCGCTGGATGCAGGCTGCCTCCAACAGGTCTCTGTGGAAATCATTGGGGGAGGCCTATGTTCAGCAGTGGACTTCCTTTGGCTGATGGATGGATGGATGATGAAAATACACGCTTAAATAAAATACCCAACAATTTCTTATCTTCAAGCATCTTTCTAATGTTAAACTCACTATCATTTATTTTTACTTTTTACTTGGGTCTTTTATTAATGAGTTTATTTTTAGTTTTTTCAAAATCATAGAAACATTAGTTGTCTTACAACTATTTTCATGTAAGGTAAATATTTTGTGAGAAGTTAGTGTCGGCTATAGGTTATAACTTGTGGCGCAGATCACCAGGCTCTCTTACCTTTTAAGACCTATCAAAAAGAAAAAAAAAAGAACAATCTATCTGGTTGTTTGAGAGACCGAAAAGTCTCTCGTAGTTCCTGATAAATGACGCAAGACTCGATCTTAGTGTGGAGTCAGGACTATATATGTGACTGTTGCTATTTATTTATTATTTAACCCACAGGAAGCGATGCGTAAGATGACAGAGGAGGACAAACGCAAGATCCTGCAGCAAGTGGAGCTGTTTAGACGCGAGAAGATGACTTTCGACAACGAGGTCGCCAAGTGGGATGACGCTGGCAATGACATCATCATGCTCGCAAAACACATGTGCATGATCATGCTGGAAATGACGGACTTTACCAGGTGAGTGTAGACTCTAGATTAATATGCGCCAAATTATGTAGGACAAATACAAGATTCTCCAGCAAAAGCTGTTTAGAAGGTAGAAAATGACTGTGAGAGCGTTGTGGTCAATACGTTTGAGAGAGCAAAGTAATCGTCACGCTCGCTAAGCACATGTGCAATGATCATGCTCGAAATAACGGACTTTACAAGGTGAGTCTAGGCTAGTACCTACAGATAGAGGATAAGATGCTATGATGAAAGGCAAACGCAATAACGTTCTGCAAAAGCTCTTTAGAAAAGATAACATGACTTTGAAATCGATGTGGTTAAGTAGGATTGGGTGGGTAATGACATCGTCATGCTCGCAAAACCCATGTGCATGATCATACTGGAAATGACCGACTTTACCAGGTGAGTGTAGGATAAGATGCTATGATGGAAGGCAAGCGTAAGATTCTGCAGCAAAAGCTGTTTAGAAGGGAGAACATGACTGTGAAAGACTATTTGAATAAAGAATATGATGTTGAATTAATATTGTAATAATATACTGGGTATATCAAGAGTGCTATGCTCGGGGTTTCCCTACGAGATCGAATCAGAAATGAGGAGATCCGTAGGAGAACTAAAGTAACCGACATAGCCCACCGGATTAGCAAGTTGAAGTGGCAATGGGCAGGGCACATAGCGCGGAGATCTGATGACCGATGGGGTCGGAAAGTGCTCGAATGGAGGCCGCGTAGCGGAAAGCGCAGCGTAGGACGTCCACCCACACGATGGTCCGACGACCTGGTGTCGGTCGCGGGACGTCGCTGGATGCAGGCTGCCTCCAACAGGTCTCTGTGGAAATCATTGGGGGAGGCCTATGTTCAGCAGTGGACTTCCTTTGGCTGATGGATGGATGGATATCAAGAGTGCTGCTGAAAACGAAGCCGTGTGGTAGTAGTGACAGGATCAGGACTATGTGTGTGACTGTTGGGTTTTATTTACTTTTTTATTTATAATTAAAAAGGTATACACTATTAATTTAGGAAAAACTATGGATTTACCACCCAGAAACGACGATAATTAAAAAAATATATAAAAAAAATGTTGCGTTTCTTTGCAAAATTTTTAGTTGCATTGTGTTTGTAGTCACTAAAACTACCACCCGGCTTCGTTTTCGGTAGCAGTCTTGATATACCCTGTATTAATAAGAAAATTATATAAACCAATAAAAGAATTTCATTTCCGTTTAACATAATGTAAATGTATTTATATTTGTTACAGAGGTCGTGGTCCACTGAAGACAACAATGGATGTCATCAACGCAGCTAAGAAAATATCCGAAGCAGGAACTAAATTGGACAAACTTACAAGAGAAATTGCTGAACAGGTGAATATTATATACCTATTAGTGGCCCGACCCAGCTTCGCCTGGGTGCATATATTTTCTGATTCCACTCCACACCAAATATATGTTGTTTTTGGTATAAACTCTTGTATACCTAAACTTGACGTAGATATCCTACTGTCCGGCTCAATCCCGTTTTATCCGCCTGTTCAGTCTCTTCCCAATCCATCCCGTCCCTTCTCTTTATTATCCATCTCGTACCTATATCTGTAATAATGGGAATTATTACTATTTCAAATTAACATCACCACCTTGTTATTTTTGAAGCCTTAGCATGCTCTATATTTCTGCTATTGCTTAGAATTTGTAAATAAAAAAACTGACCACATATTATAACAATTTTCCACATCTAAAATTACACACTCAAAATCGACTGTTCAGTTTCTTCATTAAATGAATTCGCATTAAAATCTCACTCCTTTATAGATTACACGACATCGTATAAAAATATAAGCCAATCGGCTTTGTGAATCACAATCGCAAATCGCAAAACTTAACTTATCTAAATAACTTGTGAAATGTTAGTATCGACTTCACATGCTATTTGTGATTGTGCTATTGCTGTTTATTCCAATACTATCAGCTCATATACGTCCCACTGCAGGGCTCGGGCCTGCTCTACAATCGAGAGTACAATTGAGAGTGGTTAGGCCATATAGTCCACCACGCTGGCCTAGTGCCAGGCAGACATCAGAATGTAAAGTTTGCTAGAGTGGTATATGGCTTAACCACTACGAATGGAAGGCTGGATTATTTAATATAACTATTCGTATTGTATCGTATCAGTCCATAGACATCCCACTGTAGGGCACGGGCCTCCTCTACAATCAAAGTACGATTGATAGTGGTTAGGCCATATAGTCCACCATGCTGGCCCAGTGCAGGTTGGCGGACTTACATACCATAGAAATTCTTATAAATCGCTATGGTATGCAGGTTTCCTCACGATGTTTTCCTTTTCCGTTTTAGTGCGTGGTGATTATCTGTCAATACACACATGACTCCGAAAAGTCAGAGGTGTGCCCTGGGATTCGAACCCGCGACCACCGTGAACATGTTGGTAGTCGCGTCTAGTCCGTTTACCAACAGGCCACCACGCACCATATAATACTGCATCATAATATCTGCATCATATATAATACTGCATCGTGCCATTCTAAAACATACCCTATTCCATTGTCAACAGTGTCCAGAATCGTCTACGAAGCAGGATCTCCTGGCATATCTCCAGCGTATTGCTCTGTACTGCCACCAGATACAAATCACGAGCAAAGTGAAGGCGGACGTGCAGAATATATCGGGAGAGCTGATTGTAAGCGGGGTGAGTGGTCCTTCGAGCCGGATACTTATAAATAAATAGTAACTATTTTGACAGCCTCCGTGGCGCAGTCGGTTAGACGCCGCCTGTGAAACGAGAGGCTGCGGGTTCGACCCCTGCAACGAGAGGAATGTTTGTGCGGCCCACATTTTTTTTTTATTAACTTGAATGGCGAGCATGCCGTTCGCCTGATGGTAAGCGATGCGACCGCTCATGAACAGTAGCAAAACCAAACAACACCTTGAACTACAAAGCAATGCTTGGCATTACACTGCGCTCGCCATCCTGAGACATAAGATGTTAAGTCTCAATATGTCCAGTAATTACTCTGGCTACAATGTCCTTCAATCCGAAACACAACAGAACATTTAAACTGCCTTTTCACGGGAGAAATAGACATTGCGGTGGTACCCACCCAGGCGGCTTCTCACATATGAGAGACCTGCCACTAGTAAAAGTATATAATTTAGTTTATTTATTAAATAAAAGTACAGAAAAGTATATAAACATATTTTGTTTCAGTTGGACAGCGCCACGTCTCTCATACAAGCCGCCAAGAACCTGATGAACGCTGTGGTGCTCACTGTTAAAGCTTCATACGTGGCCTCCACTAAGTACACCAGGCAGGGGACCATCGCTGTAAGTATACTAATACTATTTTATGTACACATACATATATATATGTGTGTATATATATATACCGGGTATATCAAGACTGCTACCGAAAACGAAGCCGGGTGATAGTTTAAGCGACTTCAGACACAATGCAACAGAAAAAGTTGCAAAAAAAAGCGACAATTTTTTTTTGTTATTTTTTTTTCTATAGCCATATTTGGGTGGTAAATACATTTTTTCCTAAAATAATAGTGTATACCCTTTAATTTATAAATACTCTAAGATATAAGAGAGTTTAAATTATTATTTTAGCAAAAACTATGGATTTACCACCCAAAAATGACGATATTTAAAAAATCATAAAAAATAATTGTCGTGTTTCTATGCGAAATTTTTAATTGCATTGTGTTTGTAGTCACTAAAACTACCACCCGGCTTCGTTTTCGGTAGCAGTCTTGAGATACCCGGTATATATACAGGGTATATCAAGACTGCTACCGAAAACGAAGCCGGGTGGTAGTTAAAGCGACTTCAGACACAATGCAACAGAAAAAGTTGCAAAAAAAAGCGACAATTTTTTTTTGTTATTTTTTTTCCTATGACCATATTTGGGTGGTAAATACATTTTTTCCTAAAATAACAGTGTATATCTTTTTATTTATAAATAATCTAAGATATAAAACTGTTTAAATTATTATTTTAGCAAATACTATGGATTTACCACCTAAAAATGACGATATTTAAAAAATCATAAAAAATCATTGTCGCGTTTCTTTGCGAAATTTTTAGTTGCATTGTGTTCGTAGTCACTAAAACTACCACCCGGCTTCGTTTTCGGTAGCAGTCTTGAGATACCCGGTATATATTATACAGCAGCCCTATGACCCGATTTCGGCTTGACGTTAATATATTATGACAGCCACCATGGCGCAGGCGGTTAGACGCCGCCTGTGAAACGAGAGGCCGCGGGTTCGATCCCCGCACTGAGAGAAATGTGCACAAGCGGCCCACAAATATTTATTCCGGGTCTGGGTGTTTGTGAGACCGAAAAGTCTCTCGTAGTTCCTGATGCACGACACAAGACTCGATCTTAGTGTGGGGTCAGGACTATGTATGTGACTGTTGGGTGTTATTTATTTTATTTATTTATTATGGGACAAAATGTCCCATACATGCAATTTTATTTTTAAGTAAAATGGAATGAAATATAATTATTATAATAGTTGAATTGGTTTTTAAATAAAAGTAATTTTGATAATTTGTTGAAAAAATGCAATTAAGGTCTGTTCTTATTTTCAAGTCTAGATATAACTGAAATTATAAAAAAATATATATATAAATAATTATTACTTTGATATTATATTTAAAGTACAATATATTTTCTGAGACTTAAAAAAAATAGAAAATATGAAAGAAAATATCTGATTTTAAATGTTACTGAGAAAATATGCAAAGCTTTTAAAAGCTTCTTAAATAGTAGGCTTATAAGGCTGATGACAAAATGTATGAACATATTTATTAAGCATTAGGTAGGCTTAAGTAATTTTAATAATACTATGACATTCCGATTTGCTTTTCCATATATAAACATTTATACTAAGAAATCATTGACATAGATATTAGTGGCGTGCCTAGGGCAAATCCAATATTTTTTTAAATTTAATATGTATTAATTTAAAAGCGAAATGATATTAAGAAAAATACGAATTTAAGTCAGCAGACCTACGTATTAACTAGGCCAAGCCGGGCTTTTGGGCTTGTATGGAAGTACCGCCACTAGTAAATATATGTATAGGGCGGAAATCGCGTAAAATATTCCAACATAAGTGGTGCGCGCTCCAGTACATCTCTAGTGGAGCGTTACTGAAATAAGTCGTCGCTCGCAACGATTTCGAAAATGCTTGCTTGTATTATGACAGAAAGTTTAATAAACATGAACATAATATTTTTATCGCCGTTTAGACGAAATCTATTGAATTAAGTTAATTTAATATTTATTTTAGATCGATTTTCATGGTCATCTTTTTGAAACTCCAAATGTACTGAAGGGCCTATACTAAATTTATGAAACATTTTTTTAAAAGAAATTCAATTGATGTCCAATAAAATATGTTTTTGCATTCAGTTCTGTGAAGAAAATGTAAAATGTGATGATAATTACTTTATCTTATAAAAAATTGGCACCCGGGACAAAAGAGGGAAACGTTTAAGGACAAGCCATAAAACATGCTACTAATATTACTTACTTACTAATATTAAGAATGGCCGTCATATTGTCGTACTTAATAACTGTAGTTGTAGGAAGGGTATCTCTGGCTACGAATGAAACTCCATCTCTTTCCATTACAATATTATTCTCTGATTGTTTTACATCCATTTTTTCTACATTACACGACAAGACCACGCACCCACAAGACATCAATCAAAAGATACTGTTTTATATTTTTAAAATACCTCATTCCATTTTCACATTTTAAATCTATTTATTTTTAAACAAGCCACATTGAAGTTTGAAAGAGTATTTAATGTTATTGGTATAAAAATATAATGATTTAGCAAACAAAATGTCAACTACTCACACTATAATTCTAAAATATTCACAAAAATGTAACAAAATCATTACACTATGAATGGGCATTCTCCTTTCGCCTTTACAATATTGATATCTTACGCCCAAATACTGGAACGCAACTTAAATATAAATGGCGCTTAACTAGATTAATCCCGATTAAATGTACTGGCTAAGTGGGCCTTGCGCTGTTAAGAGCAACTTATTATTAGAATGGCGTTCCAGTATTCGAGCGTTAGACTATCTATAATATAGAGGGAGCGCTGGTACTTCAAAAAGGTAGATAAAAATGGTGATGCCGGGCCACCTTTTTCTACCCTCTTGGCTGATATTTAGACAGGTTGTCCAACATACATAAATTACTTGGAAAAAAATTAAAAATAAATTGTTTTGGGGCTATTTAATTCCACTCAAACTCGTTTTAAAAGTATAATAGCTGGATATAATTGCGGTTATCAAAGGAATTTATAGCAATTTGTTGCGAAATAATTAATTCAATTTTCTCTACCGGAGCGCTACCAACATTATGAACAAGGAAATCACAAGAAAACACAAACAAGAAAATCTACGTTTTTCAAAACGCGATTGTATGACAGCGCTCCCTCTGTATTATAAATACTCTAAGATTGATATATTTGGATAGTAAGTCTGAATGTCATAGTATCTAAGTATGGCTTGATATAAGGCTTGGTTTTGGCTTATAAAACAATTAATTTAAAAATATTGAGTGAAAAACCAGAATGGTTTTAAATTACACCTATTTGTTCCTTTTTGGTATGTAAGACGCCGGCTGTGAAGCGAAGGGCCCAAACAAATATTTGTGTGAACCATAGGTTTCGGGTCTGGGTGTTTGTGAGACCGGAAAAGTCTCTCGTAGTTTCTGATACACGATACAAGACTCGATCTTAGTGTGGGGTCAGGACTATGTATGTGACTGTTAGGTGTATTATTAATAAATGGATAATGAAATCTCTATGGAATGCAAGCCATGCTAATATATTTATAAGTAGATAAACGATAAGATTTTAATAAAGTTTTATTGTGGCTCTCTGGCTGGAAAAGAATTATGTAAGTGGTAGATATTTTGTGATTTAGTCAATTTTAGCCATTGATATAGTATACTAGAGTGGACACTGCAAACAAAATGAACGGTACCGTACCGCTCCTTCTATTTCTGTCTCTGTCACACCTAAGCAGTAACATTATCTTCCCTCTCGCTTCACTGTGTACTGTGCACGCACAATACGCAGAGATTTTGTTCCCGATGTCCGCTCTAGTATAATACCTCAATGATTATAGCTTCATTTTTGCATGTTTCTGTTGTGCTTAATATTGAAAATTAATATACAGGATGTTCAGGGAAATGGCGCACACGCTAATGAAAATTTTTAGTAAATAGTGATTGTGTAAAAATTAAGGTGAATTTTAATACCGTACTCTGATAATAACAAAGATAAAAAAATACATCACACGTGCTTCCCCTTAACTAATATGTTACCAAGTTACAGAATTTTACAACGGAGTGGTCAACTCAATATCAGCTAATTAGGGATACTTCTCCATAATAGCTTATTAATACTATACTGGGTATCTCAAGACTGCTACCGAAAACGAAGCCGGGTTGTAGTTTTAGTGGCTACAAATACAATGCAATTAAAAATTTCGCATAGAAACGCGACAATTATTTTTTATGCTTTTTTAAATATCGTAATTTTTGGGTGGTAAATCCATAGTTTTTGCTAAAATAATAATTTAAACTCTTTTATACCTTAGATTACTTATAAATAAAAGGGTATACACTATTATTTTAGCAAAAAATGTATTTACCACCCAAATATGGCCATAGGAAAAAAATAACAAAAAAAAATTGTCGCTTTTTTTTGCAACTTTTCTGTTGCATTGTGTCTGAAGTCGTTTAAACTACCACCCGGCTTCGTTTTCGGTAGCAGTCTTGATATACCCTGTATGATTAAGGATAAAGTAAACAGTTGAGACTGGAGAATTTAGGTATGTTCAGTAAAAACTGTTAAGGGGAAGTCTATGAAAGTTTTGTATCTGTTTAAAATGTTTTTCATGGCATATTTCGTCAACTATTTAAGACGTTAATATCAAACCTTGTTCTTCACCCATTCCAACAGTGTTTTATGAATAGTAGTAACTACTTAAAACAGCCATAAATACAAAAATCATAAATAGTTTCCAAATATTGTTATTTATCATCATATTAATATTGTGTATGCCCTTTTATACAATTTAGCGAGTGTGCCATTTTCTGCGGACCCCTGTAAATCAGCCTATATCTTAATAGTTACTTTTATTTATGCTTAAGTAATAGTCCGAATCATACTTTTCTTTTAATTATCGCCGTCCAAAATACATAGATATCGAGTTTATATGCGCCTAATTTGCATGGCCAACGAAGCTTCGGGCAACATATGTCTGAAAAAATAGAATTACAATTTTATGTTAGTGTACGTAGGTAAAATAATTTAACAAATGCCGTTTATGTGGTTGATTAGCGGTTTTTTTTAAATGAAAAGCGAGTTTAATTTTTTCAATATTAATCAAAATTAATTAAAGATGAATAAATTATTAGTAAAGTTATTTTTGAATGTTTAAAGAAATTTCGATTTGGTCTGTTTTTGGAATTTTATTCTTAATCAGTAATTACGATCATTGATTTTGATATTTGAGGGGGAAACATAAATATAAACTCATTTGCAAAAAAAACGGGCACCTAAGCAATGAACCATTTCAAATGTTACTATTGGTTTGTTTGATCATTATAGGTAGTTTTACTTTCAAAATTTTGTAAATTAATAAGCAAATAATCGTTTTCGTCAGTATTATCATAAAATTTTGATAAAATTTATGGGTTTTAATGCTAAAGTTCACTAGTAGTGTATGCTCGCTAGTAGTGCATATGCTCGTGAAGTAAAAGTTAACAAAGATAACGACTCACAAGAAAACGATCATCCCGTGGTTGGGTACATGGTTTTCTTCCAGAACCAGACTCAGTCCTATAGAGCATGTCTGGGACGTTCTGAAACGACGCGTGAGATCAGTACAACCGGCTCCGCAGACCATCAGAGAGCTGAAGAATGTGATTACCGCGGAGTGGGAACGTATTCCGCAAGCAAGTATCCGGGATATCCTCGCTAGCATACCCAGACGAATTCAAGCTGTGATTTCAGCTAGAGGGGGGTCACACTCGATACTAAACATTTATCTGCTTTTACTTTATTAAAGAAAAAACAAACAAAAATCTTTGTTAACTTTTACTTCACGAGCATATGCACTACTAGCGAGCATACACTACTAGTGAACTTTAGCATTAAAACCCATAAATTTTATCAACATTTTATGATAATACTGACGAAAACGATTATTTGCTTATTAATTTACAAAATTGTGAAAGTAAAACTACCTATAATTATCAAACAAACCAATAGTAACATTTGAAATGGTTCATTGCTTAGGTGCCCGTTTTTTTTGCAAATGAGTTTATATTTCTTATATATATAGTTATTGGTCTAAAATATGTTTATACAGAGTCTTAGAGTATATACATATAGAGGGAGCGCTGTCATACATTTGTGTTTTAAAAAACGTAGATATTTTCTTGGTCGTAATGTTGGTAGCATTGCTGCATTAGGGTTGCCGGTTAACATATTTTCCCCAACTGTATCAAAATTTAATTACGTTTTTTGGTCCCAATAACAATATCAATACATAATATTTTTAAAGAATGAAAAATTGTGGCGACTATTTTAACACGTTTATCTATAATTCCGAATACGTTTTCACTGCGAATACGAAGTAATTTTACCTGTGCGTTATTACACAATAGCATTGCAATATTGAAAATGCTTGGTGGTGAAATGGTAAATGTTTTAGTCCCTATGCTTCGATAGCCGAGCTTCGTTCGTATTCGGTATTGAAAATCGTGGCCGCCATTTTGAAGTTTTTACTTATTGTACCGATTTATCTCAGAATCAGTATCTGGGGGTATCTCGGCACCAATATGCCAAATTCATAGTAAGGTTTAAAAAAACTGTGGCCGCCATTTTGAACTTTTTATTTATTGAACCAATTGCTCTCAAAATCAACATCTGACGTTATGTCAACACCAATAAGCCAAGTACATAAACAGATTTAAAAAAACTGGCCGCAATTTTCAATTTTTTAGTCATTGAATCAATTGCTCTCAAAATCAACATCTGAGGATATCTCGGCAGTCGGCACCATCCATCATCCATCCATCAGCCAAAGGAAGTCCACTGCTGAACATAGGCCCAATGATTTCCACAGAGACCTGTTGGAGGCAGCCTGCATCCAGCGACGTCCCGCGACCTTTACCAGGTCGTCGGACCATCTTGTGGGTGGACGTCCTACGCTGCGCTTTAGGCTACGCGGCCTCCATTCGAGCACTTTCCGACCCCATCAGTCATCAGATCTCCGCGCTATGTGCCCTGCCCATTGCCACTTCAACTTGCCAATCCGGTGGGCTATGTCGGTTATTTTAGTTCTCCAACGGATCTCCTCATTTCTGATTCGATCTCGTAGGGAAAGCCCTCTCCATAGCTCGTTGAGTGACTTTGAGCTTCCTAATAAGGCCCATAGTGAGAGGCCATGTCTCGGTGCCGTAAGTCATCACTGGCAACACACAACTATCGAAGACTTTCGATTTAAGGCACTGAGGTATTTTGGACGAGAAGACGTCGCGTAGTTTCCCGAACGCTGCCCAACCGAGTTGGATTCGACGATTGACCTCTCTCTCGAAGTTGGACCTGCCTAACCGGACCACTTGTCCTAAATAGAGATATTCGTCAACAACTTCAAGAGTCGAGCCCCCAACACCGATGGGGGTGGGCACAACATGGACATTCGACATGATCTTCGTTTTGTCCATGTTCATTTTAAGACCCACCTGTTGGGAGACTCGATTGAGGTCTTCGAGCATAGTGCTAAAGTCTTCCAGCGATTCTGCCAAGACTACAACATCGTCGGCAAACCGAAGGTGAGTGATATACTCGCCGTTGATGTTGATGCCGAATCCTTTCCATCGCAAGAGCTTGAAGGCGTTTTCCAGCGCAGCAGTGAACAGTTTCGGAGATATACATCTCCCTGTCTCACGCCTCTCTGTAGTGGAATAGCCTTCGTACTCTGATCTTGTACTCGGACCGACATGGTGGCGTTGTTGTATATACACTTCAACACTTCGATGTACCGATAGTCTATATGGCACCGCTGGAGAGACTGTAGCACAGCCCAAGTCTCGAGCGAATCAAAGGCTTTCTCATAGTCCACAAACGCTAAACAAAGCGGCAAGTTATATTCCTCGGTTTTTTGTATAACTTGCCGAAGCGTATGGATGTGGTCTATGGTACTAAAGCCTTTTCGGAAACCGGCTTGTTCGGGAGGCTGGAAGTCATCAAACCTGCGTTCGAGACGATTTGTGATGACCCTCAAAAACAACTTATAGACATGGCTCAGGAGCGAGATGGGCCTGTAATTCTTCAGCAAAGTGTTATCACCTTTTTTGAAGAACAGTACCACCACGCTCCTGCTCCATGCCTCTGGCGTTGAGCCCTCGAGGAGAACGGAATTGAAGAGCCTCTGAAGGACTTTCAGTATCGGCGTAAGTTGCTTCAGGGCCATCTCAATCTCACACAGGCTGATGTCCGGGATATCATCGCTAAAGTGTCGGATCAACTCGGCTCTCGGGTCTTCGGCCGAGCTAACAGCAGGTTTGGCAACCGAGGTGTAAAGCTGTCCGTAGAACCTTTCGATCTCCCTTAATACCTCTGCCCTCGTCGATACTACGCGGCCGTCTTCCGTCTTCAGCCTAGACAACTGGCTTTGCCCAATAGACAAGTCTCTTGCAAACACTTTGGAGCCTCCGTTCCGCTCGATTGTCTCCTTAATGCTCACAGTATTGTGAGCACGGACATCGTGTCGCAAGGACTTCCAGATCTGTCTATTGAGCCGCCGATATGCTTCGGCGTCAACGGAAGACTGCAGCGCAAAAGATCGACGTTCGGCCATGAGGTCAAAAGTGTGGATCGAGAGTTTTTGTTGTCTATCTCTACGGCGAGGTCTAAAATACTTAGATCCCACCGTATGGACAGCTTCTACCAAACTGCTGTTTAGCTCGTCCACTGCAAGGTTTTCTCTTAGACAATCAAAGCGATTTGTCAGCTCGAGTTGAAAGCTCTCGGGGTTTTGGATATGGGCGCGAGTAGGTCGGAGCGTAGATTTCATCAAGCGACGCCTTTCCGATTGTACATTGATATTCAGTGTGCCCCTAACCATTCGGTGATCACTGCCGGTTTTCACCCTGTTGATCACAGAGACATCTCTGAATATCCGTCTATTCGTCGTCAAGATGAAATCTATCTCGTTTCTCGTAGAACCGTCAGGACTCAGCCAGGTCCATTTCCTGTGAGGCGGCTTCTGGAAAAAAGAGTTCATCGCAAAGAGTCCCTCTATCTCCAGAAAGTCGGCCAGCCTCTGACCCCTGGGGTTCCGTTGCCCATGTCCAAATTGCCCCACTTTCAACTCTGCATCGCTTCTCTTGCCCAACTTTGCGTTGAAGTCCCCCATAACAACATTGAAGTAGGTTTTGGAAGTATGTATGGCCCGACTTATGTCCTCATACATCTCCTCTACTTCTTCATCTAGGTGTGTCGAGGTCGGCGCGTATACCTGTATGACCTTCAACGAATATCTTTTAGATATTCTGAGTATAAGGTATACTACCCTGCTCGACACACTTTCGATGGATACGATGTTGTTGATGAGAGACTTGTGGACGAGAAATCCGACACCTCCTCGGGACTGTTGGTCGTCCCCCCGGTAGAAGAGCAGGTTACCAGACTTCAGGGTTATCGTATCCTCCCCGATTCTTCGGACTTCCGATAACCCCAGAATGTCCCAGTGTAACCTGCTCAATTCTTCTTCCAGTTCGACAATCTTCTCGTCTGTCCTCAATGTGCGTACGTTGTGTGTTACCAGGGCCAGTCGTCGTCGGGGGTGGTAGCCGGGGCCAACCCGGGGATTCTTAGCACCCCCTGCCCCACCGTAACCATGACTGCTACCATAGCCAGGAATAGTGGGGCTGCCGGGGACTGGGGGCCTGGTCTCTATTTGTGTCGCCATTGTGGGGGTATTTTCCGTTACTCGCCACGCTTGGCAGACGGGTTGGCGAGCGCAGTAGGGGACTGGCGTTAATGACGCTGCCGCCCGCCATTAACCGGGGAAAGGAAATAGGATTTGTGGGTAGAGGATGTTATAGGAACGGAGAGTATGGCCTGAGGGAGTGAATACTGCAGTCACGGACGGGAAGTTAAGGTGACTGCAGTAGCTCGGGGGCCGAGGTCGCGTACTCGTAGCACCTATACTAGGACAGGCCATGACCACTAGATAGGAGCATCCCTGACCTGAATGTCGGCACCAATAAACCAAATTTATAAGTAGATTAAAAAACTGTGGTCGCCATTTTGAACTTTTTATTTATTAAACCGATTGCTCTCAAAATTAATATCTGAGGGGGTCTCGGTACCAATAAGCCACATTTATAGGTAAATTATTGAAATGAAATGAAAATATTTATTATATATTTTTTAATAAATACATACAGGGTATATCAAGACTGCTACCGAAAACGAAGCCGGGTGGTAGTTTAAGCGACTTCAGACACAATGCAACAGAAAAAGTTGCAAAAAAAAGCGACAATTTTTTTTTGTAATTTTTTTCCTATTGCCATATTTTGGTGGTAAATACATTTTTTCCTAAAATAATAGTGTATACCCTTTAATTTATAAATACTCTAAGATATAAGAGAGTTTAAATTATTATTTTAGCAAAATCTATGGATTTACCACCCAAAAATGACGATATTTAAAAAATCATAAAAAATAATTGTCGCGTTTCTAAGCGAAATTTTTAATTGCATTGTGTTTGTAGCCACTAAAACTACCACCCGGCTTCGTTTTCGGTAGCAGTCTTGAGATACCCGGTATAATAAATATTTTCATTTCATTTCATTTCATTTTTATTCTTTATTGAAAGTATTGTGGCTGCCATTGCTCTCAGAATCAAAATCTAAGGTTCTCTCTCTGTCTCCCTCTCCCTCTCTCTCTCTCTCTTCAGCCATAAAAAGCCATAGGAAGTCCACTGCTGAACATAGGCCTCCCCAAGGATCTCCACATTGCCTGTTGGAAGTGGCCTGCATCCAACGACTTCCTGAAACCTTAATCAGGTCGACCGTCTACATTGTTGGTTCACTATGTTTTAAAAATTAAAAATGTATTCTCATCATATGAATTATAATAAAAATATTTTGTAGCTATCCAACAGTCTTCTAAACGACTCCTTCTTATAATATTAACGCTTTGGCGTCTTATTTTTCGATCCAGGGGTATCCTAAAAAAAACATTATATAGATTTGGCTGTTTACATATCTCTAACAGATAGATATTGATTTTGAGAGAAATCGGGTTAAAAACAAAAAAGTTCAAAATGGTGGCCAAAATATGCAATTCTGACTATAAATTTATGTAAACCGTACCCAGGCACTGCCAGATATTAATTTTGAAAGCAATCGGGTTGATAACAAAAAAGTTCAATATGGCGGCCAAAATATTCAATTCCGTCTATGAATTTATGTTACCGGTACACGGGGACGGCCGTTAAATATTAAATATATACCTCCTACCAGAAGTCGCTCTAAAGCTCTAAAATTTAAATGGCAGCCAATATCCACAATCCGGATTAAAGTCAGACAGATTTAAAAATTATGTACCAATTATATAAGATCAGAGAATTACAAAATATTTATATTACAAGTCATTTTTAGTCACAAACTTAGTAAATTTGAACTCATTGTCATATTAAATAAATGGTGGCAATAATTTTATTTTGTCGGTTTAATATAACGTAAACAATTTACCAGGATATCAAGTTAATAATTTTTTTATAAATTTGCAACACTGAAAAATATGTCTATAGAAAGCGCGCAAACTCTATTTTTTTTTTAGTAAAATTTCGTCGATTATATCTCCCGATATATTAATAAATATGCAATGTTACCTATGGTAGCTAATTATATACTTATTAATTATGCGTTCAGTAGAATTTGAGAACAATTTAATGACGCTAAATGGCATTTTAAGATTTTTCTTTCTAGAAGATTTCATGTGTACCCCACGCTGTCTGAATTCATACTGATTGGCGGGAAAAAAAAAGGTGGCCCCGGCACCACCATTTTTATCTACGTTTTTCAAGTACCAGCACTCCCTCTATATGTATATACTCTAAGTACAGAGTAAATCAAGACTGCGACCAAACGTAACTGGGTAGTAGTTTTAGTGACAGAAAAATCCAAATTAAAAAAAAAATCAAAAAAGTACGATTTTTTTTTTGGAATATTTTCCTATCGTCCTCTCTGGATAATATGAATACATTATTTATAATACATAATATTTTTTTCCTAAAATAATAAAGTACACCCTTTTTAAGACTAATTGATGATGATGATGATGATGATGATGAAACTTGAAACAAAATGAAAATGACGACGTTTTTTGCGAATCTTTTAGTTGCATTGTGTTTGTAGTCACTAAATTACCACCTTGCTGCGTTTTGGATCGCAATCTTGATATACCGTGTGTACTTTGTTCTATGTCAATATATATTTGGGTGTATTTTCTTATTCACCTTTTTTGGCATATTGTTTTAACTAATTCACCATTGTTTATTAGATTTTTTTCACCATTTTGCTGTGTTCACGACTGTTACTACACTTACCTCCATTTTGACTCAAATTTTCCAACATATTGATGTTTCAACTCATAGATGTATTTATATGTAGATGTTTTGACAGCTTAAATGGCGAAGTTAGACGCCACTTATAAAACCTGGGGCGTCAGGTTCGATCCCTGCTCGGAGACAAATGTTTGTGTGACCCACAGGTATTTGTCTCGAGTCTGGGTGTTTGTGAGAGCGAAAAGTCTCTCGTAGTTTCTGATACATGTCCCAAGACTTGATATAAGTGTGGAGTCAGGGGATTACTCTATATTCCGACATGTCGAGGAATGTTCGAACGTCGTACGTAGAAATGTACGAAATAACAGTACTATACAAAATGTTGACATCCTCTATAGCAGGGATGGCGAACATTTATCTATCAACGTGACGTGTTTTATAAAAATATTCATTAAAACCATAGACGAGCCGGCAAGTAGTTTTGATTTCAATATTATTGGGACAAATAGTACAAACGAGGACTGAATATTTTATTTTGTTTCGATTTTTTTTTCTTAGTGCGTAATGAACTTTGTGATCGGTAACGTGCCTAAAATATAATGGCACGCGTGCCATGGGTTTGCTATCCCTGCTCTATAGTATTTATGTCGTGAACTTAGACTAAGTTTCGATGTGAATTATAATCATCGCAAAGAATAGTATTGATTTTTATAGAAGTGTTTGTATTTTTATTTTATACATGGCCGTCGTTCGAACTTCTTGTCGGAGTATAGATTAACCCTGGGACGACGTATTTTTTTGGAACGAAGTTCCTTATCGCGTTGCGAAAGGGGGCTAGACGGAAAAAATTAAGACCGAAAGTTGTAACGACACTTTAAAACATTTGACAATCGTTTTTTTACAATTTTAGTTTGTTACCCTGCTGTCAATCATCAACCCTTCATTTGACTATGTATCTTTGCCATTTATTACTAAAATTGAGCTGATTAAGTTAATATTACATTATATTTGTTAATACAAAAAAAATATATTATAACTTAAAGATAAATATAATTTTATTACAATTCCTTCCCTAATTAATCGAAAGGAACTTCGTTCCATCCGGGTGTTCCTTGACACCCCTCAAGTTTTATTTCTTTTTTTTTTAATTACTGTTGTGCCTATTTACTCATCGTCTCCCCCCCTCTCCCTAGTCTCCGATAGTGGTGTGGCGCATGAAGGCTCCAGAGAAGAAGCCCCTCATCCGGCCGGAGAAGCCCGAGGAGGTCCGCGCGAAGGTCCGGCGCGGCAGCCAGAAGAAGCAGCCGAGCCCGGTGCACGCGCTCGCAGAGTTCCAGAGTCCCGCCGAGAGTGTGTAGATGGTGAGTGTGGGGTTAAACGCCATCTAGGTGCAATTTGACACCATCTGGGTGCAGATTTAAGCCATCTGGGTGTAGATTTACGCCATCTGGGTGCAGTTTTACGCTTGTCGGGTGCAGTACGTATCGATCAGGTGCAGATTTACGCGTGTCGGGTGTAAAAAGCGATTTCAGATGCAGTTTTGCGTCTATTGGCTGTAAAATGTCTCGTGTAAAAAGCGTTTGTCGGGTGCAGTTTTGCGCCGGTCGGGTGTAAAAAATGTGAGGAACGCCAATAAGACTAACTTCTACATAATATATCGTGGTAAACTAGATGATAGAAAAATAGTGTTACGTGTTTGAATGTATGTGTGCGTGTATATGTACTTAAAAATGTGAATTAGATCGATTAAACGTGATTATGAACGGATAAATGTGAGTTTGACCAATTAAACTGCTACTGTTTATGAGCGGTCGTATCTCTTACCATCAGGCGAACGGCATTCTCGTCCCACCTTTCATAGCAATAAATTATAATGTTTTCTTATTGTTTCAGATGCCGAAGCGAAACTATTTATTCATTATAATCATTAGATTTAATTATTGTACCCCTTAGTTTACGGGATTTTGACTTCCTATAAAGACTAAAAATCATTTATATGTATTTAATTTGTCGAAATTATATCTATGATATTGCTGTTGTTTTTAAAAATTGGTACAATTTACTGCCTTGCTCAGTGGCGTAGTTGTACTGTACGGTTAAAAAGCTGGGGTCTCGGGTTCGAATCCTGGGTTGAGCAAAGTGGATTTTTCATTATCAGCCCGGAGTCAGGAATTTGTGCCCGATATGGCGATAGGCTCGCCTGTCACATCGTGATGGAACCTGCAAGGTGATATTTGGATGCCCTGGCACCTCTGCCTACCCCTTCTGGGAAAAAGGCGTGAGTTTATGTGTGTATGTATAATGTCACATTGAGTAATTAACACCCCTCGACTGTCATAAGCGCCATATTGCGGTCTTGATTTAAAATAGGCCCTATTTCAATGATATTAGGCTGCTTTATTGCTTGAAATCCGAAAAGCCACAGGACGGCTTCCGAGACAGTCGCAGGCTTAAAACATGTGGTATAAAAATACAATATGTCAATATCACAATGTATAAAGTTTACGGCGTCATTCATAAACAATTTAAAACCTGTTTTAGTTATCAAAAGATTTGTCTTCGGTCAAACTGAATTTAAAAGTCGTTCAAAAGAGGCAAAAAATTCGATAAGTGAAATAGGTTTTATAACTATGAATGAGGAATTTAAAATTAAACTCAAGCTTAAAATCTTAATTTACCGAGACGTGGATTGCTCCGTTGAAAATTTTAAAAAATATAATTTAAGTAAGCAAATTGTACTGCCCAACCCATAGTGGTATTATTAACAACGATATGAACAATTAGTGATTAAAAAATCTTTGATAGTGTAATTTATTGTGTCGGCATTAATACAGCCAATTAACTCCATAGCATAGTTAGTAACATCATCATACATAGTCCTGACCCCACACTAAGATCGAGTCTTGTGTCGTGGGTATCAGGAATGTCTCGGGGCGAGGACCGAACCCGCGGTCTAACGTATCAGGCGGACTACTACAGTAGTAAAAGTTTAACCGACTGCGCGAGAGAGTCACTTAAATTAGAAAGAAATAGGCAATAATATGACGTAATTTTTCAATGGAACTCTCTATTGCTTGGACTGATATAATTTGAAAATAACAATATTTTTCACCATCAATGATTTTAAATTATATATGGAATTTATTTCATGTGTTTAAAAAACATTAAAATATCGTTTATATTCAAACTGCTACTGAAAACGAAGCCGGGTGGCAGTTTTAGTGAATTCAGATACAATGTAACTTAGATTATATACTCGTCTAGATGACACATCACACCTCACCGCGCGGCTCAAATAAAGTCTACCAAATTTGGTAGACTCGCTTCTCACGTACGTCAGTGTCATTTGAACTACATATGGATAACGTGCTCCCGAAAAATAATTAATTATGCCGGTTTGTGCTGTCGAATTGTATCGCGATTGTGTGGGAAAACTGTATAATAATACCAATATCACTTTCTATCGGTAACATTATTGTTAAACCACTATTATTTGAAGAAAACGTGAATTTTTAATTCATTATTTTGAAGATGAGTTTCATTGGCCAGTGTTGTCAATTTATTACTAGGAAGATTTGTTGAAACTATGGGAGAAACTATAAAACACAAATATCATTACATAATATTTCGATCAGAATAACAACAAGAAGAATGGCATTATTTATTTAATGAGTAAATAATACTTACCCACACGATATTAATGAAACCCACGACGACATGCACTTCATAGTAATTTTATTAATTATTTGCCTTGCATGTGTATTACCATTCAAAATTTCACAAACGGGGTACTGCTATTGTCATCTTTGAAGAAACAGCGAGAACTTATTCAAGGTCCTAATAATATTTTTAGACTACGGATTCCGTACTAGCAAATTGCTGGAGAGACATTACACAGCGGAAACGAAAAGAAGACCATTCGTAGCCTCACATGACTTCAGTTGTGTGTTCCGAACATTTTACTTATCATGATTTATATTTTACATAAATACAGAAATCAGATCCAAATCCAAAGAGTTAATTCTATTCGGAAACAAACACTAGGAGATGGGTTTAGATCTATATTGTTTTTACTAAAATGCGTTATAAATATAATTAATAGTATGATTACTTTAAATAAAGAAAAAAAAATTTATTTAACCTATTTTGTATATCAAATAATGGGGAAAAGTTAAGTTAATAATCTGGAGTAGGCATCCCTAAACACACACACCTTGACAGTTGGATTACAATAATTACACGACCCGTACTCACACATATCAACGAAAGTGATGACACTTTTAGCGCATCGTTTGTTGACGTTGCTCAATCTAGACGAGTATATAATCTAAGCAATGTAACCAAAATTTTTGCAGAATTATATTACTATTCATTTTGTAAGTTTTTATCCGTTTTATTTGGGTGGTAAAAGCATAGTTTTTCCTAAAATACTCGTGTACATTATTATTTATTTGTTTGTAAAGACGCAATGGTACTAAAGTTTTAAATAATTATTGCAGTAAACACTATTTACCAGTCAAACAAAATACTTAAAAAAATGCAAAAAATCGTCGCAATTTTTTTGCGAAATATCCAGTTGATTAGTGATGTAGTCACTAAAATTACCACCCGGCTTCGTTTTCGGTAACACTCTCGATATACACTTTATATGACAATTACTCTGACACAATATATTTAAAAATAAACACGTTTTTTACAACGTTCCAATAGAAGCAAAACTTAAAAAACGGTGAACCAAGACATACTTAATTAATTTAAAAAAACACTTGAAATAAATTCCATACATTAATATAGTATGTAAGATTTTTTTTATTAATATAATTGGCAGCCAAAATAGCGTATAGCGAGTGAAAATGAATACAGATAAATAAAAACATTATGTTATTCAATTTCTATGGTATGTAAAGTCCGCCTGATTCTAGGCCAGCGTGGTGGACTATATGGCCTAACCACTCTCAATCGTACTCTCGATTGTAGAGGAGGCCCGTGCCCTGCAGTGGGACGTATATACTGATACAAAAATATACGAATACGGCATACATATTAAATATTTTCAACTTTATCCATAAACAGTTTTAAAATCGATTTCAGCTATTGATTTTGTCCCTTTGAATTCGGTTAGAGAAAAAAAGACAAAATATTTGATAACTAAAATTGGTTTTAAAACTGTTTATGAATGAAACCGTTTATATTTAATTACATAAGAGATAAAAACGTTCATTAAATTTTACTATTTAATAATAGAACGAAAGAAAAACTGTTTATTTGTCACTAGCGTTCAAAACGACGTACATACACAGATGTAAAATAAACAAAAATAAATTAACATTAAATTAAATAATAGTTAAAAAAAACTAAAATACACGCTTTAATAAGATATACAACTAAAAAGTAAAAATAATTGATACTGAATTTAAGATAAGAGAATGGAGTAAAATACATATATTTTATTGTTACAAAGCGTGGGGTGTTTACAACAATTACTTATCCTCCTGCACCCCACGCTTTGTAACAATAAAATATATGTATTTTACTCCATTCTCTTATCTTAAATTCAGTATCAATTATTTTTACTTTTTTAGTTGTATATCTTATTAAAGCGTGTATTTTAGTTTTTTTTAACTATTATTTAATTGTTTTGACTAAAAACATCCATCTACGGCTGTATTTCCAGAGGAAGTTAGCGGCGTGCAAAATATCCATTTTTTTTTTTTCAAAAAATCTATTTTTTTTAAATTATTGTATTGTCATCGGTCTTTGACAGGTGTGCAAAATTTGAATGAAATCTGTCCGTTTAAAGTGGGTCAAAATCGCGTCTTAAGGAGTCGGTTACAAACAAACATACAAGTGAAGCTAATATAAAGCGTGTAAAAAGGAGGAAAAATTTTGCACGTCGTGCAATAATTGTTTTTTTCTCCATAATATTTTAATTCATATTGACACTTCACAGAAAAAAACGTGCTTTCATTCACTTGACAGTAATAAGAAACGTCCAGCTGACTGACAGACATCCACCATTTTTTTCTATAAAGTGACAGTATTGGTTGAAAAATATATAGAAAAAATCCATTATGAATAGCAAAACATAATGAACGTTTCATTTCCTCTTAACATGATTTAACTTATTTAAATTTATGTGGTTGGTTAGCGGTTTCTTATGAGGGGGGTTAGTGGGGTTAGTCTTGCCATGGGAAGATCAAGTTATTCAAAGGGGCATGCCCACTCCCCATACAGATGTCGGCCCCAGCTGCCCACGTTTTAAAATACACTCAAATTATTATATACAATGTAGTAAATAACTTTTAAAAGGATTGGATGCAATAAAACTTGGGGGTTCGAAGAAAAAACACTTTTTGTTTTCTCCTTACTCTTGTTTTTACAACGTTGTTGTCATAGTTTCTTTATACCATATTACGTATTTACATTTGCGATACTTATTTTATTATACAATAATATAATATGTTAGGCGAAATTATACATATTTGATACACAAAATACCTCTATGTACGGGAGTAGCATGGTTGTCGAACTCTTACTATGGCGTTTTATTTTATGAGCAGATTTGTTCCATGATAAATATTGACATTATTTGTGTTAATATTATTCCATGTCATAAATAATAAGGACATTGTCCAGTTATTGAGCAGGAGGATAAATGTTGCTTTGATGCCGTGCCCATCCGAGATACCATATAACTGTCATAACATGGGCACAGCATCTAACAATTCTACAACCTACAACACAATTACAGCAATCCTTCATTAAGGCGTTTATACCGGAATCATTGCCATCAATTAAATCATATACAAAATATATTTTTCGGTTTATGTGCCTACTTGAAATTCTGGCTCTTAGTAAGAAGCAGCTCGGACCGAAGTTATTTCCTTCCATTACACTAATTCTGTGGTTATTGCATACCTCTATCCTGTAACAACCATTAAATCTTATATGCTCACCGTAATATGAGCTTGCTTGTTTAATTTGGTATGTCTGGAAATAATTATTTTGATGATTTGAATGCTTATTATAGAAACATCACACAAAATCATCAGCTTTTAGAGAATTATAAAAACATTACGAACTAAAATAATATATCACAACTACACCCAAATCCTCAATTTTAAGAGAAAATTCAAAATTGGCAACACTTTCATGGCGTTTGATTTGGGAATGTATAAAACAAATAGTCATGTAACTGTTTTTCCGGTAGCTACTTTTTATTATAAAAATAATATTCCCGGAGTATTTCAGGAAACAAATGATACTATCATTGTGGATAAATTGAGTTATGATTTTGTAATAAAACGGTAAAGTGGGCAGGTGTAGGGCCAATTTTGGGCATTCTCCTTTATTACTTTTTCGAACTCAATTGAAATGTCTGTTATAGATTAGTCATTTGCCTTGCAGTGACAAGTATATCTGTATTCATTTTCACTCGATGTTAAAATTTGTGATGTATTCTGCCCCAATTGGGAGGTAGTTAGATAACTCTTAATATAATCAAGTATTATTTTATATTTAGATACCGTTTAGACTCGTTTGGGATGTATTACTGCTAATCTTGTACAAAAAATATTTGACAAACCATTATAAACATGCAGCTATATCTTAACTTTATATTGTAGTACAATGATGCATTTGATAATATTAACGCGCAATGTAAAGCGCACAAGTAACAAAACTATATGGCTAGGTGTCAATGACCTTTAAAATCAGCTGATTTATTGGCTTTACATTGCGTTATTAAAATTATGTAGGCAAACAAAATTTTTTTATATCTTTTTGTTTTTTCATAATACCTATCGTAAAATATAAATAATTTGTGTGAAAATCCTATCAAGTGTTTTTTTTTTAATACATTTCGATGTCGATTTATAATACATACCGTATTTTAAATTCCTAAGTTCGATTCTCTGGTTGGGAAATTTGACATGAGTTTGGAGTAATATGTCCCAAAATATTGAAATATTTAGAATGTTTAGCATTAACATTATGAAATTCAATTATAGTACTTAGTTATTTAAATGACTTTTCGGATGTCGTGGTGCAGGCCTGCATAATTATTTAATTTTTATCTTTGCTAATATTCAAAGTTGAAGAGTTTGTTTGAAAGCGCTAATCTCAGGACTACTAGGGTGAATCTATGATCCAAGGTCCTAAAATATTACAAAAAAATACTTTTTAGTGACATTTTTAGTTACCTTATGTCTGTAGTCACTAAAACTACCACCCAGCTTCGTTTTGAATCGGAGTTTGGATATACCCTGTATTTCAATTATATGCCTCAACTCACTTTTTTTTAAATGAAAATTCTCCACCATTGCATCTGAAAAGTATTTTTAAATATACAAATTAGTGTAATTACTGACTTTTGCATTTGAACTCAACACATACATAGCCCTGATCCGACACACACTTACAAACCATGAGAGACTTGTCTCCGAACAGAAAAAAAAAACAGTGGAATCCGCTTATATCGACCGGAAATGACTAATTCGTCATGCTCAGCGGGCGTCATACTCAGCATTTTGTTGAAAATACACAACCAGGTATATGTATCTATTAAAAGCGGAGCCATAATAAACTGATTATATTGTGTTAGCCTATACAAAAGACTTCTGTATTTGGATTTCATCTCGCATTAATTTAACTCAAACAAATGCAAAAGTTATTAATAACAAGTAAAATTATATTGTGATTATTTATTTTAATGAATCAGTATGCTAAAATATTTTCATTTTTCTACAAGTAATTAGATTCTTGAGAATCTGGAGCGGACATCGCGAACTAAATGAGACAAGTATATAGCTATCTCTGTCACTCCTGTACTTTGTTACTATGTTGCGTTTCGCTCTATTATCCGAGTGATAAGTCGTTTACGGTGTTTTATGGCCGAAATCGTTGTTTTCAAATAATGCAGGACATGATTTAGTATATGATGTCTGCTCCAGTGTAATTCCTCAGTTTGTATTACAATAAACTATTATAAAGATATTTTTGTTTTATTCAGACATCAATAGAAGTAAAGTGGAGGATAAAATAGCACATGGACACAGTCTAACACGGTGGTACCGATTAGATCGATACACTTGACCACACACAGGCAACGGAAATACATAATATATGAAAATTTCAGCTTTCTAGCTATCACGATTTATGGTACAGCCTGGTGACAGACAGACAGCGGAGGTTTAGTAATAGGGTCCTTTTTTTATATTATAGGGGGCAAACGAGCATGCGGTTCACATGATGGTAAGTGAACACCGCCGCCCATGGACATCTGCAGCACCATAGGGCATGGAGATGCGTTGCCGGCCTTTGAGGTGGGAATACGCTCGTTTTTTGAAGGTCGCCAGGTCGTATCTGCCCGGGAATGATGCCGCTGGCAACTGGTTCCACAGATTTGTAGTACGTGGGAGAAAGTGCCGGGAAAAACGTACTAACGTACGTTTTTACCTTTTAGGTACGGAATCCTAAAAATGGTAGTGCCGGGCCACGTTTTTCCGTTTCATAAAATTTTCTAATCACCTAAAATTTCACTCGGCTGTTTCAGTTTGGAGATCGAAGGAAATGCTAAACCGTCACAAAAAGCAATAACAGGCTTTATGTAAAAGGTGTAAAAGCATTGTAAAATTCAATAGTATACTCCTAGTTTTATATAAATACTACTAGATCATTTTTATTCCAACGAATGCATGGAGAAATAATAATTCTAACGTTCGTTTCATGTTTCATATGAAATCCTGGTGGTTCATAAAATATTTTTATGTGAAATATTATTTACAGCTATGCATATATTTCTGTGTACGTAAAGATTGTCTGTACGTTGAAGTATTATATCCAACTGAAAATAAGGTTTTGGTCACATAACAGTATTTTTTTTTATATTGTTGAACGTATTATCAGCCCAGTAAAAAAATTGTGCCCCATATGGCGATAGGCTCGCCTCCTATCACATCGTAGGACGGAACATACATTAGGAATGTGGGTTTCCTGGTACCTCTGCCTATCCCTTCTGGGAAAAAGGCGTGAGTTTATGTAAGTATGAATACATATATTCTCAATTTATCACTTTCTAGCTTTTTTAGTAATAAAGCACTTTTACAGAAGTTTTAAGTACGTCGTAGCCGATTGGTAGAGGCAATCTGGCCTCGCCTTTTACAGCCGACGTCTGAGCAACTGTGCCACGGAGGCTGTCAAATAAAAAAAAAACACAAATTGAGTAGGTATCTCTTTTATTTTAATATCAAAAAAATGCAAGCAAACCAAAAGCATTAAATTTGTTCAGTTGTAATAACTATTCGCAATATATTTCATTCTCGTAATGTTTTTGATTATTTTCACTTGTGCAATAACGATTTCTAAACTATATTTAAGTACGGGTGAGCTAACAATCCTTTTATTTGTATTTTACCATAATTCTTCGTAGATAAATGCATCATTATAACATGCTAGGGATTGTTTGAATTTAAATTAATGAATATTACTACCTGATTGTTAGACGGTTATCTCATGATTTACTGAGCCAAAGTTTACATATCTACTTCAATTTTATGGTTTCTTAGATTTTCGCGAATGTGAAATAAAACTAACATATTTTATCGCGGATTTGGTTTAATAAATATTTACAATATTTTAACGTCGGAACATTAACTTCCGCTACCTAATAGCCATCGCTTGCGTCAAAGCGTTAACGATTATAAAAAGAAAATTGTAATTTGGCTAAGGGGATGATCTGATATTTTAACTTATAAGAAGGTTGCACCACCACGTTTTAACAGTTAAAACAACCTTTTATAATATACAATTTGCGTGTACTGCAGTGGAGACCACGTCTTCACAAACGTAGCGTGGGACGACCTCTGACCAAATGGCGGGTCGACTTGTACAAGAAGGCCGGCAGCTACTGGATGCATAAAGCAGCAGATCGGGCTCTGTGGGTGTACCTTGGGAGAGGCCTATGTCCTGTAGAGGACTGCAGTGGACTCATGATACAACTTACAAAACCGAAAATCCCGTCAATTACTAAAACATATTTAAAAATAAAACATTTCAGCCGACGACATATCTTCGAAGCAAATATTCCAACCATACATGTACAGCGACTGGAATTTCAACGATAATTTTGACCACCCGCAATATGACACGGAAACAACGCGGGAACCATCTACAGTCACTAAAAAACGTAATATCACCCATACAGTCACTACCAAAAACTATTTGAACAGAACTATGGACCAGGACTCAATCAGGGCAACTTTGACCGCATACGCTGTAAAACTATTCAAATCATTAGCCAACAGGACTTTTATAGATTCAAAATTAGACTTAAAAAAAGATTTAAACTACACCGCAGATCTAAATGTAAATGAAGTCATCCTAAGATGGTATATTTCTCATATAAATAAAACTAGAGGAGACATCAAACTGCCTAGAGATGTAAATCATATCAAGGATTTAAGTGGTAGAGATTTGAATGATCTAGTAGTTAAAATATTGAATGAAAGGCTCACAGGGACTACCAAGAAAGATATTCTTAGACAAACAACACCTATTGAAATGCAATTGAAGGATCACGAGTCTTATCATTCCGATAAATTAGTAAGCAGAGATCCGACGCAATTCAAAATACCTGGAGGAAGAATTTATGACCATCAAGGGCGGGAATTTACCAACTACAAAAATCAGATGCCATATCAAGGACAGAATCAAAGACTTCCCAAATATCCTGGAAGATTACCACCTTATCAAGGACACAACCAACAAAACCAACCTCCATATCGAGGGAAAGGACAGAACTTAAAAACCCCATTTGAAAATTACCCAGGAAGGCTACCTCCTCATAATCTCCCAATGAATCCAGAATCTATGGGTCTGGGGCCTAGGTCTCCAATTGGGCCGCCTCAAGACTATCCCTGGGATTACCCTGGAGGCCACGGCTTGGCCCCTGATTTGCCAGGGTACCAACAATATCCAGAACCTCCTGTAATTCCAGGTAACGAGATAATTTTTATATAAGATTTTAAACCAGACGCCACTGCCAACAAGTTCGTGGTGGTTGCGGGACTTTTCGAAGTCATGTGTGTGTTAATTATCAATCTCTACGCAATAAAACGGTGAAGGAAAACATCGTGAGGAAACGTGCATACCATAGCGATTTGTAAGAATTTCTATGATATGTAAAGTCCGCCAATCCGTACTACGCCAGCGTGGTGGACTATAGGAGGCAGAAATAGCCTAGTGCGATAAGGCCGCCTCTTGTACCATTATTATATTAAATAAATAAATAAAATAAATAAAGTCAATAAATCAGTAATAAATAAATATCAATTGGTTGCATATGTATACAATATTTAATTTGTTTTCAGGAGGGCCCCTTGTTACTCCATCTTTCACAATTCCTACCAATTACGTGGGGATGACTACTAGTAGCACTGAGAGTAGTTCCCAGTCCGGTCTTCCCTGGCTGTTCTTGACCACTACTCCTCAACCTACCGCACCATACATCCCTCAGAGACCGACGGAAAGCGTGCTGCCTCGTAAGAAATCTGTTTATTAATGATAAAGGATATTATTATGAGGTATATCAAGAAAAGTACGTGGTGGCCTGTTGGTAAACGGACCAGACGTGGCTTCCAACTTGTTCACGGTGGTCGCTGGTTCAAACCCCAGGGCACACCTCTGACTTTTCAGTCATGTGCGTATTAATAGTCAATCATCGTATTTTTCATTGTAAAGGACGTCCGTGCTCTGCAGTGAGACGTATAGGGTCTAATACAGATACAGATATAGATAGCAAGACTGCGACTGAAAACGAAAGTGTGTGGTAGTTTTAGTGGCTTCAGAAACAATGATATTAATAATATTGTGTCGTCGTATTTGGGTGGTAAAGACATTCTTTTTCTAAAATAATAGCGTACACTCTTTTATTTTTTTAAAATACGCTATGGTATAAATAAATAATAATACATAGTCCTGACCCCACACTAAGATCGAGTCTTGTGTATCAGAAACTACGAGAGACTTTTCAGTCAAACACCCAAATCCGAAAGAAATATTTTTGCGGCACAAACATTTCTCTCGGCGCGGGGATTTTACCCCGAACTCATTTTTAACCGACTTCAAAAAAAGGAGGAGGTTCTCAATTCGACTGTATGTTGCTTTTTTTGACGTGACAACGTCTTAAATTAGGTTGCGGCTGGGAGTCACTTATGAAAAAGTGTAACGCCCGGTAACGTAACGGTGCGCGCGCAGCACTAGAGAATTATTTTTCAGTTTCACCCACTTTTTCCAAAATTGTCCCATAGCCCCCCCCCCTGCCTTCCCCCACCCTTATTCCGAAATAGTGCCTATTAGCCTCCCCACGAAACCTACCCCCCCCCCCTCCCCTACCCCCACCCCGAAAATTTACCTCACCCCCCAATCCTATCTCGGCCAACATAGGTCGTAGACCCACCGAGTTTGGTATCCTCGGAACCGTCTTGGTGAGGGCTACAAATTGACCCCGCCAGAAATCCCAAATTACGCAAAAAATTACCCCCCCAAAAAAAATATTTTACCTCCAAAAAATTAATTTAAGTTAGCCTCCCCACGAAACCTTCCTCCCCCCCCCCCCTCCCTTACCCCCACCCCGAAAATTTACCTCACCCCCCCCCAATCCTATCTCGGCCAATATAGATCGTAGACCCACCGAGTTTGGTATCTTTGGAACCGGCTCGGTGAGCTCTACAGATTGGCCCCAACCAAATCCCCAAATTCCTCCCTCTCTCCCCTAAAATATTTGTCCAGGCATAACTCCGTCATTTCTTAAAGTAAACCCCCCGTGTTTGGAGTCAGAGGAATCGTCTTGACGAGCTCGACAATCGAGAGCAGGCAAAATACGATTTTTCTTATTGACGTGACAACGTCTTAAATTAGGTTGCGGCTGGGAGTCACTTATGAAAAAGTGTAACGCCCGGTAACGTAACGGTGCGCGTGCAGCACTAGAGAATTAGGCGCATTGAATCGGCGCATGCTTGTGTCTCTGTCTTTGTCTTTCTCGAACGTTCTTGGCGTTGGAAAAACAAGAAAGCGTCACAATACAAGTTCACACGTGTGGTTAAAGTATCGTCAGCTGTGTCTGTAGTGAAAATATGGAGTGCTTAGATTCGTCATTACATGTACAATGTTTTAGTAAACAAAAAAATGGTTGCCTGTAAAGTCGGTTTTACGGGCGAAGATTTTACGTGACAACGTCTTTTTCTCGGTAGAATATTTATTGATATGAATATAATTAAATTGCACAATAGGAACAAGGAATTGAATGAAAATAAGAATTGCACAAATTTTAACTATAGAAATATATTTTGTTTACTAAAACATTGTACATGTAATGACGAATCTAAGCACTCCATATTTTCACTACAGACACAGCTGACGATACTTTAACCACACGTGTGAACTTGTATTGTGACGCTTTCTTGTTTTTCCAACGCCAAGAACGTTCGAGAAAGACAAAGACAGAGACACAAGCATGCGCCGATTCAATGCGCCTAATTCTCTAGTGCTGCGCGCGCGGCAGACCGATCATAGTTGAGTGGGAGAGAGACGCAAGGCATTCGGCGGGCCTCTCTCTCGTTCGGTGACTCATCGTAACGTTACCGGGCGTTACACTTTTTCATAAGTGACTCCCAGCCGCAACCTAATTAAAGACGTTGTCACGTCAATAAATTTTTTGGAGGTAAAATATTTTTTTTGGGGGGGTAATTTTTTGCGTAATTTGGGATTTCTGGCGGGGTCAATTTGTAGCCCTCACCAAGACGGTTCCGAGGATACCAAACTCGGTGGGTCTACGATCTATATTGGCCGAGATAGGATTGGGGGGGTGAGGTAAATTTTCGGGGTGGGGGTAAGGGAGGGGGGGGGGAGGAAGGTTTCGTGGGGAGGCTAACTTAAATTAATTGTTTTGGAGGTAAAATATATTTTTTTTGGGGGGTAATTTTTTGCGTAATTTGGGATTTCTGGCGGGGTCAATTTGTAGCCCTCACCAAGACGGTTCCGAGGATACCAAACTCGGTGGGTCTACGACCTATGTTGGCCGAGATAGGATTGGGGGGGGTGAGGTAAATTTTCGGGGTGGGGGTAGGGGAGGGGGGGGGGGGTTTCGTGGGGAGGCTAATAGGCACTATTTCGGAATAAGGGTGGGGGAAGGCAGGGGGGACTATGGGACAATTTTGGAAAAAGTGGGTGAAACTGAAAAATAATTCTCTAGTGCTGCGCGCGCACCGTTACGTTACCGGGCGTTACACTTTTTCATAAGTGACTCCCAGCCGCAACCTAATTTAAGACGTTGTCACGTCAAATATATTTCTATAGTTAAAATTTGTGCAATTCTTATTTTCATTCAATTCCTTGTTCCTATTGTGCAATTTAATTATATTCATATCAATAAATATTCTACCGAGAAAAAGACGTTGTCACGTAAAATCTTCGCCCGTAAAACCGACTTTACAGGCAACCATTTTTTTTTTTATGTTTGTTACCTCGTTTCTCTGTACTGTGTGAACCGATTTCGACCATTCTTTCTTTGATTGAAAGCTGGTGCTTGTCGTTTGGTCCCATAAAAATATGGTGAAGATCTGATGAATATCTTCGGACCTGGAGAGGGGAACTCCTTAAAATTAAGGAGAATTGCAATAGTTCTTTTTGAATTACGTTCATAAGAAAAGTTAAGATACAGTGAGAGAGGGAAAAAGGGGTGGGGGTGAGGGGGGGTGGGTGATAAAATTAAAATACACGTAAATTCTAATATCTTCGGCAGCTTTTAACCGATTTTAGTGATTTCTTTTTCATTGGAAAGAACGTATTAACAGGTTGATCTCAGGAACACAACATTAAGATCTGATTATCATGTTCGGACCTGGAGCGTAGAACTCCTCAAAATTTAATAGGATTTCAACGGTTCTTTTTGCATTGAGTTCAGTATAAAAGCTAGGCTACAGTGGTTGAGTGAAAAAGGGGTAGGCGCGAAGGGAGAGGGGGGGGAGAAAAAAAAAAATAAACATGTGAATATTCCAATATCTTTGGCAGCTTTTAGCCGATTTTAGCGATTTCATTGTCATCGGAAAGAACATATTCCTTGTGGCGTGGGGACCAAATCTTCTTCATTTAAATACCTATCAACACTAAAAAGATAAAAATAACTAAAATTTTTAATAAAAAAAATTAAAACCGACTTCAAAACAAAAATCCACTAAAAACCAAAAAATAATAAAATAATAACTAACCACTTAAAGCAAAAAAATAATAATATTTATTTCATGGAACTCGTGCATGTTGATTCATTTGCTTAATGACTTGACTAGCCAACAAATCAAAATATATGCGTAACATATTGAAGGCGGGTCGCCCAGTACCAAACATATAGATATTTAAATTAATATAAGGCATAGGTCCTACATGTTTGGTACTTGGCGGCCCGCCTTCAATATGTTACGCATATATTTTGATTTGTTGGCTAGTCAAGTCATTAAGCAAATGAATCAACATGCACGAGTTCCATGAAATAAATATTATTATTTTTTTGCTTTAAGTGGTTAGTTATTATTTTATTATTTTTTGGTTTTTAGTGGATTTTTGTTTTGAAGTCGGTTTTTATTTTTTTTATTATCACTGGCGGCGTCTAACAAACTGCGCCACGGAGGATGTTAATAACAAAACCCGTTTCTAGATACATCGACTACAGTACAGACCACGATAGACCCATTCGTCCAAGCACTAATTAAGGATATGGCTAGCACGCAAAATGGATACCTAACCACATTTGGTATTAAGCTTTGTGAGATCTTCGCCACCAAGAAAAGAGAATACGCGGGACTGCTCGTCGCAGCGTTGGAAGCGAATGTCATCAGGTATATAGGGTGATATTTATATACAGTATTTAATTTAAACCACATGTTCCTAACCACCCCAGGTAACATTGTACTAAGTTGAAACAAAATCTGCCTGATAGCCTAGTCAAATTGGGTTGGTTGTGTGGAAAAAAAAATTAAATAAAAGTTGTAGAGAAATTTATACTCTACAACTGTTATAATAAATACAAATCTCATTTGAGCAATAGGAACCGAGATATTCCCAAAAAAACGATTTTGATGATCTTTGATCTTGAATATCTTAAGACTCGGACACGATAGCAATGGTGACTTTTGAGACAATATTTAAAATGATAAAACAAACAAACAAAGGTTTATACCAATTTTTAGCTTATTTGCTTTCATTCCGAGGTTGACCCCTTTTTTTACCTAATATGACTGGGGTATAATAGTTTTATAAAAAATCGTGAATTTAGGTTTCAAGGCTTGATCAACTCCTATCGTTACCGAATCATTTTAGGGCTCAGGTAAACTCCCGAACCAAAGTGAAGTACAGTTAAGCAGTAAAAATACTTGTATATATATGGGTGCCCAAAAATCGTGAAAACTAAAATCACGATATTTGACAAAAATCTTCGAATATTTTTGTCAAATAATGTACAATTTCACCTGAGGTAGTGAGATATATGTGGGTTGAATTAAGTTCTACGTGTCAATATCATCCATTATAAACAATAGAACATATTTTCTTTACTGGTAGGTCTGGCCTATTGGACTTTCCTAGTCATTATCAGCCCAGAGTCAGGAATTTGTGCCCGATATGGCGATAGGCTCGTCTTTCACATCGTGCGATGGAACATACAAGGCGAAATGTGGGTGTCCTGGCACCTCTGCCTACCCCTACTGGGAAAAAAGACGTGAGTTTATGTATGTATGTAATAAAAGAGCAATGCAATTGAGAGTCACGATCCTCAATAATGAGGGACCGACTGAAGAGAGAATAAAAGAGCATCTTTAGTGGTGGCAGGTCTCTCATATGTGAGAGGCTGCCTGGGTGGGAACCACCGCAATGTCTATTTCTCTCGACAAACAGCAGTGTAAATACACTGTTGTGTTTCGGATTGAAGGACATTGTAGCCAGGGTATCTACTGGACATATTGAGTCTTAAACTCTTATGTATCAGGATGGCCAGCGCAGTGAAATGACAAGCATTGCTTTGTAATTCAAGGTAATGTTTGGGCTTGCTACTGTTCATGAATTGTCGTATCGCTTACCACTTGCGAACGGCATGCTCGTCTCGCCATTCACTGCAATATATATTTTTTTCACGTATTTGTTTTTATTTATTGTAGTAAAATTATTCTTGCAGCATTTATATTTTTTTTTTTTTTTTATTGCATTGAATGGCGAGACGAGCAAGCCGTTCGCCTGATGGTAAGCGATACGACCGCTCATGAACAGTAGCAATATTCCACTGCGCTCGCCATCCTGAGACATAAGATGTTAAGTCTCAATATGTCCAGTAGTTGCTCTGGCTACAATGTCCTTCAATCCGAAACACAACAGTGCATTTAAGCAGTGTTGTTTCACGGGAGAAATAGACATTGCGGTGGTACCTACCCAGATGGCCTCTCACATATGAGAGACCTACCACCAGTAAATTATATAGAATCTATCTACAGACTAAAAGCATTTCCAATAATTTGTCAGGTCCATCATTGACCTTTATACATTGATATCAATGGCTTCCATATAATAATAATGAGCTTTGTTTCAGACTCCGAGATAGCAAAGTCCTGGCGCCATTCGGAGAACCTCTCACGACTGTTATTATGCAATTTGTCCAAAAGATGGGCTCATCACCACCAGATCTTGTGCAAAGTAAGATATTTGTTATTATCTTCGATAACAATCTAAATAGATATGTGAAATAAAACTATTATTTACGGATTTTATCGCGAATTTAATTTAATTTGTACATTTTTGACTTCCCGACGTTTCGGTTAAAAATATAAAAATTAAACTAAGTTCGCGATAAAGTCCGTAAATAATAGTTATATTTCAACGTGTAACATTCGCGTAAATCTAAGAAACTATAGACACGTGAATTCAAAACTTAAGTAAAAAAAAAACTAGCAAAGAATGTGTATTGGTAAGGTTTATTTTTATTGTAATTAATGGCTAGACTAGCACGCCGTTCGCCTGATAGTAAACAGAATGCAATTGATTTTTTAAATATCGTGATTTTTGGGTGGAAAATCCATAGTTTTTGCTAAAATAATAATTTAAACTCTTTTATACCTTATAGTCCTTATAAATAAAAGGGTAAACACTATTATTTTAGGAAAAAAAATGAATTTACCATACAAATACGACCATAGGAAAAAAATAACAAAAAAAAATCGAAGCTTTTTTTTCAACATTTTCTGTTGCAATGTCTAAAGTCACTAAAACTACCACCCGGCTTCGTTTTCGGTAGCAGTCTTGATATACCCTGTATAATGTTTTATTAATTTCCATTTAGCTCGAGCAGTGGGCCTTCATTACTTGCTCACTAACAGAAGACAACAATTAACTATTAACACTAATGGACTTATTGACTACGCTGATTCTCTTTACACGGACGAAGAAGGAAGAAGACTTTTAAAGGTATGTTTATTGTAATTAATGGCGAGGCGAGCATGCCGTTCGCCTGATGGTAAGCGATACGACTGCTCATGGATAATAGCAAATTCAAATACTATGAATTAAGCCGACACATTATAGGTTTTCGTTTTACGCATAAAGAAGCGGCCATGAATACTAGAGAAACGCGTCTTAGAGCGATCTGAACTATGGATTCTTTTGTTGTGTGCACATTATAGGTCATACGCAAGAAGCTTATACCCAAATGAAGATTGCATTCCGTATATAAAAGTGAAGCACAAAAATTTGACCTCGAATGGCGTTGCGACTGATTGCTATCCTTTTCTTTCGAGTGACAATGAATGAAAATGACTTTTTGTTGTACTTCACTTTTATATACGGAATGCAATCTCCATTTGGGTATAAGCTTCTTGGTCATACGCTTAAGACATGACCACAGACTACATAGAAAGAACCTTGTACGTTCCATTGTCCTGATTGGTCAGTTGGCCCCGTACTATGCTCTTTACTCTATGCGTAAGACGAAAACCTATAATGTGTTTTCAGCTTTACAAAGCAGTGGAATACTGCGTTCGCTATCCTGAGATATTATAAGAGTTAAGTAGAACAGTGCGTGGTGGCCTGTTGGTAAACGGACTAGACGCGACTGCCAACATGTTCACGGTGGTCGCGGGTTCGAATCCCAGGGCACACCTCTGACTTTTCGGAGTCATGTGTGTATTGATAGTCAATCACCACGCACTAAAACGGTGAAGGAAAACATCGTGAGGAAATCTGCATACCATAGCGATTTATAAAAATTTCTATGGTATGTAAGTCCGCCAACCCGCACTAGGCCAGCGTGGTGGACTATATGGCCTAACCACTCTCAATCGTACTGTCGATTGTAGATGAGGCCCGTGCCCTGCAGTGGGACATAAATATATGGGCTGATACATTACATTATAAGTAGAACAGCTGATTTTTTTACGCTATTAGTGTTGTCCCCATAGTAATAGTTGATAATTATGATAAGCATCCTCCATTTGGCTTTAAAAATCTGGTGTGAACTAAACAAATTTATTTTTATGACTGGTTGTAGGTCTCTCATATGTGAGAGGCCGCTTGGGTGGGTGCCACCGCAATGGTTATTTCTCCCGCCAAAAAGCAGTTTAAATGCACTTTTGTGTTGCGGGTTGAAGGACATTGTAGCCAGAGTAACTACTGGACATATTGAGACCTAACATCTTACGTCTCAGTATGGCGAGCGCAGTGGAATGCCAAGAATTGCTTTGTATTATATACTGTTTGGTTTCCCTACTGTTTATGAGCGGTCGTATCGCTTACCATCAGGCGAACGGCTTGCTCGTCTCTCCATTAATTGCAAAAAAATACAACTAAATATTCGATATTTTATTTCTATCTTCGTATTTGAGTTGAAAATACCATTGAAGTGTTATACTAGAGCGGACATCGGGAACAAAATAACTGCGTATTGTGCGTGCACAGTACACAGTGAAGCGAGAGCAAAGATAGTGTTACTGAGTAGGCGTGACAGAGACAGAAATAGAATGTACCCTCCATTTTGTTACAAACATTTTGTTTGCATTGTCCCCTCTAGTATATTATATACATAGTTTCTCATAAAATAATAATGTACACCCTATTATTTTGAACGTGGCTTTAATGCGCAAGGGTATAAAGCTGAAAACACATTGTAGCTTTTTGTCTTACGCATAGAGTAAAGAGTACAAAACTATGGTAAAGAGCACATCTTACATGGTTCGTACGGGTCGTCAGAGGGCCCACGTACGTTTTTATTTTTTTAATTTCATTGACAAAGGACGGTTTTCTCGTCTGCCAATGACTAAGCTTTTAGGGATGGAAGAGTCGATTTTTATGTACTCTTTATCTCATCTCTATATAAACAAATAAATAATATATTTTATTAAATGAAATCAATCCTAGTTGGCGCTTATTATAAACAGTTCTTATCTGTGATAACCTGTGGTACTATCACATTCGAGTTTGCAACTGTTTTATTGGCAAAAACAATGACTCAATTAACATTAAATCACACATCAATCAATTATATAATACTGTGATTGATTAAATTCTGTACACAAACATAGATTACATATTGAGAATAAATTTACTGTGGAAAAATGTTAAGCAACAATGCCGTGTACACATATTAGAAATACTTATGTATAAAATGTGTGAATTCCAAAGTAGGCAAGATCGTGTTTCGAGCACACGTCTTGTTCTTGTTGTCTTTTTTTATATATTTCTACTACCAGTGTCATTTTAAAAGAAAACAAAAAAGAGACTACCTGAAGACAAATAACAAGGTTAACTTTTTCCTATTATAATTCCTAAAACAGCGCGTGTATTTTGAAATTTTAACATCAATAACTTAATATTTGATTGTATAAAAAATTACTCCGTTATTTTTAGTATGATACTTTATTATCTTTAGTACAAACAGGTACTCACTATTTGTTCCCATACTTCTTACTTTAAGTGAGCATATTTGTATTCTTTACATTTAACATTATAAATAATTTCTCTATTACGCACATACTCTAATCGTTTTTCTTCCATTTTTTAAATGAACGCACAGACGAACTTTTGGCTAATTACTGATGATTAAATAAATAAATACACTCAACAATCACATACATAGTCCTGAACCCACATTAAAATCAATTAAGTGTTGTGTCGTGGGTATCGGGAACTACGAGAGACTTTTCGGTCTCACAAACATCCAGACCCGAGACAAATACTTGTGGGCCTCACAAACATTTGTCTCGGTGCGGGGATCGAACCCGTGGCCTCTCGTTTCACAGGCGGCGTCTAACCAACTGCGTCACGGAGGCTGTCAATTACGTCCAGTCTAGTATTTACAAACAACTGGTCAAAGAACTGCGGTGTTTATTTCTATTAAGTCAAGTTAGATTCCCAGCCACACCTCATGTAAATAATTAGAAATGTCCAAATTGTATTCAACAATTTTAATTTGTATGCAGATTGAATAAAGATAATTATACCTTGTACGTATTATAAATTCTAATTTAATTGTAAGTTTTAAGAAATGTTATATTAGTTTGGCTTAAAAAGCTGGTAGCCATATTTACAAAACCTATTGTTGTGTAAACTCAAGTTTGTCCACAATCGCAAATCACTCAAAAGCGCTGTAGTGCACGGAGAAACCATTATTTTTTCTCTCTTCAAATTTAATTACATTGGACATTATTATCATTACTACTATTGGACTACTAGTATAAATGTACATTGTATAAATTATGAAAGAATATTTTAATGAAAGCGTTGGAGATATTTTTTACTTTCATTTCTAGTTCCTAATTTCACCACTTGTCAATTTATGTTAGTTGCGCTGTATGTCTCAGACGTTTTTTGTTTTTGAAGGTCATGCCCTCGAATTTTGACCGACAGTGTGCACACAACAAAAGAATCTATTGTTCAGATAGCTGTAAGACGCGTTGCTCTAGTATTTATGGCCGCTTCTTTACTCTATGCGTAAGACAAAAACCTACAGTTTGTTTTCAGCATAAAGCTGAAAACACATTATAGGTTTTCGTCTTTCGCATAGATTAAAGAGCGGTAAGTACGCGGCCAACTGACCAATCAGGACAATGGAACGTACAAGGTTCTTTCTATGTAGTCTGTGGTCACGTCTTAAGCGTATGACCTATAATGTGCACACAACAAAAGAATCCATTGTTCAGATCGCTGTAAGACGCGTTGCTCTAGTATTTATGGCCGCTTCTTTACTCTATGCGTAAGACGAAAACCTATAATGTGTTTTCAGCTTTAATTAGCATTTCAGCCGAACCTTTTTCTAATTTCTAGAAACTAGAAGAAGTTAAAGCATTCCCAAATGTTTCCTCACCCGCATGGGTGCTTATCAAAGAGCTAATTGAAGATAACCTCCTTGCACCAGTCTCGAGACTGAACGGCACTGAAAAGCTACAAGTGTTGATAGATGATACAAATTTTGCCTTGCGGAATAAGATGGCGCCAAGAAGCAGACGAGGAAAGGAATTTGGTGGGGGAGAAGGGAGGAAATTTATTCGTATGTATGATATACAAGTAAAAATAATTATAACTGCTTCAATGGCGTAGGTGTTTGCTACGATTACAAAGCAGAAGTCTCCGGTTCGAATCCCGGGTCAATACTCAATATATTAATTGCAAAAGACAGGTTAAAAATATGTTAAAATTTTATAAAAAGGTAGAATATGGGTCCATTTCTGTTGGGCACGGCAACAATTTAGGAGGTCGAAGTGATATTGGATTTTTCTATTCATTATCAGTGTGGATTTAGGAATCGGTGCCCGAATGGCGATTATTATTATGGCACCTACCTACGAAACGTGGGTGTTATGTTGCACATCTACCTACGCCTTCTGGAAAAAAGGCGTGATATTTATGTATGAAATTATTACTAATCCATTCTATATTCTACGGCAGAGTCCTAGAGGTTATTTCGTTAAAGATCCGGGATCAAATGTCGACGGACGACCTGGCTAGGGTTGCAGGAAGTCGCTGGATGCAGGCCGCTTCCAACAGGACGTTGTGGAGATCCTTGGGGGAGGCCTTGTGACGTTGTGGGAATGTCACCTTTTATATTTGCGATCTATAGTTCAATAGTCGACATAAATCCTATTGTCTATGCCAATCAACGCCTCCGTTGCGCTGATTGGTTGATTCCATCTGACATCTGTCAGATGTGACGTACGAACTGTCATCGGTGCTCGCTTAAATACGCGTGTAACGTCGCTCGCGTCTTTTTCCCTAACCTGAAAGCCGCGTGCTACCACGCGTCTTTCCGAACCCGCTGGGGTTCTTCTTCTTCTTCGTACTTGGCGTACTTGGCGTTTTTTCGCTAACTCCGTGCCTACTGCCCGCTTTGCTCCGCACCGCTTCCTGCCGGACTGCATCCGAGCCTGCGCCTGCCGCTGACCTGCGCACCGTGCCCGGCCACGTGGCAGCTGACTTCGCCGGCGAGCTGTCGCCGGGTTCCGCCACGTGCCGAAGACCCGGATCAGTGTCCAGTGAAGGCCAGTGACTCCTGTTGCATACCACCAGCAACAGTGCCGGGTGTAAATAGTGATGCGAAATTATTAAAGCCCGAACCACGTAACTACCCTGAGTTCTCATTTAACTACCTACCCCTACCTGCGGGCGGCCTAACCCGCCGCAGTGGCGCCCAATTCTTTGTAATACGTAGGTTTTCGCATCACCGTTATACCCGGTACTCCACACACAGTCCGGTTGCGCAGTCTGCAACTGGGCAAGCGAGCGGTTTAAAAGTGCAAACAGGTTTGTCAATTTTTCTAACTAAGTGAAGTGTAAAGTCTAATCGTGATAACTAATTTCCAATTACATTGTTTGCATTTTTTTTCCGTCTTATCTTCTTCTTTATCTTTTAAATTCACTAATTTTACTTATAATGGACACTCACCCTATCAAGTACTTTTTATTAAATAAAAATGAACTGTGTTACGAAGTATTGATTCGCGGCGAAGACCCAGCCGACACAGTGCTACAACTTCGTAAACAGATTCATAAACTGTCATTGTTATACCCATCTGAGGACATTGATGAGTCGGGATTAGCATTTGATATAGATCTAAATTCCTTAAATGTTTCTTTTAATGACTTAAAATCAAAAATTTCAAACCTAGAATGTTCATTTGATATAAACATGTTCAAGCGTACATCCACTTTGACAAATCATATTTATCACAGAGCACGTAGATTGAAACCGATAACATCTGCCGATAAAAAACTATTGCATACATTTAACACTGATTATGATTCATTTATCAATAGGCTTAAAAAACTTAACTCCAGTGAACCGACTACTTTTAATTTACCCACATCAGTTGATAAAACAGATGTTACAACGTATCTATGCGAGCGTCCTCGTTTGTCAGATTTCAAACTACTAAAATACGACGGTTCTACTTGCGTTCGTATATTTTTGCAAAAGGTCGATGATTTTAAAGCCGCTAGGAGTATTTCATCTTCAGATTTATTAAATTTCGCTACAGAAATATTTTGTGGCAATGCACTACATTGGTTCCGTAGCATTAAAAGTAAAGTTAAGGATTGGGATCAATTGTCTAAATTTTTGATAGAGGATTTTGGCGAATTCGATTATGACTATCGTTTGGTTTCAGAAATTCGTAATCGTACTCAGCATGAAACTGAAAACATCACTGTATATTTTTCTATAATGTCTGAATTTTTTTCTCGTCTTTCTAAAGAATTGCCTGAGTCGGAAAAATTGGAAATTTTGTTACACAACATCCGTCCGTGCTACTCTAACGTTATAGCATGCTCACCAAAAATTTCTAGTATCGAGGAACTCCGTTTGATATGTAAAAATTTCGAAAATATCCAATGTAGGACAGCTCAATATCGTGAACCGCCTCCCATAACTAATAATACGCTAGCTCCAGATTTAGCCTACTCTAATAACACTACTAACCCTAATATTCAATTTAATAAAAAATTTACACATTCCTACAATTTAAATAAACTAACAAATACACAAACTAACACTTTAAATACATCTATTGGTACAAGTAAACCGGTTTCTCGCTTATCGCTCGAGAACAAAAGACGCTCAGGTAGTCATTCACATTGTCCCCGCTGCCGCACTAATGACCACACGCTCGCTGAGTGTAAACAAAATAGGTTTCCAATTTGTTTTAAATGTGGTACCAAAGGTGTTATTTATACTAATTGTACGAATTGTCATTCTAAATCGAAACCAAAAAACTTCTAGGGCCAGATTGTTGTGATATTACTACTAAAAGTGTTAATTTTGATAAGGAAGATTGGGAACAATGGCTTTCCACTATTAAAATATTTTTTTCTACTTATAACATCACATCAATCTGGGAACGTAAACCGGAGAATGATTCTCGCCCGTATCTTAATGTAAAAATTGGTGAAATTTCTTTTTGTGCTTTGTTGGATTCTGGATCTTCAGTGACTATACTGGGGAACGATTCACATAAACTATTATTATCAGCTGGTTTTAAGTTGTGTACAGACCTTAACGACATATATTTTGTTGCCGCTGGCGGCCAACGGTTAAACCCTATAGGTTATATAAATATTCCTATAAGTTTTGAGAATAATTTTCATATTCTTAAAGCCTACGTGATACCTACAGTATCATCGTATTTAATTTTAGGTATTGATTTCTGGTCTAGGTTTGAGATTTGCCCCAAGTATTTAAAATCAATAACTTTAGGTGATTCTAATACCAGTAGTGTTTCTTATTTGAATAATAACAAGAGTAAATTATTTTCTTATGACGATTTAACCAAATCACAGCGTCTAAACGCTGATAATACTATTGACCTATTTCGTTCTATTTCTACGGAAAAGCGAGGCCTAGGCAGAACACATCTCATCACTCATCGCATTGATACTGGCAACTCACAACCAATGCGACAACGATATTACAGACTTTCTCTCGAAAAACAACGCGTGTTATGTAACGAGCTGGATGAAATGTTAGCACTCGGTGTTGTCGAACCTTGTGAAAGTCCTTGGTGTTCACCTGTCTTATTAACTCCTAAAAAAGATGGAACATTGAGATTTTGTTTAGACAGTCGTAAACTTAACTCAGTTACTAAAAAAGATGCTTACAAATTACCGTACATGTCAGAAATTTTGGACAATTTAAGTAACGCTTGTTATTTAAGTTCTATCGATCTTTCGAAAGCCTTCTGGCAAATACCTATTGAGAAGTGTGATCGTGATAAAACAGCATTTTATATTCCATCACGTGGTTCGTTCAGGTTTGTCACTACTCCGTTTGGTCTTACCAACGCACCTGCAACGCAGCAAAGATTGGTTGATATTTTATTCTATGGTCCTGAATTTGAGAATTGCGTTTTCGTTTTCTTAGACGATATCATTGTTGTATCACCTAATTTTGATCATCATATGGCTATGCTTTTACGTGTCTATAATAAATTAAAATATGCAAATTTGACAATAAATTTTTCTAAATCACAATTTTTTCGTACTGAACTAAAATATTTAGGTTATGTTGTTAACTCGAATGGTCTGCAAGTCGATCCTGGAAAGGTCGATGCCATTCTTAATTTCCCTACACCGACCAACCCTAAGGAGGTCAAACGTTTTTTAGGCACTGCATCTTGGTACCGTAGATTTGTTCCTAACTTTAGTTCAATTGCTGGTCCCCTCAATAAACTTACTTCTACAAGTAAGAAAGCTAAACCCTTCATTTGGTCTCCAGAGGCGCAGGATTCTTTCAATAAACTAAAAGATTGTCTAGTGCAAGCTCCCATATTGTCGTGTCCTAATTATGACATGCCCTTCGAAGTTCACACAGATGCTAGTGACTATGGTGTCGGTGCTTTACTGACTCAAACTATTGATGGCGTAGAACATCCCATTGCCTATATGAGTAAATCACTGTCTCCACAGGAGCGTAACTACAGCATCACTGAACGCGAAGCTTTAGCAGTCTTAGTTGCTTTAGAACATTGGAGATGTTATTTAGAGAATGGTAAAAAATTTACTGTCTATACAGATCACTCAGCTCTTAAATGGTTTCTTAACCTTAATAACCCTACAGGTCGGCTCGCTCGCTGGGGTGTCCGCCTCTCTGCATTTTCTTTTGATATTAAACATCGTAAGGGTGCAGATAATGTTATTCCTGATGCTTTGTCTCGTTCTTGTCCTAAGCATATTAGTACTATTGATACTTCCATGCACGTTAATAAAACAACTGATGAATGGTACCTAAATATCTTTCACGGTTGTCAAAATTCACCAACTTCATACCCTAACTATATAATTAAAAATAACCGTCTTTATCGGTTTATGAAATCTAAATGTGTACTTAATACTGAATTTGAGTGGAAGGAAGTTGTACCTCAGGAACTTCGGTCTTCTATTATTTCTGAAAACCATAGTAACCCTTTAGCTGGTCATTTTGGTATCTTCAAAACTTACAGAAGGCTGGCACAAAAATACTACTGGCCAGGAATGCATGCTAGTGTAGTAGAATTTGTTTCTTCTTGTGATACCTGTATTTCTCATAAGCATCAAAACCACACCACTTTGGGTGAAATGGGCAGACCTAAGTCGTGTTCCCGACCATTTCAAATGTTAAGTATAGATATTGTTGGACCTCTCCCTTGTACTAGAAAGCAAAATTGTTACATTTTTGTAGTTACTTGTTGTTTTTCTAAATATTGCTTACTTTTTGCATTAAAACGCGCTACCGCGGAAATTATTACCAAAATTTTAGAAGAAAATGTTTTCCTTGTTCATGGCATTCCATCAACCATTCTAATGGATAATGGACGTCAATTTATTAGCTCAACTTTAAAGAATATGTTAGAAAAGTATAAAATTCCAAATATTCATTTTACACCTAAATATACGCCTCATGTAAATACTGTCGAACGCTACAACAAGACTATCATGACAGCTATTTCTACATTCATTGAAAATGATCATCGAGTATGGGATCTCTTGATTCCCAAAATACAGTTTGCTATTAACAACTCTGTTAATGAGGTGACTGGCTACACTCCCTCATTTTTAGTATACGGTCGTGAATTAGTCACTTGTGGCTCACACTATGTGGACACTAATACAGACCAGGATATTATTTTCATACCTCGAGATCATTATGCTGAAAACTTAGGCATATTATCTAATATTTTTAACAAAGTACAGTCGTTGCTCCTGCAGGCCCATAAGAGGAATAGTGCTAACTATAACCTAAGAAAGAAACCTGCTGAATTTAATGTTGGCGATGTAGTCTGGAGAAAAACTTTTTATCAAAGTGACAAAGATAAACGTTTTAATAGAAAACTTGCTCCCAAGTTTATAAAGTGTAAAATTATTTCTAAAAAATCACCTTTGGTATATGATTTAGAAGATATGAATGGTAATCCACTAGGTACCTGGCACATCAAAGATTTAAAACTTACTAACTACAAATATTAATGTATATTCACACATTTAACATTATGTTTATTTTTAAATACATGACATTAACTGCGACACTTAACAGATCCCGCAATTTACTAACATCGTCTATTTTACAAATTTTCTTCTTGTAGTTTTGGAGAGTCCTTTAGTATCGCAAAGTATTCTCTTGTCTATAGGGTCTTGGTCATAATATATTTTGATGCTAGACATTTTGTAAGGATGAAGTATGTAAGAGGATGGAATGAAAGTGTAATCTAACAAGAATGCTAAATAGGCAGACGGATTTTACTCATATTCAGTTATAAGTAAAATCCTGGTCTTTTCGGCGGGGTACTGTGACGTTGTGGGAATGTCACCTTTTATATTTGCGATCTATAGTTCAATAGTCGACATAAATCCTATTGTCTATGCCAATCAACGCCTCCGTTGCGCTGATTGGTTGATTCCATCTGACATCTGTCAGATGTGACGTACGAACTGTCATCGGTGCTCGCTTAAATACGCGTGTAACGTCGCTCGCGTCTTTTTCCCTAACCTGAAAGCCGCGTGCTACCACGCGTCTTTCCGAACCCGCTGGGGTTCTTCTTCTTCTTCGTACTTGGCGTACTTGGCGTTTTTTCGCTAACTCCGTGCCTACTGCCCGCTTTGCTCCGCACCGCTTCCTGCCGGACTGCATCCGAGCCTGCGCCTGCCGCATGCCAATCAACGCCTCCGTTGCGCTGATTGGTTGATTCCATCTGACATCTGTCAGATGTGACGTACGAACTGTCATCGGTGCTCGCTTAAATACGCGTGTAACGTCGCTCGCGTCTTTTTCCCTAACCTGAAAGCCGCGTGCTACCACGCGTCTTTCCGAACCCGCTGGGGTTCTTCTTCTTCTTCGTACTTGGCGTACTTGGCGTTTTTTCGCTAACTCCGTGCCTACTGCCCGCTTTGCTCCGCACCGCTTCCTGCCGGACTGCATCCGAGCCTGCGCCTGCCGCTGACCTGCGCACCGTGCCCGGCCACGTGGCAGCTGACTTCGCCGGCGAGCTGTCGCCGGGTTCCGCCACGTGCCGAAGACCCGGATCAGTGTCCAGTGAAGGCCAGTGACTCCTGTTGCATACCACCAGCAACAGTGCCGGGTGTAAATAGTGATGCGAAATTATTAAAGCCCGAACCACGTAACTACCCTGAGTTCTCATTTAACTACCTACCCCTACCTGCGGGCGGCCTAACCCGCCGCAGTGGCGCCCAATTCTTTGTAATACGTAGGTTTTCGCATCACCGTTATACCCGGTACTCCACACACAGTCCGGTTGCGCAGTCTGCAACTGGGCAAGCGAGCGGTTTAAAAGTGCAAACAGGTTTGTCAATTTTTCTAACTAAGTGAAGTGTAAAGTCTAATCGTGATAACTAATTTCCAATTACATTGTTTGCATTTTTTTTCCGTCTTATCTTCTTCTTTATCTTTTAAATTCACTAATTTTACTTATAATGGACACTCACCCTATCAAGTACTTTTTATTAAATAAAAATGAACTGTGTTACGAAGTATTGATTCGCGGCGAAGACCCAGCCGACACAGTGCTACAACTTCGTAAACAGATTCATAAACTGTCATTGTTATACCCATCTGAGGACATTGATGAGTCGGGATTAGCATTTGATATAGATCTAAATTCCTTAAATGTTTCTTTTAATGACTTAAAATCAAAAATTTCAAACCTAGAATGTTCATTTGATATAAACATGTTCAAGCGTACATCCACTTTGGCAAATCATATTTATCACAGAGCACGTAGATTGAAACCGATAACATCTGCCGATAAAAAACTATTGCATACATTTAACACTGATTATGATTCATTTATCAATAGGCTTAAAAAACTTAACTCCAGTGAACCGACTACTTTTAATTTACCCACATCAGTTGATAAAACAGATGTTACAACGTATCTATGCGAGCGTCCTCGTTTGTCAGATTTCAAACTACTAAAATACGACGGTTCTACTTGCGTTCGTATATTTTTGCAAAAGGTCGATGATTTTAAAGCCGCTAGGAGTATTTCATCTTCAGATTTATTAAATTTCGCTACAGAAATATTTTGTGGCAATGCACTACATTGGTTCCGTAGCATTAAAAGTAAAGTTAAGGATTGGGATCAATTGTCTAAATTTTTGATAGAGGATTTTGGCGAATTCGATTATGACTATCGTTTGGTTTCAGAAATTCGTAATCGTACTCAGCATGAAACTGAAAACATCACTGTATATTTTTCTATAATGTCTGAATTTTTTTCTCGTCTTTCTAAAGAATTGCCTGAGTCGGAAAAATTGGAAATTTTGTTACACAACATCCGTCCGTGCTACTCTAACGTTATAGCATGCTCACCAAAAATTTCTAGTATCGAGGAACTCCGTTTGATATGTAAAAATTTCGAAAATATCCAATGTAGGACAGCTCAATATCGTGAACCGCCTCCCATAACTAATAATACGCTAGCTCCAGATTTAGCCTACTCTAATAACACTACTAACCCTAATATTCAATTTAATAAAAAATTTACACATTCCTACAATTTAAATAAACTAACAAATACACAAACTAACACTTTAAATACATCTATTGGTACAAGTAAACCGGTTTCTCGCTTATCGCTCGAGAACAAAAGACGCTCAGGTAGTCATTCACATTGTCCCCGCTGCCGCACTAATGACCACACGCTCGCTGAGTGTAAACAAAATAGGTTTCCAATTTGTTTTAAATGTGGTACCAAAGGTGTTATTTATACTAATTGTACGAATTGTCATTCTAAATCGAAACCAAAAAACTTCTAGGGCCAGATTGTTGTGATATTACTACTAAAAGTGTTAATTTTGATAAGGAAGATTGGGAACAATGGCTTTCCACTATTAAAATATTTTTTTCTACTTATAACATCACATCAATCTGGGAACGTAAACCGGAGAATGATTCTCGCCCGTATCTTAATGTAAAAATTGGTGAAATTTCTTTTTGTGCTTTGTTGGATTCTGGATCTTCAGTGACTATACTGGGGAACGATTCACATAAACTATTATTATCAGCTGGTTTTAAGTTGTGTACAGACCTTAACGACATATATTTTGTTGCCGCTGGCGGCCAACGGTTAAACCCTATAGGTTATATAAATATTCCTATAAGTTTTGAGAATAATTTTCATATTCTTAAAGCCTACGTGATACCTACAGTATCATCGTATTTAATTTTAGGTATTGATTTCTGGTCTAGGTTTGAGATTTGCCCCAAGTATTTAAAATCAATAACTTTAGGTGATTCTAATACCAGTAGTGTTTCTTATTTGAATAATAACAAGAGTAAATTATTTTCTTATGACGATTTAACCAAATCACAGCGTCTAAACGCTGATAATACTATTGACCTATTTCATTCTATTTCTACGGAAAAGCGAAGGCCTAGGCAGAACACATCTCATCACTCATCGCATTGATACTGGCAACTCACAACCAATGCGACAACGATATTACAGACTTTCTCCGAAAAACAACGCGTGTTATGTAACGAGCTGGATGAAATGTTAGCACTCGGTGTTGTCGAACCTTGTGAAAGTCCTTGGTGTTCACCTGTCTTATTAACTCCTAAAAAAGATGGAACATTGAGATTTTGTTTAGACAGTCGTAAACTTAACTCAGTTACTAAAAAAGATGCTTACAAATTACCGTACATGTCAGAAATTTTGGACAATTTAAGTAACGCTTGTTATTTAAGTTCTATCGATCTTTCGAAAGCCTTCTGGCAAATACCTATTGAGAAGTGTGATCGTGATAAAACAGCATTTTATATTCCATCACGTGGTTCGTTCAGGTTTGTCACTACTCCGTTTGGTCTTACCAACGCACCTGCAACGCAGCAAAGATTGGTTGATATTTTATTCTATGGTCCTGAATTTGAGAATTGCGTTTTCGTTTTCTTAGACGATATCATTGTTGTATCACCTAATTTTGATCATCATATGGCTATGCTTTTACGTGTCTATAATAAATTAAAATATGCAAATTTGACAATAAATTTTTCTAAATCACAATTTTTTCGTACTGAACTAAAATATTTAGGTTATGTTGTTAACTCGAATGGTCTGCAAGTCGATCCTGGAAAGGTCGATGCCATTCTTAATTTCCCTACACCGACCAACCCTAAGGAGGTCAAACGTTTTTTAGGCACTGCATCTTGGTACCGTAGATTTGTTCCTAACTTTAGTTCAATTGCTGGTCCCCTCAATAAACTTACTTCTACAAGTAAGAAAGCTAAACCCTTCATTTGGTCTCCAGAGGCGCAGGATTCTTTCAATAAACTAAAAGATTGTCTAGTGCAAGCTCCCATATTGTCGTGTCCTAATTATGACATGCCCTTCGAAGTTCACACAGATGCTAGTGACTATGGTGTCGGTGCTTTACTGACTCAAACTATTGATGGCGTAGAACATCCCATTGCCTATATGAGTAAATCACTGTCTCCACAGGAGCGTAACTACAGCATCACTGAACGCGAAGCTTTAGCAGTCTTAGTTGCTTTAGAACATTGGAGATGTTATTTAGAGAATGGTAAAAAATTTACTGTCTATACAGATCACTCAGCTCTTAAATGGTTTCTTAACCTTAATAACCCTACAGGTCGGCTCGCTCGCTGGGGTGTCCGCCTCTCTGCATTTTCTTTTGATATTAAACATCGTAAGGGTGCAGATAATGTTATTCCTGATGCTTTGTCTCGTTCTTGTCCTAAGCATATTAGTACTATTGATACTTCCATGCACGTTAATAAAACAACTGATGAATGGTACCTAAATATCTTTCACGGTTGTCAAAATTCACCAACTTCATACCCTAACTATATAATTAAAAATAACCGTCTTTATCGGTTTATGAAATCTAAATGTGTACTTAATACTGAATTTGAGTGGAAGGAAGTTGTACCTCAGGAACTTCGGTCTTCTATTATTTCTGAAAACCATAGTAACCCTTTAGCTGGTCATTTTGGTATCTTCAAAACTTACAGAAGGCTGGCACAAAAATACTACTGGCCAGGAATGCATGCTAGTGTAGTAGAATTTGTTTCTTCTTGTGATACCTGTATTTCTCATAAGCATCAAAACCACACCACTTTGGGTGAAATGGGCAGACCTAAGTCGTGTTCCCGACCATTTCAAATGTTAAGTATAGATATTGTTGGACCTCTCCCTTGTACTAGAAAGCAAAATTGTTACATTTTTGTAGTTACTTGTTGTTTTTCTAAATATTGCTTACTTTTTGCATTAAAACGCGCTACCGCGGAAATTATTACCAAAATTTTAGAAGAAAATGTTTTCCTTGTTCATGGCATTCCATCAACCATTCTAATGGATAATGGACGTCAATTTATTAGCTCAACTTTAAAGAATATGTTAGAAAAGTATAAAATTCCAAATATTCATTTTACACCTAAATATACGCCTCATGTAAATACTGTCGAACGCTACAACAAGACTATCATGACAGCTATTTCTACATTCATTGAAAATGATCATCGAGTATGGGATCTCTTGATTCCCAAAATACAGTTTGCTATTAACAACTCTGTTAATGAGGTGACTGGCTACACTCCCTCATTTTTAGTATACGGTCGTGAATTAGTCACTTGTGGCTCACACTATGTGGACACTAATACAGACCAGGATATTATTTTCATACCTCGAGATCATTATGCTGAAAACTTAGGCATATTATCTAATATTTTTAACAAAGTACAGTCGTTGCTCCTGCAGGCCCATAAGAGGAATAGTGCTAACTATAACCTAAGAAAGAAACCTGCTGAATTTAATGTTGGCGATGTAGTCTGGAGAAAAACTTTTTATCAAAGTGACAAAGATAAACGTTTTAATAGAAAACTTGCTCCCAAGTTTATAAAGTGTAAAATTATTTCTAAAAAATCACCTTTGGTATATGATTTAGAAGATATGAATGGTAATCCACTGGCACATCAAAGATTTAAAACTTACTAACTACAAATATTAATGTATATTCACACATTTAACATTATGTTTATTTTTAAATACATGACATTAACTGCGACACTTAACAGATCCCGCAATTTACTAACATCGTCTATTTTACAAATTTTCTTCTTGTAGTTTTGGAGAGTCCTTTAGTATCGCAAAGTATTCTCTTGTCTATAGGGTCTTGGTCATAATATATTTTGATGCTAGACATTTTGTAAGGATGAAGTATGTAAGAGGATGGAATGAAAGTGTAATCTAACAAGAATGCTAAATAGGCAGACGGATTTTACTCATATTCAGTTATAAGTAAAATCCTGGTCTTTTCGGCGGGGTACTGTGACGTTGTGGGAATGTCACCTTTTATATTTGCGATCTATAGTTCAATAGTCGACATAAATCCTATTGTCTATGCCAATCAACGCCTCCGTTGCGCTGATTGGTTGATTCCATCTGACATCTGTCAGATGTGACGTACGAACTGTCATCGGTGCTCGCTTAAATACGCGTGTAACGTCGCTCGCGTCTTTTTCCCTAACCTGAAAGCCGCGTGCTACCACGCGTCTTTCCGAACCCGCTGGGGTTCTTCTTCTTCTTCGTACTTGGCGTACTTGGCGTTTTTCGCTAACTCCGTGCCTACTGCCCGCTTTGCTCCGCACCGCTTCCTGCCGGACTGCATCCGAGCCTGCGCCTGCCGCTGACCTGCGCACCGTGCCCGGCCACGTGGCAGCTGACTTCGCCGGCGAGCTGTCGCCGGGTTCCGCCACGTGCCGAAGACCCGGATCAGTGTCCAGTGAAGGCCAGTGACTCCTGTTGCATACCACCAGCAACAGTGCCGGGTGTAAATAGTGATGCGAAATTATTAAAGCCCGAACCACGTAACTACCCTGAGTTCTCATTTAACTACCTACCCCTACCTGCGGGCGGCCTAACCCGCCGCAGCCTATGTTCAGCAGTGGACTTCCTGTAGCTGAAAAGAAAGAATTATACCAATGGACTTAATATACTACTGTATTGAAGTCTAGATATCGTTCGTTTTTATGGAAAATTAGAGTGATATGAGTAAAAATGAAAAAGACCTTTTCTTTTCAGAAAAGAAACGTGCACATACTTCCGACATATTATACTTTTATTATAAAGGCTAAATATAGTTTGTTTTCACCAAAAATTCGACCGAAAATTAGTTAAAGTAAATACTGTTCTTTTTCAGCCAAGAAATATGCACATTTTAGAACGGACCGTCCGAGAACAATGCAAAAATATTTACCAAAAAGTAAACAGATACGAAAACTAGAAGAACGGAAAAGACATGTAAGAACAAACGATAAAAGAAACCAACACAAAAAGAAAAACAAGAAACGAGAATTCACAAAAGATTACACCAACTTTTACGAGAATTTCAAAATAATAAGAAAATATAAAAAACATCAAAGTGATATGATTATTCCGAAAACTAAATCTATGAAAAGATTTACAAAGAAAAGAATATGTTTTAATAAAACAGACACAACTAAAAGATTTCGTTTTATAATGAAAACAACAAAATATTTTTACAACATGGATTTACATTCCAAGAAAAGTAAAAGTAAACAGCCGAACAAAACTAAAACAAATGCTTTTAAAAGTAAAACAAACACTTTTAAAAGTAAAATAGATTCTTTTGAAAGTAAAACAGACTCTTTTAAAAGTAATACAACGGACAATAACTACAGTTTTGACGAGAAAGATTTTAAAGTTAAAGTATACGACCTGTTTCGTCACGGAGTAATGGTTGAAAATGGATTTATATTTGACAATCGCAGAAATATACCTCAAAAGAGAAATAAAATTAATTATTTATCTAGTTACAGCGACGAGGAAGTAGTTCTCAAACAAAATATTTATAACGTTTTTAATAAAAACAATTGAAATTATTTTAGAATTTCATTTTTTTTACATTCTTAGAATACGTCTTTGAAAATGTAGATATTTTCTTGCTTGTAAAGTTGGTAGCGCTGCTATATTAGTAAAAAATAAACTGATTATTTAACAAACAAAAAATGGCTCATAATTCCTTTGATAATGGAAAGTACATACATTTATCTATTGTTCCATTGAAACGTGATTGAGTGGAATTAAATAGCCGTTTTTTATTTATTTTCTATTATGTTTGATAGCCTTTGTGGAGCAGTTGGTTAGACGCCGGTTGTGAAACAATAGGCCGCGGGCTCGTTTCTCGCACCGAAACAAATATTTGTGTGAACCGCTGGTAAATATTTGTAATATAATATAATTTTTTTTCAAATATTTGTTTTGCGTCTGGGTGTTTGTTAGACCGAAAGATCACTCGTAGTTCCCGATACACGAAGCAAGACTCGATCTTAGGTATAGGGACAAGACTATGTATGCATGTGACTGTTGGGTATATTTATTCATTTATTATTTTCCAAGGAATTCATGTTGGACAACCTGTTCAATTTGTATCAGCCAATTGGAGGACAGAAAAAGATGACCCGGCACCACCATATTTAACAACGTTTTTGAAGTACCAGCGCTCCCCTTACGGTATGGATACTCTAAATGCTATGATAGTCACACAAACACCCTGTCCCGAAAGAGAAATATGGATCACACAAATAATTATCTCAGTGCGGGGCTCGAACCTGCGGCCTCACTTTCATTTTAAACAATTCACGTAAAACTTAAGAACGATAACAACAATTAACAGCAACTTATAACAAATAATAACTAAAACAGAGCAAATAACAACGACGAACACTGCTGAACTTAATCTTTGCAAGAGGATCGAGAAAGCGATCTACAGGAAAGAGCTTTCGTCAGAATATGTAACTTTTAAAACATGAACATTTTCTGTTCATAGCGGTTTTACTACTGGAATTTAAAAATGTATTCAAGATGATTTTTAAATAAATAATCCCATCAAAAACATCCTGTAAAAAAATTCCAAGTCTCGCAGCTCAGGTTTTCTACCGCAAAAGTTGTGAGATGCATGTAATACCAAGTCGATTAATTTATTTAGTCCTTAAGGGACCTTCTATATAAAGTTATTACGTTAGTTATTACCATATCAATATTAAAAATTCTTTACGTTTTAAATAAATGGATCGACTTGGCCATCGCATGAAAACATAATGTATCGTCCAATTTATACATAATGCTGCTGGTACAATGATTCATTAACTGCAAATGTAACTTTGTAATCTTATACATTTATATGGGATTACAAAGTTATTCACGCAGTTGGTCTATCTAGAAAACTAGACACAAATTATGAAATGTTTGAATTTTCCCTTACTTTAGACACTAAACACTAATTGTATTCTAAATTTGAAGGTTCTATGTCTGCTAGAAGTGCCTTAGACTTTGGATGATCGGTCAGTCAGTGAGTGACAAAATTAAGAAAGTTTGACTAGTTACAATTCTTAAACTACTGGTTCAAATTGAATGAAATTTTAAATATACCGTGTTTACACAATGCCTGCTTAGTAACTAAAAATTCAGGCTTCATGCTTTAGCCACAACGAAGTTATAGGGGGTTGAAAATGGTCTGAATTGCTTCGAGAAAAGGATGTTACGGCCTATAGCTCGACTTGGAGGGGGCTCAGCCGCGCCCCCAGATGGTGCTTGAGAACATAAAATGTGAGAAAGAGAAAACAGCTAATCGATTCACCATCGAAAACTAGGCTGTACGATCATGGTCTTTGCTTTTGTAAACGAAGATAAAAAAAATCTAATGTCATCTCACATCTGTCAAACTTACAGCGGTGTTTTGGCGCATTTTTTTCCGTAAACGCATGTTTATAAGTCGAAAACAATAAATAAGTTGCATAATTATTGAGTATTTTAGGTGTTATTCATTTTAATTCGTGGATTAAACTACAAAATGGCAAGGACAAAAGCTTCGGTCGGTGCTAAAGGTAAATAATATACTTTTTTATTTCGACCCTTCCTACTATTTCTAAACTTTTTTAACTGATATATAAATTGATTAACTATTTATAAACGATACAAATAGGCACTAAAAGATGCGTAGTATCCCAAATATTACTAAAAATTAGTAGATAAATTTGTCTAACATACACAACAAAGAAAATTTAAAAAACCTGCCTACCATACAAAGTTATTATAAAGTTTAGTTAACGTTTTGATTGCAATATATTCAAACCTACATCAAACTATATACATTACCTCACATTTATAACAAAAGATATACAATTAAATTTAATGAGATATTTTATGTTGTCAAACTGTTAAAATTTCTTTTTTATCAATTTATTACTGAATCAACTTAATTACAATGCAGTGTGATTTTCATTACTTCTCGTGAGCTTGTTTAAATCGTGATTTTTTTTATTTATTTCTTTATTTAACACAAAACATGTTACAATCATAAATGCAGCAACATCAAGTATGTATGTAACATTATTTTTCTGGATGATAATGATAACCCAGAAACTTGTGTTCCAGTGAGTAATAATCAATTTACAAGTAAAAATTGGTGATAACAATGAAATACAGTAAAACTAACGAGAGACAGATTAAAATAATTCTTAAGCTATTAAAAAGAAAGAAAAGAAAAAAAAAATAAGATAATTACAATAATATGAGGGTACCTGATTTTGATGCATAAATCTCATTGGTCTTTGAGGACATTTTGGATATGCTGTTTATATAAATTGAAATAATTGTTGAATACGTCAAGAGATGGAGTACGCTTATTATATTCGTTGTATTGTCTACACATTCGTATGATTGGATTATAGATTGAGGTATTATTGCGAAAAACTTGCAGATAGTATATTTATTTATTTTTCCATAGTATATGTACTTTTCGCCGCATTGTGTATTTCTCCCGCCAAATAGCAGTTTAAATGCACTGTTGTACTTCGGATTAAAGGAAATTGTAGCCAGAATATTAACTACTGGACATATTAAGACTTAACATCTTATGTCTCAGGATGGCGAGCGCAGTGGAATGTTATTTGATTTTTCTACTGTTCATGAGTGTTTTTATCACTTGCTATATGTTCATCTTGCCATTCACTGTTATAAAAAATACTTCAGTATTACTTAAAATTATGCATATGATTTGCAGTGGCTGCAGTGAAGAGCAGTAAAGCGAGGTGCAGTGCAGCACCACCACCTACACCGGGAACTTCTGGTAATTATAAATATAAATCTTTATTGTACATAAACTTAGACAGTTATTTTAAAAGAAATCTTCTGTATAGTAATTTAAAAACTTAAACTACAATATAGTTTTTTTTTATTTTATTTTTTTTATTGTACATCAAAATGAAAAGCAAAGCCGCATCCAGGCAATCCTTACATTAATACAATACAAAAAAATAGAAAATAAACTACAGGGTATATTAAGACTGCTACGGAAAACGGAGCCAGGTGGTTAGACATGCGCAACATGAATCACTGTAAAGAAAAGAGGGATATATATCTTTTGAGTCAAAAGATATATATCATTCTTTTATATCTTTATATCTCTATCTCACAATGATCAATGAGCTAAAGAATTAGTTGATTAAAATTGAGTTATGAGTCTTTCTTTATATCTATATCTAAGATTGACATTTTGGTGGAGTATATCTTTATATCTCTATCTCTTAATGATTCATGAGCTAAAAGATGAGTTTAAATTAATTGATTAGAAATTTAGTTGATTAGAAATTTAGTTATGAGTCTTCCACAATATCTATATCTAAAATTAACATTTGGATGGACGTTCAAGAGGCTATATTCGAGTAAAAATTGCATTGTGGTTTAGATATAGTATTGTTACAGTGAGATAAAGAGATTAATTATTTTCTGTTGATATCTATCAACATAAATAAATTGTGTTTAGAAATATAAATAAGGAGTAGTGAAATATGTAAAAATTCATGGACATTTAAACATTGCATAAACTGGATAGTTTGTAATTAAAACTTTTGTGCTATGGTCACCACTGGTACAAGATATTTCACGGAAACAAAATACAAATCCGATAAAAAAAATGAATACAATATATCTTTGCTAATTTGAAAACATGCTAGCGAAATTAGGCCTTAATTCATTGTAAATAGCTTTGTATTCCACGATCGTACGCATGGCGCATGTATTACATTGTGAACATAAATATTCTCTTTTCCGCTCACACAAATATAAAAGTCTATATCTGTTTCTTTCTAATCTTTGCAGTGAAATTGAACCAATAATGATCTTTACGCGTATGGATATAATGAGTTAGTTTGAGTGCAAGGGATATAAAGATATAATCGCTCCGTACGTCGGATATGTATCTTTTTAGTAAATCACTCCTGAGTTACACATGTCTACAGGTGGTAGTTTAAGTGATTTCAGACACAATGCAACAGAAAATGTTGCACAAAAAGCGTACATTTTTATTTGTTTTTTTTTTTTTATTTTCTCGTATTTGGGTGGTAAATACATTTTGTTCCTAAAATAATAGTGTATACCCTTTTATTTATAAAGACTCTAAGGTATAAAATATTTAAATTATTATTTTAGCAAAAACTATGGATTTACCACCCAAAAATGACGATATTTAAAAAGTCATAAAAAATAATTGTCGCATTTCTTTGCGAAATTTTTAGTTGCATTGTGTTTGTAGTCACTAAAACTACCACCCGGCTTCGTTTTCGGTAGCAGTCTTGATATACCCGGTATATATATTTTTAAGTAAAAATGATGATTACTCTATAGCATTGTCTTACAGACAACCACAATTATTGTTTATTTATTTGCTTTATTGTACATCAAAATGAAAGGCAAAGGCTCTTCCAGGTAACCCTTATATTTATACAATACAAAAAAATATAAAAATAGTCTAATTTTTGTAAGACAACTTCTTGTTAATGTAATTATGATATTTTCCAGGTACAAGTGACAAATCTTCTCGCAGCTACTCCGGTGGCAACTCTGTATGTCCCAGGGAGACGCCCAAATGGCAGAAACCCATCACTCGCTTCTTCATCTCCAAAGACAACGGCAGCAAGGATTCAGACTATGATAGTGATGGCTCAGGTATGATATAATTATTGAACTTCAAACAATAAAATAAGTTATTTCTCTCGATAGACACCAATGTAAATGCACTGTTGTGTCGAAACACAAACTCGTTACTCTGGCTACAATGGCCTTCGAACCAAAGTTTGAAGGATTTTGTAGCCAGAGTAACTACCGGACATGTTGAGACTTAACATTTTATGTCTCAGGATGGCGAGCGCGGTGGAATGCCAAGCATTGCTTTGTAATACATTGTGTTTAGTTTTGCTACTGTTCATGAGCGGTCGCATCGCTTACCATCAGGCGAACGGCATGCTCGTCTCGCCATTCATTTTATTGAAAATATATACATATTATATTCAATTCAAATTTTTAAATCTGTTAGGGTTTGTTGCAGGAAATGTCCTGCTAAAGGTAGAGGTAAAGTTAACTTTAGCAGTGTCTTTGACCATAACCCACTGAATTTGACAATCCGTCTGTTGCACCACTGCACTGTAAGAATTGATAAAGGTAAAGTTAAACAGGTGACCAGGAAAAAGACGTTTCAAAACACCAAAACCCTACAGGGGTAAATTTTAATCAGTAGCAACACTTCAATACAAATTTCAATTTTCTTTGAAATTGTGAATCTGTGTCACTTTTTAAATCAAAATTTCAAATTTCACAATACTGTTTCAAATAAAGGAATTCGCGATCGACAATATTTAGATAATGGGAGGTGATAATGCAAATATGATGCCGGTTGTCGCCAATTTTGTACAAAATAATATCAAATGAGTGTAAAAAAATCAGATAAAGTTAATTGGGACCGTTTAAACTTTAAATGGTTAAGTAAAATACGCGCTCAAATTTATCCTTCGAATCCAACTCTGGTTCACTTCTTAATCCGTGAACTCGGATGGACAGCGTTCGGAATACTACATCACGTCTTCTCGTCAAATATTTCTCACTGCCTAAAGACGAAAGTCTTACATGTTGTCGTGTTAGTAAGTGATGACTTATGGCACTGAAACGTGGCCCATCACTATGGCCTTATGAGTTGGCTTAAGGTCACCCAACGCGCTAGGGAGAGGGCTCTGATCAGCATTTCGCGTCAGAAATGAGGAAATCCGTAGGAGAACAAAGCTACCGACATAGCCCATAGCATTAGCAGGTTGAAGTAGCAGTGGGCCGGTCTACTGCTGCTATGTTACTGCCATAGACATAACCCAACACACTTTATTGAAGTATCGTCGCTTGAAGAGCTCGATTCCCATAATATATCTTCAAAAAGATATTATTCAATTTTAATTCTTCTTAATAAATCTAATAAAAGCACTCTGTCAATATCAAGTAATGGCAGGTCATTAATGTTTTGATAGTTGACATTTTACAGACATGCCTGTACCTTTAGCCCTAACCGCCCGAAACTGTGGAGCTAAAGGTAATGTTATTTGTGACGTCATTTTGCCAAGAGTTAGATTTCTGCAACCCGAAAATGGCTGAACTGTAAGTTTGACGGTTGATTTGACGTTTGCTACAGGCAAAGCTACTTTGTGCAACTTAGCCTAACCTGATTTTTACTCACTAGAACATGCTCGCACGATTGTTACTTCATTATTTATTGTAACTTGTTTTGTATTTAATACAATAAATAAATAAACAATCACATGATCTCTTTCACAGAAAACAATCCAAAACAGAAGCCGAAAAAAAAATGTGATACACTCAGACGATGAAGACACCGAGCAACCAAAAAACAAAGAACTCGACGAAACTATTGATCTTGAACCGTTAACAGGAGAGAACAGTCACAAAATACACGAATATTACTCCAAAAATAATGAAAATGAAGAAAATAACAATGCAGATAATAATATTGAAGAGAAAGTTACTAAAGGAAAAGGTATAGGAAAGAAGACAAAAGGTAAAGAAAATATCAGTGATAATGTTGACAGAAAGAGAGAGAGAGACGAAGATTTAGAAGAAAATGTCAGTAAGAGAGTTAAGGTAGATGTATGAGTGATTATTTATTTTAAGTTAGTTTAGATAACCCTTTCAGACTTGTGATATAATAAATAGCATCAAACATCAGAAGGGAGAGTTTCTCGCCTGGAACATACGATTATATTAAGGATATATACAGGGTATATCAAGACTGCTACCGAAAACGAAGCCGGGTGGTAGTTTTAGTGACTACAAACACAATGCAACTAAAAATTTCGCAAGGAAACGCGACATTAATTTTTTATGATTTTTTAAATATCGTCATTTTTGGGTGGTAAATCCATAGGTTTTGCTAAAATAATAATTTAAACTGTTTTATACCTCAGATTATTTATAAATAAAAGGGTATAAACTATTATTTTAGGAAAAAATGTATTTACCACCCAAATATGGTCATAAGAAAATAATAAACATTGTCGCTTTTTTTTGCAACATTTTCTGTTGCATTGTGTCTGAATTCGCTTAAGCTACTACCCGGCTTCGTTTTCGGTAGCAGTCTTGAGATACCTTGTATATTTTCAAGACTGCCTCGATGGCGTAGTTGTACAACGGTACGGTAACAAAGCTGAGGTCTCGGGTTCGAATCCAGGGTTGGGTGAAGTGATATTGGATTTTTCTATTCAGTATCAGCCACCTATCACATCGTTGGACGGAACATACAAGGCGAAATGTGGGTGTATTGGCACCTCTGCCTACCCCTTCTGAGATCAAGGCGTGAGTTTATGTATGTATGTATAAATATAAAAAGTTGCATATTATGAAGGGTGGATCCAAGGAGTAAGTCATGGGGGACATGACCTCTGGGCTGGCTCCAGATTGATAGAATTCATTTTTTATCTTGTTGATACAATTTATAAGCACAATCAATTGTTTGTGTGTCAATAAATAAAGCAAAAAAATGTATTTGTGACTTTCTAACATACAAGCAAGCATTTTAAATATTGTGAGAAACGACTACTTTTAATAAAACCACACTGGAGCGCGCACCACTTTATAGGAACACTACGTCCATATATTTAAGTCAATGGGTCTGAAAGGGTTAAATAAGGTTAGATATAAAAAGTAATTTATAAAACAGGTGCCTTGATGTGTAATTTTGTTTCTCACTGTTGAATACGGATATACAGGGTGTATCAAGTCTGCTACCGAAAACAAAGCCGGGTGGTAGTTTTAGTGAATACAGACACAAAGCAACTAAAAATTTCGCAAAGAAACGCGACAATTATTTTTAATGTTTTTTTAAATATCATCATTTTTGGGTAGTAAAACCATAGTTTTTGCTAAAATAATTATTAAAACTCTTGTATACCTTAGAGTATTTATAAATAAAAGGGTATACACTATTATTTTAGGAAAAAAATGTATTTACCACCCAAATATGACAAAAGGAAAAAATAACAAAAAAAATTGACGGTTTTTTTATAACATTTTCTGATGCATTGTGTCTGAAATTTTTAGTTGCATGTGTTTGTATTCACTAAAACTACCACCCGGCTTCGTTTTCGGTAGCAGTCTTGATATACCCTGTATTTATGCTAATGACTGAAAGGGTTAAATAAGGTTCGTTTTAACAAGTAATTTATAAGAAAGGTGCCTTGATATGTGTAATTTTGTTTCTCGCTGTTGAATACGGATATACAGGGATGATTTTAGCAGCTAGAATTAATTTAAAAAACTGACAGACTGGTGCTTTTAATACGGTAAACCACTGTTCTTTAAGAAATATCTTAGCTGAGTTGTACAAACTATTTTTGCTGATACCTTTGCCTTTGATGTCATCGCCATACGTTTTAGACATAATTTAATTTTGAAATAAAAACTATTATTTAAGGATTTTATCGCGAACTTGGATAAATTTTCTCAGCCCGCCCCGTGACCACGAAAGCTGTAAAGTAATCGAAAAGTCGGAAAGTTAAAAAATGTAAAAATTTAACCAAATCCACGATAAAATCCGTAAATAATAGTTTTATTTAAATGTGTAACATTCGCGTAAATCTAAGGAACCAGTATTTGATTTTGCTAATGTATAGGATTGACATTTTTAAATTCAAAGGTATTGACAAAGTTAGTTGCAACTAAGCCTTAAGTTGTCAATTCTCAAGTCTCGGATTAAAGATAATCTCTCGCTAATCCGAGATTAATAAGGCTCTAGGGGGTTACACTATGAAACGATACGAACTTGGAATGTTCGGACGCCGTACGTAAAACTTCACTAATGTGCCTAGATACTCCACAAAATGTTGGATTCCTTTATCGTACGTCGTAACTATAGACTAAGTTCAGAGAAAATGATAAGTATAAATTATAATAGAAAATAGTATTGATTGTTAGTATTGGAAAACTTATATCTTATTATACGATACATGTTATCCACTTGTAAAAATCAATACTATTTTCCATGAAACTCATCATTCACTTGGAACTTAGTGTAAGATTACGACGTACGATACAGGATTCCAACATTTTGTAATTTTTTATTTAGGCATATTCGTATATTTTTACGTATAAGTACAGAGTAACTGCCTGAGTGTTAATCCGTTTATTGTTATATTTTAATTGACAGTTAAGAAAAATGTATTTTGTAATAATTGTAATATAATTATAAGGGTTTTTGTGGACCAAAAATAAATGTAAAGATACTTAAATTTTCTTTTTATTTAACCCCATATTTCTTAAATACAGGGTATATCAAGACTGCTGCCGAAAACGAAGTCGAGTGGTAGTTAAAGCGACTTCAGACACAATGCAACAGAAAAAGTTGCAAAAAAAAGCGACTATTTTTTTTTTGTTATTTTTTTCCTATGACCATATTTTGGTGGTAAATACATTTTTTCCTAAAATAATAGTGACCCTTTTATTTATAAATAATCTAAGATATAAAAGTGTTTAAACTACTATTTTAGCAAGAACTATGGATTTACCACCCAAAAATGACGATAATTAAAAATCATAAAAAATCATTGTCGCGTTTCTTTGCGAAAAATTTTATTGCATTGTGTATGTAGTCACTAAAACTACCACCCGGCTTCGTTTTCGGTAGCAGTCTTGAGATACCCGGTATATTTTAGATAGTCTTCATAGCGCTGTTGGTTAGATGTTAGCTGTGAAACAAATTCGTGGGTTCGATACACGCAACGAGACAAATGATTATGAGACGTACAAAACAATTGTCAATATAATGTCAAGTTATGTTGTCAGGTTACAAAGCTGAGGTCTCGGGTTCGAATCCCGGCTTGGGCAGTGATTTTCTATTCATTATCAGCCCAGAGTCAGGAATTTGTGCTCGATAAGGCGATAGGTTCGTCTAGCACATCGTGGGACGGAACATACAAGGCGAAATGTGGGTGTCCTGGCACCTCTGCCTACCCCTTCTGGGAGAAAGGCGTGAGTTTATGTATGTATGTAATTTCAGGTTAAATAGGTATATTTTAACTGTTAGTGTAATAACAGCCTTAATTATGTATAATTAGGGTACATTTTAAAAATAATTACGTATGCGTCCTGTCGGTCGCGTGAAGTTCAAGTAGCAAGTATTTGTGGGTACATATATGTATAATAAATCAGACATCGAATTGTGGGTAAAAATCTCTTACCACAATAACCTCCTCCATTGTTTGTCGTCCTAGTACTTCTTGTGCTCCGAGAATATTTTGTATAATGACGACATAGGTTTAACCATAGATGTAGTATTACTAAATCTATGGGTTTAACGAAACCTCCTTTCTTCTTCTGTCGCCCTAGTACTTTCTGTGCTCGAAAAAATGTTTTGTATATTGATGACATAGGTTTAACGAAACCTCTTTCCTACTTCTGTCCCCCTGGTACTTTTTGTGCTCCGAGAAATATTTTGTATAATGATGATCGGTTGAATGCGACCTCTCTTTATTCTCTGTTGCCCTAGTACTTTTTGTGCTCTTGAGGCAGGTGTCCATATATTCGCATCGTACGTATCAGACGCATCGAATAGTCTTTTGTATAGAAATTAATAGATTCGTGCGATGATAGATCTGTACGATGCGCATCAGTGGACGCACTTGTATGAATTCATATACAAAGAATACTACGATCCTTATGATGCGATGCATCCGGTACTTATCATGCGAATATGTGGACGCCTGCCTTAAGAAATGTTTTGTATAATGATGACATATGTTTAACGAAACCTCCTTCCTGTTTCTGTCGCCTTAGTATTCTTTATACCTCTTTTGTGACGCTTTTTCGTTTCATCTATATTTTTAATCACACCGTTGCTAAATAAATTTCACTTTACATAATATATTACTGTAATGAAAAATAAAACTATGTTCAACTACATATCTCTTTATTTCTTATCAAAGATAGATAAAATATAGAGACAGATCGATAATTTCCAGTAATTATTGGCTCTGGAAGGTTAAAACAAAACACTCAACACTTCTACATACCATTTATTATTTAAAAATACCTCACATTGAGATCCACATGACAAATTAGATTCTATACAGATTTGATACACAATATTAAAAGTGCGTCGCTTGGTAACATACCAAATACACGACACCTGTGAGACGAGAGGCCGCGGGTTCGATTCCCGGGGCAAATGTGCGATACACTAGACTTTTTAAGAGCAAAGTGTCGTAGTTTCTGATACACTTGTAAGTAAGAAGTCTATACCGGGTATCTCAAGACTGCTAGTTGCTACCGAAAACGAAGCCGGTGGTAGTTTTAGTGACTACAAACACAATGCAACTAAAAATTTCGCTAAGAAACGTGACAATAATTTTTTATGATTTTTAAGTATCGTCATTTTTGGGTGGTAAATGCATAGTTTTTGCTAAAATAATAATTTAAACTCTTTTATAACTTAGAGTATTTATAAATAAAAGGGTGCCATAGGAAAAAAATAACAAAAAAAAATTGTCGCTTTTTTGCAACTTTTTCTGTTGTATGGTGTCTGAAGTCACTTAAACTACCACCCGGCTTCGTTTTCGGTAGCAGTCTTGATATACCCGGTATACTAAGTATCATGGTGAAATGGCCATTCTCCTTCACTAGGCTGGTATGGATTTAAAAACCTATATTAAAATTGAGGCGGTCGTAAATTCCAACGTATGAATTCATCGACAGATGCTAAACCTATTAACAGCCGTTCTCTATAATCCACCTTTAAAAAAATCTTTTGATATTTCGCTGCATTTTATGTTTCAGTAAACAAAGGTTCATGTCTATAGCTAAGATAAATATAATATGTGTATGTTTGTTTAATAAAGCGTAGAATTTTACCGAAATAGTAGTGGTAGCATTTTAACCTCTTGTTAGAGATAGATGGAATATAGAGAACGACCGTTACTTATCAAATTTTTTGTCTTCGCTCAAACTGAATTCAAAAGTCATACATTCAAAACATTTGATAACTAAAATAGGTTTGAGTATTGTCTATGAATGAGCCCGTCATTAACTATCGGATATAGATATGTACATTGTACGTAATATTCATTGACTCACAATGTAAATTAGGATTCAAGCAAGGATATCCACACGTAAAGATATGCGCAGATAAAAGTTAAAAATTATTAAACTACAATATGTAGTATTGAAGACTTGTTGTTTTAATAAATAAATATTCCTTACTTAAAGTAATTAGTAAACTTCCATCTATGTTAGTCAGAACACACAATTTGATACGCTTTATCCCACAAATTGTAGGATTCACAATTGGTAGAAATATAATTTACAAACGTCATTATACATTCACGCTCGTTTCTATTTGAATCCCACATTCATGTAGGATTGTATTTGTCTGCAATTTTAATCAATTCTCAAATACTATCTCAATTCACTCATGTTTGTTGATACTAATGAATCCCATGTCAGCGAAGGATTTAAATTAGCTCACAATTGTATAAAGCAATAAATAATACAAATCCTTAGACTTTTACAATCATTTTCTTGCTATCCCACACAATTATAAGCCCACAATGATAAAGCTTCAGATAACCAAATTAAACTGTCAATTATCCAACACGAAGTGGGATTTAAAAATCACTTAAAAATACAATATACGATCACCAAGTATTCCAAACACACAATATGTAATTTTTTTAACTAAATTACATGGGATTCGAAGCTAAACTAATAAAGCATTGACTAGACCAAATTAGTCCGTTATATGCAGTGCTATGACAATAATGTAAAACATTTAAATAAGTAACATCAGAAATACGCGCTATGAAATATAGACCTTATTGTCTTATATTAAGGTATGAAATACAACGCACCATACTGGTGAGCGTATTTATTCACTAACATTTAATTAGGCAAAGTCTAAATTATTTAGATTGTTTTATGCAACGAAAAATTAATTTATCAATATGTCCTAGTCATTTATAATCATTTTTGCTTCAAGAAAACTTTGAGTAAAAATCTGTATCAGCCCATATACGTCCCACTGCAGGGCACGGGCCTACTCTACAATCGAGAGTACGATTGAGAGTGGTTAGGCCATATAGTCCACAACGCTGGCCTAGTGCCAAGCGGACCTTACATTAGATTTTTTTACACATTGCATAATATCTAAATAAAAACTTTGATATCCATACGCATATAAGCGAACACATATTTATTAATTTTTAATTACATGAAACAAAATAAATATGCCAATTTTCTATTTAGTAAATTTGTTACTATTATTAAAAATTCTTCAACATATGTTATTATCCAATGTTACTGATTTAAATTATGTTTAAACCTAGTCCTAATATCTACAAACAAGAATTAAAAAGTCAAGCATATTCAAAAAACATTTTAACATTCCTCCCGAATAGAGAGCGTTGTGATATATTAAACGTACCTTTTTTTAATTCTGTATGGTATACATTTTGCTACCTAGACACAAATTTTAATAATTATTGTATTTTTGCACCAAATTCAAGATAATTTTTGAAAATAACTGGTTTTGCTACCATAGTCACACCTCTAAAATCACGAAGAATTATATTAAAAATATAAAATTTTTGCCAATAGCAAATATAATTCACTACCATCACAAATATTATACAATAAAAGATTCCATAATTATGACCACTATTAAAACCATAATTTTGTTGCCACCATGGTTGATATTTGTATGGTTATACTTTCATAGATTTACACACACATTGAAATAAAACTATTTTTAATAGATTTACCGCAAATTTCCGAGTCCGTTTGTGACCACGAAAGCTGTAAAGAAATCGAAACATCAGGAAGATAAAAAAAATGAAAAAAAGAGACAAATTTGCGATAAAATCCGTAACTAATAGTTTTATTTTGTATAGTAATTTGTAACTATATTGTGGTAAATGTACTTATACATTTGTCGTTAAAATCCGCATTCCCTGATGATGTTTCAAGGTATATGGGGAAAGGTCTGTGTGATTCGTCCAACTGCCCTGAAATTGGAAAGAATTATTTATAAATTATGAGGTAACGAACATAAAAAAACACATACATATTTACAATTGAAAATGTCACAAATTAATAAAGTATGTTTTTAATAATAAATGCTGTTTGTTAAGTGTTTTTAAACTAATACATAACACATGTTTTGATACAAATCTACAAAGATGAGGCCAAAATTGTTAATAATATTCGAAGTTGTAATTAGTGAGTGCCAGTGACTTACGAGTGAGTTACTATTGACTTACGAGTGAGTTACTATTGACTTGCGAGTGAGTTACTATTGACTTGCGAGTGAGTTACTATTGACTTGCGAGTGAGTTACTATTGACTTGCGAGTGAGTTACTGTTGACTTGCGAGTGAGTTACTATTGACTTGCGAGTGAGTTACTATTGTCTCGCGAGTGAGTTACTATTGACTTGCGAGTGAGTTACTATTGACTTGCGAGTGAGTTACTATTGACTTACGAGTGAGTTACTATTGACTTGCGAGTGAGTTACTGTTGACTTGCGAGTGAGTTACTATTGACTTGCGAGTGAGTTACTATTGTCTCGCGAGTGAGTTACTATTGACTTGCGAGTGAGTTACTATTGTCTCGCGAGTGAGTTACTATTGACTCGCGAGTGAGTTACTATTGACTCGTGTATGAGTTACTATTGACTCGCGAGTGAGTTACTATTGTCTCTCGAGTGAGTTACTGTTGACTCGCGAGGTGAGTGAGTAGTGTGTGCGCGTGAGTCGCTGAGTACACGTGGTGCGCGCACCTGGTGCCGAGTCCCGCCGTGAAGAGCAGGCGGCGGCCCGCCACGAGGTACTCCGGGCAGCGCACGAACCGAAACACCACCGACGCGCTCTCTCCGGCGCGCACCACGCCGTTGCGACACATTATGCCCTGACACCAGTGTTGTTTGTATATTAAAACAAAAAGATAAATACCAAAATGCATCGCACCTTTAGAATTACGAGTGACCTAAACCAAAATAGATAAACGATGAAGGAAAACATCGTGAGGAAACTTGCATACCATAGCGATTTATAAAATAAAAGTGTGGTATGTAAGTTCGCCAACCAGGCCAGCGTGGTGGACTATATGGCCTAACCACTCTCAATCGTACTGTCGATTGTGCCCTGCAGTATGACGTAGGTATATGGGCTGATACAGAGAAACCAAAAAATTGATTTTTCTTTTAATCATATTTTGGCTCGAAATGAGCTATCGACCCGTTATTAGAAATATCTATTGGCGCATGAAATGCAGAAAGATGTATAAATTGGTCTTCTAGATGTATCTTCCATAAGCACAAAATTTCTTATGTTACAAATCTTTAATGAACGTTTCCCAAAAATAAGATTTTTTAGTTAGGTCGCTCTCATTCTGAAGGTGCGACATTTCAGCACGAAATCGGACTTCGGTTTGACCGTGGAGGTAGGCGAGTCTTTAAAAATGTTTTTTTCGATGGCAAATATATAATTTTTGACACCAAAGCTACTTACATCAGGTACACTAAAACATGTTTTTTTACTAGTTTGCCGGAAATATGCAATAAAAATACATACATACACTCACACCTATGTCCCATAGGGGTAGGCAGAGCCTATTGAGCAATTGCAATAAGAATACTGTTGAAAGTAACAATAGCTTTAAAGATAGGATACCTCTATAATGGCCGTTTGTCTGACATTGCCCACGTGTACGACGCATTGGAAGCCGGGGTAGATGGCCGTCGAGTGTCTCAGCAGATGGACAGAGGCCTGCCGACAAAATAACACATTTTAAAAACTTTACAGATAGGTCTCTTATACTGAGGCCGGCCAAGCAGGAGTGTTAATGCACTGTAGTGCTCCGGATCAGAAAAGTATTTTTTTACTATTTTTTTTTACTCCGTGACCACGAATGCTGTAAAGTGATCGAAACGTCGGGAAGTTAAAAAAATTTAATATTCAAACCAAATTCGCGCTAAAATCCGTAAATAATCATTTTATTTTTTTAAAACCATATTTTCATACTTTTTACGGGTACGCTTTTATATTTTTTTTTGTTATGGATAAATCCAATAAATCCTTCATTTTCAACCATAATCCAGATACTAATTTCTTTTTTTACAAACGTCTTTTTCAACAAAACACGATATTTTTTTATTTTTTCTTCTACCGTCTTTTCTGACAACTTTTTTATATTTTGTATTTCCCATGAAAAAACATATTAACATCCTTATTATAGGCACATTTTTTTCATTTGTTTTTTTTTTTCACGAAAAGATGCAGTAAATCCTCGTTTTAAACCCCGAACATCATCTAGATTCTAGACCCAAAACATTTATTAGAGTAAAATGTTTTTTTGTTTACAATTTTTTTTTTTCAATTTTGTTTCCTACCTGAAAGAACAGACACCCTCTAGGATCGCTGGGGTCCTCCAGGAACACCCTGTCGACGCATATGCACTGCTTCTCGTCCCTCCCGCGATCAGGCACATTCAGCGTCTTGTCCGACAGTTTGTCTGCTGTTTCAATGTTCTCGTTGATTTTCTGCAGGTTCAAGGCTTCTTGTTTCTGCGAACAAATCAATTCAAACTTTGATTTCTAATGTTATTGTTTTTTTTTGTTCTATTTATACTAAGAATTTTAAAGTCCCGACCGCTGCTGTAGCGGTTGATCAATGTAATGACAGCCTTAATGATAGTCAAAACCTATCGTTACATTCACATTGATCCTATATAAGTTGCAATAAACTTTACGTAGACATGACACTGAGTGCAAGTATATACCTGTCTGGTGCGGCACTCCCCGGGCGCGCAGGCTCCGTACACCGCTCGCGTGGCGGCGGGGGCGGCGGCGCGGGGGCGGCGCGCCAGCAGCACCATGCCGGGGCGCGGCGCCCCCGCGCGCAGCCCCACCGAGCAGCAGTGCCCCGCGCGCGCCGCGCCGCACCACGCGCGGTTGCGATGGATGCTGCGGACTCGCGTGGCGGCGAATGAGCCGTCTTCTAGGGGGCCTATTGGGTGATATCGTAGAAAAAAATAGAATAAAAGTGACCGTAATAACAGAAAAATATATAGTGACAAAAATAGGACGTGAGATTATAAAAGAAAAAGAGAAAAGGGACTTATATCAAACAATTGTAGAGACATATAGCAAAAATTAGAACGTATAAACCTAAAAAAAATGACTATAATAACAAAAAAAAATAGTGGCAAAATAGGACGCGACATTTTAAAGAGGAAAATATTAACAACAATAAATTAGGGACATACAATAAAATAGAACGTGAATTTATTAAAAAAGAAAAAGTGACCATAGAGCAAAAAAATATATTGACATGGAAAAAACACGAAAGATAAAAAAAAGAACGAATATAAACAAAAATATATTCATATAACGAAAAATAGAAAAAAAAACCGAATAACAAAAAGATAGTGACATAAAATTGCAAGTGACATTAAGAGCGTATACACCTTGCGCGCAAAGTCAACTATAGGTATTTCTCCGTTAATTTCACGCACACATAAGCGACCAAAGCTGCGTGCGTAGAGCTGCCGCGTCGGCTCGCTATACAATCGGCTCCAACAACTTTGATCCGTGCGCTTCAAATATTCAATTGAAATGTAACTGTAATATAATATCATAAAAATATTTTATTTGCATTATAAGTAGACAAATATTACTGTGCAAGCAAAGAATAATACAAATTTTGGATACTAATCATATTTTCGTTATTATTACATTGTTAAGTTGCATTCAAATCAGTGTTCAATCAGTATACACTACGGACGTTTTATTAATCATTTCGTGTTCGAAAACATAAATAGTGTTAGGGGCCTTACAACCCCTTACAATTACGAAATATATTTAATTTTATATTACAATACATAACATAATTTAGCCTCGGGATTACATCCCATTATATTACCTGAAACATAATTTATACTCACTACAAAATCATTGTAGGTAATAAAAATAATTAAATATTTTACCACCAAAGTACTAAGATGTGGTAATCGCAGTCCGCGCGTGGCTATTTTTACTACGTACGGCAAAAATCGACTGCAGCTAGGCCGGAGCGACGAGCGATATGTCCTCCCTCTAGAAGGCCTTGCGGCGGTCTGATTTGATCCACGTCGGACAGCGTGTTTTATAGTGGTTTTTAAAATATTTGTAGAAATCATGAAAACTAATTTTGTTGAAATATAAAAATGGTAATTTATTGATAAGATGTTCTTCTATTATAATATGCAATTTTTATAAAAAATTATGTACGATAAGTTGGTGAAAAAAAATATGTTCTTGACGAGAGTTTCTGAATAATTTCGCATTGTTTAAATTTTTATTTTTCAGGAACTAAACACAAAAAGATTATTTTTCTCAGCAAAATCCCTCCATAAGGGTCTAATTAATCTGATAATATTTTTATTTTTATCTTATATTTAGTGGTTTCGGATATCTTAAGCTTCTAAATTGCCATTTAAAGCCTAAATAACGAAACTTGTGTTCAGTAATCCTTATACTACTCACAAATTATCCATCAATCTATAATGTTTTCCACCAAAATCCCTAGATGACAACCTTTTCTAAAATTAGTAATAATTATTTTTCCTTTAAATTGTTTATTGGTGGCTATTAACTCATTTGAAAAGTCCTGTTTTAAGCCAAAAAGCGCGTGCATGGTATAAACGCTCTTAATAACAAACAATGTGACATATTAATAAAAAAATTAGGGACATACACAAAAAATAACGTGGGATTCTAAAAAAAATTGGACATTACTATTAAAAAAATCGTAGGAACATATAACAAAAAGTAGAACGTGACATTAAAAAAAGAGGAAAAAATGTAACATAATAAAAAAAGTTAATGTGTCATGTTTTTTCTTTTAATAACAAAAAAAAAACAATTTTCTGGCATGCCATTATTTAAAAAAAGAAAAAGTGACATTAATAATAAAAAATGTAGAGACAAATAACAAAAACTAAGACATAAAAAAAAGGAGAAGAAAACCATGTGCATAAGTATTAATAAGAATTATATTGAATTATATTTTATACACTTGTACGAGGTGTGTTCAAAAATCGCGAATTTCCAATTTTCGAGGGTTACGTATATTCGAATTTCGATTTTGTTGTGGCGTTATGTTGGTACTCATGTCTCTCACTTATGGCGCCAAGTTCGGCCAATTTGAATGTTCAGTTAATTGTTGACAGCTGCTTTGCTTGCATGTGTTTTGGCTCATCTTCGATTTTTACCTGTTCAAAAAAATGGATCAAAGAACCTGTATCAAATTTTGTGTGAAAAACGAAATTAAGTGTACGGATGCATTTCGAATGTTGACTGTGGCATACGGAGAAGCTACCTTGGACCGAAGCAACGTTTATCGGTGGTACAAAATGTTCTCAGAAGGCAGAGAAGATGTGAACGACGAAGAGCGTGTCGGACGCCCGAGCACTTCAACAACAGACGAAATTTGATGAAGTGAAGAAAATGGTATTGGCCAATCGCCGTATCACCTTTAGAGAAGTTGCTGAGGACCTAGGTATATCGATTGGCTCGTGCCATTCGATTTCTATCAATGATTTGGGCATGAGACGGGTTGCCGCGAAATTCGTACCAAAATTGCTCAATTTCGACCAAAAACAGCATCGCATGAACGTTGCTAATGAGCTGTTGGAGTCTGTCCGCGACGACCCAAATTTGCTCCAGAGGGTCATAACTGGTGACGAATCGTGGGTTTATGGTTATGACGTAGAAACCAAAGCTCCATCATCTCAATGGAAGCTGCCGCACGAACCAAGACCGAAAAAAGCGCGCCAAGTTCGGTCGAATGTGAAAGTTTGCTTACCGTTTTCTTCGATTGCAGGGGCGTGGTGCATCATGAGTTCTTGCCACAGGGTAGAACGGTCAATAAAGAATATTACCTGCAAGTTATACGCAATTTGCGGGAAGCAATCCGCCAGAAACGCCCGGATTTGTGGAAGAACAAAAATTGGCTTTTGCACCACGATAACGCCCCTGCTCACACATCGTTGCTTGTGCGCGACTTTTTGGCCAAAAACACTACAATAATGATGCCGCAGCTACCGTATTCTCCAGATCTGTCCCCCTGTGACTTTTTCTTGTTCCCAAAACTGAAGAGGCCCATGAAAGGACGACGCTACGCTACGATTGACGAGATAAACACGGCATCGAAGGAGGAGTTGAACAAGATAAAAAAAATGAATTTTTGAAGTGCTTCGAAGATTGGAAAAAACGTTGGCACAAGTGTATAATATCTCATGGGAATTACTTTGAAGGGGACAAAATAGATATTCATGAATAAATAAATAATTTTTGAAAAAACACATAATTCGCGATACTTTTTGAACACACCTCGTTTGCCTAAAAAACAGATCTTAAGAGCGATTCATATTGTATCGACTATTCAAACTGTGTAACATATGTGTTAAATAAATAAATTATTTGAAATAAAACTAATGTTTAAGTAAGCTTATTTATATTGCATTGAATGGCAGGACGAGTATGTCGTTCGCTTGTTAGTAAGCGATACGGTCGCTCATGGACAGTAACAAAACCAAACACCAAGAATTACAAAGCAATACTTGGCATTCTTCTGCGCTCACTGTCCCGACACATAAGAGGTTAAGTCTCAACGTGTCCTTTAGTTACTCTGGCTACAAAGTTCTTTAAACCTGAACCCAATAATGCATTTGCACTGCTGTTAGGCGGGATAGCTAAACTATTTAAATACAGTACGTACTCATAATGAGATTGTTTTCCTTCGTAATAAATAGAGAACAAGCTTTCATAAAATCGTGTTTACTGTGGTCACTTTCTGTTTGGGAATGGTGCGGCTGGAGGGCAGAGCGGGGACGCGGAAAGCGCGAGGGGCGCTGTCGATCAACAAGCCTCGAGCAGTCGCGCGCAGCGCCCGCAGCAACAACAGTGTACATAATATTATTACGTAACAAGAATAAAATCACAAAAGTATACAGTCCACGTTTTATTGAAGCCCAAACACTTTCCTTTTCAATCAATAGCCCCGCATTGCGAAAAAATTGCGCAGCAAATTTTACATAACCTTTTTAAGCGTTTATTTTACCAATTTAGAGTTCATGAATTCAAAAAATATCAATAAAAAATATCCTATATCAATAAAGAATACAAAATAATAATTTATACTTACTTTGGAGTCTCATGCATATTCCCTATTATACTAAACTTCTAAAAATCACCAAGAGACTACGCTATGTAAAAAATAAACACGAACTACCCTACATTTTACTGGTAGGTCGCACATATGTGAGAGGCCACCCGGGTACCAATGCAATGTCTATTTCTCCCGCCAAACAGCAGTGTAAATGGACTGTTGTGTTTCGGATTGAAATACATTATAGCCAAAGTAACTACTGGACATAATGAGACTTTTTCAACATCTTATGTCTCAGGATGGTGAGCGCAGTGTAATGCCAAGCATTGCTTTGTGATTCAAGGTGTTTTTTGGTTTTGCTACTTTTCATAAGCAGTCGTATCGCTTACCATCAGGCGAACAAAATGCTCGCTTCGCCATTCATTGCTATAAAATGCAATCAGATATTAAAAAAAGCGTTGATATGTTTTTTATGATATGGTTAATATATATACTGGGTATCTCAAGACTGCTACCGAAAACGAAGCCGGGTGGTAGTTTTAGTGGCTACAAACACAATGCAACGAAAAATTTCGTATAGAAACGCGACAATTATATTTTATGATTTTTTAAATATCGTCATTTTTGGGTGGTAAATCCATAGTTTTTGCTAAAATAATAATTTAAACTCTTTTATATCTTAGAGTATTTGTAAATAAAAGGGTATACACTATTATTTTAGGAAAAAATGTATTTCCCACCCAAATATGGCCATAGGAAAAAAATTACAAAAAAAAATTGACACTTTTTTTGCAACTTTTTCTGTTGCATTGTGTCTGAAGTCGCTTAAACTACCACCCGGCTTCGTTTTCGGTAGCAGTCTTGATATACCCTGTATATAGTATAAAAATAACTACTTAGTTATGCAGAAAAACACTATCTACCCTACATAAAAAATACTACTTACCCATTATAAGGTTGTCTCCCTCCCTTATCTGTCCTTTCACCACCAAACCCCCCACTACAGGTCCTTCAGATTCACCCACGTGGAATATCTCATCTATTTGAAACTCGCATGTCTCCTGGAAATGAAGGTGGTTGGGAAAAAATTGTAATTTAAGATAAAGATAAAGGGTTATTTATTTTGTAAAACCTGAGAGAAATTAAATTATAAGATTTAAGGTATGGTTTTACTTATTTCCAACCCGCACTACACCAGCGTGGTAGACTTTGGCTTAATCACACTCAATCGTACTCTCGATTGTAGAGGAGGCCCGTGCCCTGCAGTGGGACGTATATGGGCTGATACAGATACTGCTTTAAAAATAAAAACTCAAAAATACCGGGTACATAAAGACTGCTACCGAAAACGAAGCCGGGTGGTAGTTTCAGTGAGTACAAACACAATGCAATTAAAATTTTCGCAAAAAATCTCGACAATTTTTTTTAATAATTTTTTAATATCGTGATTTTTGGGTGGTAAATCCATAGTTTTTGCTAAAATAATAATTTAAACTCTTTTATACTTTAGAGTCCTTATAAGTAAAAGCGTATACACTATTATTTTAGGTAAAAAATGAATCTACCATCCAAATACGACCATAGGAAAAAAGTAACAAAAAAAAAATCGTCGCTTTTTTTTCTAAATTTTCATTTGCTATGTGTCTGAAATCACTAAAACTACCACCCGGTTTCGTTTTCGGTAGCAGTCTTGAGATACCCAGTATATAATTTGACATCAAATCAATTCTTAATTACTTTTTTTAACTAACTAACAAATCTAATCCCAAAAAACAGTCATAAAAAAACACAGAAATTATAGAATTTTTTTTTGCAAATTAAAAACAACATTAATTTATTGTATTTGAGTTTTAAAAATATTTTTCACGTATAGTAGCTAACACGACACAAGAATCGATCTGGATACTGGTGGTAGGTCTCTCATATGTGAGAGGCCATCTGGGTAGGTACAGTCAGCGACATAAGTCGTTGAACACTTCACATTTTTTTATAAGCTTTTCATGAATTAAAATTTGTACGTACTACTCTGTAGTCGTAAAATATAACCAAGTAAAGTCATCTATGCCGAGATGTGCCATACGATATTGAAAATAATTATTATTTTGGATGATAAGACAATTCTAAATCTCGTGAATGTGTAGCGACTTATGTCGCTGACTGTACCACCGCAATGTCTATTTCTCCCGTGAAACAACACTGCGTTAATGCACTGTTGTGTTTCGGATTGAAGGACATTGTAGCCAGAGCAACTACTGGACATATCGAGACTTAACATCTTATGTCTCAGGATGGCGAGTGCAGTGGAATGTTGCTACTGTTCATGAGCGGTCGTATCGCTTACCATCAGGCGAACGGCATGCTAGTCTCGCCATTCAATGCAATAAAAAAAAATCTAAGTGTTAGAAATTTGAGTGTTGAGTGTCCCTCCCCTTACCTCCTCAGGTTTGGGCGTGATTTCCTCTTCAGGGGGAGGTATGGCGAGCAGGTAGGCGTGCAGCACGTTGAGTCCGTTCCCCCGGACACAACTCACGGGGAATACGGGGATCTGAGCCATTTTTACACTGAAACAATGTTTTACTATTTAAACATTTATTTCTTCCACACACACAATACAACTAAATAATGATATAAGTAAGTTAATAATAAGGTAACAGTCAACAGGTCCATACCAATATTTGCATTAATTTGCGTGTAGAATGGATACCAGCTCAGTATACGCTGTATACCGGGTATATCAAGAGTGCTGCCGAAAACGAAGCCGGGTGGTAGTTTAAGTGACTATAAATACAATGTGACTAAAAATTTTGCAAAGAAATGTGCCATTTTTATTTTTAATGTCGTCATGTTTGCCTGGCAAAAAATAATAATTTAATACCCTACGTACCAAAGCGTGTTTAAAAATTAAAGGATGTACACTATTATTAAAGAAAACAATATGTATTTACCACCTTAATTCGACGATTGAAAAAAAATAACAAAATAATCGTCATAATTTTTTGTACAAAATTTACATGCAATGTGTCTAAAGTCACTAAAACTACCACCCAGCTTCGTTTTCGGTAGAACTGATATACTATATATTGATATACCCTGTATGCATATTAGACTAATTAAAAAGATATAATAACTGAGCTAATAATAAAAATAGGTCACATCGCAGGTTGTCGGGCAGAAATTGCTTCAGACCGATAGGACCGCCATTTGTCCTTTCTTGATTTGTAATGTATTTAAAAAGGTTATCCTTTTTATACTGTGTACAATAAATAATTTCTTTCTCTTATTTGTTATGCAAAATTAGTCAAAACTGTTTGCTAAGTGGTAGTGATTTTATTTTGCAATTTAAAAACAATATCGACCATAAATATGGTTTTATCTTTTTTAATTGCATTGTATAAAAAGATGCTTAAACATAACCAAAGGAAAGTTTCGCTACCGCATTCGGGTAAAAATAAATAGATCCAGATCCAGAAGTATTTATGTCGGGTCTTGGTATTTGTGAAAGTGTAAAGTCTCTAGTTTCTGATACACAAGACTCGATGTTAGTGTGGGGTCAGGACTATGTATGTGACTGTTGGGTGTATTTATTATTTAACTCACTTCTCTCCGTGTTTCCCTTGGTCCAAAGAGTCTAGGATGAGGCTCTGCGGGGCCACGCAATTCCTGGCTGCATTTTCATCTGTTATGAGGGTTGGTTTCTGAAAGAGAAGCAGATTAATTAGCCATGGGTCTTATTAATACATACATACATAAACTCACGCCTTTTTCCCAGAAGGGGTAGGCGGAGGTGCCAAGACACCCACATTTCGCCTTGTATGTTCCGTCCCACGATGTGACAGGCGAACCTATCGCCATATCGGACACAAATTCCTGACTCTGGGCTGATAATGAATAGAAAAATCCAATATGAAGTTGCCCAACCCGGGACTCGAACCCGAGAGCTCTGCTTTGTAACCGCACTCTAGTACAACTACGCCACCGAGGCAGTCTTAGTAGTAATGGAAATTATTGCTATTTCAAATTAACATCACCACCTTGTTATTTTTTGATTCCTTAGCACGCTATATTTCTGCTATTGCTAATTGCCCCTCACAATTTATGAACAAAAAATGACCATATACGGGGTGATATTGACATATAGTAATTAAGTTAAACCACATATTGCAAACCACCCCAGGAAGCATTGTATTAAGTTTGAACTAAAACTTCCAGATAGTTTAGCCAGAAATCGCAATTTTATGTTACAAGGATTCTGATCAATTCCTCTAGATCCCGAGTATTTTTACGGCTTACGTAAGTTGTCGAACCCAATTGAAGTTTTGCTAAGCGTAAAAAAACTCATATCTCTATGGGGTGCTCAAAATCGGGAAATCTAAAGTCACGAATTTTGAAAAAAGAAACATAGTGTATTATTTTTTTCAAATTATTTTCAGTGTCACCTGGTGTAATGGGGAACATGTGGGTAAAATTAAGTACCATGTGTCAATATCACCCTGTATTATAATTATTTTCGAGTGAGATACACGTCATACCTTGTTCGCGGGCTCCAGTAACTCAGCTAGTCTCATCACCAGACCCTGCACTGCTGCAGCGGCCAGCTCGCACTTGGTGATGACGGTGAACAACGGCATGTAGTGTCTATATAGGAGTGACAGAGACACTACCTTGTTCGCGGGCTCCAGTAACTCAGCTAGTCTCATCACCAGACCCTGCACTGCTGCAGCGGCCAGCTCGCACTTGGTGATGACGGTGAACAACGGCATGTAGTGTCTATATAGGAGTGACAGAGACACTACCTTGTTCGCGGGCTCCAGTAACTCAGCTAGTCTCATCACCAGACCCTGCACTGCTGCGGCGGCCAGCTCGCACTTGGTGATGACGGTGAAGAAGGGCATGTCCAGAGCTAGCAGTAGGCCTATGTGCTCCTCCGTTATTCTCGTCACTCCTGCTGTCGCTGATATCTGTCGGAGAATAGATAAAATCGATTAATTGGCGATATGTGGAGGTTTATGACGTAGAGGTAGAATTGGTGATGAATAGATATTTAAATAGATGATACGAGTTATCCGTACGTAGGATACTTTAAATAAAGATTGAGAAATTGACGGTATATAGAAGTGAGAGCAATAGTAATCGATGGGTGGGAATCAATAAACAATAATTGATTATTAAATAAAACAGTTAATTATTACACTACATCACTTCTAAAATCGATCCTATGTAATTCAATTCCCTCACTTATTACTACAGTCAAATACAACTTTTTTAATCGACTCCCTCACTTACTATGAGCATCTCATACAACATTTCATTAATATAAACATTCCACCAGAATTGATTTTACTGGGGATTTACTTTATTGAAAATCGATTTAAAAAGGTTAAATCGAATCCTCTTCAAATCGATCAAATTTAAAATTGATTTAAAAAATAATCGATTCAGCATAAAATTGATTCCTCTCCAAATAGATTAGAATCTAATCGATTCAACTTCCATTCGACGCAACTTAAAATAAATTCCTTTAGAAATCGATTTATTTTCTAATCGATTCCAAACACAATCGATTTATTTTCAAAGCGATTCCTTTTCTAATCGATTCCCCACCCATCACCTACCACGAGCATGGCGTAGTGTGGCGAGTACCCAGTGAGGCCGTGCAGCGTAGTCCTCTGGTACTTGGTGTGACCAGCCAGGTCCAGGAATGAAACCAACTTGGCGCTCCTCTCGCCTATACGTTCCGCTGTCATCAGCTCTGAACAACCGTAGTTCACTACATTACCCTTGGGAGAATAGGAATAGAAAAACACATTTAGTAGTTTTGAAAGGCTGACTTAACATCTCATGTCTCAGTATGGCGAGCGCAGTGCAGTTCAAGGCGTTGTTTGGTTTTGCTACTGTTGTCGGTTGTATTGCTAAATGAGAATGCCAATTCATAGTATCGGTAACGTTGAACCCGATACCGGTACTGTTTAAAATTTATTATAGCTTTTTTGTGGTGTGTTCTTAAATGCTTCCGTTTTATGCCGGGTGACAGATTTTTATAAAATAAAGTAATTATCACCAAATTTTACACAGAGGGATTTTTTTTTAATATATATACAGCGTATATCAAGACTGCTAGCGAAAACGAAGCCGGGTGGTAGTTTTAGTGATTTCAGACACAATGCAACTAAATTTTGTGCAAAAAATTGTGATGATTTTTTGTTTGTTATTTTTTTTCTATCGTCGAATAATGGTGGTAAATACATAGTTTTTTCTTTAATAATAGTGTAAACCCATTTATTTTTACAGACGCTATGGTCCACGAGGCCTAAAAATTATTATTTTAGCAATAACTACGGATTTGCCACCCAAACTCGACGATATTTAAAAAATAATTTAAAAAAAATGTCGCGTTTCCTTGCGAAATTTTTAGTCACATTGTGTTTGTAGTCACTAAAACTACCACCCGGCTTCGTTTTCGTTAGCAGTCTTGATATACCCTGTATAGAATGTCCATTTTACTATAAAATTTTGTATTGGTGCGAAGATTATTGTCGCTCGATGAAACCTACTTTTTTGTGTAAGGAAAATATATATGTATTTACAATAAATTTAAACTTAATTGAGATCCAGGCCCGGAGTGAAATGAAAATAATGTATTGAATCCTTTAAAATGTTTCAGATCACTATCACAGTAACTCTTCAGTGGGTAATTAAGATTAACACGTTCGAATAAACTCACAAACTCTTTAGCTTAATTATGGTATTTACAAGTTCCTCACCTGAGCATCGAACCCCAGTATCTCGTGACTGAGTGAGGATGTTCTCCCACTCTTCACTTCATGCAGATGACGGAACATGTTTAAACGAGCGCTCCCTCTACCATTGTCCAATTCACCTGCAAAGAAACATGAACTTTATATACTGGGTATCTCAAGACTGCTACCGAAAACGAAGCCGGATAGTAATTTTAGTGACTACAAATACAATGCAACAAAAAATTTAGCAAAGAAACGCGACAATTATCTTTTATGATTTTTTAAATATCGTCATTTTTGGGTGGTAAATCCATAGTTTTTGCTAAAATAACAATTTAAACTCTTTTATACCTTAGATTATTTATAAATAAAAGGGTATACACTTTTATTTAAGGAAAAAATGTATTTACCACCCAAATATGGGCATAGGAAAAAAATAACAAAAAAAAACCTGTAAAATGGCGAACGCAGTGGAATGCCAAACATTTTTATTATTCAAGGTGTTCAGTTTTGCTATTGTTTATAAACGATCGTATCACTTACCACAAGGCAAATGTCATGCTCGTCTCGACAATCAATAAAAAAAAAATGTTTTTTGTTAACCAATTTTATTGCTAGCAATTGGCAATAGCAGAAATGCTAAAGCTTAACAAATAGCAAGTTGATGTTAATTTGAAATAGCAATAATGACAACACAATAATATTTATACCTTGAGTAAGTACTCCAATAAGGGTTGATTTTCCAGCCTCGTTCGCTCCCATCACAGCTACCCTTAACTCCACGCTTTGTTGAGGGTCCGCCAACTGCAACAATTATTATTATTTACATTTTGCGTGGTGGCCTGTTGGTAACCTTACACCATTGACAATAAGGTAGCAATCACCTTGCTTGACTATAGTTTAAAAAAATTATAGTACATTTGATAATGAACCTTATACGGTTGACAATACGATAGCAATAATCTTGCTTCAATATAGTTTAAACAATTTATAAGTTGTACATTAGATAATGAACATTCCACCGTTGCTAATAAGGTACCACTCACCTTGTGTATACATGGTGATATTGACACATTGTACTTATTTTAACCCACATGTTTCTCATCAGCCCAGATTACATTTTACATAATTTGAATAAAATATGAGAACATTTTTTTGTCAAAAATTGTGATTTTAGTTGTTACTATTTTTGGGCATCCCATATAGATACGAGTTTTTTTACCGTTTAGCTGAACTTCATTTCAGTTCGGAAACTTATCTGAGCTGTAAGAGACTCGGTATCTATAGGGGTTGATCAATAGCCTTGAAACCTAAATTCGCGATTTTTGACAACACTATCAGGCAGTTTTTGTTCAAACTTGGTACAATGTTACCTGGGATGGTCAAGAGCATGTGGTTTAAATTAAATACCAGATGTCAATATAACGCTGTATAGACTTCCACGATGCCCTTGATTGGTAAAATAGAGGACGATAAAGTACATTTGATAATGAACCTAACACCATCAGCAATAAGGTAGCAGTCACCTTGCTTGATTATATTCAAATGTAGTGTATTTTGATAATGAACCTTCCACCGTTGATAATAAACTTCTAGTTACCTTGCTTGACTAAGTTGTTAGGATGCACTCGATAATGAACCCTACATGCTACGCAATAAGACACTCACCTTGCGTATATACACCTCTGCCACGGCCCTGGTGGCGGACAGCCTGCGCGCCGCCACGTGCGCCACGTGCGCCGCGAGCGCGCGCGCCATGCCGCGCAGTGCCCGCAGCGAGGCGCGCAGTGCTCGCGCTCGGAGCCCCACGAGCGCGCCGCAGTCGCGCACGCCGATCACGTACACGCAGCGGCCACCGCCGGAGGTGAGGCGCCATTTAAGCTGAAAAAAAGGATTTTTTTTTTTTGTGAAAATATAAAACAAAATAGTTTTTTTTTTGTGAAAAAAAAAACGAGATGAGTGATAAAAGTTGGGAAGGAAATTGATTTATTTCAAAAAATCTTTAAAATAGATAAAAAAAACAAAATAAAAAGAGCCATTGGAAAAAGGAAAATAATTAAAATTTTTTGTTAAAAAAAATACGTTTTTTTTAAGTTCTTTATCTGCAATCAGTCCTAGAACTATAAGCGGATTTTTTGAGTGGTTCAAATTTTGCAAGGGATCTCCCCAGCGGGAGGCACTCCTATTTCACCATCGAGCGTCTAGTCTCTGGATGTCATGGCGTTTAAGGCGTTTACTGTAGTTGATACTAGTTAATTTGGTAGCCAAGTCATTCGGGTGGTTATCGAGACGATTTTTGTAGGTAGTGGAAGACTGCTGGATCTCTTCCTTTACTGTTTTGATTTCCAGAGCTTCATGGATTTCGGAGTTAGTGAGGAACCATGGAGCATTCGTTAAGGTACGCAATATGCCATTTTGTAGTCTCTGTATGATGGATATATTGGAGTTACAAGCGCTTCCCCAGAGTTGGATCCCGTACATCCACACAGGTTTGAGTATCATTTTGTAGATTAGAAGCTTGTTGTCCACCGAAAGTTCAGAGTTACGAGCCAACAGCCAGTACATGGTCCGGAACCGTATGTTTGTTTCATCACGTTTCATTTTTATATGCTTTTTCCATGTCAGCCTCCTGTCCAGGTGTAGGCCAAGATATCTGACTGAGTCACTTTGAGGAAGAGTGTTGTTTCCCAAATGCACAGGTGGACAGTTTCCTTTCCTAAGCGTGAAAGTTATGTGGATCGATTTAGAGGCACTTGCTTTGATACGCCACTTGTGTAGCCAGTCATCTACTTTATCGAGTCTTTCTTGTAAGATCTTTGAAGCAGTATTTGGATCTGTGCTACTTGCTAATAGTGCAGTATCATCAGCAAATGTAGCATTCATCACTTGTGATGACTGAGGGAGGTCTGCAGTGTACAGGGTGTATAGGACTGGGCCAAGAACGGAACCCTGGGGTACTCCGGCCGAGATCTCATAGAGTTTTGATTCGTCTCCACTTTCTCGTATCTGGACCATGCGGTTTGACAAGTAGGAATTCATCAAATTATAGTAGGTATGTGGTAGCAGTGTTTTTATTTTGGAGAGCAGGCCCTTATGCCATACTTTGTCAAATGCCTGTTGTATGTCGAGGAACACAGCGGAGCAGTACTCTTTAGCTTCAAGGGAGTGCCGTATTTTATCACAAACCCGATGAACTTGCTCAATGGTCGAGTGGTGTTTTCTGAACCCAAATTGGTGTTTGGGAATGGCTTCATTTTCATCCAGTAGTGGTAGCATTTTATTCAGGAGAATCCTCTCAAATACTTTGGACAGGACAGGTAGAAGACTTATCGGTCTGTATGATGAAGCATAATCTGGGGGTTTTCCTGGCTTATGTATCATGGAGATGACGGATACTTTCCACATACTTGGGAAATGTTGGACTCTGAGGATGGCATTGAAGAGTGTATTTATGAAAACTAGACCTTTTTAGGAAGTTGTATAAGGACTTCTTTGGTGATTCAAAGGTCAAAACCAGGGGCTTTGTTGTTCCGCATGTTTTAATGGCCCATGCAAGCTCTCGCACTGTTACTGGTCTCGGTGGAAGTGATAGTTGGAGGTCTAAAAAAATACGAAAATAACTACCAAAAATTAGGAAGGAAAAAATTCATTCAACAAAAACTTAAAAAATTAATAAAAAAAAAGACATTGGAAAAACAAGAAAACAATGTAAAAGAGGGAAAAAATACGTCATAAAAAAATCTTGATTGCGAAAACATTACATTTACTAATAAAAAGTATAGTAGTAGTATATTTAAATATTGTATTGTTTTTTTATGATTATGAATTATACTCAATAAAAATGTTTTTTTTATTGTGATAGACAAAACCACTTTAAAAACATTACAAAAATAAGTTGTTTTTTTTTAAGTAAACAAAAGAATTAAAAAAAAATTAAATTACTACATTAAATAAGGACGACAAATTAAAAATCTACAAAAATACTAAAACACAAGAAGAAAAAGAAAGATCTAGGGTAAACCAGACTGTGATTGCCCACCGATAATGATTGCCCGCATTAAGCAAAACCTTGTCTGTTGTCGATTTTGTGGCATCCTAGTTGGATTAAAGATTATCAGATGGTGCTTTTATTAATTTACGGTTAATACAAATTTTACAACTGGAAACATTAAAGAAAAAAAAATAACAGTAATGACGGATTTTGTAAAGACCGGTGAAAGTTTTTCATAAACAAAATAATTGAACAATTTTCTTAAGAATATACTTATTTAAATGTTCATTTTTATTGTGTTTGTTTAATTTTTTGAGCGTTATTACCTTCCTATGATGAAATTAATAGTATTTTCTTAGTTTTAAACGGAAATGTATGTTCAAAAATAGTGTTTTAACCGTTTTTTTGGCTGTGGGCAATCACTGAACTGAAATCTGTGTACTTTTAGCGATTGCCACCAATAATTTTAGTGATTGCCATATGACAATGTCCATAGTCATTGCCATAGGGCAATCTCTGTCAATATTTTATCGTTTAAAAAGTTTCATCGCTTGTATTTATAGTTAATTGTTTATTATTTCGTAATTCTTATGTATAAACCATATTAATTGGTAATTATCGTTGTATTAACAGAATGCCGAAGGCACCTAAAGTCTAAATATATTAAAGAAAATATGCAAAAAGCGATTGAAGTTGTTCAAGATGTAAGCAACAACACTTATCTACTAGGCAGATTGCTGAAAAATACGGCGTTCCGAGGTCCAGTCTTATAAGAATTTCTATGGTATGGAAGTCCGCTAATCCGCACTAGGCCAGCGTGGTGAACTATATGCCTTAACCACTCTCAATCGTACTTTCGATTGTAGAGGAGGCCCGTGCCCTGCAGTGGAACATATATGGGCTGATACAGTTGTTTCAAAATTGATGATTCTGTCTCTGGTGATTCTGACTCTTAAGCATCAGCATAAAATATATTTGAAGCTTTTAAGAAAGTTAAACGAAAATTATTTTGATATTTTACTATTTTATTCGATTTAGGTTTAATTGTTTTGGTTTGAATATTTATTTGGGTTTATGTTTAATTTATAATTTCAAGAGACTGGGCAATTACTGTGCTGTGATGTTGGCAATTACTATAAACTGTGGGCAATTACTGTAATTTTAAGACTATGTTTATTTAACTTATTTAATATTGCAGTTAAATAAACATAATGTTATTTATAACTAAAAACTGTAAACACTCTACAGAAGAGTTTATTAGGTTATAATAAAATGGTATTAAAAAGTTGGTAGCTACAATACTTTTGGTTTGTTTTAATGACAATGTGTAACAAACTCTTAAGTGGGCAATAGCTATCTGGTTTACCCCTACTTTTTTTTTATAATTTGTTCAATGTAATTATTTTTTTGTTCCCAAAATATATTTTTTTATATCCTCACCTGAGTGACTAAATGCTGGAACCTCCTCTCACACAAAGGCACCAGCTGCAGTTTGTACTCCACGTTCCCGAACCTCGGCTCCGGAGGCAGACTGCCGTATGACTCGTCGCCCGAGTCATCTTCAGGCTCTGACGTGCTGGAGACAGGAGACAGAGACTTGTGACTATACAGGGTATATCAAGACTGCTACCGAAAACGAAGCCGTGTGGTAGCTTAAGCGACTTCAGACACAATGCAACAGAAAAAGTTGCAAAAAAAAGCGACATTTTTTTGTTCTTTTTCCTATTAACACCTTTGGGTGGTAAATACATTTTTTTCTAAAATAATAGTGTATACCCTTTTATTTATAAATAATCTAAGGTATAAAAGTGTTTTAAATTATTGTTTTAACAAAAACTATGGATTTACCACCCAAAAATGACGATAATTAAAAAATCATAAAAAATAATTGTCGCGTTTCTTTGCAAAAATTTTAGTTGCATTGTGTTTGTAGCCACTAAAGCTTCGTTTTCGGTAGCAGTCTTGAGATACCCGGTATAACAATTATGCCAAGCAGTAATGTTAAGATAACGATATAGCAATTATGCTAAGCAGTAGTAACTATAAAATACTGCGGGTTTTCAGGACGTTTTCCTGTTGCAAGAGTATTATAAATAAGTATTAAAAAGTTTATACAAGTTCCTTTTGGTATTTTTGCCACTTTTATATATATTGAATTATTGCCATTAATTAATCAATAATTAATTAATGCCAACCCGTACTAGGCCAGCGTAGAGGACTATATGGTCTAACCATTCTCAATCGTACTCTCGATTGCTTGTATTATGACAGAAAGTTTAATAAAATGAAGAATATTTTTTATCACCGTTCAGATGAAATCTTTTAAATTGTAGTTAATTTTAAAATTTATTTTAGCGCGTTTTTCATTGTCATTTTTTCTGAAACTCCAAATGTACTGAAGGGTCTATCCTTAGTTTTCAAATCAATGAATTTATGATAAAGAAAAATAAAGCCAGAAAGAAAATTAAGATACTCCGTTCATTCCAGTCCATCTTACGGTTGTCTGGAAGAAATCGCTGATTCCTATAAAATCGCCGTTTGTTACACATATACAGAATGATGTCGACACATTGTACTTAATTTTTCCCACATTTTCCTCATCACCCCAGATGACATTGTACACGATTTGAAGAAAATATGAGAAGATTTTTTGTCAAAAATGGTGATATTAGTTTTCACGATTTTTATGCATCCCTTATAGATACGAGTATTTTTACCGCTTAGCTCAACTATATTTTGGGTCGAGAGCGCACCTAGGCCGTTAAAGGCTCGGTATCTACCGGGTATATCAAGACTGCTACCGAAAACGAAGCCGGGTGGTAGTTTTAGTGGCTACAAACACAATGCAATTAAAAATTTTGCTATGAATCGCGACAATTATTTTTAATGTTTTTAAAGTGTTTTAAATATCATCATTTATGGGTGGTAAATCCATAGTTTATGCTATAATAATAATTTAAACTCTTTTATCCCTAAGAGTACTTTTAAATAAAAGGGTACAAACTAATATTTTAGGACAAAATGGATTTACCACCCAAATAAGACCAAAGAAAAAAAATACAAAAGAAAAATTGTCACGTTTTTTGCAAAATTTTCCATGGCATTGTGTCTGAAGTCGCTTAAACTACCACCCGGCATCGTTTTCGGTAGCAGTCTTGATATACCCTGTATAGAGGTTGATCAAAAGCCTTGCAACCTAAAAACAGGATTTTTGACAAAACTATCAAGCAGTTTTTATTTCAACGTGGTACAATGTGTCCTGGGGTGGTTAGGAACGTGTGGTTTAATGACATAAACTATGTAAATATCACTGTGTATATATACAGGGTATATCAAGACTGCTACCGAAAACGAAGCCGGGTGGTAGTTTAAGCTACTTCAGACACAATGCAAGCAAAAAAAGCGACAATTTTGTTTTTGTTATTTTTTTCCTATGACCATATTTGGGTGGTAAATACATTTTTCCTAAAATAATAATGTATACCCTTTTATTTATAAATAATCTAAGGTATAAAAGTGTTTAAATTATTATTTTAGCAAAAACTATGGATTCACCACTCAAAAATGACGATATTTAAAAAATCATAAAAAATTATTGTCGGGTTTCTTTGCGAAATTTTTAGTTGCATTGTGTTTGTAGTCACTAAAACTACCACCCGGCTTCGTTTTCGGTAGCAGCCTTGAGATACCCGGTATAAGCGCTTTGTTTTAAAATGTTTTTTAAAGTTGTGTGGTGTACAATAAAGTATTTATAAATAAATAAATACTCACGAATAGTCCATCAGCTCCTCACTATCAGAACAGTAGAAGAAATCATTTTCCAAGTCTTCAATATTGAAGTCTCCAGCCAAAAACCTATCATCTTTCAGGCTGACTTTTTCCAAATTGTCAATTATATTGTACATAGAATCTTTGTAATTCTCGTCAAAAGCCTTCTTATTCTTTAAATCGTTGACGTTCTTTCCAATATTATCGTCCGGTAGTCTTTTCGTGACTTTTTGGTTGTTAAGATCTTCAGGATTCACTGGCGTTGATTCTTTTGAATTTTTATACTTTTTTCTACGTGTTTTGCGCGCTGCACTCCTACGTTTTGTCTTTTTGTCGTCTGTTTTTTGATCTGAGAAAAAAAATGGTGCATTAAGGATGTTTTAATAAACGTATGCAATATACCACCTGGGTAGGTACCACCACCAAAATATTGTAAACGATTATTTCAATTCTAGCGCCACGCTCTGGTGACAGCGAGAAATTATCGTGTAAGTAGTTTAAACGGAATTGTTAAATTGTGCTAGTGTGTCTCTAGACCATTAAATATGTTTGGTGTGTTGATATTATAAACTTTTGTGAATGAACCCCATGTCAACTTGATATTGGTAAAATTACAGGTGGTTATTAAGATACAAATTTTGAAATATAGACATAGCAATTTTAAAATTTGACAGCCTCCGTGGCGCAGGCGGTTAGACGCCGCCTGTGAAACGAGAGGCCGCGGGTTCGATCCCCGCACCGAGAGAAACGTTTGTGCGGCCCACAAATATTTCTCTCGGGTCTGGGTGTTTGTGAGACCGAAAAGTCTCTCGTAGTTCCTGATACCCACGACACAAGACTCGATCTTAATGTGGGGTCAGGACTATGTATGTGACTGTTGGGTGTTATTATTATTATTATTAAAATGGTGAAATCGCGTCGGAAGTTAAAAAAAGAGTTGCGCATCTATCTCTCTATATAATACTAATCTATGGGTACCACCGCAATTACCAATTTCTTCCGCTAAAAAGTACTATAAATGCACTTTCGTGTCCCGGTTTAAAGGACTACTAGACATATTAAGACTAACATCATGTCTCAGGATGGCGAGCGCAGTGGAATGTCAAGCATTGCTTTGTAATTCATAGTGTTTTTTGAGTATTTTACTGCCCATGAGCGGTCGTATCGCATACCATCAGGCGAGTGGAATGCTCTTCTCGAAACTTATCGTTAAAATAACTAGTTTCACAAGCCACGGAGACTTCCCTTTTTTAATGGCCGGTTTCTATAATCTACCTATCTTTAACTAAAGATTCCGTTAGATATTTCGATGCATTTTATGTTTCAATTAACAAACATAGAGAGATATAGATACGGTGCATTTGTAGACAGCTAGGCAAGATAAATGTATATGTCAATCTTAGTTTATTGAAGCATAGAATTGTATCTACAAGGTAATGGTAGCCATTTAAAAAAAAAAGATAGATAGGAAATAGAGACCGGCCTTTAGTGTTGTATTTTCAAAATCACTCGTAGATTCTGATATGATACAAGACACGATCTTAATGTGGCGTCAGGACTATGTATGTGACTTGGGTGTATTTATTTACTGTGGGGTCAGGACTATATGTAGGTGTATTTATAGTATAACTTACCATCGTCCTTCTTGTTAATTTCGATGTAGTTTTCAATATAGCTGGCGTCTTTGACGAGCAGTTCGGTGCTCAACTCAGGCTCGCAGAGGAAAGACGATTCCTCAGGTAATGTTTCATTCTTATTGTTTGATTTACGACCTCTTCTTCTACCTGTAACATTTATATTATATTTTGTACATGCATGCATGCATGCATAAACTCACGCCTATATCCCAGAAGGGGTAGGCAGAGGTGCCAGGACACCCACATTTCGCCTTGTATGTTCCGTCCCACAATGTGATAGGTGACGAGCCTATCGGACACAAATTCCTGACTCTGGGCTGATAATGAATAGAAAAATCCAATATCACTTTGCCCAACCCGGGATACGAACCCGAGACCTCAGCTTTGTAACCGTACCTTCGTACAACTACGCCACAGAGGCAGTCTTATATGTCATCTTATTATCTTTTCTATAGAGTATAGTATATAAACCAGTGTTCCGTAGTCATTCTAAAGTTGAAATCAAACTATAGTATTTCGACTTATACAAAGAGCAAAGAAGCGACCATTGGCATTGAAATTGCCGGAACCCCCCTTAATATTTTTTTTATTTTTAGAAGTTGTTATAGCGTCAACGGAAATACATAATTTATTTATTTCAATCTTTATTGTACACTGATTTATTACAAAAACACAAAAGGATACTCTAAAATATAAATGTACAAAAGGCGGTCTTATCGCTCTGAGCGATCTCTGCCAGACAACCTTTGGATGGATATAAGGGAAGGAGAAAGAGAGGGCCCACGCTTTTTTACAATAAAATTTTTTTTCTCTTATTAATTTTTACACTATCCTTAATTCAGTAGGTACGTAGGTACGTAACCCTAACACATAAAAATATAAATGCCTTAGTAATACAAATGTTACCTAATCCTGGTTAATCCATTCAGAATGAAATTTAAATGTTTTTTTTTAAAAAACAATTACGGCGTATGGAAGTAAAGAACCGCAGCTTCACGTCCAAAGAGCTACATGTAGTTTGAGAGCCGCAGGTTGCCGACATCTGCCCTAGGCATTGAGATATTACACTAGAGGGGACACTGCAAACAAAATGTAACAAAATGAACGGTACTGTACCGCTCCTTCTATTTCTATCTCTGTCGCACCTACGCAGTAACACATCTTCCCTCTCGCTTCACTGTGTACCCGTGTGCACGCACAATACGCAGAGATTTTGTTCCCGATGTCCGCTCTAGTATACCTCAGTGGCCCTAGGGTTCACACATTATCTTACCTTTCGCAGGCTCAGTTTTCTTCTTGACAGTGTCTTGGTCTGTTTTGTGCCTTTTCTTGTTCGCTGGTTTGCTCTGACCCTCATTCGGGTCGAACAGACTGAAGAATGAGTCCATTACTGTGAAAAAAATTACTTATTATGAGCTGTGATAATTACCGCTTGCTTGTTACGTAAAACTGTACGAATATGCCTAAATACCTTTACAAAATGTTGGAATTCTGTATCGTTTGTCGTAATCTTAGACTAAGTTCCATTTGTCGTACTGTCTTATTCGTCCTATGATAGATCGCCTTTGTACTCTTTGCAAACCTTTTATTTAATTTACATTTTTCTTTTGGAACGTAGTTCCTTATCGCGCGGTGTGAAAGGGGGCTAGACGAGAAAAAATCTCACGAAAAGTAGGCACGACACTTTAAAACATTTGACAATCGTTTTTTTTATTTCTTTATTTGAAAATTATGTCATACATTTTATTTAACTCTAATAGAGGCAATAAAATATCCAAATAGATATTAATATGTTAAAGGCTATAGTAAAAACTAAGAATACGCTGAAACCCAAAATTAAGTGGGAAACGTTGCGACAATTTCTAATTTTCATCAAATGTCATAAATCAATTGGTACAAAAGAAACATAAATTGCATAAATATGTGAAAAAAAACATAATGATAGTGGTACCCAAATGATTGTTTTGATGGTGACATATAATTAAAATTACATAATAAAACCGTAATACATTGATTTTCGATCCTCCTTAATAAATTTATTATTATTTACAATTTTAGTTTGTTACCCTGCTGTCAATCATCAACCCTTCATTTGACTATGTATCTTTGCCAATTATTACTAAAATTTTGCTTACTGATTTTTGTTTACTGGTGTACAATAAGTTTTTCAATTTATAAATACATAAAATAAATACTATTTTACTCTATGTAACATACCATATACTTTGATTCGTAGTATAGATTAACCCCTTCTATCTCGTATACCTAATACAATCATGTGTTCTATGGAAAAGTTTAAATTATGATGGTGCTTGTCCCTGAAGGTTATTTTTTTTATCACATTCCTATTTATTTATGATTTTATTTCAATTATCTACCCAATAAACAATATGGTCAGATCCGGACATGTATTGTTGTTCCGTGAAAGCTATCTATCCTTCAATATCTAAAATCATTGACCTTCACTATCTAAATCAGTATTTCTCAAAGTGAGTGACAACGCTCCTTCACGCACGCGTATCTAAATCAGTATTTCTCAAAGTTTCTCGCCCCTTCGAGTGCGGTGGAAATATCTTAAGGAGAGTGGCATATTCAAGGGCGGATCCAGGGGAGACGTCATGGGGGGCGTGACGCCCCTGGGCTAGCTCCAGATTGACAGAATTAATTTATTATATTGTTTATAATATTTATTAGCAAACTTCATTCTTTGTATGTCTATAAATAAATTAAAAAACGTGTGTGTGCGTTCACAAATCCCGGCTGTAACAAACTTTAAAAAAACATTATTATGAATTCGAGAATTGAAATCGGACCCAGTTCTGTCAAGAACTATATGACCTCCCCCTGGCTTAAAAGCTGGATCCGCCCTTGGGCATATTCAAAGAATATAATAAGTATTGAACATCGTATATGGTCTGTGTAAAATGTCTGGTATCGGTCCGGCAAACTAGCAAACAGATCACCTAATGGTAATAATGGTTTCTTAGGTTTACGCGAATGCTACACATTGAAATAAAACTATTATTTACGGATTTTATCGCGGATTTGGTTTGATTTTTATATTTTTTGAGAGTTCCCGACGTTTCGATTACTTTACAGCTTTCGTGGTCACGGGGCGGACCTAATAGTAAGTGAACACTGCACATAAACATTCATAGCACTTAAATCATGGGTGTGTTGCCGGCCCATCCAATCGGGAGGAGTGAGAAAAATACGTATGGGAAGAAGAAGGCGCATAGGGCATCTGGCAAACTCGATCACCGAAATAAACGCGAAAGCAAAACTGTCCCTTCATGTCGATCTCTGCTGAGATCTCTTATCTGAATCTTAATTTTTTTTATTGCAATCAATGGCGAGACGAGCAAGTCGTTCGCCTGATGGTAAGCGATACGACTGCTCATAAACAGTAGCAACATTCCACTGCGCTCGCCATCCTGAGACATAAGATGTTAAGTCTCAATATATCCAGTATTTACTCTATAATTAGTTAATGAAGTATTGCCCACCATAGTTGTAACTCTAGACATTAATGTAAAATATATGAATCGCAATAGATGACACGAGTACATTTAACATTTAGTTAACATTTAGTTAAATGTCAATGTCAAACATCTTATGTCTCAGGATGGGGACCGCAGTGGAATGCCAAGTATAGCTTTGTAATTTATGGTGTTTGGTTTTGCTACTGTTCATGATCACTCGTATCGTTTACCATCAGGCGAACGGAAAGCTCGTCTCGCCATTCATTGCAATAAAAAAAATACTTCATAAAATTCAAAAAATCATCTCTTCTATTTGCTTCTCTTACGATCCTATCATTTTGGTTGTCGGGAAGAGATTGCTCATGGCAGTAAGACCGCCGATTATTCTTATTTGTAAAGTTTCTATTATTTATTTTTCTGTATTTTGTTGTGTTACCTACCTCGGTAGCGCATTTCTACTATGGTAGGATTGCAAAGTTAAGGTCTCGGGTTCTAATCCCTGGTCAGACAAAGGGATATTTTTCTAATCATTATCAGCCCGAAGTAAGGAATTCGTGCCCGATATGACGATAGGTTCGCCCCGTATCACGTGAAATGTGGGTGTCTTAGTGGCACCTCTTTTTGACAGCCTCCGTGAAGAGAAATGTTTGTGTGGCCCGCAAATATTTCTTTCGGGTCTGGGTGTTTATGAGACCGAAAAGTCTCTCCTAGTTCCTGATACCCACAACACAAGACTCGATCTTAGTGTGGGGTCAAGACTATGAATGTGACCGTTGGGTGTATTTTTTTTATTGCTTTGAATGGCGAGACGAGCAAGCCGTTCGGCTGATGGTAAGCGATACGACCGCTCATGGACAGTAGCAACATTCCACTGCGCTCGCCATCCTGATACATAAGATGTTAAGTTTCAATATGTCCAGTAGTTGTTCTGGCTACAATGTCCTTCAATCCGAAACACAACAGTGCATTTAAGCAGTGTTGTTTCACGGGAGAAATAGACATTGCGGTGGTATCTACCCAGATGGCCTCACACATATGAGAGACCTACTACCAGTTAAATGGGTGTTATTTATTTATTATTTTATTTACTTCTGCCTACCCCTTCTGGGTGAAAGGCGTGAGTCTATGCATATTTTTATGTATGTTCAATAAAGCGTTGTGTATCTGTATCTGTAAAATGGCGGGCGACAGTAAGTTTGAGAACGTCTGACGTATATCGGAATTCGGACGTCCTTCAATTCGTTTGAAAACAAGCTTTAGTTATCAACAAGCGAATTATCTTGCCAAATTTATCTACGAACGTTATTGTATATAAATACTTGAGCTGGGTCGTTCACACGAAGCTTGTAAACAAAATCATTTGGCATTAATAGAACATGGAGTTGTACACAAACAGAATTGTAGGAGAAAACCATTGATTTAAATCCTAAGGATAGGCCATTCAGTACGTTTGGAGTATCAAATAGATGCCCGTGAAAATCGCGATAGAATAAATATTAAATTAACCTAATATTTGAACTTCATAGGTAGGATTGAATTAGAAAGGTTTTTATAGTTTTTCCTGGTATGTGACTGTACTGGTATGGAACGTGTATCTCATATGTGAAAAGCCGCCAAGTGTTTGTTACTTCTTTACGATCCAAAACAATATTGATGGAATTTCGTATGATGCCCTGATATAACGCCTTAGAGTATTTATAATATAGAGGGAGCGCTGTCATACATTCGCTCCTTGAAAAACGTAGATATTTTCTTGTTCGTAATGTTGGTAGCGCTTCTATGTTAGTGAAAATTGAATTAATTATTTAGCAATAAATTGCTTTAAATTCCTTTGACAAAAAACAAAATTATATGTAACTATCGTCCTTTTAAAACGAGTTTGATTGGAATTTAATAGCTCTAAAATATTTATTTTTACATTTCTTTTCCAAGTAATTCATGTATGTTGGACAACCTGACAAATATCAGCCAATAGGAGCACAGAAAAAGGTGGCCCAGCACCACCATGTTATCTAAGTTTTTGGAGTACCAACGCTCCCTCTATATTATAGATACTCTAAGTATAATGCATAGGATACTATTTATCCCGAAAAATGTAGTGTTCCAGTGCTAATAGCAAAGAATTCAAATACACATATTTGCTACTCTTCCGTACCAAAATGCGTTCATCTACCGCGATTTTCAAACCCGATTTCGAGGGCGGATCCAGTTTTTACGCCAGGGGGGGGGGGGGGCATATACTGGGTGGAATCGCTTATCGTCCGGAAAATTTAATAGTGTATTGTTTATGTGAAATTAACGTTATATACGAGATTTATCATTAAAAACTACAAACTACCCCATAAACAACATCAGTACAAGATATCCCCAAAACGCATATTATCTAAATCACCCTACACTTAAAAGTGCAACATGTCAATACTCAGGCGCGCGAGTGTATGAGTCACGCCACACAACAGCTGACTGTCGCGCATCGACCTTGAACTTACTTTGCGCCTATTTATCGGTATTATTACTCTAAATATTACCATATAACATTTTGATTTATTTAGAATTTTAGTGTGTTAGGATCATTTAAGTAAATTTAGTTGTTGGTAAGTTGTTAAGATTTACATTATTATTTTCATAACGTACCTACTATCTTAGAAAAAGCTGCATATGTTTTTATTTAAACGTTTTAATAAAGTCGAGAATAGACGACTTCGCTGTCGTAGGTCACGGATTCTTGCATGATTAGGAAGTCTGAACTTACCATGATCGAGTAGCCTCGGATAAGTCGTTACAATAGTTCTTGTACTGGGAACTCGTGGATTCATCATTCATGATACCATTCCTACGCAAAGACTGCAGATGTTCTGGATCTGCATACATCCTTCTTGCATGACCCAAGTTATCATTGGATCGAACATAGCATGTCATTATTGTCACATACTCACTGTTCGTGTAATCACTCATTTTGACCGCAAGAAACTAACCAATAACCAAAATAATTTCGTACAACGTCACTCGGTACCGAATTTCGCACGACTGAGGAAGTGGCAAGATCCCTGGAAGGTGTCGGCGGCGCGGGAGCGGGCGGCGCGGCGCGGCGGCACGCTTTGTACTTGCGCTTGCGGCGGCGCGGCGGCGAGGGCGGCGCGATCAAAGGATTTTATTACTTAGATTTAGAAGTTTCTACTCGAATTCATATTGTATAAAGTAGGGTAACAATAATGTGTATTTATGAAGTTTTTTTTCATTTATGTCATCTTTCTCTAAACAACGTTGTTTTATGAATAACTTATTCTAAATTAGTAACTAATAGTGGTAAATTAATTTTACACTACATAAACAAAAACATAAAAAAATTAAAATAAGTATGCCAAAGTGTTCTAAATCATGTACTTGCCATGCACAATTTTTTTCGTGACGATAAGCGATTCCACCCAGTAGGTCATGTCAGAACACTGGGTCCGATTTCAATACTCCAATTCGTAATAATAACTTTTCAAAGTTTGTTACAGCCCTGATTTGTGAACACGCACACACTTTTTTACTTTATTAATCGATATACAATGAATTAATTGGGTTTATAAATTTTATCAACAAAATAATTATTAAATTTTGTTAATCTGAAGCCAACCCAGGGGGGGGTCATGACTCCATGACCTCCCCCCTGGATCCGCCCTGCCCGAGTTAGGGAGATTTTAATTCGAATTAACTGGAATTTCCACAACTCAAGTTACCTCGAGTTAGTAAGTCGAGTTGACCATCTCTAGCGCAAAGTGACCATTGAGATATTTAACCAGAGTGGACAACTAATAGCAAACTTTGGTTGTCTTCTAACACATTTATTATCGTCTCTCTCGCCTTGGTTTCCCGCGTATCTTTAACTACGGTAAAACTGACTGCCTCGGGAGCGTACTTGTACTAAAGTACGGTTACAAACCTGAGGTCTCGGGTTCGAATCCCGGGTTGGGCAAAGTGATATTGAATTTTTCTATTCATTATCAGCCCAGAATCAGGAATTTGTACCCGATATGGCGATAGGTTCGCCACTTATCACATTGTGGGACGGAACATGCAAGGTGAAATGTGGGTGCCCGGGCACCTCAGCCTACCCCTTCTGGGATATAGGCGTGAGTTTATGTATGTATGTTTAGCTACGGTAAAACCCGATTAGACATCACAGGGTGAATGGAAATATTTTTATTATTCATTTCAAAAGCAAATAATCTACTGAACACTATTAATTTTCTTTTACAAATAATTTTTAAACAGTGCAACATATTTTTTAGCCATTAGATTAAACTCAAGCTATTAAATAACTGAGAAAATATATGTATCAAAACTATTTTATTATTCAGTTACATTCGCCGTGAAGATCGGTATTCGAACCTGCTTACCCTCATATCACTTAACAACCACTATACTACATTTACCTAATAAACACATTTTTTACCAATACAAAATCCCCAACAGACGTCATACAAAAAAGGTCTTTCAAACTTTTGCTAGCTTTAAGGGCATTTTCCGTTCTCCTGCACATTACAAGGGACACAAACAAACAAATTGTCACATAATACTTCTTTATATTAAAACTTAGATCTTTAGATAACTTTGTAGTTAAAATTGGAGGATTTTAGTACAAATTAAGATTCTGCATTTTTCGTAGCGTAAAAAGAGGTTTTTTTATTGCAATGATTGGGGAGACAAGCATGCCGTTTGCCTGATGGCAAGCTATATGACTGATCATGAACAGTAGCAAAACCAAACAGCACCATGAATTACAAAGCTATGCTTGGCATTCCTCTGTGGTCCCCATTCGGAGACATAAGATGTTAAGTCTTAATGTGTGCTGTAGTTACTCTGGCTAAAATGTAGTTAAATTGGAACACAACAGTGCCTTTACACTGCTGTTTATTTTCTGCTGTTGTTTACAAGAAATAAACATTGCAGTGGTACCTACCCACGAGGTAACGGTCTAGCTTTGTTTAAAAAAAACTGAATTTTGATGTTACACTTAAATAAAAGATTTTTAAAGACATTAATATAGTTTTTTTCTAATGCTCAAATAATCTTAGTAAATAAATCATAAATATTAAAACCAATAAGAATCTTATACATTGAGTTACTTATGTGTCGCCATAAATGCAAAGTTGCATCATTGATAGTTGGGACAACTAAGTACATTGATTTAAAATGAAATATTTCCTTATGTTTGGAATTTTTCCTTTAACATATTTTGTAAGTGATAAAATGCTGATGGATATTAGTCATGGGTTTCTACACACTAAGATTAGGTAATTATGAAATTAAGTTGTGTTATTTATTTAATTTCAATTATGTAACTAAATCGAATACACAAACTATATTTATAGCAATTATAAATACTAATAGCAAAGGTAAATAATTTTATATGCAGATGTTAATTTCACTAAAAATAGATTTTAACTATCAATATCACTTAAATATGATTTCATCACAAATTTTGGGCGCGAAAATATTTTTCCGGTTTAACTTTTTAGTTCCCGCAAGCAGAAAACTATTTCTCAAAAGACGTTGCCTATTGGAATTGCAAGATTGGCCAACAATTAATAAAAGTCCTTTCTATTATTTCACAATCAGTCGTAAGCGTGTATTGAACGAAATGAGAAGATTTTTAAGTAAACATTCACGGCAATTTAAAAATATAAATTAAAAAATAAGTGTTACTTATTTTATTTTTTTAATTATATAAAGCAATGGTACTCACCGTAACAGCTGTTTATTTATCCAAGGTCACATTAGATGCTTGCTGCCAACAACAAGTCTCCCACTATTGTGAGTCAACAAACGCAAACAAACAAGGGAAGCCAGCCAAATTATTTAATATGACGTAAAACACAAAGATTTCGTGCAACTGAACAAATAAACCTTTTTTCACTGGGCGAAAGTCAATTGTCATTACACAGCACTAATGTTGAAAAATTTGTAATTATTAAATCGTGCGTAACTGAAAAGCGAAATTATGCCATTTCAGATAAGAGTATTTCGTAATGGCTGTTCAAAATTTCGTCACGAATTCTATTCCCCGAAAAATATTTACGAATTTGACATTTGGGATTTATTGATAAACTGGGGATTTTGGATGAGTTTGACATTTTTCTTTTTTTCAAGGTAGCAAGATTTTTATACCAAAGATTTGTGTTAAAATTGTTAAAATTAGCCTATTAATAATTTAAACATTTATAATCGTTAACTTACAATTTTAGTTTATTTTTTAATATAGAATACTGTACAATAATGCATATAAAAATTATATTTTCATGTTTTTTTATAATATTCTCGTGTTGCCAATACAATAAACTATGTTAATGAAACATTTCAAATAATGTAAACTATTCTTTAATTTACTGATCAATGGCATTTCCCAACTAAGATGAAATAGTAGGCCTAGGCCCAGATAGATCTAAGTTAGATAGACCTACATCAATGAACTTTTCAGCAATAAGTAGTACTTTTATGTACACTTGTGCGCAGTCAAAGATGTAAACCACGACCGAATAATTTTTTTACTTAATATTACGTATTTGTTAAATTTGATAAGTTAAGTATGAATAAAAGTTGTATTACTTTAAATAACTAAAATGTAAAGTAACTGTAAAATACATAGTACTTTTATAAAAGCATATCCAGAGAATATGTTTCTGAACACACTTTACGTCATCTGTTGACCTTTCATTTTTGGCGGGAAAATATGTCAATTTGACATTTGACAAAAAAAACAAGCTGTGTTTCGTGTTTTCAAAATAATATGTCGATTAAAGTAGAAAATAATTTAAAAAACACAGACACCAAGGATTTATTCGAACAGAGGGCGCACTACATCCCTTGTAAAATTGAAGATGACGGGCCAGCAAACGTACAGAAATACTTCGAACCTTACGTTTTGGAAAGTAACGAAACAGGTAAGTTTGACGCTTTGTATTGCCGGCTCTGAGTTAAACGTTTTACAACTCTTATATAGGCCAAGGGATCTAATAAAGGTTAGAGAAAGATCCAAAAAGGTTCCATTCGTATCGCAGTATTAAGTTGTTGAAAAGTTTGCCGTCTCCTGTTACCTCCTTTCTACAATCTCGAGTCGTTTAGCTGCACTCTGAATTTAGTAAGCAGAAATAAAATCAGGCCTACTGGAATTGTGTGACCATTAATAGACAATATTTTTAATCTCGCTAACTCAGAGCCTTGTTTACTGTCATAGACCATTAGGTTGTATAAAAACCACTTTGGAAACACATAGCCTAAACATACTATACTTGTACATAAATTATTATTAGTATGAATGCTGGAAGGTGTGTTGGGGAACACCATATTACAAGGATGAATGGGGGTAAGAATGTAAACTCATTATCCTTATGAATTTACAATCTTACTTTTTACCTCTTACACAGTACTATTATAGTGTCACCCCGATGCACATTATGTTGTTCTCACCAACCCAAACCCCACACTTTTCTTTTTTCTTTTTCCTCTTTCTTCTATCTGTAATCAGCCACATAGCTATAATCAGATCTGGTTGGAGCTATTAAATGACAGTTTGGGTTTATCGCACCCACTGGTACTTAACCCGTTGTATTATCAATTTAATGCAGATAGCAATTAAATTGAGGCTATCCTTTTCCTTTTTAGCCGATATTTAGAGTCTTTAGAGTCTAATAACATCACGGCGAGTTGATTTTTATGCCGTTCAAGTGGATCTTTATACTTCCTGTATGATCTTTCCACATCATCTTTAACCAATGGTACTTTTAAATATTCGTGAATTTCACTGTTTCTTATGTACCAGGGTGCACTGCTCAGTGTCTTCAATACTTTATTCTGAAAGCGTTGTAGTATTTCTATATTAGAATGGCTCGCTGATCCCCAGAGCTCTATCCCATATGTCCATACCGGTTTTAGAATGCACTTGTAGATGAGTAGTTTACTTTCAATACTGAGCGAGGACTGGCGGCCTATTAACCAGTAAAAATCTGCCAGTTTTCTGTTTGCCTGATCTCTTTTAATCTTTATATGTTCTCCCCAATTTAGCCTTCTATCCAAGTGCATCCCTAAGTATTTGGCTGTATGCTGCTGTGGAAGTACATTATTATTAATTTTACTGGTGGGCAGTCATGTCTCCTCAATGTGAAAGTAATGTGAAAAGATTTTGCAACACTAGCTCTAATCCTCCATTTTTTAAGCCAAAGTTCGATATTGTCTAGATGTTCTTGGAGTTTCATAGATGCTGTGATATGATCTTTGTCACACGATAAAACAGCCGTGTCATCAGCATAAGTGGCGGTGATCACTTTTTCAGAAGTAGGTAGGTCAGCTGTGTAGATCGTGTACAGAATAGGGCCTAAAACAGAGCCTTGAGGGACTCCAGCTCTTATTTGATGGAGAGAGGATAAGCTATTTCCACATTTAACTTGGAACATCCTGTCATGTAGATAAGATCTGAGAAGCAAGTATGCATTTTGTGGAAAGCATTTAGTTTGCATAAGAGACCCTTGTGCCATACGCGATCAAATGCTTGTTGTACATCAAGAAACACAGCTAAACAGTATTCTTTTCTCTCCAGTGTTTGCCTGATGGTATGTACCACTCTGTGTATTTGTTCCGTCGTTCCATGTTGTGCTCTAAAGCCGAATTGGTGATCGGGTATTGTTTTTTGTTCCTCTAATATGGGTAGCAGTCGCTGCAGCAACAGCTTTTCGAACAATTTTGACAACAGTGGCAAGAGACTTATTGGTCTATATGAGGTGACTTCTGTTGGCGGTTTTCCAAGTTTGGCAACCATGTTTATAATTGAGACTTTCCATATAAGTGGAAAATAGTGTAGTCTCAATACTGCATTACAGAGAATCGTCAATAGGACAATTCCTTTTCTTGGCAGATGTTTAAGTACTTCTGAAGTTATCAAGTCAAATCCTGGTGCCTTTTTATTTTTAAGTTGCTTGATAGTTTTGATTATCTCAGCTGGGGTACACAATCTCAATGGTAAGGACATCTGTTGTTCGCTATTAAGAATACCCTCAATTTCTTCTTCACTGCAGCCACCATCAGGTTCATTCGGCTTAAAAACGTCTTTTAAGAATTGGGCAAACAGTTCAGCTTTTTCATCAGGTTTTCTTGACCAGACACTATTAGGTTGCTTTAGTGGAGGCATATGTTCCCTGGATCTTTTTAAGGATTTGGTCATTTTCCAGAGCGAGTAGTCGTCTGTTTTGTGTGGTGATAATGCCTTTAGTTTATCTTGAAGTGTGTTATTTTCATGCTCCTTAAGCAATCTTTTCAATTCTTTTTGTGCCTTATTTAGAACCCTTTTGTCATGCGCATTCCTGCTGGTTTGCCATTTTCTCCTCATCTTTCTTTTTTCGGCTATTTTCTTGCGTATAACTAGAGTGTAATCTTGATTTTGAGGATTGTATTCAATGTACGGAGTGGAGACCCAAGCAGCTGTTTGAATGAGGTTGGTGGTATACCAAGCAGCATTTTCTATATCTTCCTCCGTTTTGAGTGATATATTTAGGTTAGTGTTTTCGTGTAGATAGTCTTGGAAGGCATTCCAGTCAGTTTTCCTGTTGTAGAGTGTGCTTTGAGGTTCTCGATAAATTATGGTAGTGCTTAATGTGCATATCACTGGTGTATGGTCAGAGGAGCCATCTAGGCATGATTCTATTTTTGCGTAGAGTCCTGACATTCCTTTGGTGATAAAGAAATCTATCAGATCAGGTATTTTGTTAGAGTCTGATGGCCAGTGGGTTGGTTCTCCTGTTGTCATTGTGCTGAGTAGGTTTCTATCTATGCTTTTCTTTAGTTCTCTGCCTCTTGTTGTAGTTAATCTAGAGCCCCAGAAGGTATTTTTGGCATTCCAATCTCCTCCAGCAATGAATCTATTACCATGCGTGTGAAAGAATTAATTATACATTTGTTCATCAATTCTATGCTGGGGCGGACAGTATACAGCTACGGCTTTTAGTGGCCCTTGCCAGTCGTCTATTGAAACTGCAGTGGCTTGGAGATATGCGTATCTAAAGTCCGAAAGAAGATGGTGCTTGATATTTTCCCTTATTATAATTGCAGCCCCAGCATGTGACGTTCCATCTGGATGGTTGGTACAGTAAATATTGTAACCTTTGATTTTAAATAACTTTTCATCTGTCATGTGTGATTCAGATATTAGTAGTATATCTATTTTATTATGTCTGACAAACAGTTCTACTTCCTGCTTATTAGGCGATAAGCCATTTATATTCCATGTGACAATTCGTAGGAACTTCATTTCTTATACTCTGCGATTAGTGTCGTTAGTAGGCCCACTAGGGTTCCTATTTGTTGTATAAGAGTATCTATTTTCTGAGATTGTTTCATAATGATTTGTTCTAACAAATTTGTTGGCTGAGATTGTGGATTCTCTGGGGTTTTGTTCCAGTAGCTGCTATTTCTTTGCTCTGTAGTGTGAGGGCTTATTGGATGTTTCTTAGCATAGCTGCTTGGTTTAAGGTATGGAAATTTATCTAATTGAGGGGAGGGCGCATTGGTTTTGTTGGTCTGAGTGTTTGTTGCGGCTTTTTTATGTGTTGGGTGTGTTATTCTTCTCGCTCGTATTTTTTTATATATTTGACATCCCTTATAATTGGCAGGATGATTCCCAAAGCAAAGGGCACATGTTGCTGGGGTATTTCTATCCTTCTTTGGGCATTCTGTTGTTTTGTGTCCTTCAGCACATTTGACACATCGATAGGGACGCATACAATTATTTTTCGTGTGCCCGTATTGTTGGCATCTTATGCATTGTGGTATATCATTAGTTTTACGAGGGTCTTCTATCTGGACTTTAGTGTGGTATATATATTGTATACGTCTTGCCTCTATGTTGTTGGGACCTGGTTCTATATTCACAAAAAACATATTAAGTGTTTTTTCTTCTTGATATTGCACATATTATCTCGCTCCTTACTATATTTCCAGTTTTTTCAATTGCCTCTATGATAGCAACCTTCGGAGTCGTGTGGTGCAGATTTTTAATTACAAGCCTACAACATCGTTTGTCTTTTTGTGTAAAGGTGTGGCCAATCAGTCCATTTCTGCGTATAAGGTCAAACCCCACACTAAGATAGATTAAGTCTTATGTTGTGGGTATCAGAAACTACGAGAGACTTTTTGGTCTCACAAACACCTAGACCTGAGAAATATTTGTGAGCCTCACAAACATTTGTCTCGGTGCGGGAATTGAATGTGTAGCCTTTTGTTTCACAGCTGGCGTCTCACCAACTGGTAGTAATGGGGCCAGAACTACGTATGGGTCTGTTGGGTGTATTTATATACTTAAGTCCTTATTAATAGACAGTTTATAAACCTATTTAGGCCTAAGTATTGCCATAGTAACCTACATACGTTTTTCCCGGCACTTTCTCCCACGTACTACAAATCTGTGGAACCAGTTGCCAGCGGCATCATTCCCAGACAGATACGACCTGGCGACATTAAAAAAACGAGCGTATTCCCATCTCAAAGGCCGGCAACGCATCTCCATGCCCTATGGTGTTGCAGATGTTCATAGGCAACGGTATTTATTTACCATCAGGTGAACTGCATGCTTGTTTGCCCTCATAATATTAAAAAAAGGAAGAAATGTATTTTTCATTATTTACTGCTGGTAAGTCTCTCATATGTGAGAGGCAGCCGGGCAGGTACCACCGCAATGTCTAATTCTCCCGTCAAACAGCAGTGTGAACTGAAGGGCATTGTGGCCAGAGTTACTACTGCACATATTAACACTTAAAATCCTATGTATGTATCAGGATGGCGAATGCAATGGAATGCGAAGCATTGATTTGTAATTCAAGGTGTTTGGTTTTGCTACTGTTCATGAGCGGTCGTATCGTTTACCATCAGGCGAACGGAATGCTCGTCTCGCTATTAAATGCATAAAAAAAAGTTATAGTTGAGACAAAATTTAATTTGTTATTTCAGAACTGACCGGCACTTTCCGGGGACACTCTCTAGATGGCACAAAGATGTCTTTCCCAGATGGGTACAGAGCTGTGGTTGTAACTGAGGCGAAGAGGCCACTTAATGAAGAAACTGAACGTAGGTTTCAAGTATGTATTTTATATCTTACAGTATGCCTTGCCATGAAAAAGATTTACTGTAAAGGAGAATGCCCATTCATAGTATTCGTAAAAAATATCGTTGATCCTCATACCTATACTGCTTAAAATTCATTACAGAATTTTAATGGCTTTTCCTTAAACTAAAACTTTTCTTGTTTTATCCCGAGCGACAGATTTTTATAAAATAAAGTAATTATCATCGCATTTTACATTTTGTTCACTGAGCCAAAGGCATAAAAGTATTTTTATTATACTTCAAGTTAATTTCTCCATGAATTCCGGGCCTGAGTCATAGTTATGTTTATACAGGGTATATTAAGACTGCTACGGAAAACGAAGCCGGGTGGTAGTTAAAGCGACTTCAGACACAATGCAACAGAAAAAGTTGAAGATATTTTTTTTTGTTATTTTTTTCCTATGACCATATTTGGGTGGTAAATTAATTTTTTCCTAAAACAATAGTGTATACCCTTTTATTTATAAATAATCGAAGGTGTAAAAGTGTTTAAATTATTATTTTAGCAAAAACTATGCATTTACCACCCAAAAATGACGATATTTAAAAAATCATAAAAAATTATTGTCGCGTTTCTTTGCGAAATTTTTTGTTGCATTGTGTTTGTAGTCACTAAAACTACCACCCGGCTTCGTTTTCGGTAGCAGTCTTGAGATACCCGGTATTATGTATTTTTCTCTACACAATAAAATAGGTTTCATTGAGGGACAAAAATTGTCACACCAATACTAAGTTTCACAATACAATGGGCATTCTCCGATAACAAAGTATTAATGAACTGCTTGATTTAAACCATCGAGTATTTTTTGTAATAATCACTAACTTGCTTAAAATAATGTCTTACAATTTTCAGGTCACCGGTGGATTCAAAGAGTTTATAAATTGGAATTGGGACAAGAAACCTTCTAAAAATGATAATGTGGTGAAGGCTATGGATTGGATACACATTGCTGAAGCTGTAAGAATTAAATAGATTTCTATAGTTTATTAGGGGCCATCCACGTCACACGAATTTAATGCTTATTTTCTTCCGCCTTCCACGCATGGCTAATTTAAGATTCGCTACATATTATTTTGTCTTTGATAATAACATTCAATAAAACTAAAAATAAATCATTGTCATATAATATATCGACAGAAAGGAAAGCGCGTAAAGTGTTACAACGTAAGTGGTGCGCGCTCCAGTACATCTCTAGTGGAACGTTACTGAAATTAGTCGGCGATCGCAACAATTTTGAAAATGCTTGCAAGATAATATTTTTTATAATCGTTTACACAAAATCTATAACATTAAATTAAGTTAATTTATTTTAGCGCGAATTTCAGTCATGTTTTTGGAACTACAAATGTACTGAAGGGCCATAGTTTTTAAATCAATATATTTATTTATCTTTTACAGATACATGGGGATTGAAGACTTAATAAAAAAAATTGAAATACTGTATTATTTAAAATATAAATTCATTCTGCAAGCTGTAAAGAGAAGATGGTGGGACATAAAAATAAAATATTAATTTTAAAATTAAATTGTTTTTATTTATACCATTATAATAAAGTTGAAGAGTATGTTTGATGATGCTAATTGTAATCCTGGGTTCGATTCCCAGCTTGGGCAATTCATATTAAAGATTTCCGGTCTTTTCATAGACAATTTTGAAACCTATTTTATTTACCGTATTTTTTGTCTTCATCATCATCATCATTATATCAGCCACATGTAGTCCACTGCTGAACATAGGCCTCCCCCAAGGATCTCCACAATGACCTGTTGTCGTCGGCCTGCATCCAGCGACTTCCTGCGACCTTAGTCAGATCGTCCGTCCACCTTGTAGGCGGGCGTCCGACATTTCGCTAAAAAATAATTAACAAGTCACTCAAAAGGAACAAAGCATTTTATAGCTTTAAAAAATCACATACAGAGTTCTCGTGTCGTAGTTTGTTGTAAAAACTAAAAACTACAATAGAACTTAATTTTTTTTTAATTCTTCGTCCAAGCTTTATTGCTTGGTACAATATTAACTGCCTTTCTTTTTTTCCATCTCTTATTATCCATCCCAAGGTAGGCTGTAAGAGATTGCCTCAAGCGATATGAGCGCCTTTTGTACTACTATGTAATATAATGTTATTATTATTGCCAGCAGCATTACGTATAAATTGTACGATATATTATGTTTTCATGCGATGCCAAGTCGATATATTTAAAACGTAATTTTTTTTTAATATAGATATGATAATAACTTACGTAATAACTTTATACAGAAGGTCCCTTAAGCAAAGACTAAATAAATTAATCGACTTGGATTACATGGATCTCACAACTTTTTGCAGTAAATAAACTGAGCTGAGAGACTTGGAATCTTCTTTACGGTATGTTTTTGATGGTATTTAGCGTACAATAGAGGATATGAATAAATAGACTATCACAATAATATTGATAAGATCGAGTCTTGTGTCAGATCAAAAAAACAACCTTATACAAATACTTGTCTCGGCGCGGGCAGCGGGAGTCGAACTCGCGGTCTCTCGTCAGCCGACGTCTAACCAACTGCGCCACGAAGGCGGTCAATATGAAAATTCAAATATTCTATTTCTACTCACCCCATAAAAACAGGCGTGAATTTTAATAAATTGAAACTTAACAAAAATTTGTACATTCCGTTATCGATGTTTTTGTAAGTAAATAACTATGTTTTTTCAACGTACAATTTAATATTCAGTGTAATTGACGTTAAATACGCGCAATTAATTTCATTTACACGATATATAATGCGCTTTTCAAATTGCCCATTTACTTGGCATTATGAAGATTATATTGATCGTTGTGTTCCTGAGAATTTACTTTGCTGGTAAGAAAAAAATAAAACTTGCACACTAACTACCACCCGGCTTCGTTCCCTTTTCTAATTACATAATTAAACTCATACCTTTTCCCAAAAGAGGTAGGCAGAAGTGCTACCAGGACATCCACGTTTTGTCTTGTTTGTTTGTCCCATGCGATAAATGGCGAAGGTATCGCCTTATCGGACAAATTCCTGACTCCGGCCTGATATTAAGTAGAAAAATATGACTGCCCAACCTGGGATTCAAACCCGGCTTTATATTTGTACCATAGTACAACTACGCTACTCAGGCAACCTATTCTGTCTTTCTTTATCTTTTCAACCCTACATTCTCCTCTTGTTTTTTTCGCGTGACTAGTACGGGCACATAGTCTTTGTTTGAGATGTCACTGTCTCAGCTATCAATCGAACAAGTTTTTCCAACTTCCAACAAGGCAAAAAGGAAATAAAACTTATACAAAAATGAGAACAAACATACGGCTGAATACTGGAACGCCATTCGAATAATAAGTCGCTCTTAAAAGCGCACGGCCCACTTTGCCAGTACATTTAATCGGGATTAACGTAGTTAAGCCCAGTGGCGTAACAATAGGGTGGCAAAGTGTGCAAAATGCCACGGGCCCCCGGCCTAAGGGGCCCCCGGGCCGGCAGGACCCTGGTCCGACAGGGTCTCAAGCCCGACAGGGCCCAGGCTCGATTGGGCCTCGGCCTTAAACCGAGAACCGAAAACCTTAAAAATTATAATTTAATGAATATAAAGTTAATATTTTCCAAATTTGTACATGTCTTATTCGAGAAATTATTTAAAAGGTAGGAGAAAAACGAAAGAGAAAGAGGGAGTCTGAAGCGATAAATAGAAAGTTATCTAAAATAAGTCAGTACTGCAGTAGATGTGGACGGTCTAGATTCAGCCTCACAGCGAGTAGGTCTTAAAATTAACTCCGACAAAACCATACTAATGATCCACAACCCCAGACTTCTCGCTGTATGTGGCCACCAGCTTGAAGTTGTTTCTGATTTATCCGGCTGGAGCAGACCCTTTAACAAGGAAGAAACATATTTGTGAAAGATACTAAAAGTCTTCCCGACACCTCTGCCAAAAAGCTTGAAAACGATAGCTTTCAACCAGTGCGACCTACGATGTTGAGACTTGGCCACTTATTACAGTACTACTGATCCACTAGTTTATAGTCGCTTAGCGAGCTATAGAGCGTGCTATGCTCAGAGTCCCGTTGGAAGATAAGATCCGTGATGATCTTATCGGACAGAGAACCAAACTTATAGACATAGCACATAGGATTACCAAGCTGAAGTGGTAGTGCGCTGGCCACATCTGTCGAAGAACTAATAACCGTTGGAGTAAACGTGTTCTTGAGTGGAGGCCGCGTGTTGACTAACGTGGCGTAGGACGCCTACCAGCTAAGTGACGAGTGAAGATTTGCAAAAACTCGCTACCACATGCTGGATGTGATGAGCTGTCAACAGAGTGAAATGGCGTAATTTGGAGGAGGCCTATATCCATATAACAATGGCGGTAACATTGGACATTAGAAGAAAAGCAACAATGCATATTATAAAAAATAAACATATTTTTTTACGCCAATAGCTTACTATACTCCACGAAGTTACTAATTTAGTTTTCGTGGACATAGAGATAGCCCTGATAGCCATAATAAAGCAGTTACTAGCAAAATGTGATTCTGATTTTGAAGAATGGGTCACTAAGTCCAGGGGCTTAGATTAAATACTTTAGTCTGAAAATGCAAAATGAGCTAATTACTGTTTTGGGCCTAAAACTCCATTATATTTAATACAACTTGAGATTTTTTTTCTAAAATAGACCAATTATTTGAAGTTTATCGCTACTGTGTGATAGAAAGAAATGAAAATGGAATCCAAAAGCACTCGTTCATCGTTATTACAGAAACCTTTTTTTAGATTTTAGAAAATCAGTTATTATTTATTATTTTATTTATTTAACACTTTATTGTACACCATATACATAAAAAGATAAAACTAAATGAAATAAAATATATGCACAAGTGGCGGTCTTATTGCTTGAAGCAATCTCTGCCAGACAACCATGAAGTTATGTTCATAATCGGATGAGAAATATGAGGCCATGTCATTAAAATATTTTGTGATGTACTGTATCAGCCCATATAGGTCCCATTGCAGGGCAAGGGCCTCCCCTACAATCGAAAATACGATTGAGAGTGATTAGACCATAATATAGTCCACCACGCTGGCCTAGTGCGGGTTGGCGGGCTTACATACCATAAAAATTCTTGCAAATCGCTATGGTATGGAGGTTTCCTCACGATGTTTCTATTCACCGTCATAGTGCGTGGAGATTGACTGTACATGTCCGAAAAATCAGAGGAGTGCACCGAGATTCAAACAATATTCATAAAAACGAAACTACAATATTCATTTTTTTTATATCTACGAAGGGCCCCATTTGATGATTTTTGCCACGGGCCCCCGATGGTGTAGTTACGCCACTGGTTAAGCCCAACTTATTTTAAGTTGTGTTCCAGTATTTGGGCGATAGACTTTCATTAAAGATTCCAGTAAATAACTTATTAATTAAATTTTATAGAATCGCGAGTATTTTGTCAGGACAGCTACGCTTCTGAATGGATGGCCCTGGGATATTCATGTCCAATTAACTGCGCTAATGTAGTCACTGCTGTGAGGAGGTAAGTTTTTACTGATGAAATACATAAACAGCAACTAAGCTATTTATTAATATCTATAAAGGATCTTACTATTATAATAGCAATGAATAACGAGACGATTGACATTGGCCTGGTGGTAAGCGATACGGCCGCTCATGGACAATAATAAATTTAAACACCATGAATTACTAAGCTGGCCATCTTGAGACATACGATGCTAAGTCACAACTAGTCCAGTAATTTTTCTGAGTACAACGTCATTCACTCCAAAACTCAACAGTGCATTAACATTGCTATTTGGCGGAGAAATAGACATTGCAGTGGTACCTACCCAGGCGGCCTCGTATATGAGAGTATTCAAGTCGCCACGCATTTACACTGTTTTTTTGGCGTCTCAGAAATATTTCCTTCGCTGATTTAGTAATCTTACTTTAGCTCATCAGTAGGCCTAAACTAGGCACACCACTCTCATAGTACGACAGGCAATCATAAGAGCTTAAATGAGAGCTCCTACCTGCTTATGATTCGCCTTTTAAGAGTGAGGAAGAGTAATTCCTTTTCCTTATTTCTAAGAATCAAAGATTATATATACCTGCATAGAATATATGAGGGTCATAATATACGTCCTAAGTAACTAACTAAATAAATAAATTGTTTTCAGATTAAAAACAATAGACTACAAGATAATGTTCAAGAAAAAACTGAGACACCTGCGCAACTCATCAAGAACCAGACCAAATTCCGAAATATATCTAAAATCTTACAATTTCCATCCACCACGAAGAAAATTTAATTTTATACAAAGCAAGTCTGTTCGGAACGTTGATAAAATAATGGCAGATAAAACATTAATATCGCGTCTAAAATTCGCATTCAACGTGGCGGCGAATGAGAGCCGTTTAAAATGCCCGCCAAAAGTGACAGATGGCGGGAAACCGAAAAATGTATCGAATTGCCGAAGGATGTACGATCACGAGGAGTTTTTGAAGAAATTCACTAATTTATTAAATAAGTACACGCATTCCGAGTATCAGTTTACTGAAGAAATGACTAGTGTGAGTTGTTAAAATATTAAGCTGAAAACACATTATAGGTTTTCGTGTTACGCATAGAGTAAAGAGCGCTAAGTACGGGGCCAACTGACCAATCAGGACAATGGAACGTACGAGGTTCTTTCTATGTAGTCTATGGTCACGTCTTAAGCGTATGACCTATAATGTGCACACCACAATAGAATCAATTGTTAAGATCGCTCTAAGACGCGTTGCTCTAGTATTTATGGCTGCTTCTTAACTCTATGCGTAAGACGAAAACCTATAATGTGTTTTCAGCTTTAACCTTATTTTCCTGTTTATTTTCCTTCTGGCTAGTAACCCCACAGTACTGTAAATAAGTTGCCCTCTCGTATTATCGTGGTGATTTCATTTTAATGAAACCAAATCCGTTAATAACAGTTTTATTTCAATATGTAATATTCGCTCGGACTGCCTCGGTGGCGTAGTTGTACTACGGTAACAAAACTGAGGTCTCGGGTTCGAATCCCGGGTTGGGGATTTTTCTATTCATTATCAGCCCAGAGTCAGGTATTTGTGACATGGTATATCCCGATATGACGATAGGCTCGCCACCTATTACATCGTGGGACGGAACATGCAAGGCGAAATGTGGGTGCCCTGGCACCTCTGACTACCCCTTCCGGGAAAAAGGCGTGAGCTTATGTATGTATGCAATATTCGCATACTAAGAAACCATTAAGAATCGAGTAGGTTTGGTGCTAACTAAAATTCTTCATCACAGATAATTCTAGAAAAAATCCTAGGCACCAACATGGATCTTCGTCACGGTATATTCGACATAAAAAGAATGCTGACGTATTTGAGCAAGGCTATACGGTATCACAGAGGCCATACAAAGCAGAATTTTGTCATCAAGTTGAAGTCTAGACATTGTTTGACCATTTCTGTTCCTGGATGTTACTGTAGATCTGGGTAAGCTTTTGCTGTTGTATGACTACAATAAAATAATAGTAAATTGAATAATAGTAGTAAAGTGCGTGGTGGCCTGTTGGTAAGCCGACTAGACGCGGCTGCCAACATGTTTACAATGGTCGCAGGTTCGAATCCCAGGGCACACTGCCGACTTTTCGGAGTCATGTGTGTATTGATGGTCAGTCACCACGCACTAAAACGGTGAAGGAAAACATCCTGAAGAAACCTGCATACCATTGCGATTTATAAGAATTTCTATGGTATGTAAGTCCGCCAACCTGCACTAGGCCAGCGTGGTAGACTATAATATGGCCTAACCACTCTCGATTGTAGAGGAGGCCAGTGCCCTGCAGTGGGACGTATATTGGCTGATATAAATACAGAGTAAATCGAAATAGAAATTCTAATAATTGGTTAGAATGGAAAAATAAAATGAAGTTAAAGCCAATCGACATTTTGAACGATATTGCTTGACTTTGTTAAATCAATTAAAAAAAAACGCAAAATACATAAAACTAATTAACTTTCACTTAACGCTGGGTTAAAGACTTATTGTGTTAATTCCACGTAAATGTCAAATAATGATGTGCAAGGTTTACAATTTTGGCTATCACAGAATTTCAGAGACTTGTAGCAAAGCAATGTTCTCTGTGAAACTACTTTAACTATCAAAATTCCCGCCATTTTTTTTAAATTACAGGTTTGTGGAAAACTCAGGACAATGCGTACAGCCTTCTGATTGTCTGGGAAATTACGACAAGGATTATTTAGCTCGGATCATTGTATACTGATCACAGACCAATGAACCAATGCCTTATATTTTAGACGTATTTGACCTTGCTAATGTATGAGATTGACATTTTCAAGGGCAAAGGTATTGGCAAAGTTAGTTTGTGCAACTGAGCCTAAGAAATAAACACTGACTAATAATAAAACTTTACCTGATATCTAAATAAATAATATTTATTTTTGTGTAATCTACCACATTGTTAATTTTTACCACGTGAATGTGTGAAAATGATTCATTTTCTGGCCCCTCTGATATAAAAGATGTTAAAAGGATTTTCTCCTAATTTTTGTTGAAATAAATTGTGAAAACGTGTCAAAAACTGTATTTTTGGCAATACCGTCATCAACAGGTTGTCAAACCGTTAAGCTCAAAACACATTATAGGTTTTCGTCTTACGCATAGAGTAAAGAGCGGTAAGTACGGGGCCAACTGACCAATCAGGACAATGGAACGTACAATGTTCTTTCTATGTAGTCTGTGGTCACGTCTTAAGCGTATGACCTATAGTGTGCACACAACAAAAGAATCCATTGTTCAGATCGCTGTAAGACGCGTTGCTCTAGTATTTATGGCCGCTTCTTTACTCTATGCGTAAGACGAAAACCTACAATGTGTTTTTAGCTTTATTTGCGTTCAATACCGGTAACCTCGAATATCGGTATCAAAGCAGTAGGGCGATTCACGTATTTTATTAAGTTCAGCTGCAGTGCAGTTGCGGTTAAGTTTCGATCAAAACAGCCCTTTTCGTATTCTAATAATTTTGACAACCGCTGTCAAATACGCTCGCGTCAAGTTCGCGTCACGCAAACGTTTTAGCGTATTCTACTGCTGCGCGTTTATGTCAATTTCAAACAAATTTCATACGTCTGACGTACAGTTGACGCGCAGTTCACGCGCAGCTAAACACTTACAAGAATACCATTTTGTACCAAAGCGTAAACTTAATTGTAACCGCACCGCAATTTGATCGGCGCGTCATAAAGTTACGTGAATCGCACTACAGGTACCATGCACGCTGCACACCTGGAACATAAGGCTTTCTAGATCGTTGGAGAGTTTTCATAGCCCTACATACCGAACCAATTCTGCATTTTAAGAATATTGTAAATATACGTAAATATATGGAGCATATTGAGAATATATGTATATATATGGAGAATATTGTAAATATATGGAGCCTGGTGATCTGCACCACAAGTGGAAACTTGTTGGAAACCTACAGCAGACACCAGCTTCTCACAAAATAAGCATTTAATTAAAAATAGTTTTTAGGCAACTTATGTACTTATGGTTTTGTGAGGAGAAAATAAATAAAGTTTATTATTATTATATATCCCAACTCTATGTCTAAAATCGCAATGTTCAATTTTCATAAGGCAATAAACAGATTTTGTCGCATGAACTAAACTGAACATACTGCCTATTACAATTTGATCCACAGACGACTAAAAATATCGTAGACGGAAAAACTAATAGACGGAGTCTCACGTTCTATCCCTTTTACACAAAACGAAATAGATTTATACATAACGTTCATGTAAGAAAGAGATGCAGACTTTTGTGTCCTCTCCTTATCGGCGTAACCTCAGAACAATGATTAACATAAAAGTAGCGCTATTGACATTTCAACGTACACTCTAATTTTGACAACAAGAAATAATTGTGCTGTGATCTCTTCTGATAGTTTATCGATATCGATACATGAACTTTATTTATAGCAAATTTGTAGATACAGTGGTAGATATTCATACATGAATCATTATTATTTATTTCAAATCCATAGCCATTTTTTTATTTATTAAAAACTTGTGTCTTATCTTTGTAGCTACAGAACAAAAAAATATAATACGATGATCTACTTTTTTTGAAAAGGTGTTCTCTGGTGTCCTCAGTTGTTACTAAGATAAAAAAAAAACTAGCAAAAATATAAGATAACTCCCATGAAAACCCATTTTGAATTAGCAGTTAAAACTTCCGCATGTAAATGTAAAAAAAACATTACATGTGTGATTGCGTTACTCTGCTAGTACGCAAAGCCTCTAAAGAGAAAATTGCCATGGACATGATGATATCGAAAATTATGAAGAGTATCCTAGACCACAGCCCTCGCGCAGTGGCCGAGCGCTTTTTACCACTACACTACAGGGTAGGTATTTTAAAGTACAAGCCAATTTATGTAACATGGCTATTAAACTAAAATATACATTATTTATATTATCGATAAAATGTGCAGCACATAACTATTGAATATGTCGTAACCATAGATTTAGTATAAAACATAGATCGGCAATGTGAAAGAGATAGAATAATTTAACTCATATGTTAAAGCGAGATGCATGATGCGACCATACGTTTACACAGAAGTAGCCTGCAGTGGCCCAGAGTCAAAATATGTCAAACTAAGCGAGCAACAAAATTCGCTTATTTTCATAATTTATTTAATTTTACAGTACTTGGTTATATTTATTAAACGTAGTTTATTATAGTGCATTGTGCAGTGCCAAGGTGTGGTTCATGCAGGCGTAAAAATCTGAAATAGTTAAAGTTTTCACAGGTACCGGCCACTTTTACACAATACTATTTTGTGACGATATTATAGAATTAAATGGAAATTCGTGTATACATATCGGTAGAAAAGAATATAGTATTTTATTATATAAATACACTGAAAGCATCCATTGTGTATAAAAAATAATATCAAATACGTGAATTTACAATAATTTCAACCTAAAGTTACTAGGGATTGACTGACAGGTTCGATCAATAAAAGGTTGTCGATAAAATAGTCGATGACAACACATGATAGTGTGTATTCTTCTTCTTCTTCTTCTACCTGGCGTTATCCCGGCCATTATTATAGTATTCATTCTACAATATTACTTATTACTTTACTTTTACTCATTTATTTATATTTGTGGAATAATTATTATAAAACTTCATGTGTGTGATTTATGAATTAAGAACCTGTTTCAATCTCTGCCAAGAGGCGGTCAATTTATAATAGTAAAACAAGAACATATTAGATATTATTATAAAATATGCGATACTTCTATGCACAGTATCATCGTCCAAACCTTGAAGCAACATTATTCATCTATCATAACATTAGGTATAGGTTTAAAATTTATAATTCTCATAGGGATAACATTACTTTAGGTGACGTGATCAAGAAAAGCTTTAAGCTCAAAACACATTATAGGTTTTCGTCTTACGCATAGAGTAAAGAAGCGGCCATAAATACTAGAGCAACGCGTCTTAGAGCGATCTGTAGTGCGATTCACGTATTTTAATAAGTTCAGCTGCAGTGCAGTTGCGGTTAAGTTTCGATCAAAACAGCCCTTTTCGTATTCTCGTAATTTTGACAACCGCTGTCAAATACGCTCGCGTGAAGTTCGCGTCACGCAAACGTTTTAGCGTATTCTACTGCTGCGCGTATATGTCAATGTCAAACAAATTTCATACGTCTGACGTACAGTTGACGCGCAGCTCACGCGCAGTTCACGCGCAGCTAAACACTTACAAGAATACCATTTTGTACCAAAGCGTAAACTTAATTGTAACCGCACCGCAACTTGATCGGCGCGTCAAAAAGTTACGTGAATCGCACTGCTGAACAATGGATTCTTTTGTGGTGTGCACATTATAGGTCATACGCTTAAGACGTGACCACAGACTACATAGAAAGAACCTTGTACGTTCCATTGTCCTGATTGGTCAGTTGGCCCCATGCTTACCGCTCTTTACTCTTATATTTTTTTTTATGTTGGCCTGGCATAGTGGCGGCATTGCACCTGATGGTAAGTGCCAATGCCGCCCAGGCAGAGTTACTCTATGCGTAAGACGAAAACCTACAATGTGTTTTCAGCTTTACGATCGCAAATCCAAGTGGAACGGGTTATGGGGCGTTTTGAGCATTTAGGTAATACATATTTTAATATAGCTATAAAAAGGTTAGGTAGCATTGTGGGTTTAAACTAATCTTCTCCGGTGACATGTTTGTTGTTTTGACATTTCAAAATAAATAATAAATAACACCCAACAGTCACATACATAGTTCTGACCCCACAGTAAAATCGAGTCTTGTGTCGTGGGTATCAGGAACTACGAGATACTTTTCGGTCTCACAAACACCCAGACCCGGAAGAAATATTTGTGGGCCGCACAAACATTTCTCTCGGTGCGGGGATCGAACCCGCGGCCTCTCGTTTCACAGGCGGCGTCTAACCAACTGCGCCACGGAGGCTGTCATGTCAAATGCCGCCAATATTCTCAACGCGCACCACGACCTACCTCTTGAAGCCCTGGTCTGTCGAAGCTACGCACAGCGTTGCGTTGCGCGGAATGCGGTGTCAAACTCGGTTTTGTATGAAAAACATTGACATTGGTATGACGTTTCGCCGCAGTATGCGTCAGCCAGCGTCTGCGGTGAGGGGTCAACCGGGTGACGGGTAGACTGGTCTTTTGTGCTGTCACAGTATGCGTCGGTGTAGAGGGGCAAGTGCGGTAAAGCGCGGGGCGGATACACCGCACAACGTGCCGTCATTCTCGTCATTTCGTCGCGGTAAGCGTATTTGCGCAATGAATTTATTTGAGGACAATATTTTTATCAATTTTCGTTTGGTTTAAACTTTCGTTTGGACTGTGGCGCGTATATCGACTATGTGCTGCCGCACAATACGTTCAAAACAGTTCAAGCATGTTCCCAAAGACAATGGCGCAATATTACACCACGTAGGAATAAAATTTTAATACCTTGCTTTGGTAAAAGATACAATTAAAAAGTAAAAATAATTAATATTAAATAAGTAAAGGATTATAAACTGGAGTCAATTACATTTATTTTATTGTTATAAAAATGGCGAACGGAATTGTATTTTAATTGTTCTAAGTTGGGAGACTCGATTGAGGTCTTCGAGCATAGTGCTAAGGTCTTCCAGCGATTCAGCCAAGACTACAATATCGTCGGCAAACCGAAGGTGAGTGATATACTCGCCGTTGATGTTGATGCCGAATCCTTTCCACTGCAAGAGCTTGAAGGCATTTTCCAGCGCGGCAGTGAACAGTTTCGGAGATATGACATCTCCCTGTCTCACGCCTCTCTGTAGTGGAATAGCCTTCGTACTCTGATCTTGTACTCGGACCGACATGGTGGCGTTGTTGTATATACACTTCAACACTTCGATGTACCGATAGTCGATATGGCACCGCTGGAGAGACTGTAGCACAGCCCAAGTCTCGATCGAATCAAAGGCTTTCTCATAGTCCACAAACGCTAAACAAAGCGGCAAGTTATATTCCTCGGTTTTTTGTATAACTTGCCGAAGCGTATGGATGTGGTCTATGGTACTAAAGCCTTTTCGGAAACCGGCTTGTTCGGGAGGCTGGAAGTCATCAAACCTGCGTTCGAGACGATTTGTGATGACCCTCGAAAACAACTTATAGACATGGCTCAGGAGCGAGATGGGCCTGTAATTCTTCAGCAAAGTGTTATCACCTTTTTTGAAGAACAGTACCACCACGCTCCTGCTCCATGCCTCTGGCGTTGAGCCCTCGAGGAGAACGGAATTGAAGTGCCTCTGAAGGACTTTCAGTATCGGCGTTCCGCCCGCTTTCAGAAGCTCTGAAGTTATTCCGTCCTCGCCCGGCGCCTTGTTGTTTTTAAGTTGCTTCAGGGCCATCTCAATCTCACACAGGCTGATGTCCGGGATATCATCGCTAAAGTGTCGGATCAACTCGGCTCTCGGGTCTTCGGCCGAGCTAACAGCAGGTTTGGCAACCGAGGTATAAAGCTGTCCGTAGAACCTCTCGATCTCCCTTAATACCTCTGCCCTCGTCGATACTACGCAATCGAGTCTCCCAACAGGTGGGTCTTAAAATGAACATGGACAAAACGAAGATCATGTCGAATGTCCATGTTGTGCCCACCCCCATCGGTGTTGGGGGCTCGACTCTTGAAGTTGTTGACGAATATGTCTATTTAGGACAAGTGGTCCGGTTAGGCAGGTCCAACTTCGAGAGAGAGGTCAATCGTCGAATCCAACTCGGTTGGGCAGCGTTCGGGAAACTTCGCGACGTCTTCTCGTCCAAAATACCTCAGTGCCTTAAATCGAAAGTCTTCGATAGTTGTGTGTTGCCAGTGATGACTTACGGCACCGAGACGTGGCCTCTCACTATGGGCCTTATTAGGAAGCTCAAAGTCACTCAACGAGCTATGGAGAGGGCTATGCTCGGGGTTTCCCTACGAGATCGAATCAGAAATGAGGAGATCCGTAGGAGAACTAAAATAACCGACATAGCCCACCGGATTAGCAAGTTGAAGTGGCAATGGGCCGGGCACATAGCGCGGAGATCTGATGACCGATGGGGTCGGAAAGTACTCGAATGGAGGCCGCGTAGCGGAAAGCGCAGCGTAGGACGTCCACCAACAAGATGGTCCGACGACCTGGTAAAGGTCGCGGGACGTCGCTGGACACAGGCTGCCTCCAACAGGTCTCTGTGGAAATCATTGGGGGAGGCCTATGTTCAGCAGTGGACTTCCTTTGGCTGATGGATGGATGGATGATGTTCTAAGTACCTAGTACCCCATGCTTTTTAACAAAATATAGCAACGGATTTAGTTCCCAACTAATCACGGTACAATTGGAGACGATTTATTAGTAGGTATCTATATACAATCAGTTTTTATCCCTATTCGCAGGGCACTTTATATACGTCCCACTGCAGAGCACTGGTCTCCTCTACAATCGAGAATACGATTAAAAGTGGTTAGGCCATACTATAATCCACCACGCTAGCTGGCTTTATCCCTATAGGTGCATAGAAAGAAATATAAACAACAAACCCAAAAAAAACATCAATCGTTTAAGAGCGTATACACCTTGCGCGCAAAGTCAACTATAGGTATTTCTTCGTTAATTTCACGCACACATAAGCGACCAAAGCTGTGTGCGTAGAGCTGCCGCGTCGGCTCACTATACAATCGGCTCAAACAACTTTGATCCGTGCGCTTCAAATATTCAATTGAAATGTAACTGTAATATAATATCATAAAAATATTTTATTTGCATTATAAGTAGACAAATATTACTGTGCAAGCAAAGAATAATACAAATTTTGGATACTAATCATATTTTCGTTATTATTACATTGTTAAGTTGCATTAAAATCAGTGTTCAATCAGTATACACTACGGAAGTTTTATTAATCATTTCGTGTTCGAACACATAAATAGTGTTAGGGGCCTTACAACCCCTTACAATTACGAAATATATTTAATTTTATATTACAATACATAACATAATTTAGCCTCGGGATTACATCCCATTATATTACCTGAAACATAATTTATACTCACTACAAAATCATTGTAGGTAATAAAAATAATTAAATATTTTACTACCAAAGTACTAAGATGTGGTAATCGCATTCCGCGCGTGGCTATTTTTACTACGCGCGGCATAATCGAGTGCAGCCAGGCCGGAGCGACGAGCGATACGTCCTCCCTCTAGAAGGCCTTGCGGCGGTCCGATTTGATCCACGTCGGACAGCGTGTTTTATAGTGGTTTTTAAAATATTTGTAGAAAACATGAAAACTGATTTTGTTGAAATATAAAAATGGTAATTTATTGATAAGATGTTCTTCTATTGTAATATGCAATTACTATAAAAAAGTATGTACGATAAGTTGGTGAAAAAAAAATATGTTCTTGACGAGACTTTCTGAATAATTTCGCATTGTTTAAATTTTTATTTTTCAGGAACTAAACACAAAAAGATTATTTTTCTCAGCAAAATCCCTCCATAAGGGTCTTATTAGTCTGATGATATTTTTATTTTCATCTTATATTTAATGGTTTCGGATATCTTAAGCTTCTAAATTGCCATTTAAAGCCTAAATAACGAAACTTGTGTTCAGTAATCCGTATAGTACTCACAAATTATCCATCAATCTATAATGTTTTCCACCAAAATCCCTAGATGACAACCTTTTCTAAAATTAATAATAATTATTTTTCCTTTAAATTGTTTATTGGTGGCTATTAACTCATTTGAAAAGTCCTGTTTTTAAGCCAAAAAGCGCGTGCAGGGTATAAACGCTCTTAAGTGCACCCGCTTTTTATATGAGCCCGAAAAAATAGCTACAAAGAATCTTATGATGAGTTTTGTATCAGCATATATACATACATTCGTTGTATAATGGTTGTATATTATCGTTGTAGTTATTTACAAAATCCACCTGCAATATATAATAAACTATCGCCGCTCGACACAAGTAGCACCACTCTCCTAGCACCTGGAGTGCATCATGTGACGACATGGTGCAATCTTAAATATGTAATTCCTCAACTTAGTATCAAGTTCTGTGTTTTCCCCTTTTTTCCATTCCCATTCCATTAAAACCCCCTCTATATATATTGTAATTTGTGCTACTTACACCTACGCATATATATTTTGAGCTCTGTGTTATAAATTCTGTTAAATACTAAAATAAAATTATTATTGTAAAAAGTGTCCATCAGTATTGTTCCAGGTTTTGCTTGTGACAATTTTATAGGAAAATAATTTAATCGTTATGGAATTTACTTTTACCCAATTACGGTACGATCGATAACGATAATGTTAGAAAGGATATCTACATAAATCCAGTGAAATTTAATTTGATCTGACAATAAGTTGTTTAGCCGAAAAAGGATGTATTCAGCACACGTGTATTTCATTAGAATGATACGAACCACTTTTATCACGTATCAATATTGCGAAAATTGTCTCGTAAACATATATAACCAGTTTATTTAAAATGACGCACAAACATTTTTTTAAATAAATTATATATGTTTTCGAACATAAATTATTGTTATTTGTTGTCATGGACATTCAAGTAAACTTCAATGCGAAATTGTCATAGTAACGTTGGTTGTCAATGAACGGTTCTCCCATTGGTCAACGGTTTTACGCACAGAGTAAAACCTATACGTGGACCACCTTTTTGTTGTTATGTGAACTACGTTGCATGACGTCATTACGTTGCCGCTTGCCGCAGTGCCGCGCGTATCCTTCGACAGACCAGGCCTTAAAGGCCTAATGACGTCATGCAACGTAGTTCACATAACAACAAAAAAGGTGGTCCACGTATAGGTTTTACTCTGTGCGTAAAACCGTTGACCAATGGGAGAACCGTTCATTGACAACCAACGTTACTATGACAATTTCGCATTGAAGTTTACTTGAATGTCCATGACAACAAATAACAATAATTTATGTTCGAAAACATATATAATTTATTTAAAAAAATGTTTGTGCGTCATTTTAAATAAACTGGGTATATATGTTTACGAGACAATTTTCGCAATATTGATACGTGATAAAAGTGGTTCGTATCATTCTAATGAAATACACGTGTGCTGTATACATCCTTTTTCGGCTAAACAACTTATTGTCAGAACAAATTAAATTTCACTGGATTTATGTAGATATCCTTTCTTACATTATCGTTATCGATCGTACCGTAATTGGGTAAAAGTAAATTCCATAACGATTAAATTATTTTCCTATAAAATTGTCACAAGCAAAACCTGGAACAATACTGATGGACACTTTTTACAATAATAATTTTATTTTAGTATTTAACAGAATTCATAACACAGAGCTCAAAATATATATGCGTAGGTGTAAGTAGCGCAAATTACAATACATATAGAGGGGGTTTTAATGGAATGGGAATGGAAAAAAGGGGAAAACACAGAACTTGATACTAAGTTGAGGAATTACATATTTAAGATTGCACCATGTCGTCACATGATGCACTCCAGGTGCTAGGAGAGTGGTGCTACTTGTGTCGAACGGCGATAGTTTATTATATATTGTAGGTGGATTTTGTAAATAACTACGACGATAATATACAACCATTATACAACGAATGTATGTATATATGCTGATATAAAACTCATCATAAGATTCTTTGTAGCTATTTTTCGGGCTCATATAAAAAGCGGGTGCACTTAAACGATTGATGTTTTTATTGGGTTTGTTGTTTATATTTCTTTCTATGCACCTATAGGGATAAAGCCACCTAGCGTGGTGGACTATAGTATGGCCTAACCACTCTTAATCGTATTCTCGATTGTAGAGGAGACCAGTGCTCTGCAGTGGGACGTATATGGGCTGATAAAGTGCCCTGCGAATAGGGATAAAAACTGATTGTATATAGATACTGTAGTGTATTGATAAATTCATACTCTTAGCATCTGTCGTCTCGAACTATACACTACGCGAACCAAGGGTGAATGAGATAGATCATAGACGTGGAGGACGGAACGGGGGGTAAAGACGTGGTGTATAGCAAACGAGCCGATAAATATTAATAATTGTATTCTACTACAATGTTACACATATTAACCGTAAATAAATCGTCTCCAATTGTACCGTGATCAGTTGGGAACTAAATCCGTTGCTATATTTTGTTAAAAAGCATGGGGTACTAGGTACTTAGAACAATTAAAATACAATTCCGTTCGCCATTTTTATAACAATAAAATAAATGTAATTGACCCCATTTTATAATCTTGTACTTATTAAATATTAATTAATTTTGCTTTTTAATTGTATCTTTTTTACCAAAGCAAGGTTTTAAAGTTTTATTCCTACGTGGTGTAATATTGCGCCATTGTCATTGGGAACGTACGTGAACTGTATTAAACGTACTGTGCGGCAGCACATAGTCGATATACGCGCCACAGCCTAAACAAATTTTTAAACCAAACGAAAATTGATAAAAATATTGTCCTCAAATAAATCCATTGCGCAAATACGCTTACCGCGACGAAATGATGAGAATGACGGCACGTTGTGCGGCGTATCCGCCCCGCGCTTCACCGCACTTGCCCCTCTACACCGACGCATATTGTGACAGTACAAAGACCAGTCTTACCGTCACCCGGTTGACCCCTCACCGCAGACGCTGGCTGACGCATACTGCGGCGGAACGTCATGTCAATGTCAATGTTTTTCATACAAAACCGAGTTTGACACCGCATTCCGCGCAACGCAACGCTGTGCGTAGCTTCGACAGACCAGGGCTTTACATGGGTCGTCGTGAGCGTCGCGTGAGCGTTTGTCATTACGTCATCAATGACGTGTTCACCGCGACCACGACGATCGTGATCGTCAAATGGAACGGCGAAATGAGTGTTTTGAGCGCCGTGAACGCTAAATGGAACGCGCCCAAGGCCTTGTTTAATAGTCTGTGATGCTTATCAACTTGGCCAGGCCCGTTCAACTCAGTACAAAAAAAGTTACACGTTAAGGATGATATGCTATCCCACTTTTTTAAATGGATGGCATGGTAGTTTCTCCGTTTACTTAAATTAGTGTGTGTGTCGTAGTCGTGGAAATTGCTAGTTGTCAAACTGTTGTTGCGTCATAGCGTATAGCTGCCATTTTGTATTGTTCCGTGATTAAACCATAATACGGCGATTAAAATATTATTATAATCATTATTATTCCCACCGTAGATTTTGGTGCAACAGTTTGTTTTGAAGGCAGATTTTTCCTTTATTTGTTAATTTCGTTTGCTACTGTTTACGTAAAAGATAAATAGCCTTTGGAAACCTTAGTGCTAACCGGCTCGAACGAGTAAGAGTTTAACTAATTTGTGTTAAAATACTTTATATTTTTGTGATAATAGTGTGATACTAATGGTTAATATGTGTATTGTACTTGGGTGCAGCATTCATACAGGACTGAAACATACATATTTTTCTGTTACCTTCAGAAACTAGGCAAGGTAGGAAATGTGGACACTGGTAAGGAGTTTAATTACTTATTTACAAAAGATTGCGTTTATTAAACGCAACGATATTCGTTTTTGTCATAAATGATTTTTTTCGAAAGATATAAATACGAAAAACTTAGAATTAACCTTTGTGCAATTCTGTTCATAAACTTATATACGATTTTTAAGAAAAGTTTAGATAAATGCGCAGTAATAGCTTTACAGAATCTTATATTTTTAAAGCAGTTGCCTTGTGTGATAGAGTAGATCAACCAACTATAGACTAAACTAAAGTTAAAACTCATGTTTTAAAGAATATTATTAAAAATGGAAGTTTTTTGATCTTGTTTCATAGTTAGAGCTACAATTAGTGATAAAAGCTCTGCTAATGTTGCTAATTGCTGTTCAGTCATTAATATCCAATTCCTAACTGAACATATTAAATATTGCACTAATGATATCTGTTTCAAAATTGTGTTCAAGCAAATACATGTATCAAATTAATATTGTACCTCATTTATTAAAATGATATGGTAATAATTTTTCAGAAAAATATTCTTCTTGCTGGCTATTGAAGGGCAAAGTGGGAATGTATTGAAAACATATACAAAAAGGATGGCGTTGTTGGAGCTTGAAGCACTAAACTTCTTGAGAAACACATAAATCCATTTTATTACAAAATGAAGGTAATGTCATAATTAATGTATATTATTTCTAAGGAAAGTCTGTTTAAAGTTATCAATAGTTGTTCAACATGTCGAAACGGAGTGATATTTACTTAATATGCTATTTAATTTATACCATGTGTTCCTAACCACACCAGGGTTACATTTTGCCAAATTTGAAAAATACTTTGAACAACCCCTACATGTATGAGACTCTACCGCTCAGATAAGTTTGCCAATTGAACCAAAGTTCAGCTAAGTGGTGAAACCTATTTTTGATATAAAATAATCTTTGTTTTTGTTTTCAATTCTTGAATATCAACTAGAGGGATGAGAAATATAGGGGTTGAATCAGATACCATATGTCCATATCTATAGATTTGATATTTTTTATTGTTACATAATAATAATTAGAATGTATGTACATTCCAGGTCATACTTGCAGCCCAAGTTTTAGCCGGCAAGTGGCTATATCACTATACAAGTTTATAAGGACGGCTGACATTCTACAACTCCAAGACCATGATTATTCAAGGATTAAAATGTGAATTTTGATAATAGTTTTTTCACAGCAGAAATATTTTTGTTTATAAATGATTTGCTTGATAGTTTAATTGGTTTTGGCCGGATCGGTAATAAGTTGACACATGCTATGTCCTTTGATTCTGAACATATTTAATTCTGGAATGTATGTGTAATAAATATTATCAATCTGACTTGACTCTCCCAATAAAGGAAAGCAAAACCTCTGTTGTTGAAGAATTTTGTGCCTAATATGAATTCAATAACATATATGTGTCAGACTTGCGCTTAAAAATGGTGTAAAGTTTTTAAATTATTATATAGGAATTGTTCCAATGATGATGACAAAATATTAGGTATATTATACAATTTTAATAATTTAATTTAACAACAAAAATTTGGTTCCTTCCTTGAACATCTTTATTCTGAAGAAAGTGAGTTTACAGAAAACCACATCCCTCATGAAAATGTATGTTAGTAAATATATATCTATTTGTCTTATTCGATATAATATATTTATTAAAGAGAAATATTGACACTACTAGCTTTATTGTATTGTATAATAGTTACTATCATTATTTTAATAGCATAATTTTTGATACTTGAAATTGAAACATTGTCTTAAAATTAAAATTGTTGAGATGAAATTTGAATGTGGCCACTCAAGTCTCCTTTCAGGGTGAAAATCAAAGTAAACCAACCTATGTTGATAAACATTCTCCTACACCCTGAAATTTACGTACTTGATGTTTGTCAAGTAAAGAACATTTTTGCTTTAAATTGTATGACAGTTATTTTAAAATTATTGATTTGCAGTATCCTGTTATGGCCATTTATTTATTGTCTATTTGTCTTTAGCATGCATCTGATATTATTATATTTAACTTTGAAGTGTGTATTTATATGATATAACCAAATACATACAGGGTATATCAAGACTGCTACCGAAAACGAAGCCGGGTGGTAGTTTAAGCGACTTCAGACACAATGCAACAGAAAAAGTTTTTTTTTTTTTTTTTTTTTTTTTTTTTTTCCTTCTGGCAATTGTATAACATTATGCCATTTTCAAGTTAGGGAAACGATATTACAAGTTAGGGGAACGAAATTTAAAACAAAATTTGGAAAATAAAGGATCAGTAGGTAATGTAGGATATTAGGAAAGTAATAGGATTATAAGGAAATAGAAAAACTATAATATATACATCAGATTTTTATATCATTTTGGATTATAAACATACATAAAGCCTTATATATATGATAATCATTAGAATATAATAAAACTGGAATAGATGTTGGGAAAGGAATTTTAAGCAATCTAAGATTATGGTATAGGGTAGAGGAATCATTTCTAGAACACGACAGAAATAAATGGTTTACATCTCCAACATCTTCCCCACACTCACACGATTCAGATTGTACAATATTAAGCCTTGAAAGATGATAGGGGGTGCAAACGTGGCCCAATCGCATGCGTATTAAAATCGATGTAGTTCTTTTACAAAATTCCATTTTTGAAAACCAAGGTTTGTTACGGATACATGGTTGTACAAAATAATAAGATTTACCCTTATACTGACTACTGATTGACCACACATTACTCCAGGAGTCCAAAAGATAATGTTTAGGACATGCTAAAATATCATGAGTAAAATTTTTAAATGGAAACATATCACCACCCAATATGGCTAGTTTAGCGAGTTGGTCTGCTTTTTCATTACCACAAATGCCGGAATGACTAGGAATTCGAAGGAAAACAATTTCAATGTTATTATTTAAACATTTTAAAAGCAAATTTCTGCATTCGCTAATAATAGCATTTCCTTTGGACTTAAAGGGATTCTGAGCCAACGCCTCAAGAGCACTCATGCTGTCAGTAATTATTAGGACTTTTTTAATTTTAGAAATTTGAGCATATTCTAATGACTTGAAAATACCATAGCATTCTCCAGTAAACACGGATGTTTCCAAGGGAAGTTTAATTTGTTGCACAATTTTGTACTGGGGGTGATATACTCCTATGCCTACAGAGGATAAACCATTTTTCGAGGCATCACTATATATATGATGCCAATCAGGCCACCTAATGTTCACTATATCGTTGAATTTTTTGTTAGCATTAGGGTCGTTCTTGGTAATACCGATATCAACTATTTTCGGAGTTGTAATCAATGTACAGTAATCATAAGTAAATATAGGTAGGAGACGTGAGCTGTAAGAAGGGGCACTTATGGATTTATACTTATTAAAGCTTATCACTAAACATGGAGTAGATTTGTGGAGCCAGAAAGATGAGGATGATAATTCATTTATTAATATAGGAAGTTTTGACTGCAAGGGATGGTTGGAAAATTGCATTACTCTAAATAAAAATCTATCAGAAAGGTATTGACGCCGTAAATTCAAAGGAGGCTCAGCACACTCAACACCCAAAGCATTTAAAGGACTTGATTTCATTGCACCAGTAATTAGACGTAAACTTTTAGATTGGATTTTCTCAATTTTTTTAAGACCAGTTAAGTTGCAAGGCTCCAGTAAAAAAGTACCATAATCCAATATTGATCTTATTAATCCATTGTAAAGAAGTTTTAGTGAAGAAGGATGAGCTCCCCACCAAACCCCTGACAGACATCTCATCATATTGATGACTCGTTCACATTTATCAGAAATATAATTAAAATGTTCTGTTGCGGTCATTCGTGAATCTAAGATAATACCTAAATACTTAACATGGTCTTTGAAAGGAATTATTTGATTATCGTATTTTATTAAGAGGGGATATGATTGTTTTTGTCTTGAAAAAAGCATGATATTGCTTTTGTTTGGGGATAATTGCAAACCATGCTTATCCAACCAAGTTTTAAGCAGAGTAAGTGAAAATGACAAGTTTTTAGTTAAATTCAAAATAGATTGATCAGAGCAATACAAAGTAAATCATCGGCATACTGTAAAATGGAAATGGAATTATCTAGGCTACTTTCTAAATCGTAAGTATATACATTATATAAAATAGGGCTCAGAACAGACCCCTGAGGTAGTCCTTTCGAAATGGATCTTGAAGGTTTGGATTCAGAATCTAATATTACAGTTCTATCTGATAGCATATTTATTATAAATCGGGTTAATAGATATGGAAAATTCAATTTTAATAATTTATTTTAAGGATTGAAATTATAACATTATCATAGGCTGAAGATATATCTAAAAATGCTGCTATTGTGGAATGATTACGTGATAAGCCTATACGGACGTCAGTCGTAAATATACTAAGACTGTCTGTTGTACTCCTTCCTTTCCGGAAACCATATTGACTATCTGATAAAATATGATTATGTTCAAGAAACCATTCTAGCCTGTTTTTAACCAAGTGTTCGACTATTTTAATTATAACCGGTGATAAGGCAATAGGGCGATACGACAAATAGTCACAGGGGTCTTTGTGGGGTTTCAAAATTGGTAACACTATTTGACGTTTCCAATCAGGAGGTATGTCCCCTGTCTCAATAATCTGGTTTACTAATTTCAAATAATAGTTAAGCGCATCATTGCCCAGATTAGCAAAGAAGGAATACGGAATGCCGTCTTCCCCAGGAGATGAATCTTTCACATTTGTTACAACATATTTTAACTCAGTCAGTGTAAACAAACATTTCTCTGTTTTTGTGTACAAAAAATTGTCAGAAAAGGGAACTAATATTTCTTCTTGTAAGACTGTTGGAGGAGCTAAATTATCTAAAAACATTTCGGACAAGGAAGAAGGTATTGTGGAAGAGTTTGGAATAAAAGATGACCGGAACCGCTTTATGCGATTCCAGACTTCAGAAAAAGGTGTGGCAGGAGAAATTGAGGTACAAAAGTTTCTCCATCCTTCTAATTTTTTACTTTTTAATAAACTACGCGTTTCCTTCATTATTTTAGTTAAGGCATCAAAGTTTTCTGCAGACATGTAATTACGATACGTATATTCCGCCTTTTTCCTATTTTTAACTGCTTCAGAGCATTGTTTATCCCACCATGGGGGAGAAGGGAGTCTGTTTAAGATCTTTTTTGTAACAAATACCTCATCAGCCGAATCTAACAAGGCTTTAGTAAAATCCTCAGCATTTATTAGATAACCTGGAGTCTGAACCAAAGAATTAATTTTAGTTCAACTAAAGATTTATACTTGTCCCATTTTTCAGATTCTATTTTATATTTTAGTCGTGGAGATTTAGGTTTAGAAATATTAAAAGAAATTTTGTTACAGGGTAATGATATCATGATGGGGAAATGGTCACTACCAAATGTTGATGATAAAGTTTGCCAATTGACAACAGAAGCCAACTCAGTAGAGCATATGGACAAATCTACAGCACTTATCCTTCGTTAGGTGGAGTGCAACGAGTGGGAGAACCTGTGTTTAATATGCATAAGTTGTGGTGATCTACTATATTCAGTAATTGCTCACCATAAGTGTTTGACAACGAACTTCCCCAAGATCTATGTTGAGAATTGAAGTCCCCCAACATCATAAAAGGTTTAGAAATATAATTAATAATATTGTTAACTTCATTAAAAACATTCAAAGAAGGGTGAGGTATATAAATAGAAACAAATGATATATTATTTACTTTTATACAAATTATGGAAAAATCACTAGAATGAGAAGGTAGGGGTATAAGTTGAAAAGAAACATTCTTTGAGACTAATATGGCTACACCTCCATAGCCATCTTGTCTATCTTCTCTTACACATGTATATTTGGGATTCTAAAATTATAATGGGGTTTTAGCCATGTCTCTGACAAGGCAATTAAAATTGGATTATATTTATTTACAAGATAAATTAAATCACTTTTCTTACTGCTTGCACTCCGGCAGTTCCATTGAATTATGTTTCTGTAATCCATTATTTAGTTCAAATATTGTATTTTCAATTAAAGGTGCTACGTTGGACGGTAAAAGTATATTATTTTGTGACAAAACATTTAACAATGTAGTTATAATTTCTGTAATGGACCATTGAGGATCTTTATTATTCTGAATTCCAGTGGTAATAGCAGAACCATTACCAGATGCAGATATATTATTATAATTATTAAGTAATGTATTGTGGGCTACTTGGTCATACCCAGCTGTTAAAGGAGAATGGGGTTTAACTTTTGAATACACAGTTTTTTTATAAGATAACTTTTGATTTTGTACATTTTGCTTGTTATTTAGGTCAGTCGGATTTTTAGGATAAGAAACAACATCAGCATATGGTTTGGAAATGGGCTTGTGCAATCTAGCTGCTTCCAAATATGAAATACAATTCTCAGCCATTGACACCTTAATATTTTTTTGTCGCAAAAATTCAGGACATGACTTATTGGTAGCAAAATGAGATCCTAAGCACAAACAACAAAAACCCTGTGCATCGTCGGCATTGCAGGAATCACCGGTGTGGTTCTCCCCACATTTGAAACAGCGTGGTTTCCCCCGACATTGAATTTTTGTATGACCGTATCGACAACAGTTGTAGCATTGGACTGTTGGGTAATGGTATAATTCCACTTGTAATGCATTATAGCATGCAAATATACGTTTTGGTAAAATTTGACCGTCAAATGTTACAACTATAGTCTGGGAAGGTTGCCAAGTAGGTTTACCATCAATAAAGGTTTTAAAATTCAATCTTCTGACTTTTATTACTCTACCACACCCAGTTGGAACGGATATATTATTTATAATGTCAGCATCAGACCACTCTGCTGGTATACCCTTAATTATACCCATCCTAGTGACATTATAAGTGGGGATGAATGCCTTGAGGTTGTTGGTCTCTAGTCCTCCATAAGACAAAAAGGAGTTGGCATCATTGTAATTAGAAAAAGACAAGGAAACTCTATTGCGACCAATTCGCTTCACGCTGCCATTAATTATATTTTTAAAATTGTTTCTTTTTAAAAAAATCCCGAACGACAAGGGGTGGAGTACTACATTATCTTCTGGATTTTTTTGATTTTTCTGGACATGTACCGTGTATGGAGCCAAATCGGTAGCCAAGTAGGCTTGCCTGCCAACCTGAATTGTTTCGGGAACTTTAGGAGAAATATCACCATTTCTTCCCAAAGCTTCCGGAGCTGGAGAAGGTATATCTTTGGAACAATCGCTGTCGGAGCAATTACATGACTCCCTCGACGGGTCTATAGCCATTTTATTGGTTCTCTTTTTCTTATTGCACTCTCGGCAAATACGTTTTCTGGCCTTTAGAGTACGCTTTCGCGGGTTTTTACTATTATTGGAGCAATCAGTATCCATTCCGGATTCTGATTGCTCCACAGTTACGTAGGCTGCAACAGGGATCGAGCCACCCCCCGGGTCGGGGGGCTCGTCCATTTTTAAAGTAATGAACTACTATAAAATATATACAAAAACTTACCTAATCAAGAAGAAAATATTTACAAACTACTAATAACTAAGCTAAATAAAATGTTTATTAACAAACTGATCCTTTGTGAGATAATATAAATGGAAAAAAATAATTATCAAAATTATACGCTCCCGCCACAATCAAGTTTCCCGCGCTTTTTCAACAGAAAAAGTTGCAAAAAAAAAGCGACAATTTTTTTTGTTATTTTTTTCCTATGGCCATATTTGGGTGGTAAATACATTTTTTCCTAAAATAATAGTATATACCCTTTTATTTATAAATACTCTAAGGTATAAAAGAGTTTAAATTATTATTTTAGCAAAAACTATGGATTTACCACCCAAAATGACGATATTTAAAAAATCATAAAAAAAAATTGTCGCGTTTCTAGGCGAAATTTTAATTGCATTGTGTTTGTAGCCACTAAAACTACCACCCGGCTTCGTTTTCGGTAGCAGTCTTGAGATACCCGGTATATTATTATGCATGGAATGCCTCACATGTCGCAATATGTTAAAAATGTGTATTCTATTCATGAGTACTGTTTCATTGTATTTAAATTGAACCAAATAGAACATGTCTTAACTGTTTACATCACAACTAAAGTCATCAATGATGTATTGAATTATATAATTATTTGTTTTCTATTTATAAAAATAGTAGATATATGTGTAAGCATTGTACACAATTACACTAAATTGTAAATAATCATGGAAACAATAAAAAATATATGAGATCCATGCATGGTTAAAACTAAATGTGAGAAGGACGAAATATGTAATGTATATTTTTTAAAATTATGTAATAATAAATTATAAAATAAAATTTACTTTTCCTGATAATGATTTAATTTTTTAAAATACCTTATTAAATTTGATGCATGAGTGCAACCAGATAAACCGGTATCAAAAACTGGTAAATTTGAAGGAGCGATGTAAACCAGACATTTGGGACATCCCTAATTATTTAAAGATCGGTACTGCGGAAAAGTATCGATTTCCAGCACTAGTATCCATGTATTTATATAGATATAACCTGTATGCGAAAGAGACAAATCCATGCGTTAAGAAAATGTGCACAGGATAAAAAGAAACGACCGATTAAGACATGAATGAAATATAAACACGATATAGATATAAATTACATGTTAGTGCTTTGGTTGTGTGAGTTTTCTTAACGTGTAAAATTATTTGTATGAAATTAGCGGTCTGTCTTGTTTAATAGTCTGTGAACTTGGCTATCACAGAGTACTAAGGCTCAGTTGCACCAAGTAACTTTACCAATACCTTTGCCTATGAAAATGTCATCGCCATACATTTGAGATGTATTTGACCTTGCGAATGTATGGAATTGACAGTTTCAAGGGCAAAGGTATTGGCAAAGTTAGTTTGTGCAATTGAGCCTTACCTATTTATTTTTTTAAGTGCATGCTTGGTGCTTGGTACCCGTTGGTGCCATGCTGTGGAGGCACAGACTATACTGTGGAGTAGTGGTGGGTCGTTGAAGATTTTACAGTCGACGCAACGAGACTGTTTTTCATAGACAATAGACTAGTTGATAAAACAGTTTAATTTTCGACTAGTTTATGTTGTAGACGCTTAACAAGACGTTTCGTTTATACGCGACGAGCGATGAACGGATCGCGATGCCGTTCATTCGTTAACGTGTTTATCAACGAACTATAAACTAGTCTATTCGTTCACCACAAAGAAACAGTTGAAAAAAACTGTTCGTTCATTCAACGACCACCACTACTGTGGAGGCATGTTATTTACTCGTCTGTGCAGCATGGCATCCAGTTTCAGTTACGTTTCTTTATAGCGGACACATGACAAATTAATTAACTTCATAGTTAATGACGGAACCTATTATTATCTTGTTAGATTTTATTTCTTGTTACTTTGCTTCAAGACTAGTTTTTTATAGTTATTTTTTATATCTTTTTATAATTTTTCATTCAAGATTAGTTAGCACATAATTTCCTGTATTGACTTATGTCATTTTTACAGGCGGTACCAAAGAGAATATAAATCACGGCGGTACGTTCAAGTTGAATCTACTTTAAACTTTACTAAGTTAAAGCACCATTCATTCGAATAATTATTGCGCAAAAAGTGTAATTCATTTCTAATTTAAATATTCAACGTGATATTTCATTCGTAAAGGCAGTGCGCTCTTGTCGTGCGATAAGCTTCGACGAGAGAATGTGATTAAAAAGTGCTTTCAAGATTAATATCAAGAATAAAACTAGAAGTTAACTCAGAAGCTTATCCAGAATAAGGTAAATGAAATATTTCATATATATTTTATTGCTTTCGTCGACTTTTGAGGTTATTATTATGTCATAACTCATATTGGAACCTTATGAAAAAAATAAAGAATCGAAGGTCACTGAGACTACTCTAATTTAAATTGTTATTGAATTTCTAAGACAGGTTTATCGTATAATAATTTTGTACAATATTTGGCTGCAATTCTCCAAAGTAACGTAATTATTTTGTTTTGATTGTGGTCAAAGGCTAAAGCAATGTCAGAATATTCAAATTTCAAATAGCCTTGTATTTTTTGCTAGGATTTATAACTATTACCTTTGATTTTTATATTATTGAGTAACATTATATTATACCTTCTTTGTCTGTGATTACAATTATTGTATGAAACATAATTTTAAGCCACTGTACTTAAAATTTATTACCTACTTCATATTTGTTTACCGCACTTCTAAAAAATAACAACCATAATTACAATAACAAAGCATTAAAATAGATCTGTAGAGATATAGATATTAGATATAGACATAATAGGTCTGTGATTGTATGTGTATTATGGAATAAATATTAATGTTTTTCTTTCACCTTTAGCGCTTAGAGTATTTATAATATTGAGGAAGATTGGTACTTCAACAATATAGATATTTTATAGAATGGTGCAGAAAATGGTGGCATTTTCTGCCCTCCTACTGGCTGAAATATTTACAGGTTGCCAAACATGATCAAATTAATTGAAAAACATGTTTAGGGCTATTTAATTTCACTCAGCGTTCAAGCATCAATTCCAGCATAGCAGACTATATGGTCTAACCATGCTCAATCATACTTTCGATTGTAGTGTAGGTATGTAGTGGGATGTATATGGGCTGATACACATACAGAATACCACTCAAACTCGTTTTATAAGGATAAAAATTAAATATACTTTTGCTTACAGGCAGAATTCATAGCAATTTGTAGTTAAATGATTAGTTCAAATTTTAATTATATAACAGTGCTACCAACATTACAAACAAAAGTATATCTATGTTTTATAATATGCAAATGTATGACAGCAATATATCGACGCAGGAAAGCGATTTTGTCGTATCTCGAAATAAGCAATTTTACACCAGGATCAAAAAAAAATTAATTAAAAAATGAATAACCACTAACTTGAAAACTTTGGAATACCATTTCTTTATTAATAACATTTTAAAATAAAACCTTGCATTTTTATAAGGAAATTCAATGCGGTATTTTTTTTATGGATTAAATAAAATACAAAACGCACATATGCATTTTTTGAGATACGACAAAATCGCTTTCCTGCGTCGATATTTGAAATAAAGCTAATATATTTATATACTGACTGCCTGGTCTAGTACAGCCTGGGTTTTGATACTTTATAAAATAAAATAAATAAATAACACCCAACAGTCACATACATAGTCCTGACCCCACATTAAGATCGAGTTTTGTGTTGTGGGTATCAGGAACTACGAGAGACTTTTCGGTCTCACAAACACCCAGACCCGGAAGAAATATTTGTGGGCCGCACAAACATTTCTCTCGGTGCGGGGATCGAACCCGCGGCCTCTCGTTTCACAGGCAGCGTCTAACCGCCTGCGCCATGGTGGCTGTCAAATGGTGTCACTTTATGACACCAGTTTACATCAGAAACTCATTAAATAGGATATTAAATGTTTTAAATTGAAACTCACAATGACTACTGGCCTCTATACAGCTATTCCCATCCCATACCATTACATCCCATTAGATCTTTTTAAGAGGAAAAATCCCATTATAAGTGGTTGTAGTGTTAAATCAACTATTTACATAACACACACAACAGAAGCTGTGAAAAGGAAAAAAATCTCAATTTTGAATCATTTTTCACTACTGCTTCCTATTAGTCATAGCGTGATGATACATAGCCTATGGCATTCCCTGATAATTTACCTATTCAACACAAAAATATTTTTTCAATTCAAACCAGAAATTCCTGATATTAGCTGGCACAAACAAACTCTTCAACTTTATACAGAATAGCGGTCCGGCCCGGCTCCGCCCGGGTGCATACACGTTTTATAATGGCGGTCAAAATGTTTAATTCTGACTATCAGTTTAGAATATCGACCAATCGGACCACGAAAAACGAACAAAATTGCTTCGTATTGGCTAGAAATATCACTACTGCTTTCCTCCTATAGGTCATAGCGTGATGATATATATAGCCTATAGCCTTCCACGATAAATGGACTACCCAACACTGAAAGAATCATTCAAATCGGACCAGTAGTTCCAGAGATTAGCGCGTTCAAACAAACAAACAAACTCTGCAGCTTTATAATATTAGTATAGATATCAAGATTGCTAATGGAAACAAAGCCATGTGGTAGTTTTAGTGGGTCTGTCCATTAATCACGTGATGTTTTATTTGGCATTTTCAACTCCCCCTCCTCTTTAGTGATATGTGGTGAGATTTAAGACCCCCCATCCAACATCATGTGTGTTTTTAGTATATACAAATAATCTTAATTTTTTTTTGATAATAACTTTAAATAATGGTATAAAGTAATAATCCCTTTTTATTCTGAAATTAAGGACCACGATAAAAATGTCTAGCCAGAAAGGTTGCAGTTGTTTTTTTATTGGTATTTAAGTAATAATAAAAGAATCGTGTAATCATACGAAAAATATATTATGTAGCATTTTAATCAAAATTATGTGTCGAAAAAATACACGTGATATCTTACTAGACCCCCCCCCCCCCGCGCCCCCCTATTTCGTGATTTTTGTCAAACCCCTCTTCCCCTCATTCAAGGCTCACGTGATTAATGGACGGCCCCTCAACTAACACAACGCAACAAAAAAAAAAAAACGCAAATAATGCAACAATTTTTTTTTTTTTTTTTAAATATCATAGTTTTTGGATGGGAAGTCCATAGTGTGTGCTAAAATAATAAATTAGACCCTTGTATAACATAGCGTATTAACAAATAACATTGTGAATATAATTATCATACAGGGTGAAGGCTGCTACCGAAAACGAAGCCGGATAGTAGTATGAATGAATGCAACAGAAAAAGTTGCAAAAAAAAGCGGCAATATTTTTTTTGTTACTTTTTTTTCTATTGTCCTATTAGGGTGGCAAATACATAGTGTTTTCTTAAATAATAGTGTACACCCTTTTATTTTTAAAGATGCTATTGTACGCAAGGCTTTAAGTTATTATTTTAGCAATAACTATGGATTTACCACCCAAATTCGACGATATAAAAAAAAAATAAAAAAAAATTGTTGCGTTTCTGTGCGAAATTTTTAATTACATTGTGTTTTTAGTCACTAAAACTACCACCCGGCTTCGTTTTCGGTAGCACTCTTGATATACCCGGTATATTTTTTCAATTACTTGAAACATAATTGTGACTCAAGCACGGATTTCTTTGAGAAATTAACTTAAAGTTCCAAAAAAATCTTTTTTTGCCTTTTGCTCTGTGAAGAAAATGTTAAATTTGATAACAATTACTTCATTTTATCTTGACTTAACTACCTACAATCTGTATCAGCCCATATACGTTCCACTGCAAGGCACGGGCCTCCCCTACAATCGACAGTACGATTGAGAGTGGTTAGGCCATATAGTCCACCACGCTGGCCTAGTGCGGGTTGGCGGACTTACATACCAAAACAAAGTCGCTTTCTCTGTCTCTTTGTATGCTTAAATCTTTAAAACTACGCAACGGATTTTGATGCGGTTTTTTTAATAGATAGAGTGATTCAAGAGGAAGGTTTATATGTATAATACGTACATATTATTGTACAGAAATCTATTTGTACCCGGACGAAGCTGGGCCGGGCCGCTAGTGCTAAATAAAAGATCACGTGATTAATGGACGGCCCCATATGTGACTGTTGGGTTAGGTAGGTCTCTCATATGTGGGACCGTTTGGGTTACCTACCCAGGCGGCCTCTAATCTCAATGCACATTTCTCCCGCCAAACAGGCCGTTACGCAACAATATAATATTTAAACGGTTATATGCATTCTTGCGTTACATTGTAGCAAGTATTAATGGGAATTATTGCTATTTCAAATTAACATCACAACGTTGTTATTTTTAGAGTCTTAGCATGCTCTATATGTCAGTTATTGCTTAATGCCCCCACATAATTTGTAAACAAAAAAAATGGTCATGTAATATTATAAAAAAAAATCACATCTAAAATTACACATACAAAATTGACTGTTCAGTTTTGCCTTTAAATGGGTTCGTAAAAAACTCACTCCTTCATAAATAACACGAGATCATATAAAAATATTAGCCGATCGGCTTTGTGAATTGAAATCGCAAATCGCAAAATTTAGCTTATTTATATAACTTGTGAAATGTTATTATAGACTTCACTTGCTATTTGTGATTGCTATTTACTCCACCTCTATGTGGGGTCAGAACTATGCACATATGTAACTGTAGGGTGGTAGGTCATTAATATTTAAGTTCGCTTGAATTACCTACCCAGGCGGTCTCTCTCCTCAATGCACATTTCTCCCGCCAAATAGAATGCCGTTACGCAACATTGCATTTAAACGGTTAAATGCATTGTTGCGTTACGGGTTGCAGGACATTGTAGCTATACTCTGAAATGGAATCCGAGATCAAAAATGTAAACAAACAAATGTCACTGTAAAAATGACATTTCAGGGCTATGAAACATATTGTAATAAAAAATATATATTAGGTATAATGTTATTAGTGAATAGATTTAAATTTTGCGAGGTATTGTGTTTTAGAATTAACTTTATATTTACAAGGGAAAATTAAAATTGTTTTAGTTTGTTATATAAAGAGCATATTATCATCAGATATCAACATCACTGTATGAGTTCACATGCCTTCACTATCACTTAAATCAGACGATGTTAATCAAGCAGAATAAATAACATTTATTAGAAATTGATATGTCACTCTTTCAATTCAAGGGTCTCATTTGTACATTTTGTCACTCTTTTTTTACAACATCTTTATCAAATTTATTCCACCTTTGCGGTCACTTGTAAACTATATCTTCAAATAATTGTTTGCTATCATTAATTTTATATATTCCTGGCGATGTGACCCTTGACATGAACCCAAACCAATTCTATCAGATTTAATTCACAAAGATAAGGAGGCAGACGCAGGATGGTCATACCGTGTTCAGCAGTTAACTCATCCATCCTTCGGCGCACCAAAATGACCTATTCGTAATTGAGGAAGCTAAATATAATAAAATTTTATTTCAGTCAGCCAAATGTTACGACTTTCTGCTTATTGCCTATATCATAAAATATTTTCGACCCAATTTTATCAAATAGTTTTAAAAAATGTTGAAATTGTAGTTTATGTAAATACACTCATTTGCAAAAAAAAAACGGGCGGTTTTGATTTTAATTTTTCTTTAAAAAAATACGGTACCAATATGATTTCAATCATTTGTACATGTTACTGGCCGGTTTTAAAAATGCCGTGGTGTTTAAAACAGTACGTTCTAAATTCAAATTCGTTTGATGCTCGTTTTTATAGAAAACCACTTTTTATCCTACATTTTTGGTGCGAAGTTCAAAAAGATAATATCGGTTTTCATAACTTTTAGTCAATTTTTATGAATTTATTTCATATTCTTAATTGTCAAAGCTTCTTTTATTGCTGTTTAGCTGTCTCAATAATGTTAAAGAAAGTGGTAAAAGCTACCAAAATTATTGCGCTGCTCGAAGAGGGTTGCAGCCAATGCTTCGTGGCTCAGAGGCTAAGTGTGAGTCGCTCGACGGTTCAAAGGACCTGGCAGCGGTATCAAGACACCGGTTCCGTCGAGAGAAGGCCTGGTTCTGGAAGAAAACCATGTACCCAACCACGGGATGATCGTTTTCTTGTGAGTCGCGCATTGAGAAATCGCAAGTCTTCGTATGTGGACCTTAAGAACAACCTCGAAGAAGTAAGAAATGTGCATATTAGTCTATGGACGGTCAGGAGGAGGCTTCTCGCGGCCAATATACGCAGTCATCGCCCGGCCCACGGTCCTAAGTTACTCCGTGAGCACAGAGTTGCCAGGCTTAGGTTTGCTCGAAATTGTGAGTCATGGACTCAAGAAGACTGGAATAGGGTATTGTTCTCCGATGAAGCCAGGATATCTCTGTTCGGTGAAGATCGTCGTCGGCGAGTGCTACGAAGACGACGAGAACGCTTTGCAGAGGCTTGTTTTGAAGAAATCACACCTTATGGTGGGGGCTCTGTTATGTTTTGGGCAGGAATAAATTCAATGGATCGTACAGAGTTAGTCTTCATTGAAAACGGCTCACTGACTGGACATCGATACATAACGGAAGTTCTAATTCCTCATGCACAACCCGCATTGGCCGCTTTAGGCGAAGACTCAATTTTTATGGACGACAACGCTCGCGCCCACCGGTCTGGCGATGTGGAAGCGTATGTGCAAGAGGTCGGCATTCTTTGTTTGGATTGGCCAGCTTGAAGTCCCGACCTCAATCCTATAGAGCATGTCTGGGACGGTCAGAAACGACGCGTGAGATCAGTACAACCGGCTCCGCAGACCATCAGAGAGCTGAAGAATGTGATTACCGCGGAGTGGGAACGTATTCCGCAAGCAAGTATCCGGGATATCCTCGCTAGCATACCCAGACGAATTCAAGCTGTGATTTCAGCTAGAGGGGGTCACACTCGATACTAAACATTTATCTGCTTTTACTTTATTAAAGAAAAAACAAACAAAAATCTTTGTTAACTTTTACTTCACGAGCATATGCACTACTAGCGAGCATACACTACTAGTGAACTTTAGCATTAAAACCCATAAATTTTATCAACATTTTATGATAATAAAAAAAATAAATAAATAAATACACCCAACAGTCACATACATAGTCCTGACCCCACACTAAGATCGAGTCTTGTGTTGTGGGTATCAGGAACTACGAGAGACTTTTCGGTCTCACAAACACCCACCCGCACCGTACCAACACACACCCGGAAGAAATATTTGTGGGCCGCACAAACATTTCTCTCGGTGCGGGGATCGAACCCGCGGCCTCTCGTTTCACAGGCGGCGTCTAACCAACTGTGCTACGGAGGCTGTCAAATAAAAGTGACGAAAACGATTATTTGCTTATTAATTTACAAAATTGTGAAAGTAAAACTACCTATAATTATCAAACAAATCAATAGTAACAATTGAAATAGTTCATTGCTTAGGTGCCCGTTTTTTTTGCAAATGAGTTTATTATATCAAAGAATTTTAATTTTGATTTGTTTTATACTTATTTAACAGGTGAGAATAATTCAAACCTATTATTTTGACGGTTGTCAACAAGCTACCATGGAAAGTTATTTTATTGGAGTGGTAACACTTGTGTTTACATTTTTTATCTCGGATTCCATTTCAGAGTATAGAGTAACTACTCGACATATTGAGACTTAATATCTTATGTCTCAAGATGGCGAGCGCAGTGGAATGCCAGACATTGTTTTGTATTTCAAGGTGTTTGGTTTTGCTACTGTTCATGAGCGGTCGTATCGCTTACCATCAGGCGAACGGCGTGCTCGTCTCACCGTAAATTGTATTAAAAAATCCAATTTACGGCTTATATGTATTAAAAATTCAATTATTATTTAATAAAAAAATATCTTTGTTTCAGGTTCCAAAGCACAACAGAAATGCTAAAATCAATCAAAATATCACTAAAAAGGAATTCATTATTACGAAATTTCAAACTACCGTCACGTATAAAAATAGTCCAATGTTCTTGCATCCATAGAGAACATGTATATTTTCAAACGAGGGCATATTCAACACACAGCGATCAGCATAGACAAAAGGTTGTCATAGAGACGTCGACGCCGAAGATTGTCATAGACAAATATGGCGACCATAGATCATTGAGTGATAGATTAATACCTTATTTGAAACTTGCTAGATGGGACAAGCCTGTTGGTAGGTGTTTCCAAATACAATAAGTAACTTTATTTTATTTTATTCATGACCATTTACCATTGTCATAAGTTTAAGCCATTTTTTTAATGCATTGAATGGCGAGTCTCGCATGCCGTTAACCGTTTTTTAAAAGCTTTGTCAACTAATCATTCAGGCGAATTAAATGCAAAAAAAGGTTTATTTTATTTTATTGCAATTAATGGCGAGACAAGCATGCCTGATAGTAATTGATACAAGCGCTAATAAACAGTAGCAAAAGCAAACATCTTGCATTACAAAGCAATGACACTCCTCTGCGCTCGGCATCCTGAGACCAAGGGCGAATCCAATTTTTACGGGGTCACATTATAGTTCATGCCAGATTTTACGCCAGGAGGGGGAAGGGGGGGGAATCATATGGTTCATGTCAGAACACTGGGTCCGATTTCAATACTCCAATTCGTAATGATGACTTTTTAAAGTTTGTTAATTTGAGAACACACACATACTTTTTTACTTTATTTATCGACATACAAATAATGAAATATGCTTATAAATTTTATCAACAAGATAATTAATAAATTTTGTCAATCTGGGGCCAGCCCAGTGGGGGGGAGGGGGGCATGACCCCTTGGATCCGCCCTTGCCTTAGACATAAGATATTAAGTCGCAATATTTATTTTTATTTTATTTTATTCGCAAAACAAACAGTTCTACATGTAGGTAATGAACACTAAATTACAATTAACAATTTACATGTTTTGACATTTATAAAATTATTACTAGGATTAACGTTAAAAAAAATTAATCTATTGAACTGTGTTAAAACAGTTTTTATAGTATACTAGCGGCCCGGCCCAGCTTCGCCCGGGTGCATATAGATTTCTCTACTATAATATGCACGTATTATACACATAAACCTTCCTCTTGAATGACTCTATCTATTAAAAAACACATAGGGACAGAAAAATCGACTTTGTTTTTACACGCTTTATATTAGCTGCACTTGTATGTTTGTTTGTATGTTTGTAACCGACTCCTTAAGACGCGATTTTGACCCACTTTAAACGGACAGATTTCATTAAAATTTTGCACACCTGTCAAAGACCGATGACAATACAATAATTCGATTAAAATATATGATTACTGGTGGTAGGTCTCTCATATGTGCGAGGCCATCTGGGTAGGTACCACCGCAATGTCTATTTCTCCCGTGAAACAACACTGCTTAAATGCACTGTTGTGTTTCGGATTGAAGGACATTGTAGCCAGAGCAACTACTGGACATATTGAGACTTAACATCTTATGTCTCAGGATGGCGAGCGCAGTGGAATGTTTCTACTGTTTATGAGCGGTCGTATCGCTTACCATCAGGCGAACGGCTTGCTCGTCTCGCCATTCAATGCAATAAAAAAAAAAAAAAAAAAAAGATTATCCTGATTAGATTCGCCAGGATTCATTATTCTTATAATTGATGACCATTGCTACTGACCACTAGATGGCGTATAGATGAACATAATTTGCTACTGACTAACAGATGGCGTGATAACGTCAATAATGAATGTTTGCACTATTCATCGCTAGATGGCGTTAACATTGCATTTTTCAAGTGTCAAATGTTACTACTGACCAACAGATGGCGTTATGTTTTTACACGTTTTATAATAGCTTCACTTGTATGTTTGTTCGTATGTTTGTAACCGACTCCTTAAGACGCGATTTTGACCCACTTTAAACGGACATTTCATTCAAATTTTGCACACCTGTCAAAGACCGACGACAATACAATAATTTAAAAAAAAAATGATTTTTTGAAAAAATAAATTGGATATTTTGCACGCCGCTAACTTCCTCTGGAAATACAGCCGTAGATGAATGTTTTTAGTCAAAACAATTAAATATTTTATTGTTACAAAGCGTGGGGTGCAGGAGGATAAGTAATTGTTGTAAACACCCCACGCTTTGTAACAATAAAATATATGTATTTTACTCCATTTTCTTATCTTAAATTTAGTAACAATTATTTTTACTTTTTTTAGTTGTATATCTTATTAAAGCGTGTATTTTAGTTTTTTTTTAACTATTATTTATGTATTATGTAGTGATGTGCATTAGTTACTCTGGCTACAAGGTCCTTCAAACCGAAACATAGTACTACTGCTGTTTGGCGGAATAAATGGAGATTGCAATGGTACCTAACTAGGCGGTCTCACACATATGAAAGACTTTCCAACAGTAAAGTGGTTAGGCCATACAGTCCACCACGCTAGCCTAGTGCGGGTTGGCGGACTTACATACCATAGAAATTCTTATAAATCGCTATGGTATGCAGGTTTTCTCACGATGTTTTCCTTAAACCTTATAGGGCGTGGTGATTTACTATCAATACACACATGACTCCGAAAAGTCAGAGGTGTGCCCTGGGATTCGAACCCGCGACCACCGTGAATAAGTTGATTGCCGAGTGTGCTCCGTATAGCAACAGGCCACCAGGCATTTGTTATTTTAACTATCATATGTCAATATTTCACGTTATAATATTATGTACGTTAAATATTGAAAATAAACTTATTATTTACGGATTTTATTGCGGATTTGGTTTAATTTTTACATCTTTGATCTTCCCTAAATATCGATTTTTTAACAACTTTCCTGGTCATGGGGCGAACAATTTCAATTTCAATGTGTAACATTGTCTCTCATATGTGAGAGGTAGCCTGGGTTGGTATCACCGCAATGTCTATTTCTCCCGTCAAACAACAGTTTAAATGCACTGTTGTGTTTCGGATTGAAGGACATTGTAGCCAGAGTAACTACTGGACATATTGAGACTACATCTTATGTCTCAGGATGGCGAGCGTAGTGAAATGCTAAGCGTTGCTTTGTAATTCAAGGTGTTGTTTGGTTTTGCGACTGATCATGATAGTAAATTCAAATTCCTTTTATACTATACAAAAGGAATTATCAGACATATTTATCGTCAAATGTTGATTTAATTTGACCATATATAAACAGAAAGGTACGATTCCAAAGCCAACACGGTTATAATATCGTTATATACCGAGTATATCAAGACTGCTACCGAAAACGAAGCCGGGTGGTAGTTTTAGTGACTAAAAACACAATGCAACTAAAAATTTCGCAAAGAAACGCGACAATTATTTTTATTGATTTTTAAATAGAATAGAATAGAAAAACCTTTATTTGTTCATTAAAGTACACATACACTGATACAAAACTAAAATACAAATCTATTACAAATTACAACGGACAAAATGATTAAAAGAAAGATTTAAAAAAAATACAAGAAAAAAAAGTGTAGCAGCATGTGTGTTGCAGCAGAACAAAAGGGTGATGACTCAGCATACGTTCACTCACACGAGTAAACACTGATATTCTGCCATTACCCGGCTGGAGAACAGTGGCGGAGTAATGAATTCATTAGTCTGTGACGCAATTCAATTTAAGAAGTACACACTACAAAAATGACACACAAACTACCTATGCTCACGTAAACAAAAACATGTTATGATTTCTTGGTATTAACGATTGTGTAGTAATATTAATATGAATAATAATCATAATTTATAATAATAAAAGAAATAGGTAAATAAAACCACACAATACACCACAGAAACCTTTCAATAACACAACAATACAAGATTTATTTTGGAAATGATCATAAGTACAAATTAGTGTGAATCACACAGCAAAATCCGCTAACAACCAACCACTAGGTACATTTGATTTTTGTCTCTAGAAGCATGGTTTTAACATGGTTTTTAAATGAGTACTTCGATTTTATATGTTTCAAAGGTGGAGGAATATTATTCCAACATTTGGTTGAGAGATAGCGGAAACTACCGGTAAACGCCGTAGTTCTATGAGGATGTGACTCTAAAGTGCCACGCGCATCTCTAGAGCCGTATCTAAGATGAAAACTTGAAAATCGTAGCTTACAGAATAAGTATTCCGGTTTCTTGTATTTCATGACATCGAACAGCAGGCATGCCAAGTGGAGGTGTCTACGAGAACTCATGTTTAATACTGAAGCTTTATCTATTAAAATAATTAAATATCGTCATTTTTGGGCGGTTAATCCATAGTTTTTGCTAAAATCATAATTTAAACTCTTTTATACCTTAGATTATTTATAAATAAAAGGGTATACACTATTATTTGAAGAAAAAATGTATTTACCTCCCAAATATGGTCATAGGAAAAAAATAACAAAAAAAATGTCGCTTTTTTTTGCACCTTTTTCTGTTGCATTGTGCCTGAAGTCGCTTCAACTACCACCCGGCTTATTATTCGGTAGCAGTTTGATATATCCTGTATATTCTGAAAATTATATTTCTAGAAAAATCGCAAGCTTGCAATGCAAAACGTACCATGCTTTGCAATAGGGCGCGTGTCATTGACCTTTATAGTCAGCTGTTTTTTTCGCTATCGTATCGCTGATCATCAGGCGAACGGCATGTTCGTCACGCGATTCATTGCAATAAAAATTATATTAAATTTATGTAAGTAATGTTATGTCGAAAAAAATGGTACACCTGTCGATATACATTAACGGCCGGTTTCTATAATCTATCTATCTTTAACAAGAGATTTCTCTTGAAATTTCGATACATTTTTTGCTTTTTTTCTTTTTTTTTTTTTATACACTGGCCTGGCATAGTGGCGGCATTGCACCTGATGGAAAGTGCCAATGCCGCCCAGGCAGAGTATTCATTGGCATCGGACGGCAGTCCCATGCCAATGGAAACAATTATGCCGGCCTGCTAAGGTGCCTCTTCACACCGCGGCGGAAGGAAAGCTTCAGTAAAGATACTAAAGAAAGACAGAGATTGAAATAAAACTATTATTTACGGATTTTATCGCGAATTTACTTTAATTTTTTACATTTTTGACTTCCCGACGTTTCGATTACTTTACAGCTTTCGTGGTCACGGGGTGGACTGATTATTTTAATAATAATAATAATAATAATAATAATAAGCCCCCTTAAAATCCAACCACACGTCCGGATCGACCACCTGATCACGTGGGGGGCGGACACACGATAATAAAAGCACTGGCGTGGCTAACGTGGCTCTGGTAACCCATTAAATAATATGGAGACTCGATTAAAGAAGAAAATGAGAGGGCCGCTTCCCGGGGGCGATCGCCGGGGCACACCTGGAGCTGACGCTGGGTGTTCCAGCATACGAACCGTCAGCGGTGCGGAGTTGAATAGGCGGGCTCCCACCGGGTCACCCGAAAATACTACAGCCAACGTACAGAACCGACTGACTGACAACCTACCACAAAGTCCAACATCATCAGTAACAGAACCTTATAGCCCTAGTACGGCATCTTATGTACCAAGTGCATCTGATGAAGAATACCAAATCGATATTACCCCCTCGATACCAGCTGCCAGTGATACGCGGGAGGCAATTAATGCCTTTCTACCTGCGTCCACCAAAGCTGGAAAAGTAAGAATACGTATGAAATGGACGATGGATGTCAATATATTTATAATGCGTTCTTACTATCTCATAACTAAACTAGAGACAGACTTGACGACATATAGGAAGACATTGCATAAACTTTTTGTAGATAGGTACCCTGGTGTAAATGTAACAGAACAAAGAATATCTGACCAAAGACGTGTAATAATTAAAAACAAATATTTATCTGAAGACATATTGAATAGAATTAAAGAAGAAGTTAGACTAAAATTAGAACAGGACAATCTCTCAACATCTTCCTCCCATACACCAGCCCTTACTTCTTCAAATATACACAGAACGCGGAATATAATAACGTCGCCTAATAACTTAATTGAATCAATAGACTCATATATGCCAAATAACCTACCTGAGTATTCAATGCCATCTCTCGCTCAAACACTTACAACAGGTACTCGTGATAATACCTCAATTGTTAATGCATCTTTGCCTGATGGTACTACGCAGAGGCTCAGCGACGAATTACAGTCTACGCTCATAAAATATACTGGCACGGATCCTACACTAAGACCTAAACTTGCAAAATTAAAATACTGTAGAAAACTAACACAACTTTTATATATATTCAATAATAACATACTCAACCGATTCCTAACACCAGAATTGGACTTGTTAGGTATACACACTCTTGTTTACTGTACTGCCATGGTTATTACTAAAGAACTAGGCTATAATGTTGCCGATAACTTAGAACACCGGTCTCAAAGTACCAGAATTAAGCCAGCATGGCAGAGACGCCTCGAGAATAACATTTCACAGCTGAGAGCTGATATAGGAAGATTGACTCAATACACCCGGGGCTTCAGATCGAAGAAAGTAGTAAAAAGAGTAGAGGACATAATTAGAAAAAACAGAATACACACTAGGCATGAGAGTGATAACAGTTCCCTAGAGGAATTCTTAGATACACTGAAGCAAAAATTGGCTCTTAAAGCTCATAGACTAGCAAGATATACTAAAGGGCTAAAAAGACAGCAACAGAATAACTTATTTGAAACGAACGAAAAAATATTCTATAGACAGCTCAGATCAAAAAATAATAATAGTGACAAGAATATCTCTGAAATACCAGCAAAAGAACAGTTAGAAGAATTTTGGTCAGATATCTGGGAGAAAACAGCCTTACACAATACTGAAGCGCCGTGGATAAAACAAGAAGAAGATGAATGGAACTGTGTAGATGAAATGGAGTTCAGTGAAATAACAGCAGAAGAAATATCAGTTATTACATCAAAGCTACATAATTGGAAAAGTGCAGGAATAGATAATGTACACAATTTTTGGTTTAAAAAATTAAATATTTTACATAGTTGTTTAGCGAAAAACTTTTCAGACATTGTATTGGGTAAACAACCCATACCTTGTTTTATTTCTAAAGGCATTACTTATATGATCCCGAAAAGCAAAAATACACAGAATCCGTCACAATACAGACCTATAACTTGCTTACCTACGATTTATAAAATCCTTACATCAATAATTACTAAAAGAATTAATACACATCTTGAAACAAACAAAATATTAGCAGAAGAACAAAAGGGATGCAGGCGGAACCACATGGGGTGCAAAGAACAATTAATTATTGATTCTACTATTTTAAAACAGGCTAACTCTAAAAAACACAACTTACATTGCACATATATTGATTACAAGAAAGCTTTTGACAGTATTCCACATTCTTGGTTGCTTAAAGTGTTACAGATATATAAAATTAATCCGGTTATAATAAAGTTTCTAAAAGAAGTTATGGAACAGTGGAAGACTACACTATATCTTAAAAATAACAACAACTTAATGACCACTAGGGAAATCGCTATAAGAAAAGGAATTTACCAGGGAGATTCTTTGAGCCCCATATGGTTCTGTATCGCTATGAACCCTTTATCAAATTTGTTAAAAAGAACACAAAAGGTATCACGCTTAAATGCTCCACACAAAATACAATTATATCGCATTTAATTTATATGGACGATATAAAATTATATGCAAAAAACTCAAAGGATATGAAAGATTTAATAGACATCACAGCTAAGTTTAGTAACGATATTAATATGCAATTTGGGTATGAGAAATGCAAAACAATACATATTAAAAAAGGTAAGGTAGAGGCAGGAGATTATATTATACATGTAGATCAAATTATATCGTCTATGGAATCCGATGAACAATATAAATACTTAGGATATTATCAGGCACAGCAGTTGGATCATATCAAGTTAAAAGAAAAACTATCTATAGAATATAAAAGCCGAGTAACCAGTATTTGTAAAAGTCAACTAACAGGTAAATGCCTCATTAAAGCCATTAATACATTCGCCATACCCGTGTTAACTTATTCTTTCGGTATAATAAAATGGACCAAAACGGATATTAATAACCTTGAAATTAAAACCCGGACTATTCTTACTAAACACAATCATTTGCATCCAAAATCTGCAATAGAAAGGCTGACTTTAAAAAGGAAATATGGCGGCAGAGGGCTTATCGACTTGCAAACACTGTGGAAGAATCAGATCGATAATCTGAGATCTTACTTTTACCGAAAAGCGAATGAAAGTCTATTACACAAATCCATAGTCGAAAATGATACCAAATATACGCCTCTAAATTTATCAGAAACGCAAACAGACAACAGAATCACATCCCCAGATAAAGAAAAGATAGATCGCTGGAAAGCTAAAACACTGCATGGTCGACACCCCCATGATCTCGAGCAAGCTCATATTGACGCAGAAGCTTCGAATAAGTGGCTAAGTAACGCTAATCTTTTCCCTGAAACCGAAGGTTTTATAATAGCTATCCAAGATCAGATTATTAATATCCGAAACTATAGGAAATATATAATTAAAGACCCCAATACAACAGACGATAAATGCCGTAAATGCCATAGAGACTCAGAAACCATCCAGCACATCACAGGAGCTTGCCCTACACTCACTCAAACCGATTACACTCACAGACATAATCAAGTTGTTAATATTATACATCAGAAGTTAGCCACAAAATATAATTTAATCCCAGACAATAACACGTATACACCATATTATAAATACACACCAAATCCCGTGTTGGAGAATAACAATTATAAAATGTACTACGACCCGCGCAATACTTACCGATAAAACTATCCATTACAATAGACCGGACATAACACTGCAGGATAAACATAATAAAATCACATACATTGTAGACATAGCGATCCCAAATACCCATAATCTTTTAAAAACGATAACCGAAAAAATTAGTAAATACACCGAACTTAAGGAGGAAATAGCCAGGATATGGCGAATGGAAAAGGTGTACATAGTGCCTATAGTAATATCTTCCACAGGAGTCATCCCTAATAACTTACACCATAGCCTGAGGTTACTTGATCTATCCCCACACACCTACAATCTGCTACAAAAGGCGGCAATCTTGAATACCTGCCGAATAGTCAGGAAGTTTATGCAATGTGACAACCCGGAACCTGACGTCACATTACAAGCCCAGTCTTAAGTAATGGTTACTTGGCTATGGCCCGTAACCATTATAAACAACCAGGTAAAACTGAGTTATCCTCAGGGTACAAATAAATAATAATAACACCCAACAGTCACATACATAGTCCTGACCCCACATTAAGATCGAATCTTGTGTCGTGGGTATCAGGAACTACGAGAGACTTTTCGGTCTCACAAACACCCAGACCCGAGAGAAATATTTGTGGGCCGCACTAACATTTCTCTCGGTGCGGGGATCGAACCCGCGGCCTCTCGTTTCACAGGCGGTGTCTTACCGCCTGCGCCACGGAGGCTGGCTGTAATGTGTAACATTCGCGTAAATCTAAGAAAGACAGAGATGTTTAGATAAGGTGCATATATTTATACATATCTAGGCAAGATAATATTGTATGTCTATCTTTGTTGAAGCATACCGTGGTATCGACATAGTAACGATATCCATTTTAACCTCTTGTTAAAGATTGATAGGATATAGAGAACGGCCGTTAGTAAATCCACTTTGCGTCTATATTAGGATGAGTTTACGTAACTAACTCTGTTAATAACAAGATGTAGACAAAAATAATAATAATACAAATCAAGAATTAACATAACACACGCTTCCCATTAACATATTACGCAAAAGTTCTGAAAGTTCATGACATCGTCTATACAGCGTATATCAAGACTGCTACCGAAAACGAAGCCGGGTGATAGTTTTAGACTTTAGTGAGTACAAACACAATGCAACTAAAAATTTCGAAAAGAAACGCGACATTTTAATGATTTTTTAAATATCATTTTTGGGTGGTAAATCCATATTTTTTGCCAAAATAATAATTTAAATTCCTTTTTACCTTAGAGTATTTATAAACAAAAGGGTATACACAGTTATTTTAGAAAAAAAATGTATTTACCCAAATACGACCATAGGAAAAAAATAACAAAAAAAATCGTCGCTTTTTTTTCAACATTTTCTGTTGCAATGTGTCGGAAGTCATTAAAACTACCACCCGGCTTCGTTTTCGGTAGCAGTCTTGATATACCCGGTACGTAAAAAGTGTTAAGATATATGAAGTTTTGTTCGTTTTAAAAATGGTTTTCATGGTATACTCTGATAACCATTTAATTGACGACGAAACGAAATAAATACGTTTATGTTTTTTATTGTGTAATTCTGTTATTTAACCATTCCAATTGGTTTTATGCGAAAAAGTGATGATAATACTTAAAATTTTAAATTTTTTTTCCAAATACTATTTTTATCACACTTTATTGTACACAAAACAAAAATGAAAAAAAATACCTAAAAAATATTACGTAACCTATATGATTGGAAATACCGATGTCTTACAGACAACCTTTGGATGGAATGGACTAAACAGACGTAGAAAAACGGGGCTAGACAAATCATAAGGTAAATTATGAGTAAAACAACTTAATGGTCTACCTATTATGTAAATCATCATTTCATTTTTCATTTTTTCATCATTCACAAACAATAATAAACATACGTAGACTTTTCTACCTAACATACTATAAATACAGGGTATCTCAAGACTGCTACCGAAAACGAAGCCGGGTGGTAGTTTTAGTGGCTACAAACACAATGCAATTAAAAATTTCGCATAGAAACGCGACAATTATTTTTTATGATTTTTTAAATATCGTCAATTTTGGGTGGTAAATTCATAGTTTTTGCTAAAATAATAATTTAAACTCTTTTATACCTTAGAGTATTTATAAATAAAAGGATATACACTATTATTTTAGGAAAAAATGTATTTACCACCCAAATATGGCCATAGGAAAAAAATAACAAAAAAAATTTTGTCGCTTTTTTTGCAAGTTTTTCTGTTGGATTGTGTCTGAAGTCGCTTAAACTATCACTCGGCTTCGTTTTCGGTAGCAGTCTTGATATACCCGGTATATAATACTTACATACCGGGTATATCAAGACTGCTACCGAAAACGAAGCAGGGTGGTAGTTTTAGTGACTATAAACACAATGCAACTAAAAATTTCACAAAGAAACGCGATAATAATTTTCTATGATTTTTTAAATATCATCATTTTTGGGTGGTAAATCCATAGTTATTGCTAAAAAAATAATTATCTCTTTTATACATTAGAGTATTTATAAATAAAAGGGTATACACTATTATTTTAGGAAAAAAATATTTAACACCCAAATATGACCATAGGAAAAAAATAACAAAAAAAATTGACGCTTTTTTGTGCAACATTTTCTGTTGCATTGTGTCTAAAGTAGCTTAAACTACCACCCGGTTTCGTTTTCGGTAGCAGTCTTGATATACCCGGTATATGAATAAACTTAATTATATTATTCCTTTGATATCATACATTTTTTCCTAAAATAATAGTATATACCCTTTTATTTATAAATACTCTAAGGTATAAAAGAGTTTAAATTATTATTTTAGCAAAAACTATGGATTTACCACCCAAAAATGACGATATTTAAAAAATCATAAAAAAAAATTGTCCCGTTTCTAGGCGAAATTTTTAATTGCATTGTGTTTGTAGCCACTAAAACTACCACCCGGCTTCGTTTTCGGTACCCGGTATTAACATTGGAACGAAGTTCCTTATCGCGCGTTGCTAAAGGGAAAAATATTAAGTCCAAAAGTTGTAACGACACTATAAAACATTTGACAATCCTTTTTTACAATTTTAATTTATTACCCTGCTGTCAATCAGTAATCCTTCATTTGACTATGAACTTTGCCAATGATCAATAAAATTGAGCCTACTGATTAAGTTTATATTACATTATAGGTATTTGTTGATAATAAAAATAATATTATTATAGCTTAAAAGAAATAAAATATTACAATTCCTTCACGAATTGATTGAAAGGAACTTCGTTCCATCCGGGTGTCCCTTGACACCTCTCAAGTGTTTGTTATGCCCTTGTATCCAACTTAGAAAGTGCTCCATTTTTCTTTATTGCCGGTATTTGTAATTATAAAATGGCGACAAGTGTGCGTGAAACGTTTGAATGAAAATAAATGTGAGTAATAGGTTATTTGTCATATTCTCCACCCTTTCAAATACCATAACTTTTATGGTATTTGAAAGGGAGGAGAATATGACAAAGTGCGATATTATGATAGGTATATACAGGGTATATCTAGACTGCTACCGAAAATGTAGCCGGGTGGTAGTTTAAGCGACTTCAGACACAATGCGACAGATAATGTTCCAAAAAAAATCCGGCAATTTGTTTTCGTGAACTTTTTCATAAGTTCGTATTTGGTTAGTAAATACATTTTTTCCTAAAGTAACAGTGTATACCCTTTTATTTATAAATACTCTAAGGTATAAAACAGTTTAAATTATGATATTAGCAAAAACTATGGATTTACCACCCAAAAATGATGATATTCAAAAAAAACTTTAAAAATAATTGTCGCGTTTCTTTGCGAAATTTTTAATTACATTGTGTTTGTAGTCACTAAAACTACCACCCGGCTTCGTTTTCGGCAGCAGTCTTGATATACCCGGTATAGCTAGTAGAATAAGTGAATGAATTCGTATATTTGGGCTGTGTTTTCACAAGTGATGGAAAGCATCATATTGAAAGAAAAGTGAATGCAGGAAATCGAGTGAATGGTGCGCTACACTCCTTTATGGGTAGTCGGAAGCTCTCAAAAAAGGTACGACTGGCTGACCATAAAGGAGTATTAATACCAACGCTTATATGGCAGTGAAAGTTGGGTATGGCAGAAGAAGCATGAAAGTAAAACTGGGGCGGTAGAGATGAGGTATTTAAGAGACTATTTAAGGTATTTAAGGTATGTCAGGAGACTGTCCCGCCCTCACACCCGCCACTGCAACTCCTGTAAGCCAGGATCAACAGTGGCACGCAATGTAATGACACCGAGCATTGAAGCTCGGCGAGTCTCCGGGAATGTCTAACTTGTCTTTAACCCACAACGAAATTAATCAGAAAGTTAAATTAATAGGAGGAGTTGGAAATAAATAATGTCCACTTCCCTCAAAAAGACTTTTACAGCCGGAGAAGCCAGCTGTAAAGCACCACGGAATTCATTATTACATTTAAATGGGACCTATTGTGTGAGCTGTTATACTTGATTCCAGTAATAGGTATGGCGAAAACGCCGGAAAGCACGGAAATTCGTCCTAGTCTCCACTAGGTCCATGTAGTATACGACTCCGGATGATATCTGCATATTATCAAACATGATTTTACGCTCATTTTGCCAAATATTACACTCCCAAAGTATATACATACATAATACATAACACCCAACAGTCACACACATAGTCCTGACCCCACACTAAGATCGAGTCTTGTGTCGTGGGTATCAGGAACTACGAGAGACTTTGGTCTCACAAACACCCAGACCCGGAAGAAATATTTGTGGGCCGCACAAACATTTCTCTCGGTGCGGGGATCGAACCCGCGGCCTCTCGTTTCACAGGCGGCATCTAACCAACTGCGCCACGGTGGCTGTCAATATGATGCGCGGATTGTTCATACTCGCAATTAGGTGTTGAACATGGGCATGCAGGCGAATCAACGAGCTTAAAAGAGTACAATTTAGACTTAAAGTTACCATGGCCCGTAAGGAACTGAGATACGCAATAATCGACATCTAGCCAAGTCTTTGTCAAACGATCACGCACGCAAGGAAAATATTGATATAAATGACGTCCCTTCAAAGATACCTCCCATCTATTTTGCCATTCGTCTAATAGTTCGCTATATACTACTGAAAGCGGTTTAAATAATCTGTCAAATTTTAAAAGTTCACGTGGAGTTAAAAATCTTTTATCCATATTCTCCCTAGTAGAGTAATACATGGCGGCGCGACGTTGCACCTCCAGATCGACCGGAAGTACACCCGCCAGGACAGGCAATGCTTCGGTACTAACAGTTCTATATGCCTGACACAAGAATATCAACGCCAAATGTTGGCTCTGGAGCAGTTTTCTTCGCACAGCACCGATAGTACCCCTATCAGCCCATACGGGGGATCCATAACATATACACCCTAAGTAAGTTGCTCCATAGATGATTTTTAATGTATTAAAAGATAATCCCCACGTTGATGTCGATATTCTTGTCAAAGCGAAAAAGTTCCTTTTCGATTTTGCCCCGACGTTCTTAATATGCTCAAGAAAAGTAAAAATCCTTTCCAAAAATAAGCCAAGATAGCAAAAAGATTCCCTTCGCTTGACAGTTGTATTATTAAACTTGATACATGGTGGTGATTTTAAGATCCCTTTAAGAAGTAATTGGAACGTTTTTTGTGGTGCAAACTTTAAGCGATTTCGGTCACCCCATTCAGATATTAATTTTAAACACGTCTCGGCCATACTTTCTAGTCCCGACCTACTATTAGACTGTATAAGTAAGAGGCCATCGTCAGCATAGCCCGTTAGTGAGCATCCTAATGGTAAGGGAATAGACAAGAAGTCGTCAAAGCCAAAATTCCACAAATATGGACCTAGAACCGAGCCCTGTGGGCAGCCCATTGTAAGTGGCTTCGACACGGCATGGTGGCCAAGTTTTAATTTAGTTGTTCCATGCAAGAAATACGAGTAAATAAGCGAATAAATATTCCTAAAGCAACCTCGTATTTTCAATTTAAGAAGCAGCATTGGCCACCAGGCACTATCGAATGCACCGGAAATGTCAAGAAAGATACCAAGTACATACTTGTGTTCAGATGTGCTCACCGCCCTACGGACCGATATCGCCGCGTCTACGGTCGATTTACCGGTAGTAAACCCGAACTGCTTCTCGTGGAAAGTTGGACCTCCCGGTAACAGTCGAGGAACAATAAGGCGTTCGAGGAGTTTTCCTAATGACGGCAAGAGCGTAATGGGTCTGTATGATTTAGGATCTTGAGGGGATTTATCCCCTCCTTTAGGTATTATTCGTATAAAACCAAAACGCCATACGCGCGGAAATACACTCTCAACAATACATCGATTAAAAACGGCTAATACGGCATCACCGGCAGATTTGCACGCCTCTTTAATCATCCTATTAGATATTTTTTCCTCGCCGGAGGCTTTATTAATAGGCAATGATCTTGTATATAGATAAACCTTAGATTTTTGGACGGCGGCTCTATAATGTGACCTGGCAACTCTCAGTGCATTAAAAGCAGATGTAAATGCTTCATCAGTAACGCAGCATTTTTTAAGTCTGTTAAACCGCCTACGCGCCCTGCGAAATGTTCTACATCACATCTACGAGTACTCACAATGGGACCGCGACCGATGGTGACGTCAGCACAATACATAAACGTGTCCGACATAATCTCGGCACAAGATTCAGCTGATAAATCATCGCGAGCGAAGTCTTTGGCATGCTGAGCAAATAACGTGCTAAACCAATTCCAGTCAGCACCCTTTGATTTATACCTAAAATTTGAATTATTGTAGACAGGACCCTGTGTCAATCTAGGCACGAACTCGTACACAATCAGGCGATGATCACTACATGACGCGTCCGGCAGGACGCGCCACCTATCAATACGAACGTCCCCACTAGAAAGTGTGACGTCAATAGAAGATTCGCCCGTAGGGCTACTGAATTAAGCTTAAGGGGAATGTGTGGTGTTAATTTATGTGACAGTAAGAAATACCGTAGTGATGAAAACTTGTGGAGTGAAAGAGGATGTAGTGACAAGAATTGATATAGGAATGTTACGATACTTCGGCCATGTAGAGAGGATGGATGAAAGGAGAATAACGAAGCAAATTTACAATGCGAGTGTGGATGGAAGTCGGTAGGGGTTGACCTTACCACAGAATACTAAACTAACAGAAGTCAAGCTTCATACAAAGCGCGCTAAATCAACGCATACATAAACAGCGTTCGCCGATACGGTATTCGAAACCAGTCGAGACCACTGCGAGAGCGAGATTCAACCTTTTGCGCGAACGCCGAGCGTAGTGTGAGTGTGGCAACAAAAGTGAAGTACATACACAAGCTTGACTTCTGTTAGTATTCTGTGACCTTACAGAACATGAACAATTTAAATCGGTGATACCCTTAACAAGGGGCAGGTCAAAAGCACCCTGAACCGACGAGAATGCATGAAAAGGTCGATGAAAGTTGATCGAGCGAAGTGGCGTTCTATATTTTCTGCCTACCCCTATGGCCTACAGGCTTGACGATAATGTATGTATTTTTAAATATTATCTAAACACTTCTCTTTCCAGGTGTATACCTCCTATATTGGCCATGTTCGTGGTCCATAGCGCTAGCAACAGTCCCAGGCAATGTACCCCTCCAAACCTCGCTGGCGACAGCCGGCCTGTTCCTAGTAGGCGCGGGGTTGATGAGGGGTGCGGGGTGTACCATCAACGATATGTGGGATCGGGACGTCGACGCTCAGGTAAGAGATCTATTTTTTTCTTATATTTTGAAACTTACAACGGAGTTTCTTGCGGATATTTTCGCACTAGGCCAGCGTGGTTGACTATATCTAACCACTCTCAATCGTACTCTCGATTGTAGAGGAGGCCCGTGCCCTGCAGTGGGACGTATATGGGCTGATATACATACAGATTTTAAATGATACAGGATCGAGATGTCGACGCACAGGTAAGTGTTTTTAGTTTCTTTCTTGTCTTTAAAATTACGTAATAGAATTTGATGCGTAATTTTGCAAGATAAGCGATTTTTCTGTTTTTATGAATATGCTTCTCGGTGATATAATTCAGTACATATACATAAATTATAAATGGATTGACGAAGATCGATAGCTTAAAAACCTAAGGACTATTTCTATAAGAGTTTAAGAGGCGTCTATTGATCACACCGAAATGTGTAGACACCAGCAAAAATAATCTATTGGAGGCCTATGTCCAGTAGTTTATATTAATTATACAATTTCTACCTCAAGTTATATATACATGAGTCTGTAACAAAACGATAACGCGATGCAGCAATGTCGACACTAATCTCGATTTATCTCGCGACATTGATGTCCGACATTAACAAATTGTGTCGGAACATCAAGATAAATGTATTTAACTATTTATACCGCTGTTATTTTATTTCAAAATGTGTTTTCACGCAAAATATGAGCGAAAAAGGAAAATTTTGCGCGTAAGTGGCGCCATCTCTTGACAATTTTATGGTATGACGTTTCGTGAACCGATAATTAAGTTGAGTAATTTTTATTGTTGTTTTATTGTGGTATATATTATTTATTATATAATATATATATATATATATTAATTTATATGGGAAACAATAGGTGCAATGAAAAAATTGTGTATATATTTTTTATTGAGATTAAATAAATAAATTATAACATATTATGTTGATTTTTGAGACTATCATTGTTTTACTATAATAAAAATGTTTTAACGCTAACCTATTTTTATTTACCTTACAAGATTTTTTGGTATAAGTATAGGCTAATCTAGTAGGGACAAATTGGTGAACTAAATATGTTATATATATTTTTAAATATAATACAATACAATACAAAACACTTTCAACCTTCTTTAAAATTTCAATATTCCTAAATTCATGTAATTAGTAATTGCAACCACACTTAACTCAGCCGTACAATATAACTATCAATTAAAAATTATTATAATATATTTATAAACTGCTCTAAATTGCAAATCCTGTATGATCACCGTATTGTAAACTTATTTTGAAAAAAAAAACAACGCCATAGTTTCTTGCCCGGTTTTCTCTGGCGAAAACAGCCTTGTGAACCGGGTGGTAGTAGAAAAAAGTGACTGAATCTAAATAATGTAAGTAATGTATGTATTGTATAATTTTTTGGTAAAATTAAACTTTAAGAATCTGTAGAAGGAGTTTGAATGAAAAAAGCTCCTGACAGAAAAGTAGGCATTTTGGGATTCAATAAATAATTTCATTTTATTTCGAATATTTCATTTTTTTTATTTTAATTTATCTTATTGTGTATTACTAATTGTTTGCTATTTATAATTTTATTATTGATGTTTTGATAATGTTTGCATATTTTTTTGTATTTAACATTGTTTTGCCTATGATGTTTTAAACATTTAAACAAACTTAAACACGAGTATATAATAATATGTATCATGTACATTGTTTTTATCACAAACGGTGCAAGTTGTGACCACCTTCAAAAGGTGTTACTCAAGAAGCTTATACCTAAATGGAGATTGCATTCCGTATAAAACACTGAAGCACAAAAATTTTACCTTGAATGAAGTCACTGTTGGCTGCTATCCTCTTCTTTATAGTGACAATGAATGAAAATGATTTTTAGTTAATTCATTTTCGTTCTAAAGAAAAGGATAGCAGGCAACAGCGACTGCATTCAACAAGGTCAAATTTTTGTGCTTCAGTGTTTTATACGGAATGCAATCTCCATTTGGGTATAAGCTTCTTGGTGTTACTCTGTAATTATTTAATATATCTTTATTAGTCTAAGTTATATTGTAACAAACACTGGCTGTACAAAAAAAAAATATATTTTTTTTGTTTCAGGTGGAACGAACAAAAGACCGTCCTTTAGTGACAGGCGAAGTGTCCATGACTGGTGCTACTGTATTCCTAGCCGCACAATTGTCTGCAGCCCTGGCAGTTTTACTGCAATTGAATTGTTATAGCGTTGTCCTTGGAGCGAGCAGTATGAGTGAGTAACGGTCTTACTTATTATGCATAATTTCTTGTGTAATTTGTGATTTTTAATAAATTAAAAAAAAGTGGGGTTATGCAATTTTTTTACAATCAATAAAAAAGTAAAAAATAAAAATTAAACTGAAATAAAATAAAATTAAGAAAAAGGCGTGGTGTATGTTTAATTTTAAATAATGAAACACGTTATTGCCTCAAAGAATTATTAGAAATGAATAGGTCTACTGTATTATCCCTATTCACCCCGTCGGACCTAAGTTTTTGTTGCAGTTCTAAATCCCTATTCACGCCGTCCAACCTAGCTTTGTTGTATTTCTAGATCGCTATTCACGCGGTATAACCTATTTTTTTTTTCATTTCTAGATCCCTATTCACGCCGTCTAACCTAACCTTTATTTGCATTTCTAGATCCCTATTCACGCCGTCTATCCTAACTATTTTTTGCATTTTAGATCCCTATTCACGCCGTCTAACCTAACTATTTGTTGCATTTCTAGATCCCTAATCACCCCCCCTAACCTAAGTTGCATTTCTAGATCCTATACACCTCGCCTAACCTAACTTTTTATACTTTTTGTTTCAGTTCTAGTGGTGACCTACCCCCTAGCGAAGAGGTACACAAACTACCCCCAGATACTGTTGGGAGCGACATTCAACTGGGGTGCGTTGTTAGGTTACAGCGCGGTGCAGGGGCACATAGAGCCACATGTCTGCCTACCCCTTTACATCGGGTCGCTAATGTGGACTGTAGTTTACGACACGATATATGCGCATCAGGTGAGTTATTGACTGCCTCAGTAATGCTTAGGTCTCGGGTTTGAATCCCGGGTTGGGCAAAGTGATATTTTATTTTTCTATTTGAATTTGAATGAATTTTATGGCATAAATATTCCATTTTATTTCACAAAGGTACAAATAAATGACAGCCTTCGTGGCTCAGTTGGTTAGACGCCGCCTGTGAAACGAGAGGCCGCGGGTTCGATCCCCGCACCGAGAGAAATGTTTGTGCGGCCCACAAATATTTCTTCCGGGTCTGGGTGTTTGTGAGACCGAAAAGTCTCTCGTAGTTCCTGATTCACGACACAAGACTGAATCTTAGTGGGGTGTCAGGACTATGTATGTGACTGTTGGGTGTTATTTATCATTATTTAAATATTATTTTTTGCTATTCAGTAGAAATTTATAATTGTTTATAGTGTTTTTTTGGATACCCGACAGAATGAATATAGACACACATTTAGAACTTCACTAGGCTAGCGTAGTGGACTGTATGGCCTAACCCCTCTCAATCGTATTCTCGATTTTATAGGAGGCCCGTATCCTGCAGTAGGGCATATAGCCTGACAGATGAATAACATTTGTAAAAGTTCGTGATAAAACCTTATTAAACTATATATTCAAATATCATATTCCTAATAATACATTTAAACCCTTTTGTGAATAAAATTATAAAAACTTTCTAATCAAATTGGCCAACCATCCAGTCGTAGTTCTACAAACCCGCCAAGAGATGGCGCCACTTATGCGTATAATTTATATTTTTCGCTCATAATTTGCGTAAAATCCCATATAAATATAATATTAAGGTGGAATCAATAGTATTATATGTTTTTGCTAATGTCTCAACATAGTTTTATATTGTCAGACATCAGTGTCCCGAGATAAACAGAGATTAGTGTCGGAAAATCTACATCGCGGTATCGTTTTGTTGCAAACACAAGTATATATAGCCGGGGTACTGGGGTGTGACGTAGTAAACTGCTGGGCTTAGGCCTTTTCTAATTTTTGATAAGTGTCTACACACGCCTCGGCGTGTGAGAATAGGCGCTATAAAATTATTAAAAAGTGAGAATTTTATATTTTAACAATTTATTAAATGGTATGTAAGTCTGCCAACCCGCACTAGGCCAGCGTGGTGGACTATATGGCCTAATCACTCTCAATTAGGGGTGATGCGTATTTATCGTAACAGTTCAAAAGAACAGGTAGAAGCAAATCACAGATAACAGTTGTTCTCACTGTTAACAAATATCTGTTCCTCAGGCCTAATCTGTTCTTAAAAATATAACAGTTGGTATTAACAAAACTGTTCTCATCACCCGTCTCTTTTAAATGTACACACGAATGTCACTTGTTAAAACGAGACACACCTAGTATTTATGCGAAAAAAAGCAGTTGGCAGTCATGTACGAACAAATCGTCTTTAAAAAATACTTCTTGAATTAGGTCGTGTTACTTGTTATAACGTTCCGTCTCCCTCACACCATCTGAATAGGCCTTTGCTAGAACGAGAAGCACCTAGTATTTTATTTGACAAATACAATATGCAGCGCTAGAAGAAATCATACATACAAAATGATATAAAAATAACAGGCTGTTATTTAAGAACAGTTATTAGGAACTGTGATTTGCAAGGAACAGTAACAGGAGGAACAGATATTGAGTTTGACCTGTTATAACACAACTCTACTCTCAATCGCATTATTCGTACTGTCGATTGTGGAGGAGGCCCGTGCCCTGCAGTGGGACTTATATGGGCTGATACAGATACAGACAGATTAAATGAATCGCATAAGTGTATATCATTAAAGAAAAATGACATAAAAGGCGTAAATTTTTAATTTGTCGCCCTTTATAGTTGAGGTAAAATTAGAAAATAAAGCCTTGAGTTTCTAATTTTTATATTTTCTGCCAGTTGATAGTTTAGGCCTAGATCTAATGTAAAATCTAAAGTAGGTATGTATTATTACTGTATAACTCTGTATCACCAAATACGTCCTACTGCAGGGCGTGGGCCTCCTCTACAATCGAGAATATGATTGAGAATGGTTAGGCCGTATAGTCCACCACGCTGGCCTAATGCGGATCGGTGGACTTACAACCACATAAATTCGTCTGAACCAATAATAATTTATCAAAATGCGTGGTGATTGACTATAAATACACATTAGTTCTAAAAGTTTGAAGTGTGGATTTGAAACCATGTATAATTTGATTTCATAATCTTTTCATTGACAGATTCCGTGGCGCCATTGATTATTAAACGACATTTGACATGTACTCCTAAATGTACACATTTTTCTGATTATCCTTACAACACATAAACTTGCAAGGTGTTTCGATTTTATTTGTCTCGGGGGAATCGAACCTGCGACCTTTCGTTTTTAAGTTTATTTAAGTATGACTGTTGGGTGTATTAAGTATTTATTACTAGCGGCCCGGCCTAGCTTTGCCCGGGTACAAATAGATTTCTGTACAATAATATGTACGTATTATACATATAAACCTTCCTCTTGAATCACTCTATCTATTTAAAAAACCGCATCAAAATCCGTTGCGTAGTTTTAAAGATTTAAGCATACAAAGGGACATAGGGACAGAGAAAGCGACTTTGTTTTATACTATGTAGTGATGACTGTTGGGTGTATAAAGTATTTATTATTATTTTTTATTTGTTTTAGGATAAAGCAGACGATGCACGTATAGGCATGAAATCTACAGCGCTAACATTCAGGGAACATACACGTCCCGTCCTTATGGCTACATTGGCAGCGGGCGCCGGTTGCCTGGCCTACTCCGGGCACGCTGCCGGCCTAACCCACGTGTATACGGCTGCGTTGGCCGCCTTTACGGCCACTTTGGGGCAGCAGGTGAGAATATATGCTTGGTATTAGAATTTTCGCTTCCAACAGGTCATTGTGGAGATCCTTGAGGGAGGCCTATGTTCAGCAGTGGACTTCCTGTGGCTGAGATAATGATTGGAATTTCATTAGTCTCTCATATGTGAGAGGTCTGGGTAAGTACCGTCATGTCTCTTTCTCCCTTCGATCAAATATACCTACACTAGATACACAGTTCCCTGTAAATGTTTTGTTAAAAAGTGGCACCGATGCATTGAAACAAAAAAAGTAAACAAAAAGATCACACATTCCAAATATATTAACACAAATTCCACCTTATTCCTGGAGCTTAAAGTAGCTTTTCACATAATATTGTCTAAAGTTCTGCGACGTTTTAGAAGCAACGGTCGGTGCGTAACTGAAGGCGAAAGAGTGCTTAAAGCACTCTTTTTTGGTGCCATTTTCTAAGCGCTCATGTTGTATCTAGTGTATATTCGATCGAAGATTTCTCCCGCTAAACAGCAGTTAATACTGTGGTGTTTCGGTTTGGGAGAAATTCTAGCCAGAGTAACTACTGGACATATTGAGACTTAACATGTTATGTCTCAGGATGTCGAGAGGAATGCATTAGTTTGTAAGTCGTGGTATTGGTTTGTTAACGCTCATGAGAAGTACCGCTAACCATCAGGCGAACGGCGTGCTCGTGTCGCCATACATTGTAATTGAAAATATTGTCTCGTGACCAATATATTTTTTTCTCCCCAGATATACACACTTAATACAGAAGATTCACAGGAGTGCGCAAAAAAATTTAAATCCAATGCTTTATTGGGTGGAATAATACTTTTGGGTATTATAGGGGGAGGGTACCAACAGTACTCTCAAAAGAGGAGTGAAAAAGAGGGGAATGAGGATAAAGATGCTGCCAAAAGCTGTTTTTTTAGTTAAATATCGAATCACACGAAATGTGGGATTAGATATTTTTTAGCTTACAATGTGTGGGGTTAGTATAGAAGAATTGCCCGGGATTAGTCTACAAGTGTTTTTATTAGTGTGAATATTATTTTAGCAGTATTTTTTGTACTGTTCTATAGTGCTTATTTAAATAATTTTAAACATGTGGTAGAGTTGATAGATATAGTTTTTCCAAGTATCCCACAATTATGTGGGATTCGCTATTAACGTTTTTTTTGTATTTTACGTAAGATTTTTTTTTTATATAGTAGGAAAAATCACGACCAAATTTTTTGTCTCATCAATACAGCCACAGCCGCATCAAATATTTTTCGCGTAGCGTTTGACTGGACTGAATTTTCAAAAATGTCAACAAATTTTACCGGACTGTATCATAGCAATCTGTCTGATTTTCTGACTGTAGCTCTAAGATACCGAAAACATATTTTTCAGAAGTCAGTAGTGTAGCGCGAACCCAAAAAATTATTTAGAAAAAATAAAAATGAGACAAAAAAAAGTATGATACCCTACCTAGTCGGGTTCAGAATCATATAATCTAACGATTTTATACAGTTTCGGCCGTATTGCTATGGTATATGGTTTGGTCGTGGTCTTTGGTACTATTAAGTTTATATACGAACTGTTCGTTTTAAGCAGGTATGTATACCACAAAAATGTTTTTTTTTTTTTGTTATTATCGTTGCTTGTCGTTATGCTTCTGTATATAGCACAATCATTAGGAATTGGCCAAACACTTTTATTCCTGTAGCTAAATGTTTTTGTTAGTTCCTTATTTCCTACATTTTCGTAGGATTGGCAGGGTAGGTTAGTGAATTTTCTAGTGTTTTTGGAATTCCCGAAGATTATTGAAAAGAAAGTCAGTGCACTATTCATTCTAAATTACCAATTGTAAAGGGGTTATCCATACATTAAGTCACACGAACTTCATGATTTTTTGCCCCTCCCCCTGTCCTTGTCACAGCTGTGTGACGTCACATATTTTGTAAATTTACATTCAGAAATTACTGAATGAAATCATGGCTAGGTGCAAAAGGGCGCCTAGGCGGTCGGCGCGTCACACTAGTAGAGCGAGTGACCGAAAAAAACAATTGGTATCTTGGGCCCTACTACCGAGTATCTCAAGACTGCTACCGAAAACGAAGCCGGGTGGTAGTTTTAGTGACTACAAACACAATACAACTAAAATTTTGCAAACGCGACAATTTTTTTTTATGATTTTTTAAATATCGCCATTTTTGGGTGGTAAATCCATAGTTTTTGCTAAAATAATAATTTAAACTCTTTTATACCTTAGAGTCTTTATAAATAAAAGGGTATAACCTATTATTTTAGGAAAAAATGTACTTACCACCCAAATACAACCATATAAAAAAATAACAAAAAAAAATTGTCGCTTTTTTTTGCAACTTTTTCTGTTGCATTGTGTCTGAAGTCGCTTAAACTACCACCCGGCTTCGTTTTCGGTAGTAGTCTTGAGATAACCTGTATATTCATCCGAAACGAAGTTCGAAACTTCGGACGATGGAAGTTTTTCATACGACACGAATGTATCTACTCTGTAAAAGTTCGAATTTGTAGAACGTACATATGTAATAATAAGTCAATGGTTACGACCATAAGTATATGTAGGTACATTCGTATCGTATATAAACTTCGATCATCCGAAGTTTCGAACTTCGTTTCGGATGAATATAATAGGTCCCTTTATATTTACACAGATATTATTGTATACTAGCTGTGCCCGTGACTTCGTCCGCGTGGAGTTTAACAAAAAAGTTAATTAGTTTTTTAAGTAATTTTTTTAAATAAATGAAATTTTCTAAAACAAATGTAGCCTAAGTTACTCCTTATTATATCAGCTGCCTGACAAAAAAAGTCCCGTCAAAATCGGTCCAGCCATTTCAGAGATTAGCCGAAACAAACAGACAGACAGATAGACAGACAAAAAAATTCTAAGATCATTTTCGTTATAGGTATCGTGTATATAACGATATGTAGTTGGACATTTTTTTTATTTTCACTTTACAAACAGACACTTCAATATTATTTAAATGTATAGATATGTTTATGAGGTTTTCGTAAAGTAATAGTTTAAAGTTCGTGTTTTAACACTTAAATTATATTAAATTGTGAAATGTGATTTCACGTAATTTAGAACCCCTCCCACCCCGTTGTCACACAATGTCACATTTCGTCGACCCCCTTCCTCCCCCTTAACGTGTGATGTGATTTATGGATGGCCCCAACTAGACCGTGAATTTCCAAGTTCAGAGTTACTCTATAAAAACGATACTAACTTGGAATGTTCGGACGCCGTACGTAAATCTTCACTAATGTGCCTAAATACTGTACAAAATGTTGGATTCCTCTATCGTACGTCGCAACTATAGACCAAGTTCGGAGAAAATGATAAGTATAATAGAGAATAGTATTGATTTTCAGAAGTAGAAATCTTATATCTTACTCCAGACGTCGAACATCCGAACGTTCGAAGTTCGTATAGTTTTTATAGAGTAACTCCCCCTATTCGGTTTATATAAAGATAAAGAGTGGTGAATAATCACTCTCAATCGTACTCTGGATTGTAGAGGAGCCCCGTGCCCTGCAGTGGGACGTATACGGGCTGATAAAAGTAAGAAAGAAAGAAGAAAGATAAAGATGGTTTATTAGTATGAAATATGTAATTCATGTAGTCCTTGATTTGTTTCTTACTATAAATATTTACTATTAATACAGTGCAATCAATACGATAAAATAAATTCAGTCATAACAGCATTTATTATTTAAATAATTAAAATACTGTGATTAGAATGAATAATAATTGGAGTAGTAGAAAATATTATGTAGTATATACCAGAGCGGATATGGAATAAGCTCGCCAAACAGCAGTGTTGATGCACTGTTGTGTTCCAGTTTGATAAATATTGTAGCCAGAGTAACTACTGAATGTATTGAGAGATAACTAAAATTATGCTTTATAACAGCTTAGTACGGAGTATCTTGGAATACTGCAGTGTTGTTTGGCGGCCACACTTCGCATCACATGCTCTACGCCTAGAAAGAGTCCAAAAGCGATTCTTGTGGCATCTAGCATACTGTAAAGGTCAAAGCAAACAACGTTCCACGTATAACAGCCGCCTGCAGTATTTCAAGATGCTCAGCTTGTCCTGCCGAAATAACATCAGTGATGCACTATTTATTTATAAAATTATCAGAAACAAAATCGAATGCCCTAATTTGTTGAGCCATATAAAGTTCAATGCCCCTTCCCGCTATCCACGCAATAAAATCACACCGCTATGTCCTCCCCGTCGAAGAACGGTTCTAGGAGCAAATTCACCATTACCAAGACTCTGCCGGATCTTGAATAATTGCAGTGACATGGTGGACTTGCATTTTGACAGTGTTGGCAGATTTTATAAAATAATTGTAGAGTTTTATTCAACCAATTGATAATTTTAATTTATTTTTAATTTTTCTTTATGTCCGTTTTTTATAAAAAAGGGACAGTATTGTCTATTAATGAATTTTAAATATAACTATAATTTTGGTTTCCGCAGTATAATTTAAAAAAAAATGTATTATTTCCGTCAATATAATTTACATTATTGAGTTACCTACTTTGTTCTATTTTGTGCATGCTGCACTAGCCTGTAAGAGATTGTTACGCTTAAATCATTGTTAATCGCATGGTTATATTATAAGACATGTCTCAGTGTAAACAATTGTTGGCTGGTCTTTTAAAATAAATAAATAAATAAATAACATCATGGGCCTTATTAATAAACTCCGATGGGCGAAGGATTAAAATTGTCTAATTTATTTTTACCGTTCTTTTTACTTTTAAAATCAGTGGATTGCCATAACAGGATTATCATGTTAGGCTGAAGAATATAGATTTTTATTAATATAGTCATTACTATCTAGCTATTCATAATAATAGATTGAATTCTCTAGCCCAATGCCTAAAGTTAATCCTTCCCTCATCCGAGTTTATTAATGAGGCCCATGTCTCAGGATTGCGAGCGCAGTGGAATGCCGATCGCTTTGTAATTCAAGGTGTTGTTTGGTTTTGCTACTGTTTATGAGCGGTCGTATCGCTTGCCATCAGACGAACGGCGTGGTCCCGCCATTCAGTGTAATAACAAAAAGCCATGCGGGAACGAGATCCTATATTAATAATATAAGAGTGACAGAGACAAACGACAAGACACGCAGTACTCTAGAGCAGGACGGAACATATTTTTAGTATAGAAGTGACAAAGACAAACGAACAGTAACACGGGATAGAGTGAGATGGAACATAATGCAGCGTACGAGTGACAAGGGTAGAGATAGTGGTAAATGTACCGCAAATCGTTACGTTTGTTTAATGTGTCCGCTCTGGTATATTTTAATTAAAATATCTAATGCCCACGACTTTGCTACAGTTTTTTATCCGTACAATGTGTTTAATATAGATTTTAATACGATTATTAAAATTACATTAAAATTAAAAATTTGTTAGCAATATAGTTTATCCGTAGTATCAGCCCATAACGTCTCACTGCAGGGCACGGGCCTCCCTACAATCGAGAGTACGATTGAGAGTGGTTAGGCCATATAGTCACCAATACTGCCCTAGTGCGGGTTGGCTGACTTACGTACCATAGAAATTCTTATAGTATACTAGCGGCCCGGCCCAGTTTCGCCCGGGTGCATACAGATTTCTCTACAATAATATGCACATATTTATACACATAAACTTTCCTCTTGAATCACTCTATCTATTAAAAAAAAACGCATTAAAATCCGTTGCGTAGTTTTAAAGATTTAAGCATACAAAGGGACATAGGGACAGAAAGCGACTTTGTTTTATACTATGTAGTGATAAAAGTACAAATTGCAGTCATATAGGATTAGGCAATGTCTTTCAGACTACCATGGCTTGGAAATAAGAAAAGGAATAACGGCAGTGTAAAAAATATCAGTAAAATATATTTTCCCATCGTGGTGGACTATATGGCCTAACCCCTCTCAATCGTTTTCTCGATTATAGAGGAGGCCCGTGCCCTGCAGTGGGGCGTATATGTGCTGATAGAGTTACAATAAAGATAATTCTTTAGATCAGGGTTTCTTAAAGTGGGGTCAGAGATCCCTTAAGGGTCCACAGCAGCTCAGTAAACTTTTAATATATTTATCAGAAAATTATCTTTTAAATGCCTGTCAATATTAGAAAGTAACAAACAAATAAAATTTTAAATATCAACTTCAGAACTAAAATTCACTGTAAAGTAAACAATTATAATTATAAATTTCCACTGAAAAGCAAAAAAATAATATTTATTTCTTTGTACATGTTAATTAATTTGCTTATTGACTTGACTAGCTAACAAATAAAAATATATGCGGAACATATTGAAGGCAGTTCGCAAGTACAAAAGATGTAGAAAAATTTATTAATTTAGGGCATAGACCCTATCCTATTGTCAACTAACAATAAAAGTTTGTTTTTTTTTTTTTTTTTTTATTGCTGTGAATGGCGAGACGAGCATGCCGTTCGCCTGATGGTAAGCGATGCGACCGCTCATGCACAGTAGCAAAACCAAACAACATCTTGAACTATAAAGCAATGCTTGGCATTCCACTGCGCTCGCCATCCTGAGACATAAGATGTTAAGTCTCAATATGTCCAGTAGTTACTCTGGCTACAATGTCCTTCAATCCAAAACACAACAGTGCATTTAAACTGCTGTTTGACGGGAGAAATAGACATTGCGGTGGTACCCACCCAGGCAGCCTCTCACATATGAGAGACCTACCACCAGTGCAAATAAAAATGATTATTTTTCCGACCCAAATATCGACCAATAGAATTGCACCATTCGACGTCACGTGGTACAACCTACATGGTATTATACTGATAATTTTTTGAAAATTTTCTCTGGTAGTTGCTATATATAAAAAACAAAACATGATCCAGTCAAATTAACCACACGTCAAACTGACAGGTTGAATTCAATTGTGAAAATTGGAGATTTTGCATGAAAATGAGTTTGAAATTAAAATTTGGGACGCAAAAATAATCCCCCGAATACCACACGAGCTTCAAAATTATCTGGCATTTCCCTCAAGGTTCCCTGCAAACAAATAAAGTCGTCAAGTTTTGACTCCTTCATTTGTTTGCAACGAACCTATCGGGAAATACCCGATAATTTTGAAGCTCTTGTGGTATTATAAGTGACTATTCAATACAAGGTATTTTTTTCTTTCTAAAATATTTTTGTCGGGGTCCGTGAACTATTTTAAATTTAGTCATGGAAAAGTTTAAGAAACCCCGCTTTAGACATTGAAAGATATAAAAAAAACTTAAGCGAAGTCGCGGGCAAAATTTTTGTGATTCAATATTTTTTATTGTAATTATTTAAGGTTTTTTCTTTTCTATGTTTAATAAATACCAAAGATTTTGTATTACAATCGAATTATGTATGTAAGTCGCTATCGGAGGACTAAAAATATAACGAAATTATAATTAATTAATGCATAACAGCGGCTGCCAATAAACAATCCCAATCCAAAATTTGCCGTTTGAGATTGACACCTCAATCTTTTTTCTGATACTATATTGCCAATAATCAATCTCAGTAGTGTAAAAACTGTGGCAACATGACAAGAGACCAATCGAAAAGTAGAAAACAATCCAGATTGACTTCAATCTAATTTTTTCGATTGATTATTGGCATCGGCCGTAAATGTTGTAATTAAAACTTATGCCTGCCCGAACGATAGTTTGTCAAAAATTGGATGTGCTGGCGATCACACAGTCAAACTCGTGGCCCAAAATGAACTAAAAATGATGTTCAATCATTGTCAATCTAAAGAAAAGGATAGGAAATTTTTGTGCTTCACTTTTATATACGGAATGCAATCTCCATTTGGGTATAAGCTTCTTGCATGAAACGGCTCATTACATTTCGTATATACGTGGATTTGTAACAAGAGTATGAATACACCCAACATTAGTGTTAAAATAAATAACGATGGAAATCACAAAGCCAGTATATCCAAGGGAGGAAATCTTGCTAGGATTTTAAGTTCTCAACCTGCTGTATTTTGTAAAAGCTGTTGGAAATAATAAATTTGGTCTTGCCTGTGTTTTTTATTGCTACCCCTTAAAGCCTCGCGACGCGGTGACGTAAAGCGTTCGAAGTAGTGTTGGAATTGGTTTGAATGGAATAATTAGCATTAGCCAACCCCAACTAGGTTAGCGTGGTGGATTATGCGTCCTAACCACTCTCAATCGTAATCTCGATTGTAGAGGAGGCCCGTGCCCTGCAATGGGTATATCAGGTGGTTATACCGGGTATATCAGAACTGCTACCGAAAACGAAGCTGGATGGTAGTTTTAGTGATTACAAACACAATGCAACTAAAATTTTCGCAATGATTTTTCAAATATCGTAATTTTTGCGTGGTAAATCCATAGTTTTTGCTAAAATAATAATTTAAACAGTTTTATACCTTAGAGTATTTATAAATAAAACGGAATACACTATTATTTTAGGAAAAAAATTAATTTACCATCCGAATACGATCATAGGAAAAAGATAACAAAAAAAAAATCGTCGCTTTTTTTCAACATTTTCTGTTGCAATGAGTCTGAAGTCACTAAAACTACCACCCGGCTTCGTTTTCGGTAGGGGTCTTGATATACCCTGTATAAATAACCTAAATTTTGCGATTTGTTATTGTGATGTAATCTTAGAGTATACAGGGTATATCAAGGCTGCTACCGAAAACGAAGCCGGGTGGTAGTTTAAGCGACTTCAGACACAATGCAACAGAAAAAGTTGCAAAAAAAAAGCGACAATTTTTTTTTTGTAATTTTTTTCCTATTGCCATATTTTGGTGGTAAATACATTTTTTTCCTAAAATAATAGTGTATACCCTTTAATTTATAAATACTCTAAGATATAAGAGAGTTTAAATTATTATTTTAGCTAATCTATGGATTTACCACCCGAAAATGACGATATTTAAAAAATCATAAAAAATAATTGTCGCGTTTCTAAGCGAAATTTTTAATTGCATTGTGTTTGTAGCCACTAAAACTACCACCCGGCTTCGTTTTCGGTAGCAGTCTTGAGATACCCGGTATATATATAAATATATAGAGGGAGCGCTGGTACTACAAAAACGTAGATAAAAATGGTGGTGCCGGGCCACCTTTTTCTGCCCTCCTATTGGCTAATATTTGAACAGGTTGTGCAACATACATAAAAAATTTGAAAAAAAAAAATTAAAATAAGTAGTTTAGGTCTATTTAATTTCACTCAAACTCGTTTTAAAAGGATAATAGCTAAATATAATTTCGGCTATCAAAGGAATTTATAGCAATTTATTGCTAAATAATTAATGACATTTTTACTAATAAAGGAGTGCTACCAACATTACGAACAAGAAAATATCTACGTTTTTCAAACCGCGAATGTATGACAGCGCTCCCTCTATATATAAATACTCTAAGGATGTAATATACACTATGGCTAAAATGTGTATCGATGATCATATGATACGTAATATGAGGGTAATAATATATAATATAGAAAATGTTTCTTTTATTTATTCATATAATCACAGAGCCTATCGGCTAATATTTTTATGAAATGTGTAATCTATGAAGGAATACGTTTTTACCCATTTAAAGAAGAAGCTGAACAGTCGATTTTGTATTTGTAATTTCAGATGTGAATAATGATTATAGTATACGGTTTGTTTTCTGTTTTACAAATTCTATGGGGGCAATTAGCAATAGCAGAAATATAGAGCATGCTAACTTCAAAAATTACAAGGTGGTGGTGTTAATTAGAAATAGCAATAATATCCATTACTACCGCGCCTTCACATCGTGTGGCTTACTATCTATCTACTAAAGAAACTGTTTCAATCATTAAGATAATATACTAGAGGGGACACTGCAAACAAAATGTTTGTAACAAAATGAACGGTACCGTACCGCTCCTTCTATTTCTGTCTCTGTCACGCCTACACAGTAACATTATCTTCCCTCGCTTCACTGTGTACCCGTGTGCATGCACAATACGCAGAGATTTTGTTCCCGATGTCCGTTCTAGTATAATGGCCCATACTTAGTTTTTAAATGAATGGGCATTGTTAAACATTTTTGGTTTACTTTCTAGAATAGTTTGTTTATAAACGCCATTGAATTCATTATTTCTTTATCGGAAAACATAAGCTATAAACGTTATTACTCTGAAAATAGAAAACACGTTATGATTTTTTACACACTGCTTTATTTCGGTAAGGAAATCATTTTTTAAGGCTTTAAATTGTTATATTAAAGGAAAATTACTCCAGTGTCCGAAGTAGGCTCACAATTTTTCAATAGGTAATCAGATGGCAAGTAAATAATAATTTTAAAACAATTAAACTGACTTCCAAATTGTTTTTAAAAAGAGAGAAATAAAAATAATCTTAATAAAACAAAATTTTGACAGCCTCTGTGGCGCTGTTGCTTAGACGCGGCCTGTGAAACGAGAGGCCGCGGGTTCGATCTCCGCACCGAGAGAAATGTTTGTGCGGCCCACAAATATTTCTTTCGGGTCTGGGTGTTTGTGAGACCGAAAAGTTTCTCGTAGTTCCTGATGCACGACACAAGACTCGATCTTAGTGTGGAGTCAGGACTATGTATGTGACTCTTGGGTGTTATTTTTTTATTTATTTATCAAAACAAAATACCTAAATATGCTAACAAAGGAGAACGCCCATTTTACTATGATACTTAGTACTGGTGGAAAGATTTTTGTCTCGAGCCAGAGTAACTACTGGACATATTGAGACTTACATCTTGTGTCTCAGGATGGCTAGCGCAGTGGAATACCAAGCATTGCTTTGTAAATCAAGGTGTTATTTGGTTTTGCTACTGTTCATGAGCGGTCGCATCGCTTACCATCGGGCGGACGGCATGCTTGTCTCGCCATTCAAAGCAATATAAAAAAAATGCTATAATTAATTTTAGCAGTATCGATATCTGGATTAAAGATAATTTTTACCAATCCTATGTGTAGTGTATTGATAAATTCATACTCTTAGCATCTGTCGTCTCGAACTATACACTACGCGTACCAAGGGTGAGTGAGATAGATATAGAAGGAGATAGATCAGAGACGTGGAGGACGGAACGGGGTGTGAAGACGTGGTGTATAGCAAACGAGCCGATAAATATTAATAATTGTATTCTACTACAATGTTACACATATTAACCGTAAATAGTGACTATTACACTATGAATGGGCATTCTCCCTTGCTTTTTAGTTTTACAAACAGCTATCTGCAATGGACGTACAGAAAGATGGCCGCCTTTACCAAAATGGCGCCAAAAATGGACAGAAGTATTTACAAGAAAACAGCTGAGTTGATACATTTAATAATGGTGTTTATAACGAAAAGGAATATGACAAAGAGAAAAATACTCCAGGTACATACATACATAATCGTCACGCCTGTATCCAATAGGGGTAGGCAGATACTATAGACCGCCACTTTGCTCGATCCTGACATACTACTTTCGCTTCATCCACTTTCATCAACGTCTTCATGCGTTCTCGTCGGTTCAGGGTACTTTTAACCTGACCCTTGTTGAGGGTATCACCGATTTGGATGGTGTATGTTCGGTGAAGTCGACCCCTACCGACTCTTCCATCCACACTCGCATTATGTATTTGATTCGTAATTCTCCTTTCATCCATCATTTCTACATGGCCAAACCATCGTAACATTCCTTTCTCAATTCTCGTCACTACATCTTCTTTCATTCCACAAGTTTTCATCAAGTTTTTTTATTGCAATGAATGTCGAGACGGGCATGACATTCGCCTGATGCTAAGTGATACGACCGCTCATGGAAAACTATAAGATATTGGAAATAATTATTTTTTTTTCAACAGTATAATATCTTACAGGTAAAACTAATGTGATATTGACGCTTTAACTTATTTTTGCTATTTAATACTAACGTAAATATATTAATATATTTTTATATTTTATATAATTTATTATAATTTTGGATGATAAGACCATTCGAAATCTCGTAAATATGTCGCGACTTATGAACCCGAAAGAAATATTTATGGGTCGCACAAACATTTCATTCGGTGCGGGGATCGAACCCACGACCTCTCGTTTCACAGGCGGCGTCTAACCGCCTGTGCCCCAGAGGCTATTATTTGTGTTTATTTGTTAAGAGCGTATACACCTTGCGCGCAAAGTCAACTATAGGTATTTCTTCGTTAATTTCACGCACACATAAGCGACCAAAGCTGTGTGCGCAGAGCTGCCGCGTCGGTTCGCTATACAATCGGCTCCAACAACTTTGATCCGTGCGCTTCAAATATTCAATTGAAATGTAACTGTAATATAATATCACAAAAATATTTTATTTGCATTATAAGTAGACAAATATTACTGTGCAAGCAAAGAATAATACAAATTTTGGATACTAATCATATTTCGTTATTATTACATTGTTAAGTTGCATTCAATCAGTGTTCAATCAGTATACACTACGGACGTTTTATTAATCATTTCGTGTTCGAAAACATAAATAGTGTTAGGGGGCCTTACAACCCTTACAATTACGAAATATATTTAATTTTATATTACAATAGATAACATAATTTAGCCTCGGAATTACATCCCATTATATTACCTGAAACATAATTTATACTCACTACCAAATCATTGTAGGTAATAAAAATAATTAAATATTTTACTACCAAAGTACTAAGAAGTGGTAATCGCATTCCGCGCGTGGCTATTTTTACTACGCGCGGCATAATCGACTGCAGCCAGACCGGAGCGACGAGCGATACGTCCTCCCTCTAGAAGGCCTTGCGGCGGTCTGATTTGATCCACGTCGGACAGCGTGTTTTATAGTGGTTTTTAAAATATTTGTAGAAAACATGAAAACTAATTTTGTTGAAATATAAAAATGGTAATTTATTGATAAGATGTTCTTCTATTGTAATATGCAATTGTTATAAAAAAATATGTACGATAAGTTGGTAAAAAAAAATATGTTCTTGACGAGAGTTTCTGAATAATTTCGCATTGTTTAAATTTTTATTTTTCAGGAACTAAACACAAAAAGATTATTTTTCTCAGCAAAATCCCTCCATAAGGGTCTTATTAGTCTGATAATATTTTTATTTTCATCTTATATTTAGTGGTTTCGGATATCTCAAGCTTCTAAATTGCCATTTAAAGCCTAAAAAACGAAACTTGTGTTCAGTAATCCTTATAGTACTCACAAATTATCCATCAATCTATAATGTTTTTCACCAAAATCTCTAGATGACAACCTTTTCTAAAATTAGTACTAATTATTTTACCTTGAAATTGTTTATGGTGGCTATTAACTCATTTGAAAAGTCCTGTTTTTAAGCCAAAAACGCGTGCAGGGTATAAACGCTCTTAATGTGAAATCATACCATAGTATTCCGTCTTACGCACAGAGTAAAGAAGCGGCGATAAATACTAGAGAAAAACGTCTTAGACTGATCGGAACAATGGATTCTTTTGTTGTGCACATTATCATTCGTATTATACGCTTATGACGTGACCTTGTATGTTCCATTGTCCTGATTGGTCAGTTAGCCACTTTTTTTTTTAAATTCTGGCCCGGCATAGTGGCCACATTGCGCCTGATGGTAAGCGCAAATGCCGCCCAGGCAGAGTATCCATTAGCATCAGACGACAGTCCCATGCCAATGGAAACAATTATGCCGGCCTGCTAAGATGCCTCTTCACACTACGGCGGAAGGACCCAGGATTATAGGATGGAGGGAACACGTGAGACGGCAAACAATTCCACAGCCTGACGGTGCGGCACAAAAAAGAATTTGAGAACCGTTTGGTTCGCGCCGGGATGGTGTGGACCGTCAAGCTATGGCTTCGCAATACAGCAAGCGTGGTTCTGGTTCTGGCCGCTTCTTTAATCTATGCGTAAGACGGAATACTATAGTATGATTTCACCTTTATAGTGTGATATTTATGTGACTGTTGGATGTATTAATTGTTACAGGTATTGAAACAGACTATTTTAGTATGCGTCATAACAAAGAGTTGGCGCTGAAGCAAATATTAAAATTGGTTCAGAAAAATTACGATGCCAGCAAACAATACAAGGATTTGCCGAATATCAGGCTGCATTATGTCAGCAATCCTGAAGTTTTGGAGCAATTTAAAGCTATTATGAAGAAAAAGGAGTAAGTTTTTGTATCTGTATCAGCCCATATACGTCCCACTGCAGGGCACGGGCCTCCTCTACAATCGAGAGTACGAATGAGAGGGGTTCCAACATTGGAATTTACGTCGTATTCCCACAAGATAAGTTTGAATATCCTTTGGTGGAATATTAAATACCTTGCCATTGCTTCTCAGTCTGCGCTGATCCAAATGCGCTCCAATTTAAATCACTGATTTCGAATGTATATTAAACATGTTTTCTTCCTATCTAGGTTTGATAAGACTACGTTAATTAGAAGTGCATTTTCTTGTGCAATATTTTCTGCTTTTCGATTATGTACACCCTAAATTAGTTTAAAAAAATGTCTGCTTTAGATTTACTGCTCTCACGATTAACACGGCAAAATAGCCACGTCCAAAGGCTTCTTAATAGGTTACATTAAACGTAACCATTTGATATAAAGAATAAGAACAATCAATGACACTAGTCTATTGTAGAGGCAATTTATGCCCTGCAGTTGGATTTTTGGACTATATTTCTTAATTATTATTATTTTACAGCAAATCAATATCTTACGAAGAATACTCAGAAAGCGATCCTAATAGAAAGCTAAAAGAGATACTCAAAAGTTTGAGGCGACAGGCTGTTTTCCGAATCGACGATCGTAAGTATGATGATTTTATAATACATTTGTTTTATTGGTATGAATGGCGAGACGAGCATGCCGTTCGCTGATGGTAACCGATACGACCGCTCATAAACAGTAGCAGAACCAAACAACGCCTTGAATTACAAAGCAATGCTTAGCATTCCACTGCGCTCGCCATCCTGAGACATAAGATGTTAAGTCTCAATATGTCCAGTAGTTACTCTGGCTACAATGTCCTTCAATCCGAAACACAACAGTGCATATGTGTGTGTAATACATATGGCTTTTATGGCATAACCTATCTAACTATCGATTGTAAAGACGGGACGTAGATACAGACAGAAGAAATAGAAACTATTCTAAATGCACTAAAGTTAAATAAATGATTTCTTAGATTTACGCGAATGTTACACATTGAAATAATGGTAAAATAATATAAAACTAGTATGGATTTTATAACTGAGCAGATGACTAATAACCCAGTCCATATAGTCAGTCAAAACGTCTAGAAGTAAAAAAAACTAAAAATAAAACCACTTCTACGATAAAATTCGCAAATAATAGGTAATTATTTGTTCGTCACGCAAAAAATCTGCGCGTTGATTTTTTGAAAGAAAATATTATTATTTATTTGTTTTTTATTAATGGCTCAACTTAACTAAAACCAAACAATATTTTTTTTGCCTAATTATTGTGCCAATATTAGGCTACTCTTTCAGCTTCTAATGCTGCGGTAATAACTGTATAATACCGCAGTGCCTTCAAATTCCATCTCGATCAAGAATATTCTTATTATAGCTCAAGGTTACTTTAATGTGTCTCTATCCTTTTTAGCGGCTTCAGCAGAGAAGGCAGTTCCAGAAACACAGCAAATTGTGGATACAATTCAACAAAACCCAGAGGATACCCTAAAATCTAGTAAACAAGAGTTTTTCGAAGACCTAGTAGGAAATAGCAGGAAAAAAGAGAAGGAAAGCAAAGAAAAAGATAACGCGTGGGACATCATTACTAAGAAATACAATTGGGATGACAAAGACAATGATTGGGGTGGTAAAGATATTAATATATCTGAAGACTATGACAAAAGCAATAAAAAAGCCGATAATTGGGACGATAAGAAAGATAGAAAAGATAATTACCATAATGATGGAGATAAAAATATAGATATTTGGGACGACTGGGGACAGAACAAAGATAGGAAGGAAGAAAAATGGGACGTGCGGCAGGACACAAAGAAAAATGACTGGGACGATTGGGGTAAAAACAAAAATAAAAAAGATGATAAATGGGACGATTTAGGGCAGGACAAAAAGAAAGACGGATGGTATGACTGGGGTAAAAATAAAGATAAGAATGATGATAAAAGGGTCGACATGGGACAGGATAAAAAGATAGATTTTTGGGATGCTTCGGTTAAAAAGAAGGACAAGAAGAGAAAAATAGATAAACTTGAGGAATGGGGACAAAATGATAAAAAAGATTCTTGGGACGATGGTGGACAAAGAAAAAGAAACAAAATAAAGATACATGGGGCGATGAAGCCAAACCGAAACCCAAAAAAGAAATAAACGATATAAAATGGAACGATTCTAACAAAGAAAAGGTTTATGATTCGAAAAAGAAAGAAAAGATCGGGACAATCAAAACAGCTGGGATAACTGGGAGATGACTACCAAACAAAAAAGAAAAACAACTAAAAGAAACAGTCAGATAACTTATAAAAAGATAAATGAATGGGATCATTATGTGCCCAAAGTCCAGAGTAAATCTAAAAGGTATGAATATGATAGACATATTCCTGCTGGGGCATTTGGTAGGACTTCAATACCTTTTGTAGGAAAGAAGGGATTTATGAAGATAAATAAAGATTAAAAGAGCAGATAAATAAAGATTATTTGTGTATTGTATTCTGCTTTATCTTTTTCCTTTTCCCTATCTTTTATTAGTAAGAATATGCACATAAACAGCATTGGTTAGTAAGAATACTAACCAACGCATGCCACTGCACTCATAGATATTATCTGCATCTCTAAAATATATACAGGGTATATCAAGACTGCTACCGAAAACGAAGCCGGGTGGTAGTATCCTGAGACATAAGATGTTAAGTCTCAATATGTTCCCTAAAGTATGTATAGTTACCCTGACTACAATGTACTTCGCACCGAAACACAGCTGTGAATTGACACTGCTGTTTGGCGGGAGAAATAGACATTGCGGTGGTACCCACCCAGGCAGCCTCTCACATATGAGATACCTGCCACCAGTAATAATTTTGATTAAGATTTCTTGACTTTATATGACTGGGTTGTATTATCATAAAAATGAACCAAGTGACCAACGTGCCAAAAGTTTATTGTTAAAACATAAAACATTTTTTTATTATTTATTTAATATTCAACCATGAAGCAATTTATGTACACGCAAATATTGTGTTTTCTTTGTAAGTATTCTGATATTATTTTGAAACATATGGAAATGAAAAAATAGTTATTACATATTGCAAATGAATAAGAAAACAAAACACAGAATTAAGATGAAGAGAAACATCGTGCGGAAACCTGAATAACATAGAAATATTAAGTAACCTTTACTAGACCAGTGCGGTATATGGCCTATCCCTTATCAAACGAACTATTGACTGTAGAGTTATTAATTGTTTAAACAAGTTATTTAATAATTAGATAGTTTAAATATCTATTGTGAGATGAAGTGGGTATATTATTTAAAATACGTAGACAGGAACATTATGAATAGCAAACTAATTAATGAAAGTTTTATCTCCTTAACAAGATTTACTTTCTTTTTTTTACTGCAATGAATGGCGAGGCAAGCAAGCCGTTCGCCTGATGGTAAGCGATACGACCGCTCATAAACAGTAGCAGAATTAAACAACACCTGAATTACAAAGCAATGCCTGGCATTCCACTGCGCTCGCCATCCTGAGACATAAGATGTTAAGTGTCTATACGTCCAGTAGTTACTCTGTCTGCAATGGTCTTCAATCTGAAACCCAACATTGAATTCACATTGCTGTCTGGCGGGAGAAATAGACAACATTGCGTTGTTAGCTAAGCAGGCGACCTCGCACATTATGGAAACTTACCGACAATGAAAAATTTACGTTGTTAAAGGGTCGAATAGCGGTTTTTTTCTTTAAATAAGCGGGCTAGACTGTGTCTGTATCAGCCCATATACGTCCCACAGCAGGGCACGGGCGTCCTCTACAATCGAGAGTACGATTGAGAGTGGTTAGGCTACTTCCCTGGCCTAGTACGAGTTGGCAGACTTACATACCATGGAAATGCTTGCAAATCGCTATGGCATGCAGGTTTCTTCACGATGTTTTCCTTAATCGATTTATTGCGTAGACTGTAGCTCAGTATTTTGTAAATTTCAGTAATAGAAGTGTCATCTAGAAAATATGACTTAGAATCGGAGGCTCTAAAGCTGCACGGAGAAGATTTTAATACAGTGATCAAAAGGTTCAGGAAAACACCGGAGTATTTGACGATTTTAGATGACAAGGTAATTTTGATATTATATTTTGTTTTGCGCCAAAAATATTCGATAAGCTTCCGATATCTTTTAAAAAACTTTATACCTACTACTTAAAAGATTCCTTATTTAATTTTTTTCCGAATTTCGCTTTGTTGTTGTTAATAATTAGTTAAAATTGCACTTATATAGGAGCCCTACCAACATTACGAACTGGAATATATATACGTTTTTGAAGAAGCAAATGTAAGACAGCGCTCCCCCTACATTATAGATAGGTACAGTCATCAACATAAGTCGCTGAACACTTCACATTTTTTGATAACCTTTTTATGAATTAAAATTTGTACGTACTACTCTGTAGTCGTAAAATATAACCAAGTAAAATCTGTCTGTGCCGAGAAGTGCCTTACGATATTGAAAATAATTGTTATTTTGGATGATAAGACAATTCCAAATCTCGTGAATGTGTAGCGACTTATGTTGCTAACTGTACTCTCAGATTTTCCCTACGTAAAAAGTATGTTTCATCGAGGCACAAAATCTTCGCACCCATACTAAATTTCAAAGCAAAATGGCCTTTTTTTATACATAAACCAACAGTATTGAACACTATAATTTTGTTACGTACAGATGAATGAGCTAATTAAACATAAAGACAACATTTTGATTATGACAATGCATCACTACATTGAGAAACTGAAAAAGAAGATAGGCGATATCATCGGGTTGGAAAGAGACAGAACGGAATCGCCGACTTCCACTATTGATCCGGCAACAAGGTATCTTTCAGTATCTGTCTTTGGGCCCTACTATATTCATCCGAAACGAAGTTCGAAACTTCGGACGGTCGAAGTTTATATACGATACGGATGTACCTACATATACTTATGGTCGTTTACATATAGTCGTAACTATAGACTTATGGATACGATGTACGTTATACATATTCGAACTTTTACAGAGTAGGATTCGTATCGTATATAAACTTCGATCGTCCGAAGTTTCGAACTTCGTTTCGGATTAATATAGTAGAGCCCCTTATACTTCCCACTGCAGGGCACGAGCCTCCTCTACAATCGAGACTATTAGTGTTGGAATACATAGCTATAGCAAACACAATAGCAAGTGAGGTCGATAATAACATTTCACAAGTTATAGAAATAAGCTATATATAATTTTTTTTATACGATTTCGTGTAATCTATGAAGGAGTGAGTTTTTTACGAACCCATTTAAAGAAGAAACTGGACAGTCCATTTTGTTTGTGTAATTTTATATTTGAAAATGGTTATGATATATAGTCATTTTTTTGTTTGGTAAACTTCTGTGACAGGCAATTAGCAATAGCAGAATATAGAGCATGCTTCAAAAATAACAAGGTTTTGATGTTTTTGAAATAGCAATAATTCCCATTACTAAAGAGTACGATTGAGAGTTGGCCATATAGTCCACTACGCTGGCCTAGTGCGATTGGCAAAGGAAACCTTACAGATTGCGTAAACACTATTGGCACGTGGCAATTTCCGGAACCATTTTTTTTTTGCTCTAAATGGCGAGACGAACACTCTGTTCACCTGATGGTAAGCGATACGACCGCTTATGAACAGTAGCAAACCAAACGACACCTTTAATTATAAAGGAAAACTCAGTATTCCACTGCTCTCGCCATGAATTATGTTAAGTCTCAATATCTCCAGTAGTTGCTCTGTCTACAATGTCCTTCAAACATAAAATGCATTTACGCCCGAATACTGCAACGCAACTCAGATATAAGTTGCGCTTAACTACGTTAATTCCGCTTAAATGTACTGGCTAACAGCCGATGCCAATAATTAATCAATCGAAAAAATTAGATTGAAGTCAATCTGAATTGTTTTCTACTTTTCGATTGGTCTCTTGTCATGTTGCCATATTTTTTTCACTCCTGAGATTGATTATTGGCAATATAGTATCAGAAAAAAGATTGAGCTGTCAATCTCAAACGACAAATTTGGATTGGGATTGTTTATTGGCAGCGGCTGTAAGTGGGCCGTGCGCTGTTAAGAGCAAATTATTTGAGTGGCGTTCCAGTATTCGGGCGTTAGTCAATCATTTATTATTCCAGTTATTTTCGAGGCTTTACGTACCGTCGTCAAGAGCCTGATAACAGCGAAGAATCTTTAACTCCAGTACAGCGGTTGGATTCATATTATCATCTCTCCTCGCCTCTTACTGTTGCTGAACGGAATTCCTTCATGGATCTTGGCTTTGAATACGCCGGGTAAGGTTACAAGCGTGAGAAACTTAGGTATCTATATGTTCATATCTTCGATTAAATACAGGTTATATCAAGACTGCTACCGACGGGTGGTAGTTTTAGTGACTTCGAACACGATGTAACTAAAAATTTCGCAAAGTAAAGCGACAATTTGTTTTTATGTTTTTTTTTAAATATCGTCATTTTTGATTGGTAAATCTATAGTTTTTGCTGAAATAATGATTTGAACTCTTTTACACCTTAGAGTTTCTATAAATAAAATGGTATACACTATTATTTTAGGATAACAATGTAATCACTACCCAAATACGACCATAGGAAAAAAAAACAAAAACAATCGTCGCTTTTTTTTTTGCAAAATTTCTATTGCATTGTGTCTGAAGTCGCTTAAACTACCACTCGGCTTCGTTTTCGGTAGCAGTCTTGATATACCTTGTATACTAGAGACAGGGTCCGGAACTAAATCACACGCCATAAGTGGCCGAGGTTGCTTATACTTATACATTTGTATTTCAAACTACGAGATGTAGCAAAAAGTCTTAAATTATAATCAACTTCAGGTAACAATAAACCTTATTCCTTCAAATTAAGTTTTATTACCAATTCGTCTGACCACCTTGTGGGTGGTGGACGTCGCTGGATGCAGGCTGCCTCCAACAGGTCTCTGTGGAAATCATTGGGGGAGGCCATATGTTCAGCAGTGGACTTCTTTTTGCTGAAGGATGGATGGATGGAAGATTTGTTATGTTTTTGGACTATAGTAAAATCAAATAATATTTTATTTATTTATTTTATTTATACATTCTTTATTGAACACCACATACAGTAATAAGATAAAAAATATGACAACACGTTTAAATAAAGGTGACAATTGGCGGTCTTATCGCTTAACGCGTAATTATATTATTATAATAATTGGCATGATGATAACAATGTGATGATGTTAAAACTGCTGTTGGAGTAATAGACATTTTTTGTAATTTGTCTAGAAGCCCCAAAAGAAATAATAACTTCAAAAGATCGCTGGAAATGTCGTTTCGAACGGATGGTATCTATGTAGGAATTAATTTATGAATAAGATCATGTCTTCCAGCCATATAATCCACACGATCATTAAGAGCATGGGTCCTGAGGATGGGCCTGTGAGGTCTACCTTACTGCCGTATGGTGGTGACCACTACCACCACAATAAACTTACCACCACCACTGAACACGTACATGTGCATGAGGTATGCTGTTTTATTGCAATAAATGGCGAGACGAACATGCCGTTCGCCTGATGGTAAGCGATGCGACCGCTCATGAACAGTAGCAAAACCAAACGACCTTGAAATACAAAGCAATGCTTGGCACTCCACTGCGCTCACCATCTTGAGACATAAGATGTTAAGTCTTAATATATCTTCTACTTATTCTGGCTACAATGCCCTTCAAGCCGAAACACAACAGTGCTTAAACTGATGTTTGGCGGGAGAAATAAACATTGCGGGGGTACCTACCCAGATGGCCTCTCACATATGAGAGACCTACCACCAGTCCCAATGTTACCATTTGGTTACAATTTAGTCCCGTCCTCACACCCACCACTGTAACTTCTGTAAGTCAGGATCAACAACACGCATTGTAATGTAGTATTGGAATAAGTAGCAATAGCAATCACATATAGCAAGAGAGTTGATAATAACGTTTCACAACTTATAAGTAAGGTAATTTTTTAAAGAAGACACTAAACAGTCAAATGTGTGTAATATAAGATTAGATGTGAAAAAATGTCTAATAAATGGTATTTATTAGTTCACAAATTATGTGAGAGGCAATTAGCAATAGCAGAGATATAGAGCTAGCATGCTTCAAAAATAACAAGTGACTGTTGGGTGTATTTATTATTTATTTATGTATTATGTGCATGGAAAACCAACGGCGTATAATATTTTACTTATGACCAAACAATCAGCAATGCGCCGACGCATATGTAACGGAAGAATATATTTTTTTTTACATAAGGCTGTGGACGCTCACCCACATAAATAAACACACATGTACACATTCACATTTAAACATACATTCACATCAAACAAACACGCATACGTACATACATTCATATATACAAACATACATACATACATATTTACACTCGTACACACATATAAATTACTGACAAAGTCACTGATGCGAGTGACACAACTGGTCGTTTCCGAAATTGTCTAGAAATGCGTTACGGGCTACTGTGCGCCCGAGTTCGGCTAGCTTCACTGCCCATGACGTGTGGTTCGGGTGCCCGAACCACATCCGAGGGCCGACGAACTCGACCGAACGCGCGGAACAAATGGTTAACCAGTCAGACCCTACCCGCGCTGATATACGTTGCTATCTGATGAGACCAGCTGTTTTCGCTATTCGCTCGCTTTGATTTAGTACGCACTGGCTTATAATTAACTTACGTAGTAGTTACTGTATATATGTGTCTTCCATCTTTTGTGCTTGTTTGCTGTTCTTTGTGTGTACGTGTGAACTGTCGCTTACGACCCTTCTGACTATTTTTGTATAGTGTGTGTGGTGAACAATAAACTGTGAACTATCTGTGTACTAGCTTTTATTTCTCTGCTGTACCCTTACACACTTCACGCCATCGACCACAAGGTACCCACACATCTTTTTATCTCCACAAGGCAAAATAATTATTTACTATGTAATTATGTTTCCAGGTGAAATCATCAGACCTGGCGACGGAAACGACCGGCAATACTGATTCCACAACCACTCCAATGTTCCGATACAGATACAAACCATCGAGACCTTAATAAATGTTATACTTGTAACTTGTTTTATTATTCATTCACTTTCAAATAGTGTTTCACAAGATGTGTTGAATGGTTAGTCTATATAGTATATATAGTTATCTCAGTTACCACCGCTTCAGAACGTGTTGTAGCTGTGAACAAGAAACCAAGCAAGAAAATCCCTCAGCAACACTGTCTTCTCATATATTTTTTAAAGCCATGTAAAATGAAAATGGCTCATGTCGCAATTATGTCGATGTTATAACATTATAATGACAAATAGTTTACATGTTCTAAAAAAATGAGCAATTTATTCCCAAGCAATTTTGTCTGGTATACAGTGTGATATTGACATATAGTAATTAATTTAAAACACATATTCCTAACCCCCTTCGGTAACATTGTACCAAGTTTGAACAAAAACTGCCTGATAGTTTTGTCAATAATCCCGAGTTTTAAGTTTCAAGGCTTTTGATCAACCCCTATAGATACCGAGTTCCTTTATAGATCAGGTAAGTTCCCGAACCGAACTGAAGTTCAGCTATGAGCTAAGCGTTAAAAATACTCGTGTCTGTATATGGAACGCCCAAAAAGCGTGAAAACTAAAATCACGATTTTTGTCTAAATACCTTCTCTTTTTTTTTCAATTTATGTACTATGTCACCTGGGGTAATGAGAATAATTTGGGTTAAGAGCGTATACACCTTGCGCGCAAAGTCAACTATAGGTATTTCTTCGTTAATTTCACGCACACATAAGCGACCAAAGCTGTGTGCGTAGAGCTGCCGCGTCGGCTCGCTATACAATCGGCTCAAACAAGTTTAATCCGTGCGCTTCAAATATTCAATTGAAATGTAACTGTAAAATATTATCATAAAAATATTTTATTTGCATTATAAGTAGACAAACATTACTGTGCAAGCAAAAATAATACAAATTTAGATACTAATCATATTTTCGTTATTATTACATTGTTAAGTTGCATTCAAATCAGTGTTCAATCAGTAGACACTATGGACGTTTTATTAATCATTTCGTGTTCGAACACATAAATAGTGTTAGGGGCCTTACAACCCCTTATAATTACGAAATACATTTAATTTTATATTACAATACATAACATAATTTAGCCTCGGAATTACATCCCATTATATTACCTGAAACATAATTTATACTCACTACAAAATCATTGTAGGTAATAAAAATAATTAAATATTTTACTACCAAAGTACTAAGATGTGGTAATCGCAGTCCGCGCGTGGCTATTTTTAAAAATCGACTGCAGTTAGGCCGGAGCGACGAGCGATACGTCCCTCTAGAAGGCCTTGCGGCGGTCTGAATTCTGATTTGATCCACGTCGGACAGCGAGTTTTATAGTGGTTTTTAAAATATTTGTAGAAAACATGAAAACTAATTTTGTTGAAATATAAAATGGTAATTTATTAATAAGATGTTCTTCTATTATAATATGTAATTGCTATAAAAATTATGTACGATAAGTTGGTGAAAAAAAAGATGTTCTTGACGAGAGTTTCCGAATAATTTCGCATTGTTTAAATTTTTATTTTTCAGGAACTAAACACAAAAAGATTATTTTTCTCAGCAAAATCCCTCCATAAGGGTCTTATTGGTCGGATAATATTTTTATTTTCATCTTATATTTAGTGGTTTCGGATATCTTAAGCTTCTAAATTGCCATTTAAAGCCTAAATAACGAAACTTGTGTTCAGTAATCCTTATAGTACTCACAAATTATCCATCAATCTATAATGTTTTCCACCAAAATCCCTAGATGACAACCTTTTCTAAAATTAGTAATAATTATTTTTCCTTTAAATTGTTTATTGGTGGCTATTAACTCATTTGAAAAGTCCTGTTTTTAAGCCAAAAAGCGCGTGCAGGGTATAACGCTCTTAAATTAAGAACAATGTGTCAATATCATAATATAGAGGCCTATGTTCAGCAGTGGACTTCCTAAGAGAGAAAGAGAAACATTCTGGGGTAAAAGACTGGATTCTGTAGATAGAAAGAATTGTCAAGCATATGGTTTTAAAACGCAATGTCTATTTTTACTGCCAAATTGAAGTGTAAACACACTGCTGTGTTTCGGTTTGAAGGAAATGGTAGACAGAGTAACTACTAGACATATTGAGATTTAACATTTCAGGATGGTGAGCGCAGTGGAATGCAACTATCCCAGTGTAGTGGACTATATCTATCCACTCTCAATCGTACTCTCGATTGTGAAGGAGGCCCGTGTCCTGAAGTGGGACGTATATTGGCTGATACAAATATCTAATTATTATAACTATTATAACCCACAAGATGGTCCGACGACCTGGTAAAGGTCGCGGGACGTCGCTGGATGCAGGCTGCCTCCAACAGGTCTCTGTGGAAATCATTGGGGGAGGCCTATGTTCAGCAGTGGACTTCCTTTGGCTGATGGATGGATGGATAACTATTATTAAATCAGTGATTATCGCCACATGAAGCGATGCCAACAAAACAAATACAATTAGAAACCACCAGTTCAGCTAATTTATTCGTTAAACCAACTGAATGCTACGTCAATGTATCACGTATGGCCTTAATTTAATGCGAATATTGAGTTAGTAGGAAAAACAAATAAAGGAAGATAATCAAATACAAAATAACATTCGCTTCACGCCTGTTTTCCTGAAGGGGTAGATAGAGAGAGATCTACAGCTCTTAGATCGTCGATGCGATGTTTCCAAAGCATTGCCTCGTAAATGCATAGGAAAATGACGAGAGAGGAGGCATTTTTAGGGTTTCGCACCTAAAAGGTAAAAACGGGACCCTATTACTAACAAGGGCGGATCCAACTTTTACGCCAAGGGGGTCATAATAGTTCATGTCAGAACATTGGGCCCGATTTCAATACTCCAATTCGTAATCGCAGCTGTCTCGTACCGCGCGGACAATTACAAGTATTTATAATTATACCTATATTATTATTGTTTTTCTTTCTCCTCGTTCAGCGCCACGCGGCACTACGATACACATACACATTCACAACCACAGCCACACACTCACACATAATACACAAAGTTGTTGTTCTTTGTTTACTTAATATTTATCGTTGTCTAAGTCTGAATATATAAATATATTATTTTTTATTCTATTCAATCTGAATACTATAGTTATATTTTTTATTATTATTTTTATCCTTGTTTAGTCCGCTCTAAGGTTATTGTGTCATTTGTTTAGTATTAGTATTCATTGTAGTTTTAGTATTCATTGTATTATTAACGACTGAACGTCCGCACGTCATGAAGGTCTCTCATCGAAAATCAGCGTTGCAGTGCTGCTTAAGTGGTGCTGCAGCATACTAGCTGAATGAGACCTACCTTTCCTGGCGCAATTTTTTTATTTTAATTTTACCTTAACTGTTTTTTGTCAACTCCTCTGTTATTTATTGTGCCAGTAATAAATATTATTTCTATCTTTCTTTCTTTCTAATAATGAGTTTTTAAAGTTTGTTACAACCGTGATTTGTGAACACACATAAACTTTTTGTACTTTATTTATCGACATACAAAGAATGAATTGTGCTTTCAAATTTTATCAACAAGATAATTAATAAATTTTGTCAATCTGGAGCCAGCCCAGGGGGGGTCATGACCCCATGACCTCCCCCTGGATCCGCCCTTGATTTCGAAGCCTCCGCTGTCTGTCTGTCACCAGGCTGTATCATAAATCGTACATACATACATACATACATAATCGTCACGCCTGTATCCCATAGGGGTAGGCAGAGACTATAGACCGCCACTTTGCTCTATCCTGGCATACTACTTTCGCTTCATCCACTTTCATCAACGTCTTTATGCATTCTCGTCGGTTCAGGGTACTTTTAACCTGACCCTTGTTGAGGGTATCACCGATTTCGATGGTGTATGTTCGGTGAGGTCGACCCCTACCGACTCTTCCATCCACACTCGCATTTTGTATTTGTTTCGTAATTCTCCTTTCATCCATCCTCTCTACATGACCAAACCATCGTAACATTCCTTTCTCAATTCTCGTCACTACATCCTCTTTCACTCCACAAGTTTCCATCACCACGCTATTTCGCACTCTGTCACACAAGCTTACACCACACACTCCCCTTAACGATCTCATCTCTACTAAGAAGCATGAAAGTAAAATTAGGGCATTTTACTTTCATGCTTCTTTTGCCATACCCAACTTTCACTACCATACATAAGCGTTGGAATTAACACTCCTCCATGGACAGCCAGTCGTGCCTTTTTGGAGACCTTCCGACTATTCATAAAGGAGGATTCATCATTCACTCGATTTCCCGCATTCACTCTCCTTTCAATATCACTATCATGCTTTCCATCACTTGTGAAAACACAGCCCAAATATACGAATTCATTCACTTGTTCTACTTGCTCATTACCTCTCATAATATCGCATTTTGTCATATTCTCTTCCCTTTCAAATACCATAACTTTCGTCTTACTCACATTTATTTTCATTCCTTTTCTCTCAAACGCTTCATGCATAATTGTCACCATATTTTGTAGCTCCTCCTCTGATGATGCAAGAATAACCTGATCATCAGCATAGAGAAGACATTTTAGTGACAACTCATTCATTCTTATCCCATATTCACTATCTTTCAGATCTTTTAGGCAACCGTCCATGAAAAGGTTGAACAACCACGGGGATGATACACATCCCTGTCTCACACCCTTACCGATGCGAAACCAATCAGTGTATGCTCCGTTTATCCTAACACAAGCACTAGAGTTCTTATAAAGAGACTGTAGTGCTCGAATTAGGTTGCTGCTCAACCCAAACTTGGACAGTGCTGCCCATAACTCATTCCTCATCACTCTATCATAGGCCTTTTCTAAATCTACGAAGGCGCAGAAGACTTTTCGACCTTTAGCTAAGGTCTTCTCAGCAACACTTCGTAGAGAAAATACCTGATCCGTGCATCCCATACCCTTCCTAAATCCTGCTTGCACGTCCCATATCTTGTCATTCGTCTCTTTTACAACTCGCTCAATCAATACCTTAGCATACAATTTGCCGACAACACTTAGGAGGCTGATACCACGGTAATTCTGACACTCCTGCTTTGATCCCTTGCCCTTGTATAGTGGAACAATAACGGCGTTACACCAATCTGTTGGCACAACACCACTTGTCCAGCACAAATTCAAGAGATGACAAAGCAGACGTGCCACCACACCCTGTCCAGCCTTCAGCATTTCGACTGTTACTCTGTCATACCCAGCAGCCTTACCCATTTTCATACTTTTCAACGCTTTCACCACTTCCATCACATCAATCTTATCTTCATTTTGTTCACTTTCATCCGTCACTGTACACTGCTGTGTTTCCTCTTTTTCAAACAACCCTTCAAAGTATTCCTTCCATCTTTTCAGCACACATTCTTCTCCATTCACTAGTAGTCCATGCTTATCCCTTACAGTACTAAGCTCCGAGGTACTTAACTTACCCCGGACACTTTTGATTGCTTTCCAGAAAAACTTGATGTTTTTCTGAAAATTCTCATTCAATCTTTCGTCAAACATATCTTTTTCTTCATGCTTCTTCTTTTTTACTACTATTTTCACTACATCTTTTATCTTCTTATATTCCAATTTTGCCTTGTATACATCTTCTTCGCTTGCCTTTAGCATTCTTTGATCAGCTCTAATAGCTAACCAATCTCTCCACGCTTTCTTCTTTTCACTTACTACTTTTTGCACATCCTTATCCCACCAAACATTCTTCATCTCTTTATACTTTTTCCTTTTACTCAGTCCACATGTTTCAATTGCGCCATTAACAACTACCTTTTAAACTTATTCCATACTTCTTCTACCTCATAAACTTCATCCAGACCTTCGAAATTTTCACTCAGAATATGTTCGTACTTCTCTCTTACATCTCCTTGCAAATTTTCCACTTTTATCCTTTCTAACACACTAAACTGTTCGGGGATACGGCTACGCCACTTTTTAAACAGGTCTTTTATTCGACACACGACCAAAAAGTGGTCAGTATCAAGACCCGTTCCACGGAACGATCTAGTATCCATAACATTCTTCTTTAATCTTTCGTCTACTATCACAAAATCAATCATACTCTTCATCGCAGCATTTTCCCAAGTATATGTGTGGATCATTTTGTGTGTAAACATCGTGTTTGTCACACATAAACCCATTTCCACACATATTTCAAGCAAACTTCTTCCATTAGCATTCACTCTCTTATCACCGAACGAACCTAGTACCCTTTCGTATCCTTTACGTTTCAGTCCTACCCAACCATTAAAATCCCCTAACATAACTAATCTTTCGTTTTGATTACGAATTTGCAGCACATCTCTCACTTTCTCCCAGAATTCTTCTCGTTCTTTTAACGCACTCTTAGATGAACTCGTACCTACATCCGTTGGAGCATATACCCCTAGGATAAAGATACGAGTTAATCCCACTTTCAATCTCACCCAGACAAGCCTTGAATTAACACATTCAAATTCATTCACACACTTTGCCATTCTTTCAGATAATATGAGACCTACACCTTGACTGCATCTGGCCTTGCTAGGCACTCCAGCCCAGTATGCTGTGTAGGCACCATATCTTATGGTCTCACATTCCTTCCGTTTCGTCTCATTCACACACAGAACATCGATTTGTCTTTCTTTCATCATCTGACACACTTCATTAATTTTTGCATCCATCCCTCCTCTAACATTTAAAGTAGCAAAGCGGCTTTCTTCAGTCCGCTTTTCGCCGGCATGGGATACGAGACGTGACGGGTGGCGAACCGCGTCGCCGCCATTTTGACAATTTTTGTTACAATTATTAATCATCATTGCGTTCCCACGAGTAGCAAGGGAAAAATAACTGTCGAGCCTGGCAGAGCCCCGCATGCCAGGCCAAGGCTAGTCGTTATCTGGGGGCGCCCAACCCCAGGACAAACGGCTCGCTAAAGACTAGGCTCGCCCCTAGCCATGCATCTATCGGCGCGGCAGACCTTAGATTGGCAGTTAGGGATAGGATAAGGAAGGAAAGCAAGGAAAGGCATGGATTGTGTGATTGGGGAATGAAAATTATGAACTTGGGAAAGGAAAAGGTTTAGTGGGACACTACTAACACGGAAGGTGCAAGGTGAGAGTTAGTAGTTCATAAATCGTGATAGCTAGAAATATGAAATTTTCAGAAATTATGTATTTCCGTAGCTGATACAAGAATAAAATAAAAATAAGGAATATATTCTTCCTTCCATACAACAAACCTATTTTTTAAGCAATGTTTAACTCCATTTCCGGGTTTCTTTCATACTGGGTATCTCAAGACTGCTACCGAAAACGAAGCCGGGTGGTAGTTTTAGTGACTTCAGACACATTGCAATAGAAAATGTTGAAAAAAAAAGCGACGATTTCTTTTGTTATTATATTTCTCTCCTATGGTCGTATTTGGATGGTAAATTCATTTTTTTTCCTAAAATAATAGTGTATACCCATTTATTTACAAGGACTCTAAGGTATAAAAGAGTTTAAATTATTAATTTAGCAAAAACCATGGATTTACCAACCAAAAATTACGATATTTAAAAATCATAAAAAAATTGTCGCGTTTTTTGCGACAATTTTAGTTGCGTTGTGTTTGTACTCACTAAAACTACCACCCGGATTCGTTTTCGGTAGCAGTCTTGATATACCCAGTATATGATGGTACAGAACCCTTCGGGCGCGAGTCCAACTCGCTCTAGTTCTTTTACTCCATAGTACCGGCAAACGAGCAAACAGGTCGCCTGCTGGTAAGTGATCTCTGCACACGAACATTCACAACGCGCGGACCATGGATGTGTTGAATACTCATCAAATTTGGAGGGGAGCGGGAAGGATAAAGAGTGGAAATAGGGAAGCCCTCACAACCACCACTGTAACTCCTGTGTCGCAGGATCAACAGTGGCACGCAATGTAATGATACCGAGCATTGAAGCTGCCTCCAACAGGTCTCTGTGGAAATCATTGGGGGAGGCCTATGTTCAGCAGTGGACTTCCTTTGGCTGATGGATGGATGGATGGATTGAAGCTCGGCGAGTCTCCGGGAATGTCTAACTTGTCTTTAACCCGCAACGAAATTAATCAAAAAGTGAAATTAATTGGAGGAGTTGGAAATAAATTATTGTCCATTTCCCTTGGACATCCGGCTTTCTCGTTGAATGACACGGCACAGCATAGCTGTCACTTTACGTAGATCTCCTGTGAAATAGTGATACCGCCCCGGACGAGTCTGCCCATTCATCCAGAGCCATGACTGACAAAAGCGTGGTTCTACTTTTGTCATATTTTTTGCTTTATAACTATGTCAATCACCGAACGAAATTTAGTTTGTTTTCTGTGAGTTAAGCGTATTAAAAAAATCTGTTCCAATATTTTTGACCGAATTAAATTGGAAAAATCTACGCAGACTAACCAAACAATGTTTTAACAAAACGAAAACCGTTTGCACAATTGCCGTCACATTTTAATAACAACTGAACAAACTTCAACACAATTGCCGTCACATTTTAATAAATCAAATAATAACAACTGAACAAACTTTAACATTCAAATATTGTGTTATTTATCGATTTTGTATATATTGGAAGTAAGTTTTTGAAAAAACACAGTCAGAAATCAAATTGGCAATGGCGTACCTTAAGTTAGTCGTTTTCGCCATATTGGTAAGAATATTTTATTAATAAGTCATTTGAAATAAAAAAATAAGGGATTAAAATACATATTTTGATTAGGTATGAGATTTGGTTTTAATTAGCTTCATTTAAATTAACTACCTATCTAAATTTACTAATAAATAATTTGTAAAATAGGAATTGAAAATTCGTTAGTTAAATGGTTGTATCAATAAGAAAAGTATTTTTTTTATCGCAATGAATGGTGAAAAGTCTAACATACCCTTCACCTGATGGTAAAACAGTAGTAAAACCTAACAAAACCTTAAATTACAAAACAGTGTATGGCATTCCACTGCGCTCGCCATCCTGAGACATCAGGTGTTAAGTCTCAATATGTCCAGTAATGTATTCTTGCACTTAAGGTGTATCAATGAAATAAAGTAAGTATATTGTTTCCAGCTGACTGTAGCCTCTGCCCACGTGTATCCGTGGCATAAACATCACAAAAGGGGCGAGGGACATGGCGGTTCGAAACAAGTTGCCGTAAGTTTTACTTCTATTTATTTGTTACACTTCATTGCACACAACATGTGTGTATTGATAGTCAATCGCCACGCACTAAAACGGTGAAGGAAAACATCGTGAGGAAACCTGCATACCATAGCGGTTTATAAGAATTTCTATGGTATGTAAGTCCGCCAACCCGCACTAGGCCAGCGTGGTGGACTATATGGCCTAACCACTCTCAATCATACTTTCGATTGTAGAGTAGGCCCGTGCCCTGCAGTGGGACGTATATGGGCTGATACAATACAATACAATACAATTGCACACAACAAAACAACAAATACAAAAATAAATTATATACATAAACCCACTTGTTCTTTTTTTATAAATATTTAGACCAATTGTTCAATTTACTTAAGAATAGTATGTGTACTGTGCTGTTGGTGTACCAAATATACCAAAAAAGTAAAAAAATATACTACCAAACAGTCACATATATAGTCCTGACCCCACACTAAGATTGAGTCGTGTGTCGTGGGTATCAGGAACTACGAGAGACTTTTCTCTCTCACAAAAACCCAGACCCGATAAAATACCAATGGTTCACAAAAATATTTCTCTCGGTGCGGGGATCCAACCCGCGGCCTCTCGTTTCACAGCCGACGCGACGTCTAACCAAATGCGCCACGGAGACTGTCAAAAAGGCTGTTCACGAGGACTTTACAAACCTTTCACACCCCGCGGTCGCCTATCGCTCTGGGGTGGCGTCTGCGCCGCCGGCCGCCATGCTTGTATATACAACAACTTCTGTTCACAAGTATTGTGTAATGCCTCGATAGATTTTATTGTATTTTCTTGTAGTGAAGTTGCTACGAGCTACTGTAGTGAACATAAACTATGTTTTGTGCCATGATTATTGTGCATTGAGTACATGTAATAAACGTGCAGTGACGTCAAGGAAACAGTCGTCCTCATTCGATGCCATCGCAAAAAGAACTGAAGACCGCTCCGGTACACCGTAACGTTCCCATACACGGTACCAGTGTTCGGTCTACCTGCGCAGGCATACCTGCACAGATGACCTCTCCGGTAGACCGTAGTGTGTATGGCCAACATAATCAATTTATTAGCAGAAAGATGACGGATGCCTGTCAGCTGTACGTTTGATGTTACTATCAAGTTAAAGAAATCACTATTTTTCTGTGAAGTGGCAATATTATTTAAAATATGTAGAAAATAAATAAATAACACCCAACAATCACATACATAGTCCTGACCCCACACTAAGATCGAGTCTTGTGTCATGGGTATCAGGAACTACGAGAGACTTTTCAGTCTCACAAACACCCAGACCCAGTAGAAAAACCATTACGTATACTAAACCTAATGAACGTTTTATCTCCTCTTAACATGATTAAGTAATTTACGTTTATTTGGTTGATTAGCAATTGTTTATGAATAAGAGCGGAAAAGTATAAGATTTTATACGAGGAACAATTTTGCCTACGCCTTTATATCGTAACGTTAACATAACGCACGCAACCGAAGCTCTCAAACGGAATAATATCCCCGTTTTTACATATTGCATTGTTTGTCCGCTCCTATTGATCATAACGTTGTTATGTAGCTTATAATCTTCCTCGATAAATGGACTATCTAACACTTCAAGAAATGTTCAATTAGAATTAATAGCTTCTGAGATTATCGCGTTCAAACAAACTGCTCCGCTTTATACTAGTGTAGTATGTTGGTATAAATAGCAATAGCAGTCACAGATAGCAAGTGAAGTCGATAATGACATTAATTCGCAAGTTATATAAATATGCTAAATTATGCGATTTGCGATTGTGATTCACAAAGCCGATCGGCTTATATTTTTATACTATCTCGAGTAATCTATTAAGGAGTTGTTTTTTTACGAATCCATTTAAAGAAGAAACTGAACAGTCAATTTTGTGTGTGTGTGTAATTTCAGATGTGAAAAATGGTTTAAATAATCTAAGGTCAGTTTGTTGTGGGGAGCAATTCGTAATAGCAGAAATATAGAGCATGCTAAGGCTTCAAAAATAACAAAATGGTGATGTTAATTTGAAATAGCAATATATATTAATGTAGATTATAATACAAATCAACAGCATAGGTAGTTATATTGCGCCAACTAATAAATATGCAATTGATATAGGTAAAAGAAGTAATAATAGATAACTTAAATATTAATAAAAAAATCGTAAAAAACTCACTTGTGTTGAAATCACCGGCCACTGAAAATAAAAATAAAAGCATGTTACTAAACAAATATGATGTCTGCTACATTATGACAGCCTCCATGGCGCAGTTGGTTAGATGCCTGTGAAACGAGAGGCCGCGGGTTCGATCCCCACAGAAACAAATATTTGTGTGACCCACAGGTTTTTGTTTCGGGTCTGGGTGTTTCTAAAAGTGAAAAGTCTCTCGTAGTTTCTGATACACAAGACTCGTTCTTAAAGTGGGGTGAGGTATATGTATTGTTATGTTGGAGGTATTTATTTATTACTAGCGGCCGGCCCAGCTTCGCCCGGGTACAAATAGATTTCTGTACAATAATATCTATCTATTAAAAAAACCGCATCAAAATCCGTTGCGTAGTTTTAAAGATTTAAGCATACAAAGGGACAGGGCCCCCGCTACCATATGTGCGAAGTGTGCAATGCACACGGGCGCCATCCTTTAGGGGCACCAAAATCCAGGGCCCAAAAAAAAGTTTGCCAAAAAAAAAAAACAAAAGTCATACATCCATCCATCAGCCAAAGGAAGTCCACTGCTGAACATAGGCCTCCCCCAATGATTTACACAGAGACCTGTTGGAGGCAGCCTGCATCCAGCGATGTCCCGCGACCTTTACCAGGTCGTCTGACCACCGTGTGGGTAGACGTCTTACACTGCGTTTTCCGCTACGTGGCCTCCATTCGAGCAATTTTCGACCCCATCGGTCATCAGTTCTCCGCGCTATGTGCCCTGCCCATTGCCACTTCAACTTGCTCATCCGCTGGGCTATGTCGGTTATTTTAGTTCTCCTACGGATATCCTGATTTCTGATTTAATATCGTAGGGAAACCCCGAGCATAGCCCATAGCTCGTTGAGTGACTTTGAGCTTCCTAATAATGCCCATAGTGAGAGGCCACGTCTCCGTGCCGTAAGTCATCACTGGCAACACACAACTATCGAAGACTTTCGATTTAAGGCACTGAGATATTTTGGACGAGAAGACGTCGCGTAGTTTCCCGAACGCTGCCCAACCGAATTGGATTCGACGATTGACCTCTCTCTCGAAGTTGGACCTGCCTAACCGGACCACTTGTCCTAAATAGACATATTCGTCAACAACTTCAAGAGTCGAGCTCCCAACCTATTCGGGTGGGCACAACATGGACATTCGACATGATCTTCGTTTTGTCTATGTTCATTTTAAGACCCACCTGTTGGGAGACTCGATTGAGGTCTTCAAGCATAGTGCTAAGGTCTTCCAGCGATTCTGCCAAGACTACAATATCGTCGGCAAATCGAAGGTGAGTGATATACTCTCCGTTGATGTTGATGCCAAATCCTTTCCACTGCAAGAGCTTGAAGGCATTTTCCAGCACGGCAGTGAACAGTTTCAGAGATATGACATATCCCTGTCTCACGTCTCTCTGTATTGGAATAGCCTTCGTACTCTGATCCTGTACTCGGACCGACATGGTGGCGTGGTTGTATATACACTTCAACACTTCGATGTACCGATAGTCGATATGGCACCGCTGGAGATTGTAGCACAGCCCAAGTCTCGATCGAATCAAAGGCTTTCTCATAGTCCACAAACGCTAAACAAAGCGGCAATTTATATTCCTCGTTTTTTTGTATAATTTGCCGAAGCGTATGGATATGGTCTATGGTACTAAAGCCTTTTCGGAAATCGGCTTGTTCGGGAGGCTGAAAGTCATCAAACCTGCGTTCGAGACGATTTGTGATGACCCTCGAAAACAACTTATAGACATGGCTCAGGAGCGAGATGGGCCTGTAGTTCTTGAGCAAAGTGTTATCACCTTTTTTGAAGAACAAGACCACCACGCTCCTGCTCCATGCCTCCGGCGTTGAGCTCTCGAGAAGAACAGAATTGAAGAGCCTCTGAAGGACTTTCAGTATTGGCGTGCCGCCCGCTTTCAGAAGCTCTGAAGTGATTCCATCCTCGCCCGGCGCCTTGTTGTTTTTAAAGCGCTTCAGGGCCATCTCAATCTCATACAAGCTGATGTCTGGGATATCATCGCTAAAGTGTCAGATCAACTCCACTCTCAGGTCTTCGGCCGAGCTAACAGCAGATTGGGCAACCGAGGTGTAAAGCTGTCCGTAGAACCTCTTGATCTCCCTTAATACCTCTGCCCTCGTCGATACCACGCGGCCGTCGTCCATCTTCAGCCTAGACAACTGGCTTTGCTCAATAGACAAGTTTCTTGCAAGCACTTGGAGCCTCCATTCCGCTCAGTTGTATCCTTAATGCTCACAGTATATTGAGCACGGACATCGTGTCGCAAGGACTTCCAGATCCGTCTATTGAGCCGCCGATATGCTTCAGCGTCAACGGAAGACTGCAGCGTCAAAGATCGACGTTCGGCCATAAGGTCAAGAGTGTGGATCGAGAGTTTTTGTGGTCTATCTCTACGGCGAGTTCTAAAATACTTAAATTCCACCGTATGGACAGCTTCTACCAAACCGCTGTTTAGCTCGTCCACTGCAAGGTTTTCTTCTAGACAATCAAAGCGATTTGTCAGCTCGAGTTGAAAGCTTTCGGGGTTTTGGATATGGGCGCCAGTAGGTCGGAGCGTAGATTTCATCAAGCGACGCCTTTCTGATTGGACATTGATATTCAGTGTGCCCCTAACCATTCGGTGGTCACTGCCGGTTTTCACCCTGTTGATCACAGAGACATCTCTGAATATCCGTCTATTCGTCGTCAAGATAAAATCTCTCGTTTCTCGTAGAACAGGACTCAGCCACGTCTATTTCTTGTGAGGCGGCTTCTGGTAAAAAGAGAGTCCTTACTGGTGGTAGGTCTCTGATATGTGAGAGGCCATCTGGGTAGGTACCACCGCAATGTCTATTTCTCCCGTGAAACAACACTGCGTAAATGCACTGTTGTGTTTCGGATTGAAGGACATTGTAGCCAGAGTAACTACTGGACATATTGAGACTTAACATCTTATGTCTCAGGATGGCGAACAGTGGAATGTTACTACTGTTTAGAGCGGTCGTATCGTTTACCATCAGGCGAACGGCTTGCTCGGCTAGCCATTCAATGCATTAAGAAAAAAAAATGTTCATCGCAAAGAATCCCTCTTTCTCATCATCATATCCAAATTGCCCCACTGCTGCATCGCTGCTCTTGCCCAACTTTGCGTTGAAGTACCCCATAACAACATTGAAGTAGGTTTTGGAAGTATGTATGGCCCGACTTATGTCCTCATACATCTCCTCTACTTCTTCATCTGGATGTGTCGAGGTCGGCGCGTATACCTGTATGACCTTCAACGAATATCTTTTTGATATTCTGAGTATAAGGTATACTACCCTGCTCGTCACACTTTCGATGGATACGATGTTGTTGATGACACGAAACCTGTGGACAAGAAATCCGACACCTCCTCGGGACTGTTGGTCGTCCCCCCGGTAGAAGAGCAGGTAACCAGACTTCAGAGTTATCGTATCCTCCCCGATTTTCGGACAACAAAAAAAAAAACAAAAATAATCAATTCATATAATAAAATCGAAACCGGTCGATGTCGATGTCGGTGTATAGAAGATATATGAGAATAACCTTTAGAGTTTTTTCATTACCTGATGATACTCACCCTGACCCTTTTAGTATTTTACAATATATATTTGAAAACAATTTAACATCCACCCTTCCAAATGTATGCATTTCACTAAGAATTCTTCTGACATTGCCTGTATCTGTAGGTTCTGGCGAGTGATATTTGCAAAGTTAAAAATTATTTAAGGTCAACAACGCTTCAAGAAAGATTGTCTGGGCTAGCAATATTAGCCATTGAACAAGAAATTTTTGATGGTATAAATTTCAGCGATGTAATTAAGAGCGTATACACCTTGCGCGCAAAGTCAACTATAGGTTTTTCTTCGTTAATTTCACGCACACATAAGCGACCAAAGCTGTGTGCGTAGAGCTGCCGCGTCGGCTCGCTATACAATCGGCTCAAACAACTTTGATCCGTGCGCTTCAAATATTCAATTGAAATTTAACTGTAATATAATATCATAAAAATATTTTATTTGCATTATAAGTAGACAAATATTACTGTGCAAGCAAAGAATAATACAAATTTTGGATACTAATCATATTTTCGTTATTATTACATTGTTAAGTTGCATTCAAATCAGTGTTCAATCAGTAGACACTACGGACGTTTTATTAATCATTTCGTGTTCGAACATATAAATAGTGTTAGGGGCCTTACAACCCCTTACAATTACGAAATATATTTAATTTTATATTACAATACATAACATAATTTAGCCTCGGAATTGCGTCCCATTATATTACCTGAAACATGATTTATACTCATTACAAAATCATTGTAGGTAATAAAAATAATTAAATATTTTACTACCAAAGTACTAAGATGTGGTAATCGCATTCCGCGCGTGGCTATTTTTACTACGCGCGGCATAATCGACTGCAGCCAGGCCGGAGCGACGAGCGATACGTCCTCCCTCTAGAAGGCCTTGCGGCGGTCTGATTTGATCCACGTCGGACAGCAGTGTTGCCGTTTATGAAAAAAAAAAAGTCGCCAGACCTCGACACAAAACTCCCTAGATTTGGGAAAAAATGTAATTTAAAAATCCGGAAATCTGGAAGTCGCTAAATTTTTAAAGTATTGCATGATAACGAAATATAGAGCAAATAAAAGTAAATTTGTATTAATAGCATTTAATCATTTTACTACCTCTATAGATTTATACAGGCAAAAATTTCGTCATCAGAATCTATTGTGTCCTCTTTTTTATCTCCAATAATGTTAAATGGCATTGAAGCAGCAGAAGTTGATGGTTGATCCACTGTAGAACTTGGTTTTTTAATAGTTTTAGTGATTTTGGTTAGGACATCATCTGGCAAGATATAGTTATGGCAATTTCGTTTCAAAAGCTTTAACTGATTCCTTACAAGAAGTATGGAGTTTAAAGTGGTTGAAGCCAGCCTGTTTCTTAATTTGTTCTTTATAATATTCATTTGACCGAAAATTCGTTCCACTTCTGCATTCGAATGTGGCAACGACAGGACTGTGATGGCTAATTCTGCTATGTCTTTGTATGTATTAAAACCTGCAGCGTCCTTGTAAGTTAATACGTGAGCCCAAAATTGTACGGTATTTGTTGTCGTGATGTCCCATTTCACAAAATTTCTACTGTGCCATTGTTTTAAAATGTTTTCAATTTTATCTTCCTCAAAACCTAATTCCGCAGCGAGTTCAGCAATTGAATTGTCTTTAACCTGTTTTAACGTGTTATCTACAGATAATTGTGTCATTTTGTGTAAGGCTATGTAATTGCTGGGTAAACGGTTTTGAATTTCTTTTGCCAACCGCACGGTAAAATCAATACATCTTTCTCTAACAGTTGCAACTGTTTGAGATGGTAAATTAGCTTTAGCGACATGAGATTCGAACATGTATCCGAGATGAGGATCTGGACTTAGGTGATTATCAATTTTAATGGTTAAATAATCTTTTTCAGTTGTTGCACAGTTCGGTATCAATATCCTATTACAAACTGATCGCAATAAATTCATCAAAGAGAGTAATAATTTGACAGGATAAGAGAAACTACTTATAGGTTTCTCTTATCATAAATTCAATATGTTGCGGAATAGAGTGCTGTGATGCGTAACTTACGGCTAGTTGTAGGGAGTGACAAATGCATCTTATAAGTATTAAATTGGGTAGATTGTATTGCCTCTTTAAGTATTTCGTATACGCTGTTGTGACATCCTGTCATTACAGCAGCGTTATCAGTCCCAATCCCAATCAAATTTTGCAGCGATAAATTGTGTGATTGTAAACAATTTAGTAATGACGCTACAATACCATTGGCATCAGCTCGTTCTACAGGCTCGAGTGAGAGAAAAGCAGATAAAACTAAGTTTTGTGACGTACTGAAATATCTCACTATTACGCCCAAGAATTTGGTCACGCTAACGTCTGTAGATTCATCTAAAATAAGACTGTATTTTTGACTAGCAATATCTTTTATAAGGTTTTCTCTAAAATGTGGCACTAGTACCTGATTGATAATCTGAGTGCACTTCGTCCTATGTATTTTTATATCAGCACATTTTGAATCTGCGAACACATCTTTGCACAATTCTGATAGATGATCTATTTGAGAAATTGCACTGTGTTCCGTTATAAATAAAGCAAGCTTACCTTCTGCTTTCTGGGTACCTTTACCCACTTTAGCAGTAGAAGTAAAGCATATTTGCTGATTTTTTGAAATCGCATCACATTTTTGTTTGTGTTTTTTTGTATCAGCGTGTTTCTTTAAATCATTTATTTTTGCGAATATTTCACTATGGCAAAACGAGCAAAAGGCTTTAGTTGGATCGGTCATAACAGGTTTTAACCACATTTTGAACTCTTCTTGTTGTTCCCATTCTTGTCTGTATTTTTGAGTATAACTTTTCTTTTTTAAAGGAATTTCCATTTTCAAAACACACAAAATCTCTTCAAAATTACGACAATTAAACGAAACTTTTGCCGTTCGAAACAAACAGGTTTATTTTGTGAATACGTAGCATAGAAACTAGTTACTATTCCTTCGAAATGGAAAAGAAAGAAACAGTGATATCTGATCCGTCCTTTGAAAGAGTGAGAGGCATCAAAGAATAAACTCAAAACATTCTGATAGGGGAACCCCGAAAATTCGTGGTGTTGCAAGAAATATAATTTTAATTTACACTAACATATATTAATATTATTAATCTACTAGTTAATCTATTAGTACCTACACTACTTCTTCTCATTTCTACAATGGAATATTTGTTAGTTTTGCGTACCTAAGGTCGCTAGAAGTAGCTAAATTAATTTTAGTCGCTAGATTGAAAAAAAAAGTCGCTAAGAACATAAAAAATCCGCTAGATCTAGCGACAAAGTCGCTAAAACGGCAACACTGTCGGACAGCGTGTTTTATAGTGGTTTTTAAAATATTTGTAGAAAACATGAAAACTAATTTTGTTGAAATATAAAAATGGTAATTTATTGATAAGATGTTCTTCTATTATAATATGCAATTGTTATAAAAAATTATGTACGATAAGTTGGTGAAAAAAATATGTTCTTGACGAGAGTTCCTGAATAATTTCGCATTGTTTAAATTTTTATTTTTCAGGAACTAAACACAAAAAGATTATTTTTCTCAGCAAAATCCCTCCATAAGGTTCTTATTAGTCTGATAATATTTTTATTTTCATCTTATATTTAGTGGTTTCGGATATCTTAAGCTTCTAAATTGCCATTTAAAGCCTAAATAACGAAACTTGTGTTCAGTAATCCGTATAGTACTCACAAATTATCCATCAATCTATAATGTTTTCCACCAAAATCCCTAGATGACAACCTTTTCTAAAATTAGTGATAATTATTTTTCCTTTAAATTGTTTATTGGTGGCTATTAACTCATTTGAAAAGTCCTGTTTTTAAGCCAAAAAGCGCGTGCAGGGTATAAACGCTCTTAACGAATTTGCAACAGCATAGTCTCGGAAAATATTGCTACAGTAGCAAGAGTATTGTAGTAGCGACTCTACTACAACAGTTATTTTTTAATTTTTCTATTGTACCTAGATATCTTTTTGATTTTATAACGTTACCTAGGTATTTGTTATTAAAGTATCTGCATATTATAGTATAATTAGGAAGTGATACTTATTTACGTGTTAATGAAAAAGCGCAAAACCTCAGACACGCCAACAATGTAGGACCTATGCCGTATATTAATTTAAATATCTATATGTTTGGTACTGGGCGACCCGCCTTCAATATGTTCTGCATATATTTTGATTTGTTGGCTAGTCAAGTCATTGAGCAAATTAATCAACAAGCACAAGTTCCATGAAATAAATATTATTTTTTTTGCTTTGCAGTGGTACTTATTATTTTGTTATTTTTTGGTTTTTAGCGGTTTTTCGTTTTGAAGTCGGTTTTTGTTATTAGTGGAATCGACTCTACTCACGATTATGAACTAATTTTAGGTTTTGCGCTTTCTCAATAACACGTATACATGAGTAACATGTAGACATGAGGCAATATTTCTGTTATTTGTTCCTAAAAAAATGTGATTTTTAGTTTTGGGTTATTTTCTTGTAATTATGAACAACGTGTCTGTACCCCATTAGTTAAGTAAATGCTTTAAAATGAGTGTGAACAAGAATTCATTATTATTATTTCATTTTGATATTATAGGCTACAAATACATATGACTTTAAAAGTTCAGTTCTTTGCTTTATTTCAAGCACCTACCTACCATAAAAAAAAGATAATTCAAAATGCCTTAAGGGGCGCCAAAAATTTTTTTCGCACACAGGCGCCAGTAGCCCTTACGGGGGCCCTGCAAAGGGACATAGGGACAGAGAAAGCGACTTTGTTTTCTACTATGTAGTGATATGATGGCATAATCCCTTTTAATGTTATGATATGTCTCACTAACAATAATAATGTAATTCTTACTTCAATTGCAGGTATCCGGACCGCTGATTTCTTTAGGTAAATAATTATATTGTTTTGTTAATTTTTGGTAAAATGAGAAATCTTTCGGAATAAAAATGAATACAAATATAATAAAACCATTATTTTCTGATTTTATCGTGGATTTGGTTTAATTTTTGAATGATGTTTCGATTTTAAATTAATTTTGTCTCAATGAGTAAACACGTAATTAAATAAAATTAAGAACTAGAGAATATGATAGAAGAACACGCCGTAAAATTAAATTAGAATGATAACAGTAAATTCAACCTTATCTCCATACAACACTCATATTTATGAATGTTTTCAGACTTTCTGGCGAAAGGAATTAATCACAGTAAGTATTTTACCATACAATACAATGCAATAATTCTTTATTGAAAATGTCTAATGTATAGTTTGGCAAAAAGAGTTGGTTTTTAATGAAGGCGCTACGATCGAATTTAATGTTAAAATGTCAGCCCGATATACTACGACGGAAAATGTTTAGATTTTTTACATTTTTATTTATATTTGTTAATAGTCTCTTCATTTATTTTATATATCCAAACACACAAACCCGTACGAATATGTACAGAAACACCTGCATATAAAATTATTTAACGAACACAATTATATTTTTAATAGTGTACATACATACATACATACATAAACTCACGCCTTTTTCCCAGAAGCCAGAGGCGCCACATTTCGCCTTGAATGTTCCGTCCCACAATGTGATAGGTGGCGAGCCTATCGCCATATCGGGCACAAATTCCTGACTCTGGGCTGATAATGAATAGAAAAACCCAAAATCACTTTGCCCAACCCGGGATTTGAACCCGAAACTTCAGCTTTGTACCGTAGCGTAGTACAACTACGCCACCGAGGCAGTCATTTTTAATAGTGTAGCTGTAATGATTTTTCTTTAATGCCAATGGTTACTGCATCTTACTCTTTTTTACCAAGCATTACAAAGGTCATCATCATCATCTCAGCCAAAGGAAGGCCACTGCTGAACATAGGCCTCCCCCAAGGATCTCCACATCGACCTGTTGGAAGCGGCCTGCATCCAGCGACTTCCTGGAAACAAGGGTCCCCGCCATTTTATAATTAATGAGCTGTTAAATACCTGATTAGTGATTTTTGACGTGTATGAATAACTTTATTTAGTAAGCTCATATTAACGGCACTTGAAAATACGTTAAGTCCTTATGAATAAGGGGGTTTGACGATAACTAATGGCTAATGGTCGGTGAATGTAAGGTTCTCCGATAGAATGTTTAATATTTAATAAATTTGCAATAAAATAATGTATTTGTGTCTTTTACAGAGAAATGTGGACAGTCCGGTGGCATTTTGGTAGAAATAGCACAGCGCAGTAAGTAAAACTAACAATTACTTAATATTTTAAATAGATCACAGACAAGAACAAAGACAAAATAATTTTAAATACACTTAAAATAAATAATAATAAATAACACGCCTGTGAAACGAGACGCCGCGGGTTCGATCCCCGCACCGAGAGAAATGTTTGTGCAGCCCACAAATATTTCTTCCGGGTCTGGGTGTTTGTGAGACCGAAAATTCTCTCGCAGTTCCTGAAACCCACAACACAAGACTCGATCTTACTGTGGGGTCAGGACTATGTATGTGACTGTTGGGTATAATTTATTTCTTATTATTTTATTTATCACTACTGCTTCCCTCCTATATTTCATAGCGTGATGATATATAGCCTATAGCATTCCTCGATAAATGACATGTCCAATATATAAATAGTTTTTCAATTCGAAGCAGTAATTCCTGAGATTAGTAGTGACAAACAAACTTTTCAGCTTTTTTATTAGTATATATTATATTCCTAATATTATGTTTTTTCAGAACACGCTGAAACATGGGATGAAGTCTTTACGCGATTATTGGAAGTATGTATTTACTCTTGCCTATTAATTTAATTGGTAATTGGAAATTGTTAATTTGTAACTGTATATTGTACTATATCAGCCCATATACGTCCCACTGCAGGGCACGGGCCTCCTCTACAATTGAGAGTACGATTGAGAGTGGTTAGATATAGTCCACCACGCTGGCCTAGTGCAGGCGGACTTTACATACCATAGAGATTCTTACAAACCGCTATGGTATGCAAGTTTCCTCAAGATGGTTTCCTTCACAGCTTTAGTGCGTGGTGATTGACTATCAATACACACATGACTCCGAAAAGTCAGGTATGCCCTGGGATTTAAATCCACGACCACCGTGAACATGTTGGCAGCCGCGTTTAGGTCCGTTTACCAACAGACCACCACACACATAATTGTAAATGAGGCTTAAAATATTTAATATTTAAGTAGAATGTCTTGTTCTTTTATTAACTTTATTCTTATTTGCAGCCGGAAAGGCAGCTGGGCTCATCATTGATGGATGGATACCAGGATGTAAGTATTAATTAAATAATTTTATCATGCTGTTGAGATAACTAGATGTTGGGGACTTTTTAGTAAAGACAGTGGCCGCCGTTTTCGAGATCAAGGTAGTGGCTCTCGCCATCCAAAGAGGAAATACCTATTTTTTTTTTATTGCAATGAATGACGAGACGAGCAAGCCGTTCGCCTGATGGTAAGCGATACGGCCGCTCATAAACAGTAGCAAAATTCCACTGCGCTCGCCATCCTGAGACATAAGATGTTAAGTCTCAATATGACCAGTAGTTACTCTGGCTACAATGTCCTTCAATCCGAAACATAACAGTGCATTTACGCAGTGTTGTTTCACGGGAGAAATAGACATTGCGGTGGTACCTACCCAGACGGCCTCTCACATATGAGAGATCTACTAACAGCAAGGGCACCCGGAAAATCCATTCACCGAAATAAACGCAATTTTTGATTCAAATTTTTCTGTAAGACTCGTTTGTATGTATTGAAGCTATAAAAACATAACATATGAAAATGAATATTAACGAAAAAATATTTACTTCTATTTTAAACTAATTCATTTTTTTTACAGTGGGGACTGACTTCTACAGAAGTAAGTTTATGATCCTTTTTTTTAATTCCTTTGAATATAAAAGTATTTTTTTCTCTGTGTATATACTTAATACATAAATTGACGCAATGACTATTAGTATAGGATCCCGCCATACATCGACCTTCACCGAGATGTTTATTTGATGAAACCTATTTTATATGCAATTTAATATGTCAATAAATACCGGGTATATCAAGACTGCTACCGAAAACGAAGCCGGGTGATAGTTTAAGCGACTTCAGACACAATGCAACAAAAAAAGTTGCATAAAAAAGCGACAATTTTTTTTGTTATTTTTTTCCTATGGCCATATTTGGGTGGTAAATACATTTTTTCCCTAAAATAATAGTGTATATCCTTTTATTTATAAATACTCTAAGGTATAAAAGAGTTTAAATTATTATTTTAGCAAAAACTATGGATTTACCACCCAAAATTGACGATATTTAAAAAATCATAAAAAATAATTGTCGCTTTTCTATGCGAAATTTTTAATTGCATTGTGTTTGTAGCCACTAAAACTACCACCCGGCTTCGTTTTCGGTAGCAGTCTTGAGATACCCGGTATATTGTATATGGGTTGCCTTGCAAATTTCAGTCCAGAAAACGATTAATTAATTATTAAAAAAAAAATTTACACATTTCACCTGTTTGATTATTAAACAAATTCTATACCAATCGAAAGTATGAAGCCCATAGAATATGTAAACGTTAGGTTGCCTATTTCTTTCCGGTCACAACCCTCAGGTTGCCAGGTATAAACAGGTAAATCGCTTCTAGCATTTTGCACCGGTCTGATTATTGAATGGAAATTAAATGAAAATAAAGATCATTTTATTACGAACACGGTGGTATAGGGTTGCCTGCGAAAAATCAGTCCCGAATTGCGGTTGTCGAATTTAGAAAAGTGAAATATTGCTCCGAGTGACCATCCCATGCGATAGAAGAGGACACAGCATAGCAGCTGTTCGAAGTCCGCCCATTTAAAGAAAAAGGGTGCGCATGCTATTTATTGTTGAGAATGAAAAGGACAGCGATAGACTCGTATATGCTGTGTTTTGGAGTAGTTTATTAGTAAAATAGAGGAAAAGTTATTTAATTTTAGTTAATCAATTAATTATTTATGTGTGTATATATTTTATGTGACACTAAAGTATATACTGCCTCGGTGGCGTAGTTGTACTAAGGTACGGTAACAAAGCTGAGGTCTCGGGTTCGAATCCCGGGTTGGGCAAAGTGATATTGGATTTTTCTATTCATTATCAGCCCAGAGTCAGGAATTTGCGCCCGATATGGCGATAGGGTCGCCACCTATCACATCGTGGGACGGAACATACAAGGCGAAATGTGGGTGTCCTGGCACCTCTGCCTACCCCTTCTGGGAAAAAGGCGTGAGTTCATGTATGTATGTATGTACTAAAGTATATATACATTTTTAGCAAAAGAGAAGGTTATATTATTACATACATATATAATACTAATCTTGCAAATTGTATCTTTATTATTAGAAGACAAAATAAAAAACAACAATTAAAAAATACTTCTGTTTATTGTAAAAAATTGTAAAAACAAAAAAAAAAATTGTCAGATTCCGAGTCATTTCTTTTGGATTATTGTTACCAAATGGTCGGTTTCCCAATAATCAACCAGAAACCGCACCAGAGCCAACAGTTTTTAAAAATGTCATCATTAAAATTAATTAAATCAACATCCGAATCACACAAAAAACACTTTTTCGCCATTTTTTTTTAAATAAATAGTAGCACGTTTTTTCAATTGCAACTATAACCACAATCTACTCCAAAATGATGCACAGCATATACGAGTCTATCGCTGTCCTTTTCATTCTCAACAATAAATAGCATGCGCACCCTCTTTCTTTAAATGGGCGGACTTCGAACAGCTTCTATGCTGTGTCCTCTTCTATCGCATGGGATGGTCACTCGGAGCAATATTTCACTTTTCTAAATTCGACAACTGCAATTCGGCACTGATTTTTCGCAGGCAACCCTATACCACCGTGTTCGTAATAAAATGATCTTTATTTTCATTTAATTTCCATTCAATAATCAGACCGGTGCAAAATGCTAGTAGCGATTTACCTGTTTATACCTGGCAACCTGAGGGTTGTGACCGGAAAGAAATAGGCAACCTAACGTTTACATATTCTATGGGCTTCATACTTTCGATTGGTATAGAATTTGTTTAATAATCAAACAGGTGAAATGTGTAAATTTTTTTTTTTTTATTAATTTTTTAATCGTATTCTGGACTGAAATTTGCTAGGCAACCCCTATACAATATATTTATTGACATATTAAATTGAATATAAAATACGTTTCATAAAATAAACATCTCGGTGAAGGTCGATGTATGGCGGGATCTTAGACTATATGTTCTTTCTCTACGTGCCAGATTTGCCTTATAATATGACCGACTTTATGACATCAACACTTTTTGTAAAATAATCAATTAATTATTGTCTGTAATAAAAACCTACACTATTGTACATTAAAATATAAATAAATAAGTTAAAATAAATACACCTAACATACATACATAGTCCTGACCCCACACTAAGATCGAGTCTTGTGTCGTGTATCAGGAAGTACGAGAGAATTTTCGCTCTCACAAACACCCAGACTCGAAACAAATGCTTGTGATTCACACAAACATTTGTATCGGTGCGGGAATCGAATCCACGGTCTCTCGTATTACAGCCAGCGTCTAAAATCACAGAAGCTGTCAATTGGTTATGATATACCGGGTATATTGAGACTGCTACCGAAAACGAAGCCGGGTGGTAGTTAACGCCACTTCAGACACAATGCAATAGAAAATGTTGCAAAAAAGCGACAATTTTTTTTTGTTATTTTTTTCCTACGACCTTATTTGGGTGGTAAGTGCATTTTTTCCTAAAATAATAGTGTATACCCTTTTATTTATAATTAATCGAAGGTATAAAAGAGTTTAAATTATTATTTTAGCAAAAACTATGGACTTACCACCCAAAATGACGATAGTTAAAAAATCATAAAAAATAATTGTCCCGTTTCTTTGTGAAATTTTTAGTTGCATTGTGTCTGAACTCACTAAAACTACCACCCGGCTTCGTTTTCGGTAGCACTCTAGATATACCCGGCATAATATTTTTGAAATTGAATCTCACAAATACCAGTTTTTCTAATTTGGTAATCCAGCGCTCAGATACACAATAAGACTAAATAATGTATTTTCTTTTTAGTGCTCATGGGAATATGCCGAATTGAATCTTGTGTGACTACGAGTCACAACGGAAAGCTATTTAAAGGTATGTATCAATTGTGGTATCAATATATTATGTTAATGTCGGACGCCCGCCTACAAGGTGGACGGACGACCTGGCTAAGTTTGCAGGAAGTCGCTGGATGCATGCTGCCAACAGGTCGATGTGGAGATCCTTGGAGGAGGCCTATGTTCAGCAGTGGACTTCCTGTGGCTGAGATGATGATGATAAATATATTTTTTATTGATATCTTAATAAGCGACCATTAACGCGGACTGCTGCACTTCTGAATTGTATATTTTTAACTTGCTTAAAGTAATATGTAAACTGTGTATATTCGCCTGTCACGATAGCGTAGTTGTATGCTACGATTATAAAGTTGAGGCTTTGGGTTTGAATCACGGGTCGGGAAAAGTGATATTGGATTTTTCTATTATCATTCTGGGGTAAACGAGTTCTTGAGTGAAGACCGCATCTTGGCAAGCGTTGTGTAGGACGCCCTCCAGCTAGGTGGAGTGACGATTTGAAAATGCTGGCAGATGCTGGATGCGACAAGCCGAATACAGGGTGAAATGGCGGAATATGGAGGATGCCTATGTCCAGCAGTGGATAACAAAAAGACTGATGATGATGATTATCAATTTGGAGTCAGGAATTTGTGCGTGATATGCAAATACGCTCGGCCACCACATCGTAGGATAGAAAAAGGTGAAAAATGGGTGCCCTGGTAGCATCACTACCCACCTTCTTTAAAATAAACCGTGTATTTATGTATGTATATAAATAAACTAGCGGCCCGGCCCAGCTTCGCCCGGGTACAAATAGATTTCTGTATAATAATATGTACATTTTATACATACATATAAACCTTCCTCTTGAATCACTCCATCTATTAAAAAAACCGCATCAAAATCCGTTGCGTAGTTTTAAAGATTTAAGCATAAAAAGGGACATAGGGACAGAGAAAGCGACTTTGTTTTATACTATGTAGTGATATAAATATTTCAATTTCAGGTCGACAATCAGCAATATGCAAAAATGATTATGGTCAGAAATGGGGCTGCAAGAAATATTCAGGCGCCTACGTAAACGCGAGAGAAGTGATGAACTTCTACAGCTTGGACAAAATATGGGAGCATTTGGATGTCGTGTTGAAGAACAATAACTTCGGACATTGGAGAACATTGAAAGGTATTTTTAGACATTTTTAGTTATATTATAAGGAAAACATCGTGAGGAAACCTGCATACCATAGCGATTTATAAGGATTTCTATGGTATGTAAGTACGCCAACCCGCACTAGGCCAGCGTGGTGGACTATGTCTAACTACTCTCAATCGTACTCTCGATTGTAGAGGAGGCCCGTGCCCTGCAGTGGGACGTATATGGACTGATACAGAATATTATTCATGACGTACAATTTCTTTCTACTGGTCCTAGAAACTTACGTAGGATATTGTGTCCTGCCACAAAGAAAAAATATCACAAACTACGATACCCTTTTTGTATTGTTTTTTATTACTTCAATGAGTAGTGAGACGAGCATGTCGTTCGCCTGATGGTAAGCGATACGACCGCTCATGAACAGTAGCAAAACTAAACACCTTGGATTACAAAGCAATGCCTGGCATTCCACTGCCCTCGCCATCCTGAGACATAAGATGTTAAGTCTCAATATGTCGAGTAGTTACTATGAAAGAAAGAAAGAAATACATTTATTGAAGGCGCAAACATACATAGGTAGGTAATAAAATAACAAAATATACAAAAAATAAAAACATGACAAAAAATACAATTATGCAACAAAATTACGTGGCTACAATGTCGTTCAAACAAGAACACAATAGTGCGTTTACACTGCTGTTTGACGGAAAAAACAGACTTGAAATCCATTATGAATATAATAAAACATTTCTTTTAAATCCTATTGAATGTAATATGTACGTCTATGTTACTCATGCTTTGTATTATCGATAAAATTATGTTTTTCAACTTACAGGTTCACCTTACATCATAATATCTACAATATTCGAGCTCTCCGACATATTTAAACGTAAGTTTATTTTGGATATTCATTTTTCATAACCACATAACAAAGCGAATGAAGTCCAGCGCATCTTGAAATGCCTTTCGATCTTTTCACACAGGGTCTCCATTGTAATTCAATGTTGTAGAATTCACATTGACATACCTCTGTATTCATAAAAGACCGCTAATCAAGCACACAAACCTAAATTAGTTAAATCTTGTTAAGAGGATATTAAACGTTCATTAAGTTTTACTATTCATAATTGGTTTTTCTGCATTCCTATTCTAAGTCCACAGACTGAAAAAGAGGTATAGGATTATGATTTCATTAAATTGTGAGTAATATCAAATGTCCAGCTGACAGACATCCGCCATCTTTCTGCTTAAAAATTTGACCACTGTCCTGTCGGTCATGTAAAATGGCGGAAATCGCGAATGTCCTTGACTGTCCGCTTTTCAAAATGGCGGAATTCGCGAATTTTCATGCCAACATTTCTTTGAAAAAATCGAATTCGTTGTCTAGACTAACATGGATATGGCTTCGTTCGAGTAATGAAATACATATTAATTTTAAAATAAAATTAATTTTAAAATAAAATTAATTGTAATATTAAAATAAAATAAATTATAATTTTAAAATAAAATTAATAATAAAGTTTAATATACAGTACAATAGAAAAAATATAGAAAAAGCCTCGCCTAAACACGCACAGAGGAACGTTGCAGGCGGGTCATAATGTGTGCGTCCATTCCTTGCACACCACACATAGGCGCAGCAACTTACTCTTGCCAGCGACAGTGGCCGGATATTCGGCCAAAAATTGGATACGGGTCGAGCCCGCTTTGGGGCACAGAGGGTAAACAACCCGATCATCGTTTTCTAAAGAAAGATCTGTAGGAAGACTACTATTGAACATAGGCCTCCCTCAAGGATCTCCACAATGACCTGATGGAAGCTGCCTGCATCCAGCGACTTCCTGCAACCTTAGCTAGATCGTCCGTCCACCTTGTAGGCAGGCGTCCGACATTTCATTTGGCTGTACGTGGCCTCCACTCAAGAACCTTTCGGCCAAAACGGTCATCGGTTCTACGAACTATATGCCCGGCCCACTGCCACTTCAACTTGCCAATCTTGTGGGCTATGTCGGTAACCTTTGTTCTTCTACGGATCTCCTTATTTCTAATTCGATCTCGTAGGGTAACACCGTGCCTAGCCTTCTCCATGGCTCGTTGAGTGACTTTGAGCCTTTTAATGAGGCCCACATTGAGAGGCCACGTCTCGGTGCCGTATTGCCGAGTTAGATTCGACGATTGACCTATCTCCCGAAGTTAGACCTGCCTAACCGGACCACTTATCCCAAATGGACATATTCATCTAGAACTTCGAGAGTTGAGCCCCCAACTCCAATGGGGGTGGGCACAACATAGATATTCGACAAGATCTTCGTTTTGTCCATGTTCATTTTAAGATCCACCTGTTGGGAGATTCGATTAAGGTCTTCGAGCATAGTGCTAAGGTCTTCCAGCGATTCTGCCAAGACTACAATATCGACGGCAAATCGAAGGTGAGTAATATACTCGCCGTCGATATTGATGCCAAATCTTTTCCACTGCAAGAGCTTGAAGGCGTTTTTTAGCGCGGCAGTAAACAATTTCGGAGATATAACATCTCCCTGTCTTACGCTTCTATGTAGTGGAATCGCCTTCGTGATCTTGTACTCGGACCGACATAGTGGCGTTGTTGTATATACCTACACCTCAACACTTCGATGTACTGATAGTTTATGTGGCACTGCTGAAGAGACTGTAGCACAGCCCAGGTCTCGATCGAATCGAAGGCTTTCTCATAGCCCACAAACGCTAAGCAAAGCGGCAAGTTATATTCCTCGGTTTTTTGTATATATCATCAAACTTGCGTTCGCGATGATTTGTGATGACCCTCGAAAACAACTTATAGACATGGCTCAGGAGCGAAATGAGACTGTAGTTCTTCAGCAAAGTGTTATCACCTTTTTTGCAGAACAGAGGGCGGAACGCCAGAGGCATGGAGCAGGAGCGTGGTTCTGGCGTCGAGCCTTCGAGGAGAACGAATTGAAGAGCCTCTGAAGGACTATCAGTATCGGCGTTTCGCCCACTTTCAGAAGCTCTGAAGTGAATCCGTCCTCACCCGGCGTTGTTGTTTCTAAGTTGCTTGAGGGCCATCTCAATCTCACACAGGCTGATGTTCGGGATATCATCGCTAAAGTGTCAGATCAATTCGGCTCTCGGGTCTTCGGCCGAGCTAACAGTAGGTTCGACAACTGAGGTGTAAAGCTGTCCGTAGAACCTCTCGATCTCTCTTAATACCTTTGCCCTTGTCGATAGTACGCGGCCATCGGCCGTTTTCAGCCTAGACAACTGGCTTTGCCCAATAGACAAGTCTCTTGCAAACACTTTGGGGCTTCCGTTCCACCGAATTAATGTTCACAGTATTGTGAGCACGGACATCGTGTCGCAAGGACTTCTAGATCCCTCCATTGAGCCGTCGATATACTTCGGCGTGATCAGAGGACTGCAGCGTCAAAGATCGATGTTCGGCCTTGAGGTCAAGAGTGTGGATCGAGAGTTTTTGTGGTCTATCTCTACGGCGAGGTCTAAAATACTTAGATCCCACTGTATGGACAGCTTCTACGAAACCGCTGTTCAACATTGTTCCAATGCAAGGTTTTCTTTTAGACAATCAAAGCGATTTGTAAGCTCGAGTTGAAAGCTCTCGGGGTTTTGGATATGGGCGCGAGTAGGTGTGTGTGAAGGTGTGGTGCGAAGAGACATTTCCTAAATAGTAATCGGAAATGTAAGATATTTTAGATATCAAGGGGTAAGCGGGGATAGCGGAGCGACGGGAGGGTATTGCATCATCCGATCGGGCGCTCGGCGCGCTCGCGCTAGTGCGGCGTAAAAGGTCAATGCGTGTAGGTTAGGTTAGGTTAGGTTTGGGGTCGCTAAGCACGCGGCAGTGCACAAGGAGGCGGTCCTGGCGCATCTGTTGAGCGGTATCCCGGGGCCGTCTCCAAAGTGCACCGATGGTGGCCAACGCGGGGTTTTTAGTCGGTATTTCGGTGCGCAGACTACGATAGGGACCCGACCCAGTTCCACGTCTCGCTGGGCCGGAAGGCGCACCGGTGAGTCCGACACACCCTCGCCCCTTCGGGGGTGGGATGATCCGTAAAGGGATTTTCCCAGCGAGAAAAAAAAAATAAGTTAGGTTAAGTATTATAGAATTTAACGCTATGATTGTTACCTGTGATAAAAATATTACTCTCATTTGAACAACGTGTTTTATTACAGAAACCATTATTCTTATACATTTCCTAAAAAACTTCGGAATCGTATACATTTCCTAGGAGCTGTATACAATTCCTAGACTTCATACACTTCCGGTAACATATAAATGTGTGTGTTAGTGCCAACCTTAATACCCAATTGGTTAAAACAAGAAAGCTAAATTCACTGAAATCTATACATATAAATAAAATTGAAGTGTCTGTTTGTAACGTGAAAATAAAATAAAATGACCAACTACATATCGTTATATACACGATACCTATAACGAAAATGTTTTTTTTTGTCTGTCTGTCTGTCTGTTTATTCCCGGTAATCCCTGAAATGGCTGAACCGATTTTGACGGAACTGTTACTGTCAGTTAGCTAATATAATAAGGAGTAACTTAGGCTACATTTATTTTAGAAAAAAAACTTTTATTTTAGAAAAATAAAGTAATGTTCCAATCCCCAAGTACTGTCCAGTACCGCGCGCAGCTCACGCGCATGCGCAATTTTTCAATATACCTAATTTAAAAAACTGAAAATTAATTGCTAAAAATAAAAATGCTAAAACAAAAAATAAAAATGCAAAAACAAAAAAAAACAACGAAATAAACTAATTAACTTTTTTGTTAAATTCCAAGCGGACGAAGTCGGGTGCACAGATAGTTATCAAATATATCAAATTCTAGATACACGTATGTGGGAATATCCATCATAATATATCGGTTCAAATTTTAACACAAAATGGCCGCCCGGTGACACGTACATTTTAACTTAAAAACACACCACACATCACGTATAACACTGAAATATGATAAATTACTTATTTTTCCATGATATTTTCTTCTTTTCACGAACAATCCACCACGTTTAATAATTTTATTTCAGAAATAAACAACAATTTCAAACTTCGCGGGCATTGTCGACTTCAATGACGTTTTATTAATTTTTTCACAATGGAGCGACCCAAGAACATCTAAATTATAAAAAACTGTGTAACTATTGAGAATAATATAAACTTTGTATACCCTGGACGCCACTTTACGGCTTCCGGGAAAATGTGACAGGTGAGGGACTTTTGATTTTCCGGGCGCACGACCGTCTTACGGTCGCCCGACAGGGGAGACTTTAAACAATGGTGTCGGCCATTTTAAAGTTAATGAGCTGTTAAATATCTGATTTGTGATTTTTGATATCTATTAATAACGTTTTTGAGCCAGCTCATATTAACGGCATTTGAAAACTGCGTTAAGTTCATTAAGATTGAGGGATTGACAATAACTTAGTTAAAATAAGGAATGTTATACATTTTATAATTTTCGTTTTTCAGAGGACGTATCTACGTGGAAACAAGAAGTTGTCGAAATAATGATTGAGAAATGTAAGTAAATTTTACAAATATTTATCTAAAATTAATTGGCATGTGGTGACAGGAGAACGCCCAGTCATAGTTTCGGTAAAAATATCGTTGATCCCGATATCGATAGTGTTAATGTAGTGTCTGTAGTGTATTGATATATTCATACTCTTTGCATCTGTCGTCTCGAACTATACACAACGCGAACCAGGGGTGAATGAGAACAGATATAAGTAGATGTTGCGGACGGAACGGTGTGAAGACGTGGTGTATAGCAAACGAGCCGATAAATATTAATAATTGTATTCTACTACAATGTTACACATATTAACCATAAATAGTGACTATTACACTGTCATTATAACATTTTTTATTGTTTGTCCTTAAACTTTTTCCTGTTTTATGTCGGGCGACAGATTTTTATAAAATAAAGTAATGATTTTACATTTGAAATAAAACTATTATTTACAAACTTTACTGCGGAATTGGTTTAATTTTAGTTTTATATCAATGTGTAACAATTGGGTAAATCTAGGAAACCATTATAATATTTTACAATTTGCAAACAGAGCCGAAGACGAAAAAATAATTTTTAATTGATTTTAAGTTCATTTCTCCAAGAATTCCGGACCTGAGTCGCAATTATGTTCATATTTATTGAAAATATAAATTTTTCCCTACACGAAAAGGTTTATTAAGGGATATAAATACTAAGTTTTATAGTAAAATGGTCATTCTCTTATGGAAATACATAAACATTAAAATATCTGATTCGAAGACTATAAAACCAATTTTAGTAATCGAATGTTTTAATCGATTCGAACGTTTTTTGAATTAATTTGAGCAAAGAAGACAAGACGTACGATATCTAAAATATGTTTTAAAATTGTCTTTGAATAAGGCCGGTAATGTTAAAGTATTAAAATGTCCCATACAACATGATGTAAAGAGAGAAAATCATTTTCATTGTATTGACAACGTATTCGGACGCCGAAATATCGGAGGCAATCTCTAAAATATATTTTTATTTTTTACAGTGGCTACAATCCTTGGCACTTTGGGCAAATGCTACCATCCAGAATGTGAGTATACTACATACTTCTATATATTTTTTACTAGTAGACTACCCAAGCAAATATACAAAGGGTCGACCTCACCGAACCTACACCACTCAAATCGGTGATACCCTCAACAAGGGTCTTACTACTCTATTCTCCAACACGAAGTCAGTATCCTCCAACATTCGATATCCAAGTATAAGATAAAATCGCTTTGTATGCTTAAATCTTTAAAACTATGCAACGGATTTTGATGCGGTTTTTTTAATAGATAGAGTGATTCAAGAGGAAGGTTTATACCGGGTATCTCAAGACTGCTACCGAAAACAAAGCCGGATGGTAGTTTTAGTGGCTACAAACACAATGCAATTAAAAATTTCGCCTAGAAACGTGACAATTTTTTTTTATGATTTTGTTAAATATCGTCATTTTTGGGTGGTAAATCCATAGTTTTTGCTAAAATAATAATTTAAACTCTTTTATACCTTAGAGTATTTATAAATAAAAGGGTATATACTATTATTTTAGAAAAAAATGTATTTACCACCCAAATATGGCCATAGGAAAAAAATAACAAAAAAAAAAATGTCGCTTTTTTTTGTAACTTTTTCTGTTGCATTGTGTCTGAAGTCGCTTAAACTACCACCCGGCTTCGTTTTCGGTAGCAGTCTTGATATACCCTGTATGTATAATACGTGTATTATTGTACAGAAATCTATTTGTACCCGGGCGAAGCTGGGCCGGGCCGCTAGTTTAATATACAATACTTTTCTCTATGAAACTTATCATTCGTTTCTAAGGTTACGACGTATGCTATAGGAAATTTTTGTATGGTATTTAGGCATATTTGTACAGTTTTACGTGCGATGTCGAACATTCGTCGTGTCGTAGTATAGATTAACCCCCCTAAATCGACGAATGCATAAAGAGGTTGGTCAAAGTGGATAAAGCGAAAGTAATGTTAGGATCGAGCAAATTGGCGGTCTATCGTCTCTGCCACCCCTATGGAATACAGGCGTGACGATTATGCATGTATGCATTTTTTTGCTGAGCTTTGTTTATTTTAATTTGTGTTTCAAGTTGTATTTATTTTAATTAGATAATTAAATTATTGATATTAATGATGATTATATTTTTTCAGTGGGCCCATATGTATCGGAAGGTATGTATATTTTTAAATAAATTAGGTTTGATTAAGAGATCACAATAAAAAAAATAATACTTTTAAAGATATGGATTTAATATAATATATTTGTTTAAATTGAATTATTTATACTATCACTAACTATAATACGTGTTTCGTTTTTTTTTTGTTACTAAAGAAATCCTCGTTGGATACCTGACTATCTAGGTATAGACATACATTTATGACTTCAGTTTTTTTTCGAAAAATATCTTTTGTGTCACTAAGGGCCAGCGCAGCCCGAAATGGGCTAGGAATATATTTTGCCAAAGGATATTCAAATTTATTTAGTACGAATACAACATAAATTCCAATGTTTGAAATTTATGCAAATCAAAAGGCATTTTTCGATGAGTTTAAAACAATGGAATTTATATCGTATTGCCACCGGATATGTCTGAATATTCTTTAGTAAAAAAATAAATACCTTGCCCGTTTGTCCCGGTCTGCACTCACCATTTTTTTTAAATACTACTCCGTTAATAAAGATATTCATTTTACAATGAATCATTCGGATCGCGAAGTTGATCAAGCGTAACATTATCATAATTGTTAGTTCTAGAAAAGTAGACTAAATTCTAATGTTTTAATGTACATATTGAAATAAAACTATTAGACTAAAGTCCTTTATTTATTCCAGGATTCATCGATTTCTTCAAAAACTTGGAGAAGAAACATGGATTAAGTAAGTTAAATATTTTATAAGTTTAGTATAAATTGCTAAAAATACAATTGAAGCAAGAAATTAGATCTTTATACAGGTTATATCAAGACTGAAATTAAAACGGGTGGTAGTTTTAGTGACTTCAGACAAAATATAACTAAAAATTTTGCAAAAAATTTAAGGCGAAAATTTTAAATACATATTTTTTCTTGATTTTTTCCTTTTTATTATTTTTAAAAATGCTATGGTAAGCAAGGGTTTAAATTATTAATTTAGCAAAAGCTATTGATTTACAACCCAAACAGGTCACTAAAACTACCAACCGGCTTCGCTTACGGTAGCAGTCTTGATAGACCATGTATATAAGTATTTTTTATGAGGCAAATAATAATCAAATTAGTTTCATTAATTTAAGACGATTTGCTATATATCGTAGTTCGAAATTCAAATGTATATGTATAAGCAACCTCAGCCACTTTTGGCGTGTGATTTTGTTCTGGACCATGTATCTAGTATATAAGTGCGTGGTGGCCTGTTGGTAAACGGACTAGACGCGACTGCCAACATGTTCACGGTGGTCGCGGGTTCGAATCCCAGGGCACACCTCTGACTTTTCGGAGTCATGTGTGTATTGATAGTCAATCACCACGCACTAAAACGGTGAAGGAAAACATCGTGAGGAAACCTGCATACCATAGCGATTTATAAAATTTCTATGGTATGTAAGTCCGCCAACCCGCACTAGGCCAGCGTGGTGGACTATATGGCCTAACCACTCTCAATCGTACTCTCGATTGTAGAGGAGGCCCGTGCCCTGCAGTGGGACGTATAAGGGCTGATACAGAATCTAGTATATATTTGATCGAAGCGTCACGTATTAAATTCACCTTTGTGTGAACAAACTTATGATTTACAATTGTTTCATTGCAAGTTTTTGTAACGCGCGTTGAAATAGCGCTCGTGCGAAATGACGAAATCCGTTGCAGGCCACACGTTGGCTTATTACGGACCTCGCATAAAGACATTCTTTTAAAATATTATCTATACTCGTAGTATATTGCCTTAAATTTTCTATCGCATTTTTTGGTAATTGTACTTTTTTTTATTACAGGAATATCAGTCCGTCTCGATTCTATTAAGAAGAAAATCTCCGTAGCCCAGAGATATAGACTAAACGAAGCCCTAAACCAGTGTGACGATGAACAGTTTTACAAAGAAGATGATGATGACTCTAGTGAAGGAACTAACACGAATGAAAATAATAATGACGCTGGTAAAGGAAACGGACAAGGCGAAACAGACAGTAATGTAGGAAAAACGGATGCTGGGAAAGATAACGAGAATCAAGAAGGAAGAGACGCTAATAGCCAAGGTAAAGATAGTAAAGAAGGCAAAGGCACTAAAAACGGACGAACAGATAATGACAAAGACATCAAAGGTGAGAAAAAGTCTGAAACAACTGGCAAAGGCAAACATGAATCAGGCAAACACGACACAGATAAAACCAAAGGTGGTAAGCATGGACCTGGGAAAGAGCACACCGGTAAAGACAAGTCCGGTAGCGGTAATCGTGGTAAACAAAATTGGAAAGACAATGATTCTAGCGAGGAAGCGCATGACGAAAGAAAAAATACAAGAAATGGGAATCACGGCTCTGGTAAAGACATTGGCGCAGGTTCTGGCAAAGGTTTGAAAAATGGACATGGTAAAGATGACAGATATAAAACCGGCAAAGACAAGGATACTGACAAAGAAGCAAAAACTAAACACGACAAAGAAGTTAAAAATGAAGCCGGTAAAAATAGTAAGGATGATGCTAACAAAGGTGTTGGCAAACACTCTGGTAAAGACATCAAAACAGAACATGACAGAGACCAAGACGGTAAAGATAAAAACAGTAAAAATAGCAAAAATACTAACAAAAGCGTTGGCAAAGGTACCCCAACTGTACACGACAGAGACCAGAATGACAAAGTAAAAGTCAGTAAAGATGGGAAAGGCACTGACAAATTTGTTAGTAAAGACTCAGGCAAAGATACCAACAACGGGCAAGACAAAGATGGAAAAAGTAAAAGCCCTAAAGGTGGAAAAGATACTGACAAAGGATTTGGTAAAGTTCCCAACAACGTACAAGGCCAACAAGAAAAAGATAAAGGTGGTAATGGTAACAAAGGTACCGAAAAAGAAGTTAACAAAGGCTCTGGTACAGGTACCAACATCGGATCAGACCAACATAACAAAGACAAAGGCGGAAATGGTAGCAAAAACACTGGAATAGCCGGAGACAAAGTTTCCGGAAAAGGTACCAAAATCGAACACGACCAAGATGCCAAAAATAAAACCGGTAAAGGTGGTAAACATACCTCTGACCAAAGTGCTGGTAAACGCTCTATGGAAGATACCAAAATGGACAACAACCAGATAGCAAAGATAAAGGTGATAAAGGTGGCAAAAACACCAACAAAGGTGTTGACAGAGAATACGTGAAAGGAAACAAAAATGATCAAGATCAAAATGGTAAAGGTACAGCTGGTAAAGGTGGAAAAGAAACTGAGAAAGGCAAAGGTTCTAAAAATGGACAAGACAAAAATGGCAAAGATAAAACCGGTAATAATGGCAAAGACACTGACAAAGATATTGCCAAAGGCAAAGGTACTAAAAATGGACAAGTCCAAAATGGCAAAGATAAAACCGGTAACAATGACAAAGACACTGACAACGATGTTAACAAAGGTAAAGGTACTAAAAATGGACAAGACCAAAATGGCAAAGACAATGGCGGCAAAGGTAAGACAGGGTCTGGCGGTAGATGCAACAGAAATAAACCGAAAGACGGCAACGAGACAATTGAACGTGGATCCCGATCTGAAGACACATTATTTGATAGTAAAAAGCCAGAGGTTATAATCAACAGTGAGACAACTAAATATGATACATCTGTAACCGACGAAAGTAGAAAGCAGAAAACTAATACCGGATATACCGATAGTGGAACATATGAAACTGAAGGAACTAAAACCCAAAAGGATAATACTGAAAAGTATGCAGGAACATCCGTAGCAGAAAATATTCAAATACGGAAAACGAATAACTCAAATACAGAAATTGAAAGTTCTGAAACTAATAAAAATAAACAAAAAACTGATGATGCAAACACCAAAGCTGATACAAATGAAACTGAAAAGTATAAGAAACAATATGTCGATGGTGAAAATACTGATATTGAAACCTCTGAGACTGAAAAGACTAAAAAACAAAAAACAAACAATGAAAATACCGAAAAACCTATATCAGAATTAGAAAAATATAAAAACCAAAAACCCAATAACGGAAATAACGAGAATATGACATCTCAAAACGAAAACACTCAAAAACAAAATACTAATAACGAAAATATAGAAAATAAGACATACGAAAATCGAAATACACAAAAACAAAACACTTATAATGAAAATGTTGAAGACGAGACATCTCAAATTAATATGAATAAAGAACAAAAAAACAATAATGGAAACACTGAAACTGATACAACTGAAAGTGAACAGACAAAAATTCAAAATACTGGTAATGGAAATACGGACATAGATTCAACAGAAGCTGAAAAAATTAAAAAGCGAAATAATGGAAATGGATACACGCAAACTGATACATCAGAGAACGAAGATACTAGAAAACAAAAAGCCGATACCAAAAATATTGAATATGTGAAATCTGAGAAAGGAAAAACTCAAAAAGAAAAAAATGATAATACCGACAAAACAACACTTGAAAGTGATATAACCGAAAAACAAAAGCTAATAAAGATAATACTGAACCCGGGACGTCTGAAACAGAAGTAGCTCAAAAACAAAAGAACAATAATGGAAATACTGCAGATGAGAAATCCGAAATTGAAAAAGCACAAAAACAAAAATCCGACAATGGAATAGCTGAATCTGATACAACTGAATCAGAAATAACTAAAAATAATTATAATAATGGAAATACTGAAAATGAGACACCAGATACGGAGAAAATTCAAAAAGAAAGAACCAGTAATGATAATAAGCAACAGTCTGGAACACAGACAACAGAATCTAGAGATTATGAAAGTGGAAAAACTAAAACTCAACAGTTAGGCAGTCAGACAAAGAATTATCAAAGTGAAAAAACTAAACAACAACAATCTGGTGGACAAACATCAGAATTTAGAGATTATGTAAGCGAAAAATCCAAAAGAGAACAATCTGGCACTCAAACAACAGAAACTCAATACTACCAAAGTGAAAAAACTAAAAAAGAGCAATCTGGATCACAGACATTAGAGTCTAGAGATTATGAAAGTGGAAAAACTAAAACTCAACAGTTAAGTAGTCAGACAATAGAATCCAAAGATTATCAAAATGAAAAAAATAAAAATCAACAATATGGTGGACAGACGACAGAATCTAGAGATTATGAAAGTGAAAAAACCCAAAAACAACAATCTGGAGACGATATAGAACAATCTAAAGACTACCAAAGTGCTAAAAAAGAGCAATCTGGAACACAGACAATAGAATCTAAAGATGGTGAAAGCGAAAAAACTAAAACAAAACAATCTGGCACTCAAACAACAGAAACTCAAGACTATCAAAGCGAAAAAACTAAACAACAACAATCTGGTAGACAGTCAACAGAATCTAGACATTATGAAAGCGAAAGATCCAAAAGTCAACAATCTGGCACTCAAACAACAGAAACTCAAGACTATCAAAGCGAAAAAACTAAACAACAACAATCTAGTAGACAGTCAACAGAATCTAGACATTATGAAAGCGAAAGATCCAAAAATCAACAATCTGGCACTCAAACAACAGAAACTCAAGACTATCAAAGCGAAAAAACTAAACAACAACAATCTAGTAGACAGTCAACAGAATCTAGACATTATGAAAGCGAAAGATCCAAAAATCAACAATCTGGCACTCAAACAACAGAAACTCAAGACTATCAAAGCGAAAAAAACTAAACAACAACAATCTAGTAGACAGTCAACAGAATCTAGACATTATGAAAGCGAAAGATCCAAAAATCAACAATCTGGCACTCAAACAACAGAAACTCAAGACTATCAAAGCGAAAAAACTAAACAACAACAATCTAGTAGACAGTCAACAGAATCTAGACATTATGAAAGCGAAAGATCCAAAAATCAACAATCTGGCACTCAAACAACAGAAACTCGAGACTATCAAAGCGAAAAAACTAAACAACAACAATCTGGTAGACAGTCAACAGAATCTAGACATTATGAAAGCGAAAGATCCAAAAATCAACAATCTGGCACTCAAACAACAGAAACTCAAGACTATCAAAGCGAAAAAACTAAACAACAACAATCTAGTAGACAGTCAACAGAATCTAGACATTATGAAAGCGAAAGATCCAAAAATCAACAATCTGGCACTCAAACAACAGAAACTCAAGACTATCAAAGCGAAAAAACTAAACAACAACAATCTAGTAGACAGTCAACAGAATCTAGACATTATGAAAGCGAAAGATCCAAAAATCAACAATCTGGCACTCAAACAACAGAAACTCAAGACTATCAAAGCGAAAAAACTAAACAACAACAATCTAGTAGACAGTCAACAGAATCTAGACATTATGAAAGCGAAAGATCCAAAAATCAACAATCTGGCACTCAAACAACAGAAACTCAAGACTATCAAAGCGAAAAAACTAAACAACAACAATCTAGTAGACAGTCAACAGAATCTAGACATTATGAAAGCGAAAGATCCAAAAATCAACAATCTGGCACTCAAACAACAGAAACTCAATACTACCAAAGTGAAAAAACTAAAAAAGAGCAATCTGGATCACAGACATTAGAGTCTAGAGATTATGAAAGTGGAAAAACTAAAACTCAACAGTTAAGTAGTCAGACAATAGAATCCAAAGATTATCAAATTGAAAAAAATAAAAATCAACAATATGGTGGACAGACGACAGAATCTAGAGATTATGAAAGTGAAAAAACCCAAAAACAACAATCTGGAGACGATATAGAACAATCTAAAGACTACCAAAGTGCTAAAAAAGAGCAATCTGGAACACAGACAATAGAATCTAAAGATGGTGAAAGCGAAAAAACTAAAACAAAACAATCTGGCACTCAAACAACAGAAACTCAAGACTATCAAAGCGAAAAAACTAAACAACAACAATCTGGTAGACAGTCAACAGAATCTAGACATTATGAAAGCGAAAGATCCAAAAATCAACAATCTGGCACTCAAACAACAGAAACTCAAGACTATCAAAGCGAAAAAACTAAACAACAACAATCTAGTAGACAGTCAACAGAATCTAGACATTATGAAAGCGAAAGATCCAAAAATCAACAATCTGGCACTCAAACAACAGAAACTCAATACTACCAAAGTGAAAAAACTAAAAAAGAGCAATCTGGATCACAGACATTAGAGTCTAGAGATTATGAAAGTGGAAAAACTAAAACTCAACAGTTAAGTAGTCAGACAATAGAATCCAAAGATTATCAAATTGAAAAAAATAAAAATCAACAATATGGTGGACAGACGACAGAATCTAGAGATTATGAAAGTGAAAAAAACCCAAAAACAACAATCTGGAGACGATATAGAACAATCTAAAGACTACCAAAGTGCTAAAAAAGAGCAATCTGGAACACAGACAATAGAATCTAAAGATGGTGAAAGCGAAAAAACTAAAACAAAACAATCTGGCACTCAAACAACAGAAACTCAAGACTATCAAAGCGAAAAAAACTAAACAACAACAATCTAGTAGACAGTCAACAGAATCTAGACATTATGAAAGCGAAAGATCCAAAAATCAACAATCTGGCACTCAAACAACAGAAACTCAAGACTATCAAAGCGAAAAAACTAAACAACAACAATCTAGTAGACAGTCAACAGAATCTAGACATTATGAAAGCGAAAGATCCAAAAATCAACAATCTGGCACTCAAACAACAGAAACTCAAGACTATCAAAGCGAAAAAACTAAACAACAACAATCTAGTAGACAGTCAACAGAATCTAGACATTATGAAAGCGAAAGATCCAAAAATCAACAATCTGGCACTCAAACAACAGAAACTCAAGACTATCAAAGCGAAAAAACTAAACAACAACAATCTAGTAGACAGTCAACAGAATCTAGACATTATGAAAGCGAAAGATCCAAAAATCAACAATCTGGCACTCAAACAACAGAAACTCAATACTACCAAAGTGAAAAAACTAAAAAAGAGCAATCTGGATCACAGACATTAGAGTCTAGAGATTATGAAAGTGGAAAAACTAAAACTCAACAGTTAAGTAGTCAGACAATAGAATCCAAAGATTATCAAAATGAAAAAAATAAAAATCAACAATATGGTGGACAGACGACAGAATCTAGAGATTATGAAAGTGAAAAAACCCAAAAACAACAATCTGGAGACGATATAGAACAATCTAAAGACTACCAAAGTGCTAAAAAAGAGCAATCTGGAACACAGACAATAGAATCTAAAGATGGTGAAAGCGAAAAAACTAAAACAAAACAATCTGGCACTCAAACAACAGAAACTCAAGACTATCAAAGCGAAAAAACTAAACAACAACAATCTGGTAGACAGTCAACAGAATCTAGACATTATGAAAGCGAAAGATCCAAAAATCAACAATCTGGCACTCAAACAACAGAAACTCAAGACTATCAAAGCGAAAAAAACTAAACAACAACAATCTAGTAGACAGTCAACAGAATCTAGACATTATGAAAGCGAAAGATCCAAAAATCAACAATCTGGCACTCAAACAACAGAAACTCAAGACTATCAAAGCGAAAAAACTAAACAACAACAATCTAGTAGACAGTCAACAGAATCTAGACATTATGAAAGCGAAAGATCCAAAAATCAACAATCTGGCACTCAAACAACAGAAACTCAAGACTATCAAAGCGAAAAAACTAAACAACAACAATCTAGTAGACAGTCAACAGAATCTAGACATTATGAAAGCGAAAGATCCAAAAATCAACAATCTGGCACTCAAACAACAGAAACTCAAGACTATCAAAGCGAAAAAACTAAACAACAACAATCTAGTAGACAGTCAACAGAATCTAGACATTATGAAAGCGAAAGATCCAAAAATCAACAATCTGGCACTCAAACAACAGAAACTCAATACTACCAAAGTGAAAAAACTAAAAAAGAGCAATCTGGATCACAGACATTAGAGTCTAGAGATTATGAAAGTGGAAAAACTAAAACTCAACAGTTAAGTAGTCAGACAATAGAATCCAAAGATTATCAAAATGAAAAAAATAAAAATCAACAATATGGTGGACAGACGACAGAATCTAGAGATTATGAAAGTGAAAAAACCCAAAAACAACAATCTGGAGACGATATAGAACAATCTAAAGACTACCAAAGTGCTAAAAAAGAGCAATCTGGAACACAGACAATAGAATCTAAAGATGGTGAAAGCGAAAAAACTAAAACAAAACAATCTGGCACTCAAACAACAGAAACTCAAGACTATCAAAGCGAAAAAAACTAAACAACAACAATCTGGTAGACAGTCAACAGAATCTAGACATTATGAAAGCGAAAGATCCAAAAATCAACAATCTGGCACTCAAACAACAGAAACTCAAGACTATCAAAGCGAAAAAACTAAACAACAACAATCTAGTAGACAGTCAACAGAATCTAGACATTATGAAAGCGAAAGATCCAAAAATCAACAATCTGGCACTCAAACAACAGAAACTCAAGACTATCAAAGCGAAAAAATTAAACAACAACAATCTAGTAGACAGTCAACAGAATCTAGACATTATGAAAGCGAAAGATCCAAAAATCAACAATCTGGCACTCAAACAACAGAAACTCAAGACTATCAAAGCGAAAAAACTAAACAACAACAATCTAGTAGACAGTCAACAGAATCTAGACATTATGAAAGCGAAAGATCCAAAAATCAACAATCTGGCACTCAAACAACAGAAACTCAAGACTATCAAAGCGAAAAAACTAAACAACAACAATCTAGTAGACAGTCAACAGAATCTAGACATTATGAAAGCGAAAGATCCAAAAATCAACAATCTGGCACTCAAACAACAGAAACTCAAGACTATCAAAGCGAAAAAACTAAACAACAACAATCTAGTAGACAGTCAACAGAATCTAGACATTATGAAAGCGAAAGATCCAAAAATCAACAATCTGGCACTCAAACAACAGAAACTCAAGACTATCAAAGCGAAAAAACTAAACAACAACAATCTAGTAGACAGTCAACAGAATCTAGACATTATGAAAGCGAAAGATCCAAAAATCAACAATCTGGCACTCAAACAACAGAAACTCAAGACTATCAAAGCGAAAAAACTAAACAACAACAATCTAGTAGACAGTCAACAGAATCTAGACATTATGAAAGCGAAAGATCCAAAAATCAACAATCTGGCACTCAAACAACAGAAACTCGAGACTATCAAAGCGAAAAAACTAAACAACAACAATCTGGTAGACAGACAACAGCAACTCAAGATTACAAAAGTGAAAAAAGTAATACACAAATAATCAATGATGAAAATACCGAAGACGTGACGCCCGAAACTGACAAAAATAAAAAACCAAAAACTAGCAACGATAATACCGAAGAAACATCTGGAAGTGAAATATCCAAAAAACAACAATCCAGAACTCGTACAACACAATTTAAGGATTATGAAAGTGAACAATCCAAAAGACAACAAACGAACAGCTACAGAACAGATTCAATTACCGAAAATCAGAACATTAAGCGACAACAATCTCGCACTGAGATGAGCGAATACGAAACATCTAGAAGTGAAAACTCTCAGTATAGGAGCAACTCATACGATTTGGACGCTTCCGAAGGCGGACAATATAAAAAACAGAGCTCGAAATACGAATCGGAATCGGAATCACATCAATCATCCAGGTTTGAAAGTAAGAATCAGGATTCGATAAATGGGGACGATTCAGAATCTATGAGTGTTAGCGAAATCGAGAATGGTGGTAATGGTTACAGACATTCAGAATATGCACAAAAAGAAGAGAATCATGCCAGTAGTGCGAACCAGAAATATGTAAGATCTTCTAATGGAGACTCTTTTAGCGAAAGTGATAGTTCTATGTCTAAATCTCAGTCATACAGACAGTACACCCAGGAAGAAACTCAGAATTGAAGACGAAATGGAGAATAAACCAAAAAATAGGTGTATGTGGCGATAGTACCCTTAAGAAATGAGATAATTATATAATTCGTAATATATAGCTTGGCAAAAATTATTGGTGTAGAAAAACAATTATGGCGATACTATTTCAATGAAGAAATGTTATTGGGTTGAAAATTTTTATATGTTAGTATTTCTATACATTTTCGTCCGATTTTTGTTTTGTTTTTATAATTTTAAATAAAGAAATATACTGTTGACAATAATAATAAAATATAACATGTATCTTAACATTTTTCGTCGTATTTTATATTGGGTATTAAATTCGATCTTAACGCCCGAGCATTAAAATTTCTTTTTTACCAACCCATACTTGTAAAGATTGCCGATGAAATAAAATATCTCATAACTTTTACAATTCCTATTATAATCGGCGCTTAAATAAAACCGAACACTCAAGCTCATTGAATCGTAAATACTAAATAGTCTTAAAATAAATAGCCAGAAAATAATAGTAATATAATTAGAATCAAATAAAAATGCTGTAAAGCAATACGAATTAAATTGTTCAACTCCAAATTATCTGCCTATGATTATATTCATCTCATCTTTTCTTTTTTTTTCTATCCATCCAAAGGTTGTCTGTAAGAAATCGCCTAGAGCGATAAGACCGCCATCTGTACTTTTTTTTTTCATTTGTAATATATTTAAGTGTTTATCCTTTTTTGTGCAGTTAAGAATAAAATAAATAAATAAATATATTATGTTGACTTCAAATTTTCATATGGTTTGCTTAGTCTTATGTAAAGCGAAAATAAATAAGTGAATTACCCCATATTGCTATATTCTTACAATCAAGAGTCCGATTTAGAAGGCTTAGGCCAAACGCCACGCCTAGTACGGATTGGCGGATTTTGTATGCCATAATCTTAAAAATGTAATGTTTTAGGTAAAATGTGTGATGTTATAAAGATTTTTTGTTTATAATGATTAATAAACGTAATTAAGCATAAATGGGTCATACACATACGCATGTTCAGAATGAATATTATCTTCAAATTTCTGGATTAATTCTCTGACTTAATTTTGGTAAATGCCTTACAAGTATTACTATTAAGACATATACCAAATAATGAATTATCTTCAGAAATGATTAATATAACAACAAAAATTTCCTCAAATGTCCCCTTCTGTGGACTGTTCGTAAACGCACTTGGCATATTTTGATAGATATTTCTCATACTTGATATGCGTTATCTATTTAAGTTATATTAAATATCATTAGTATATATACTGACTATTAAAATTTTACTGAGTAAATTAATATATGTTAAAGTGACTCCACAAAAATTTCAATAAACTGTTGGTTACACGGTACTGCGACTTTTCTGTGAACCTTAAATTCAACCGAATAAATTGGCCTGAATAAAATACTATTTTACAAAAAAAAAAAAAAAACTGGCCGCACTGACGGGTGGCATCGGTCACATTGGATTTAATGACTGAGCCCAGCGTAGGTTCTTCATTAAGATATTGAGATCTTTAATAGTGTTATTGTCAAAGATCGGTGCTTCTTTTCTGTTCCTTGTGTACTTGAGTAAATAATTATTAGTTTTATTAATTCACATGCTGCCGAAATAGCTTAAGGGGAGTAGTTGTGGAATAAATTTACCTACTTGGCTACCCTCAAAACTAAATTAGCATTGCTAATTTTTTTTAAAGAATTTCCTTTCTGTGGACATCTTTTCTGTGGATTTATAAGTCCACACGAAAGACAATGTCTACAGAAAAAAATAAGTAATAATGATTTAACAAGTAAAGCAGTATTTTGCTTGCCTGTAAACGTAGACGTGGAGTGCTGTGGGCTCGATAGTAATGTATTAAGCTTATAATAATATTAAATTATTACTCAGTATCGGAATAAAACCATGTTCCATATGATAGCGAATTATGTGAATGCCGTTCATCATTCTTTAACTTTAGTGATTCAGATAACTCAATTGCACCATAGAAAAAACAAAAAATAAATTCAGCGATGGAGACACTTGCTTTGTAACTATTTTTGATATGTTTGTCCTTTTGTGTAAACACAACACCCTTTTGTGCTCGAAAAAAAAATATTATAATTTCATTTTTTAGCCTAATCGAGGAAACGATCTTGTTTTATGTTTTAATTTTAATATTCTGATAATATCATATTAAATGAGACTGATTTCGTAAAAATCCCGACCATGTTTTTTTTATACAAATTTTCGCCTCGTTTTGTGTATGACCCAAATAAGGTATTTTATTTATTGGATAAACGTGTTTCATGTGCTTTATTAAACCTCAAATTTAAACATATTAAGTGCCATACACATTATCTTTTTTAAAGGAAAATGTTCCTGGATATATGCCTCAGTTTAATTTTCAAAAGGTAACCAGTTGTCAAATAATAAAGGCTTTCAAGCAAATTAAAATAAAAACTACGGAAGATATATGGGGACTATCTGTTAAAGCTATAGAAGCTATTATTGTTAACATTGCACCGTTATTAGCTACTATTTTTAATTCCTGCCTAAGTGACGGTATCTTTCCCGACTTAATGAAAATTAGTAAAGTTGTACCCATTTTTAAGTCAGGATATTCGAACAATCCGTCGAATTATAGACCCATTTCTATACTACCGGCTCTTAGCAAAATCTTCGAAAAGCTTTTGCTTAATCAAATGCTAGCACATTTTGATGAAAATAAGTTAATACATAGGTATCAATTTGGTTTCACAAAGGGTCGCTCAACTCAAGATGCCGGGACATCACTAATCACGTCGGTTTTAGAAGCCTGGGAGGCATCTCAAGATGCTCTAGGAGTTTTTTGTGATCTCTCCAAGGCTTTCGACTGTGTTGACCACCAAACACTTATTATGAAGCTAAGGTACTACGGGATCAGTGATACGTCACTTGATCTCGTAATGTTTTACTTGTCGGGTCGTGAACAAAAGGTTTCTTTGGACGGGCTCACTTCGGTAGGATCAAAAGTTAAAATTGGAGTTCCGCAGGGTTCCATTCTGGGCCCCTTTTTATTCCTAGTCTACATAAATGATCTTCCTTGCATGGTTCAGAAGTGGTCAGACATAGTTTTATTCGCTGACGACACCTCTATAATATTTAAAGTTAATCGGAAAGACGATAATTTAGATGCACCTAACAATATTCTTAATTTGATTTCGGATTGGTTTTCTGCTAATAATCTACTATTAAATGCTAGGAAGACTAAATGCGTCCGTTTTGCTTTACCGTACGTGGCAAGCGTAAACACGCGTATCGAATTAAATTCAGAAATTCTAAATATAGCTAATTCCACAATTTTTCTAGTGATCACTCTAGATAAAAAATTACAATGGGGTCCACAAATTGAGAGATTATCAGCTAAACTTAGCAGCGCAGCGTTCGCGGTCCGAAAAATAAGACAACTAACTGACGTTGCAACGGCTAGATTGGTATATTTTGCTTATTTTCATAGTATAATGTCGTACGGCATTATTTTGTGGAGATCAGCGGCTGATATTGAGTCCATATTCATATTACAAAAAAGAGCAGTCCGCGCTATTTATAATCTAGGGAGCCGCGATTCTTTGCGATCTGTTTTTAAAGAAAGCAATATACTAACCGTGTCATCTGAATACATCTTTCAGAATAGCACATTAGCAGCATTAGCACGTTCGTAAAAATATTAATAAGTTTTATAAGGTCAATGATACCCACACTATTAATACGCGGAATAAAAATAAACTAGCAATACCCTCGTTTAGACTAGAAAAGTCAAAAAAATCTTTCTTGGGTAGTTGTATTAAGATAAACTTCCCAATAGGATAACGCAGCTACCGGACAAACTATTTAGGGCCCATATTAAAAACAAACTTATGACTAGGGTTATTATAATATTAGGGAATATATTGAGGATAAAAAAGCCTGGGATTAGGTGTTCTCTTGCACATTGCGACCTCCCTGCACTATTCACTCATTAATAATAATAATAATAAGCCCCTTACAAATCTAACTTCACGTCCGGCACGACCACCTGATGCCACGTGAGGGGCGGACATTGGCAGCTCCTAGCTATATACTCACCAATGACCAACGAAGCTCTAGAACTACACAAACTTCATGCGATGCGTCTAAGAAACAGGACATTACCCCAGGCGGGTACCGGAGTGGAACACGATGGAGAACCCCGCCCCGGGCCTTCTGGCTCGGGTTGCCCTACGTATTCTGGGGAGGGCACCGTATCGCACCGAACTGCCCAGATTTTAGCTGCTGCAGCTCCACATGACCAGCTGTCATGTTCTTCACCTTCATCTTTATTCTCATCACTTCCTTCATCACCATCTTTTCTTGATAAAAGTCGCGACTCTGATTCATCTAACTCATCATTTACATCACCACCCCATTCCGTTCATGATGTTGTGCAGGAGGCTATTTCAGCCAAAGTTACTGCACCCATTATGGGCGGCCGGCGCTCACGTAAAACGTAGACGAAAGACATGAATATTTACATCATGCGCCACTATTTCATCCTCACTGATTTGGAAACTAACACTAGACAGTACCTTACACCATTGCACGCAAGATTCACAGAACACTACCCGGATATGCAGGTTAGTAAGCAGAGAATTGGAGATCAAAGACGAGCTATAGTACAGAGAAACTTCCTAACAACCCAAGAAATATGTGACATTTAAGAAGAAGTAAAAAACCTGCTTAAGAACCAACCAACTCCTAATGCTGGCGTATATGAAACACAAACTAGAAGGATGAGATGGACAGTTGAATTAAATGAAGCTATAATGAGAAGCTATTATAAACTGACAAAACTAGAAACTGATTTAACATCCTACAGATCACTGTTACATCAAGACTTCATTTCAAATTACCCTTCACTCTCTCACCTCACTGCACAAACAATATCCGATCAACGCCGATCAATTGTTAATAATAACCTTCTCTCATCAGAACAATTACATAAAATTTATGAGGAAGTTCGATATGAGTTAACCATAATCCCTCCACAAAACAACGAAGATACAACGGCATCTGTGCCACAGAATCCAACACTCAATAGCTTAGACCGAATGCCAATAGCAGTTAACCATCAAAACCAAACGCCGATACATTCAATAGATATAAACACTAGACTGACCCCAGAACTGAAAAAACAATTAGAAAATATGTTTTTAGAAACTTATAACAAATTCCAAGGCACGCAACCTACATCTCGACCATATTTACCAAAATTGAGACCCTCGAAAAAACTAGCTGCCATTATAAGTCATCTGAATTCTGATATACTCCCCAAGTTCTTACCTTCTGATACCAGTTTTATGATAACTCAAACGATTATCTATTGTGGGGCCTATGTTGCAACTAAGTTTAACGGTGGCAGAATCCTAGAGGGTAATACTACGCTGCAGAAAAAGCCACTACCAGTGCCTAGGTGGCATCAACGACTCGAAGACAGAATAGAAAGACTTAGAGTAAATATAGAAAGAATGACTGAATATGCTAGAGGAGTTAGGTCATTAACTTTAGAAAAACACATCAATAAAATAAAACAACAATACAATATCCATTCCCACACACAGATGTTACACACTATCTAGACACCTTAAAGCAGAAATTGAACACACTTGCCAGTAGATTAAGGAGATATAAAGAAACAACAAAGAGGAAAGCCCAAAATAAACAGTTTTGTAATAGTGAAAAACTGTTCTATAGAAAACTTACACAAAAACACGATGTTACGACACAGAACTCACTACCTACTCCCGAAGCATTACAGATATTTTGGTCTCAAATCTGTTCCAATCCTGTTCAGCACGAGAACAATCAATGGGTCGAGGATGACAAACAAAAATTGGACGGTATACCAGGAATGGATTTTGACGAAATCCATTTAGATCTTTTAACTCGTGTAATACAGAAAACACACAACTGTAAAGCCACTGGATCAGACAACATATACAACTTCTGGTACAAGAAATTCACATGTACACACACATTACTGCTTAATCATATAAACACATTTATTCGTTCACCTCACACATTGCCATATTACGTCACGCAGGGTACTACATACATGATTCCGAAAGACTTATCGGACACAGCAAACCCTGCGAAATACCGACCAATCACTTGCCTACAGAATATTTATAAAATCATTACATCATGTTTAAGCGAGTCCATATACAAGTACATAGACAGACATAAAATTTTGGCAGAAGAACAAAAAGGATGTCGTAAACACAGCCAAGGGTGCAAAGAGCAACTCACGATCGATGCCGTAGCCTCTAACCAAGCTCTTACCCAAAAACGCAGTATCCACACAATGTACATCGACTATAAAAAGGCATTTGACTCCGTACCACATTCTTGGCTTATCTATATATTAAAACACTACAATATCCATCCCGTAATTATCTGCTTTTTGGAAAAGACCATGTGAAACTGGAACACAAAATTAAAAATATGCACCGATAATAGCAGCACCGAAACGGAATTCATCCCTATCAGAAGAGGCATATTCCAAGACGATGCTCTTAGTCCCCTCTGGTTCTGCTTAGCGCTTAATCCACTCTCCAATATGTTAAATAATAATTTACTAGGTTTTGAAATTAAATATGATACACAACAAACTAAACTGTCCCACCTCATGTATATGGATGACATAAAATTGTTTGGAAGCACTCTAGATGAAATCCACACACTCGCCGATATTACACAGACTTTTTCACGCAATATACACATGGAGTTTGGAATAGCCAAATGCAAAATTCAATCTGTTAATAAAGGAATAGTAGACACAACATGTTCATATGCATTAATTAACCATGACGTAATAGATTCTGTAAACCCTGAGGAAGGATATAAATATCTAGGATATAACCAGTCACGACAGATCCATCATAAAGAAATGAAAGCAGCATTACAGCAAAATTTTAAAAACCGACTTCACAAAATATTAAACACTCACCTGAATGCACGCAATACTATCAAAGCTATTAACACATACGCAGTACCCATTTTAACATACTCATTTGGAGTTATCCGTTGGACGCAAACTGATTTAAGAAACATACAACGTATTCTTAACACCACTATGACCAAATATAGGAAACATCACCCACGCGCATGCATCCAAAGATTAACCTTGCCTAAACATGAGGGTGGAAGAGGGCTCATTGACATAACCAATTTACACAATAAGCAGATCATAACACTTAGGACTTTTTTCCACAGATACTCACAATACTCTACATTGCACAAGGCCATATCTCAAGCAGACACATACACACCACTTAAACTTGCTGACCACACTAAACAATTAGAAATAACCACCAATCAACAAAAAATTGATTCTTGGGTCCAAAAATCCCTACATGGCCGCCACCGCCTCGATTTAATCAACCCAAATGTTGACAAGATCGCGTCAAACGCGTGGTTGAGACGAGGCGAGTTGTTCCCAGAAACAGAGGGATTTATGGTGGCAATTCAGGATCAAGTTATAGACACCAAGAATTATAGAAAACACATCATACGTGATGGTAGTCTCATAAGCGACCACTGCCGCCACTGCCATAAACAACCCGAAACAATTCAACATATCACAGGAGCATGTTCTTTCATCACACAGACAGACTACAAACACAGACATGACCAGGTAGCGGCGATCATACACCAGACACTAGCATACAAATATAAACTTATTACAGAAAAAACAGCGTACTATAAATACACTCCTCAAATTATACTCGATTCACCTAACTATAAATTATACTGGGACAGAACGATACCTACTCACTGACAAGACCATACACCATAACCGACCTGACATTACACTTCACGACAAACAAAACAAAACAGTTTTCCTTATAGACATTGCCATTGTAAGGTGCGGATCAGGGAGACGTAAATAAGACATCCGATTGCTAGGAGATACAATTTATTACTGCCTGTTAATACAGTTACATTCCTTTATATTACTATACACTACACGCCCCATAAAAAAAAAAAGAAAATTAAACTAAATAAAGATTAATTTTCTTTTATTACATGTCAAATACAATTGAAAAAAAAAATACAAAAAAAATACAAGATATAGTATAATTCATTAAAGTAAACAATTTGTATAAAATAATATATTATAATGTATAAAGTCAGTTATGATAACGTTTTGTACGGTTCTTATGTAAAATTTCCTCTTTATCATTCTTCAAAATTCTCACATTAGGTGACATATCTTCTACAACTTTATAAGGTCCTGCATATATAGGGCTTGTTAACTTACTACCTGTTTCATTTTTTACCAATATTAAATCATTTTTATTATAGGTAACAGGGTTTACATATTTGTCATAAATACTTTTTCTAATGTGTTTGCTTTTAATTAAATTATGTCTGGCATCAATTTGAGATTTTTGCAAGCGATATTTCAACTCCAATGGATAACTTTCCACATTATATAGAGGTTCTACGAAATTATTATTTAATAAATTGCTTGGCAAATTACATTTTCTGCCAAAAACTAATTCATAGGGTGTATATTTTGTTTCACTATGTACTGTGGTGTTGAATGAAAAACTCCAATATGGTAACCAATTGCTCCAAAATCTCGAATTATTGTCTGTTTGAATTCTTAAAAATGAATTAAGTGACTTATGCGTATTTTCTAATGATCCTAATGATTCATGGTGATACGCTGTCGATGACATATGTGTGATATGCAATAATTTACATACCTCTTTCATAGTACAACTCATAAATTCAGTACCGCGATCACTTCCAATTTCTCGTGGTATACCATATCTAAGTATAAAATTTTCTACAAAAGCTCTGGCTACACTAATACTGTCCTTAGTTTCTAAAGGGTAAGCTTCCACATACTTGCTTAATTCGCATTGAACAGTCAATATATATGAAAAGTTATTATAATCTTTCTCTAAAGGTCCTACTATGTCTAGATATATTTTATCAAAAGCGCCTTTGGCTGTAGTTGTTATTTCCATAGGTTGTTTAGTTGGTAAGGAGTGCTTTTGCTTTTGACAGCTATCGCATCTTCTTACGAACTTTTCGACATCCTCGCTCATGTTTGGCCAAAAATAATATCGTTTAATATTATTTAACATACGCCTAACGCCTGCATGTCCACTTGTAGGCAACAAGTGAAAATCATTCAGAATCACTCTTCTATCATCGGTATCATCTATTTTCATAACTCCTTTAATAATACGAATGTGTGGTCCGGACCACTTTTTATTATTCTTTATCTCCTTGGTTAACCATTCAACTAATGAATTATTTTATAATTTTTTACGATATATAACTCATCTAAATTTATCTTCTTACAAAATGATTCTAAACCTCTCACGAACGCGACTCGCGCAGAACATGATCGGGTATCGATATCACAATAGATTGTATATTTTGAAGGCAAATATATAAACTGGTCGTCATGTATAGATATTTCATCCTGACACACAGCCTTATATTTTCCGTTTATGAGTTCAACTCCAGAATTTGGTTTTTTAAGCAATTCCACGATATTGGGGTGATCAGTCCTGCAATCTGTGGGATTGTTATCGACCAAACCTGTCTCTTTACAGACTTCGCCTTGTATTCGTCTCATTCGTCTAGTCATTACAGTCATTATATGTTTATTCATCTCTTTTAACTCATCCGATGTTACAATTATGCGAGATAATGCGTCTGCAGCTACATTATTCGCCCCTTTCAAATACTCAATCTTATAGTCATATTCTTCCAAACTCAACCTAAATTTTAATAAACGACTACTGGGACTATTAATATTGAATAAATATACTAACGGTCTGTGGTCTGTCCTAATAACAAACTTTTTCCCAAACAAATAAGGCCGAAAGTAACGTACTGACCACACTATTGACAACAATTCTTTTTCTATTGTGGGATAGTTGAGTTCAGATTTGTTAAGTGTACGACTTGCATAAGCTATAGGTAAATCATTTTATTGCATAACATTGAACCTATTGCTACTCCAGATGCGTCAGTATGTAGAATAAATTCACTGTCTTTTGAGAAATCTGGGTATTGTAATATAGGTGGAGACGCGAGACATTTTTTCAGTTGTAGAAATGAGTTTTCACATTCATCCGTCCATTCAAACACAACTCCTTTGCGGTTTAATCTATTAAGAGATATAGTAATTTCAGCAAAATTAGGGATGAATTTTCTGTAGTAATTGGCAAACGCAACAAACCGTTTAACCTCTTCACTATTAGATGGCCTAGGGTAATTTTGTATAACAGTTGTTTTACTGGGGTCGGGACTTATACCTTTTGCAGAAACTACATGTCCTAAATACAATAATTCTTTTTTTAAAAACATGCATTTTTGTGGATTTATTTTAAGATTCACTTTACGCAGTCTTTCTAGAATATCGATTAAATTTTTATTGTGTTGGCCTATATTACGACCAAAACACACAAGGTCATCTAAATATATAAGACACTTCTCATAGTTTAATCCTGACATGGCCACTGTCATTGCCCGACTAAAGGCACTAGGACTAGTTTTGAGTCCCATGGGCAATCTTTTTAGCTGATATTGTTTATTGGTTGTAAATGCGGTTACTTTTCGACTATCTGGATGAAGGCCAAGTTGATAATAAGATTGTGTTAAGTCGAGATGACTAAAATAGACGGAACCTGACAAAGCATCTAATATGTCGTTTATGTTTGGCAAAGGGAATTTGTCGTCTTGCACTCTTTCATTCAACTTCCTATAATCAATCACTATGCGCCACTTCTTTTCGCCTGAAGTTTCACTTTTCTTCGGTACGAGAAGAAGAGGGCTAGACCATTCGCTTTGACATTCTTCAATTATATCTTCTTCCAACATTTTACTAATCTGTCTATCTACCTCGGGTTTTAATGACTTTGGTATCCTATATGGTTTAGTATAAACTGGCATAACGTTATCTTTAAGATGTATGGATTGTTTGTATATATTAGTCACTCCTAACTTGTCTCCCTCAATGTAAAACACATCTGAGTATTTTGCACAAATATTCTCTATAGATATTCTTTCTTCCGTGTTTAAATGATTTAATTGTAAGAGTTTAAATAACTTCTTTACACGATTCGCGTCAACAATGTTCTCGCCAAAACTACAAATTTCATAATTACTTAAATAGTCAAATCTTGGTATAAAAAAACTTAATTTTACGACATCATCCCTAGTGTTTAAAATTTTTAATGGAATTTTTCCTTGATTAGGCGTCACTATAGCACTAGCTAAATAAATGCCGTCACATAATTCTTGCGGAAATATGACGCAATCCCTGTGTATAACTGTATCAACGTCAACGTAATGCATGGATTCACATCGAGGAGGTAGTGTTAGGTAGTTATTGTAACCAATATTTCCCATCTGTAACTCTACAACAGTATTACCGGTATTCGTGTTAATTTTTAAAGTATTTAATTCAAAATTCAAAATACAATTATATTTACTCAAAAAATCCTGTCCTAAAATTCCGTCAGTTCGACAAGGTAAACTTTTAAATACGTAAAATTTGTGGGTAAATTCAATGTTATTTACGTTTAATTTTAAATAAACATATCCCTCGGAATCTATGTTGCCACCTATGCCTCTGATGCAAATTCTCTCAATATGGAATGGAATGTCAAGCGCGATCATATTCTCATACTTCACAGCGGACAACGAAGCGCCGGTGTCAATTAACAAATTCTGAGGAACGCCAAATACGCTCATAGTAACAGAGCTAATGTTGTTAATTATTTTACTACTTTTGTTATGGACGAAAAAAATTATCTAAGTCACTGGTATTCTGCATATTTTCTTGTGGGTTTTCCACTGTTGGATGAATCGCGTTCATGTGATTCTCGCGAACTTGATTCCTATTTCCTCTGTTAAAATTAGTTGCATTACCTCGACTTCTACGAAAAGAGTATGTACGACCCCTATTATTGGTACCATATCTTGAAAAATTTGAATGAGTACCCCTACCGCGTACTATCGGCGTCGTGGAAGATACAGTGGGACGTCTGTTATAACCATTTGAATGGGTCCGTTTACACCCACGACTATTGTGCGCATTATATAACCATCTCTAACACGCCCATAATTAAAAACTGTACCTTCGGGTTGTGTTGATAACTCCTCATCCATAGCGCCTCTGATCGCATCATTCAATGCAATATAATTACGCGCCGCTACTATGATGCTTATTCGGCTATTTCGCAGGCCGTTCGAAAATATTTTAATAGCATTTTTCTCATTAATGGTTTTCAAAATATCATATTTTTGTGAATCACCATCGGCCTGAGAAATAGTCAAATCAACAAACATAGATTCAATATCCTTACCGAAATCCTCTATAGTTTTCCCACCTTGCTTTGCTCGTTGCAATTGCGACTGGATCGCCGTATCTGATTTCTTTGATAACAAAAAATTTTTCATATCCTTTATCAAATCTGTAACGAATGAATATTTTTGAGACATACGCAATTTAGCACTTTCTGACAACCTAGACTTTAAAACAAAATTAATTAGAGAGGTTTTCCCGTTTTCATCTAGCTTATCTGAATACATTTCTATATTACTAATTAATTGCTTTGTGACATTTTCGTCACCTGTCATTACAGGAAGCAAAGATATCGCCACTTTCAAATCAAAATGTTCCATATTGCTTGTGGTGTTTTTCGATTCAACAACAATACAATCAGGAGAAATGGAACAAAGTTCCTTTATTCTTGTAAAAATATTATTTACCTTATCATATATTTCTCTGGAAGGACCTATTTTAATTAAATATTGTTTTATAGATTTAAGTTCATTCAAAACATAATTAAGATCTTCAGCCATCAACAAAAAACAATATATAGAAGACTATCATATGAATATAAGGGCATAATAAAACATTATTGATGCATATTATATAAGTACTAAATAATAAAAAAAAAATTAAAGTCCAATAAATATCTTCATTCCTCTATAGACCATTATGCACGCAAAACTACCTACATACGGTTAAAATACGCTCACGAACTATCACTTAACCGCACTTTCACTTGACACCATCACTGCTCAGCCGCCATCGAGGTCTGCTTACTCGGGTCATAGGTTCGCATACACGGGATGGGCCTATCCTGTCTGCCCAACATCCTCGAACTCCGGAACGTCGTGTGAAATAACTCCTGTCTTATCCAACGCTTGTGGCATTTTTTGTATGTGGTGTATACGAAGTATGCCAATATGATTACTCCCAAAATCACCAAAATCGACAAAATGATGGAGTTGTATCCTAGACTCCAGCTAAGTTTTTGCAGGTCTGCACTATTGCCATTGGAACCGGCCGCGTTCTGGTTCAGGAACACCTCCTCCTTATTTTGGGTTGATTAGCACATCTTTGGAGTTTAACACCGAACAATAATGAATAATGTTTCTGCACTTTGACACGAGCATTTTTTTGTAGATACTGATGCGGCATATAAGGTTAGGTATGCGGTGCCCGAGCGCGTCGATCTCCCGTTACAGGCAGGGTCGCCATGTAAGGTGCGGATCAGGGAGACGTAAATAAGACATCCGATTGCTAGGAGATACAATTTATTACTGCCTGTTAATACAGTTACATTCCTTTATATTACTATACACTACACCATACCCAACACACATAATCTTACTTCCACACACACAAACAAACTAACGAAATACACGGACTTATCCACTGAACTGAAAAGACTATCCCTATTATAATTTCCAGCACCGGCGTCATCCCTAAAACACTGCACACAAACCTCAAAACTTTAAACATCCATCCACTTACATAATACACTCTTACAGAAGGCAGTAATACTTAACACATGCAGAATAGTCAGGAAGTTCCTTTCTATGGAATAAAGAGATCTTTCCTACAAATACCACTAAAGTGTTTTGGCCAAACGCTCGGCACTATAGTGTACACCCCAAATTTTGGGAGAATAATGTCGAAACATACTATAAAAATAATAATAATAATAAACGTTTATTTGGTTTAGAGAAAGTAACACAAGTTTAAATAAAAAAACAAACCATTACAAAAAAAATAACATAAAAAAAGCAACTAATACAATATATGCTCCCTAAACCAAAAAGGTTCCAGCTCAGCTTATTGCTGCAGCCTGAGCTACGGCGCTGGTTTTCAGCTGGACCTAAAATATATACGAGGAAAAAAAAATACATAAAAAACTTAAACTTTATAACTTTTGCGTAAAAAAAACATATTGTCCACATTTTTTAAAAACAATTGAAACAATAAATATGTACGAGGTAAAAAATAAAACATAAAAACAACACACAAATATTCAATGAACTGGTATAGTAACCGATTAGTTCACATAGACTACAGACAGACAACAGTGAGGAAGAAAACGCAACAAGCAAAATCACATTTTAATTTATAATAACAGTGAGGGGCTCGTTAAATCTGTATACCCTCTATCTGCTGTTTAAGGAAGTATTCTTTAATTTTATACCTAAATGTGCTAAGGGATACGGACAGATTTCTAAGTGGAGGGGGAATAATATTCCAAATTTTGGTAGCGGTATACTTAAAACTACCTTTGAAGGCGCTGGTTTTGTGATTAGGACAAATCAGAAATGCTAGACGAGCTCGTGAAGACATCTCGATTTTTTCGAATAAATAAACAGGTTTACGTGTTTTTAAGATGCCAAATAATAGGGTTGCAAAATGAGCGCATCGTCTAAAGCCCATATTCATTATCTGCGCCTGATTTAAATAAGGTGAAACATGACTTCTCGGCGGTATGTCAAAACAAAATCTAGCACAAGCATTCTGAACACGCTGAATTAAGTTTTTAGATTTAGAAAGAAGTTTTGGTTCGTACACGGTATCAGCATAATTAAATTTTGATAAAATTACTGAATCTATAAGGTTTATACAAAGTTTTAAACTTAAATAGCGACGGGCATTGTATAAAACTTTTAAACGATAGAAACAATTACATGCTAATTCATTAATATGATTTTCAAATCTTAATTCTGAGTCCATAATTAAACCCAAATTTCGTGCCTCTTGACATTCAGAGATAGGTTTGCCATCAATGTTTATCGTTGGTTGAAGAAGTCTAGTTTTTGTAACTTGTTGCCTCGAACCTAAAATCATGAATTTTGACTTGACTGGATTTAAAACTAAACAATTTTTTGTAGACCAATGATTTAACCTGTTCAAGTCATCGTTAATTTTATCCACGGCTGAAAGCATTTTCTTCGGTTGAAACGATAAATATAGCTGCAAATCATCCGCATGTATATGATACTTGCAATGTTTTATAGAATTTATGATATCAGCACAATAAAGGATGAAAAGTAAAGGCCCCAGAATAGAACCTTGCGGCACTCCTCTTGTAACCCTAGCTAGAGAAGATGTAGAAACGGATCCATTACTATTATGAACCTCGACTTTTTGTGAACGATCAGATAAATAGCTGTTGAACCATTTAATTGTATTGATGTCAAATCCATAGAAAGATAATTTGGAAAGTAATAAAGCCACATTTATCGTATCAAAAGCACGAGAAAAGTCCAATAAAACAAGAATCGTGCTCATACCAGAGTCTTGCGCTTCCAATATATTATTGGTAACATCGAGTAAAGCTGTTGTGGTACTACAGTGTTTGCGAAAGCCAGATTGAGCATGAGGTAGAATGTCATTTTGCTCCAGGTACTTAGTTAACTGTAGATATACTACTTTTTCCATAATTTTGGATAGACATGGTAAAATGCTTATTGGACGAAGATCTTTAGGTGATGAGGGATTCGTGTTTTTCGGTAAAGGTCTGATAATAGCCGTTTCCCATAATTCAGGATACGTACAGGTACTGAGCGAAGCATTGATAATTGATGTAATTGCTGCCAATGAATGAGGGAGAGTTAGTAAAAGCATTTCTAAAGAAATGTTATCGACACCTTGTGCATTAGACTTAAGCGAGTGAATATTTTGAGAAACATCACGTTGATCGACACATTTTATGGTAAACGTTGAAGAATTGAATGTATGAAATTGAAAATAAGTTAAGTCTAATAAACTAACGACATCGGCGCCGGGGATCTCAAGAAAGTGTTTATTTAAATTCTCAGTATTGGTGAGATGAGCCGGAAGTTCTATATCTGGTTTAGGTGGAAGGACATTTAATTTAAGATGTTTCCATAAAGCCTTTGGATCCTTTGTGCGATTAATATACCGGGTATCTCAAGACTGCTACCGAAAACGAAGCCGGGTGGTAGTTTTAGTGGCTACAAACACAATGCAATTAAAAATTTCGCCTAGAAACGCGACAATTTTTTTTTATGATTTTTTAAATATCGTCATTTTTGGGTGGTAAATCCATAGTTTTTGCTAAAATAATAATTTAAACTCTTTTATACCTTAGAGTATTTATAAATAAAAGGGTATATACTATTATTTTAGGAAAAAATGTATTTACCACCCAAATATGGCCATAGGAAAAAAATAACAAAAAAAAAATTGTCGCTTTTTTTTGCAACTTTTTCTGTTGCATTGTGTCTGAAGTCGCTTAAACTACCACCCGGCTTCGTTTTCGGTAGCAGTCTTGATATACCCTGTATTGTCCAAAGTATGCTCTTTTCTCATAATAAATACTTGAATTGACTAGTTTTTTCAACTGTCTGTAATAATCTTGATGCACCTCACTTTTTGTACGAAGATATTTCATATGTGCTTCATTTCTTAATCTCATCATCAACATTATGTTGTCAGTAATCCAGGGATAAGTATGATTTTTAATTTTTATAGTTTTATAAGGTGCATGGAAATCAAATAAGTTTAAAACCAATGTATTAAAAAAATGTAACTTGCAATTCACATCGAGCTCATTTGTAATGTTGTGCCAGGGAATCAATTGGATATCATTGTCAAATTTTTTATCATCAATATTTTTAAGTGGTCTATAAGAAATGAGTTTGGGTTGAATTTTTACTTTTTTTAAATTAAATTCCGCCACAACAAGAGCATGATTCGACAATTTGCTACCTATAATGTCAGTCGTCACGTTTCGGACATTTGTGTCGGTGCATATAACGTCTATAAGCGTTTCGCTATGGCTTGTATAATGTGTAGGTGATGAAACTTGTTGCTTTAAGCTAAAGATATTAACAAAATTATGGAACGCTTTGGAACTTGAGTTCTCTGTACACAATAAATCAATGTTAAAATCCCCTAATATGATCAAATTGTCACGATGTCCTAAAGCATTTACCGAATCAGTTAAGGCATTGAAAAATATATCAACACTGAGCCACGGCGGTCTATAAGCCGTCCCTAGAATTATTTTGTTGCTATTTATGCTAAGAGATATCCACATCTGTTCTACCGACGGACAAATAGGGTGTTCACACACCTTAACTCTTAGTCCCTTCTTCGTATAAAAAGCAACTCCACCTCCGCGGCCTCCCCGAACGTCTTGTGGTCTAGGTACACTACGTAGAGAATAACCGGGTATTGATGGGGCTTTGGCTTCCTCATTCGGTCTTAACCAAGTTTCATTGATTGCCAAAATATCAATAGAATGATTAATCGCCGCCAAAACAAGTTCATCATGAAATTTTCCTAGTGAGCCAGGGTTATAAAGACCAACATTCAAATACTTATTCGCCATCATAGTAAATAACAATAATATTTAAATAAAATAAAATGATTTCTGTGTGAGTTGTGTTATGACGGAATACCATACCTACTGAATTACTTAAAATCAATAACAAAAAATTATCACAGCTAATATATGCTATACTATAATAATAAAAATAACAAAAATCAGTAATACCCATAAACAAAAAGTGGACAGAACGTAAAACAATAGAAGTTAAACGATATAAAAATAAAAACTTAATAAAATAAAATTTTCTCTGCTTACACAAAACACAATAAATAAACAGGGCTAACAAAACTGTATTCCGTACGAAATAATATACCGAAGACAGAGCTAACATTGCCTTTGTCCAAAAATTTTTTCTAGATCATGCTCTGATCGAATTCGGATTCGTGGTGCTCCATGCTCCTTACGAATGAAAATCTTGCCATCTCTGGTCCAAACATATTTCCACTGCTTATCAAGCGATGCAGTTCGCGCTTTATAAAATATTTGTCGGTTGGTACGGGACAATCTTTCGTTGGTATAAAAACGACACTCAGCTGAAGAGGATCCAATGCCAGCAGTAGTGACTGACCTGCGGACGCGTGCCGCCGCCAGCAGCTGATCACGGTGCGCCTGACGCGCCAGCTTTACAACTAGGGGCCGTGGACGCGATGACTGTTCCGTCGTTGCAGCACGCAGCGGTCCCACTCGTTCAGCATAAACAATATCCCGTTCATCCATATCGACACTAAGTTTTGAAGCAATTGCAAGGGCGAGGTGAATGGAACGTTCATTTGCTTCTTCAGGTATCCCAGCAAATTCTACGTCATTGCGCAACATCTCTTGAACGGTCGTTCAGTTCTAGTTTCAAATCAGCAATGGTTTTTTCAAGCACGCATACATCACTGGACCCCGTCTTCTCTTGGTGCTGGTTTTCTATAGCATCTACTCGCAACGCAAGACTATCTATACGGCCATTGCAGTCCTTGATGGCTGATGCAAGACTTGACATCGTGATCCTGAATTCTTGCATTTCGGTTCGCGCAGCTATCATCTCCTCTCACAACAGTCGCATTTCCATGACAATATCCGAGTTATTGGTGGTATTTTTATTATACTCTACATCAGGTGGAACAGGGGAATTTAGCTTAAGTTGGACATTATTCGATGAGCTCTTAGGAATTATAGCATCATCCGACGTATTATTTGCCAGACATTTTTCGCATCTCCATTTATTTTTATGCTCTGAGGTCATCGTATTATAAAAACGTTTTTCGCTAACGTTAGTGCAAAGCAAATGATAGCATTTATGGCATAAACTGCATTTTAAAAACTGTCGTGTTATTACATCTTGCAGGCAACGGTCACATGAAATGCGTTCGCGTGGCTCCATCTTTTAACAGATCGATAGTAATATAATCAATCACTAAATTAAAGAAGGATAGTTAGTAGTTCATAGCAGTAGAACATAGATGGCGCTAAAAGCACCACATTATTGACCGTTATTAATACGATAATTTTGAACTTTGATTGATTCCGATGACTCGTTTATTAGTATTAAGTGCACTTTAACTGGTTTAAACTTTTGTTCTGTTAACCACAACACTGTGCCAGATGGTGTATTATAATATAGTCACTATTTTAGATTATTATTGATGACTTAACACTTTGTAAACACCACTTGATAATATTGTCTTAGATTTTAACGAATTCTTCGCGTAACTGCTAGCAGCGGCGTAGCTAGCATAGGTGGCACCCGGGGCGGATTTTGTAGGTGTCACCCCAAAACTCAAACACAATGTATAAAATAAAAAGTAATAATCGTTTACGTTTTATTAAAATAAGAGTATTACAAATAGTAGTATATTATGTAAAACAGTATGCCAAAATTAAAATTTCTTCCTTCTAGCTTTGACACTTGCGAACTCCGAAATCACGTCTTCAAAATTTATATTTTGTGTTGCTTCATGTTCTATTGTTAAAATACCAAGATTATTTAATCTGGTTTCAGTCATTGTAGACCGCAAGTAATTTTTTATTAATTTCAATTTGCTGAAACTTCTCTCACATGAAGCAACTGATGCACATATTGTTATAAATAACTTTAGTGCGACCGTTAGATTCGGAAGAGATTCTGTAAAATCCCATTCCACAATGAATTTTAAATAGTCCAGTGTCACCCAATTAGAGACAGTAATATTAGCCGCTTTTATATGTCTTCTCAATCTTGGTATTTCTAAAAGTAGTTCTGTTTCTGATACTTCATCGTAAAGGTTAGTAAATTTTGATATTGCAAATTTTAACTGTTCAGTGTTTGCCGAAAGCAAAGTCTTCGACTGTACAACCTCAAATAATGAAACTACGTCTTTAATGGACTTTACTCTTGTTTCGAGTTCAATATTGAATCTGTCAAGACATTCTAACATGTCCTTTTGAAGTTCCGCTCTAAGTGTTAGTCCAGCATCTGTGGACGATGCTAACTCACCGGGCATGCGCTTCTTGCGACGAATTCGTCGTTCCATCGAAATGTTGTATTCTTCCGATTTTCGTACAGCAAAATCTATTGCCTCTTCTGCTAGATGCAACCGTTTCTCTCCAATGAATAGACGAAGTGCTTCTAGTTTTATGATTATTTCATCAACACATAATCCTTTGCTTTGTAATGCAATCTGAGCATAGTTCACTTCCCTTAGCACATCATTCCAGAAGAAAAGAAAACAAAGAAATGAGAAATTGCACACAGCAGGGATAAGATTTTGTGCACCACCTCTTGTTTCTAAATTTACGTCTTGGTCACATAGTTCCTCAATTGCAGATATTATTCCATCAAAATTTTCAGTCAATACTTTTACTGCACCATAATGAGCACTCCAGCGCGTTGTTGAAAGTCTTTTAACAGATGCTTTGCTGTGATTGAGGAGCACCTCCCAGCGGCTTGTGGAGGTTGAAAAAAAGTTAAATATTGTCTCCACTGCTCCGAAAAATGTAACACAAGTCACATTTTGTGCGAACGAATGCTGGCCGCATAAATTAATTGAATGATCAATGCAACCAATAAAAATTGCTTTATTGTTTTTTTCTTTTATAATAGCTTGCACTCCCCCGTGTATACCACTCATAACTGCAGCATTATCATAACCTTGAGAACGACACATCATAATATCTAAGCCATCGTTTTCAAGCTTCTTTAGTATTTCAGCGCTTAAATCAGCTGCTTTTTTTCCATGCAAGGGAAAAAATCCTAAGAATACTTCTTTGACTTCTACTTTTCTATTATTAATTTTTACATAACGAATTACTTCAGACATTTGATCGACATGTGAAACGTCAGGTGTGCTATCAAACATAATTCCGAAATATTTGGCCAGTTTAATTTCGTTGACAAGCTGACATTTAACGTGATTAGCTAAAACATTTATGAACTCATTTTGTATTTCGGGCGATAAATATGTTACTTTATGTGATTTTTCCTGCTCCAAATATAATATATGTTCTTTAAGTACAACATCATACTTTGAAAGCAGCTTAACTAGTTCTAAGAAATTACCTTTATTGGATGACCCTTGGGTTTCATCATGTCCACGAAATGCTAGGTTTTGTTTCGCCAAAAACAAAGTTATATCAAATAATCTAGATAACAGATTTTTCCACTTCTGTTTTTCCGTATTCATTAATTGCAAGGTTGCGTAATCTATTGTGGTGTGAGATTTTAATCTCATTTCCAAAGTTTTCCAATTTTCGAAATTTTCTAAATGTTCACATGAAGTTTCATGGTCCAATACTTTAGGATTTAGTTTCCACCATTTCTGAAATCCAGTTGTAAATGTTCTTTGTATGTTACTGACAGCAAATAAACGGCAGCAAAAACAGTACAGATTATTTGATATAGGAGAAAATACCATCCATGATCGTAGAATTTTTTCACCACTAGGCATCTCTTTATAAAACCATTCCTGTAAAAGATGACGAGAATCTCCTTTAATCTTTGAACCATGACGAGATACAGTAGGGAACGGTCCTTCTTTGTTCTGGAAATGTTCACTGCCCTTTTTTATTATGTCAATGCGAACATTATTGGGAACCGGTAAACTCCAATGTGAAATATCCCTCAAGTGTTGCACAGATTCTTCGAAGCTAATGCTGTCTCCAAAAGTAGCATTAACGGTGTCATTGTCATTATTTGATTTGGTTCCGTCGAGGAAATGGGTTGTCTTCAATGATTCTGTATTGTCGCTGTTGCTATCTGAATGTGAGTCTTCAAGATGTGAATCATTACTTTCGTCAACAGGAGACTCGGGTACTTTAATTGAACCTTGGCCGCTATCTGCTTTTGTGACATATTTGAAAAGAGATCCAGACATGCTCTGAATTTGATCCATTTTAGCCTTTTTGGCTTTTCTCTGTTGAAACCCGCTTTGTCTTTTCGAAGTATGAATTCCCCGAGGCATATTTCGTTCTGGGTATCCTAAAAAATATTTTTTGTTTGTAAGTGATACGTTGATTTTATAAACAAATTGTAACGGTAAATAAACACCTAGGTACACGTTACGTAACTAGCTTTGTGAAATATATATTTATATAAATTAACAATCCTGCATCTGGGTGTAAATATGTATTTAAGTAGGTATTTTTAGAAAATACTAGTTAAATACTCCACCGTTAATTGTGATATCCTTAGGTGATATCCGTATAAATACTCGTGGTAGTGCTCGAGCTACTCATCTCGGAGCCGAATCAATGTACGTGAAGATGTATGATTATAATTACCTACTTTTTATCATTAATCTAAACTTAATATAATCCGTTTGGATCAGAAAATAATAATAAATAAGTATATTAATAAGTATATTAATAATTAATAAACATTATTACCTTAAGTCTCTAAAGTATGATCGTAAAACTTGTAGATCAAAATAATCTAAGATACTGCTACTAGATACTAAACGAATTAAAAAAGTTAGTATCACCTTTAATAAAAAATACTTCACTTATAGGTCTACCAGAATCTCATGGCATTTTGGGAAATTTGAATTTACGCATTGCAATACTGGGGTAATTGGATGAACATATTTTGATACTTTCAATAATTGTAATTAATTATTATTTCAAATTGATTATTTTTTAGTACAACTTTGTAAATAAAGTAAATAATGTTTTAAGTAAAAATATATAGGTTATTTAAACATTAAAATTACTTCAAAATTGTACTTTTAGATTAATAGCCAATTAAAATAGGCAAATAAGATTTTTTTCAGTTTTGAAATACATACGTGCCTTACGAGTATTTATAAAATTAGCGCTGGAGCGCTGGTACTTTCAAAACGTAGATAAAAATGGTGGTACCGAGCCACCAGTTTCGTTTTAATTCTTTCTTTTTATTAGTTCTCACTTAATCAAACAACTTTCAATTTCCAAATTGTAAGTAGTTTGATTATGAGTCGGTTTTATTTAAATAATTATTAGATTCGATAAATGTTATACGAACGATGCAAGATTGTAAAATAAAAACGAATAATTTTATTTTCAGTCTTCTTTATTTCATTAACACTTTAGTCAGACCTTACTTCTAAATACTCTTCCTGTACATCTTCTGATGAAGACGATGAAGATAAAGGAATAATAATAAACCGTTCCTTATCTAAAATCTCTGGAAACTCCTGTAAATAGGTATTTACTGCATTACTGTTTAGTTCCAAAAAATGATATCAAAGTATATACAATAAAACACATGCACATATCTAACACTAACCAAAAAAAAATGAAGTATCAAAACTATTCACTCCGACTTACTTGTTAAAACGACGTCGATTTTGAAATCGACGATTTTGTTTGAATTTGGCCAAATTATTCACGGATCTGGCGATAAACCTTGTAAACAATGTCTCGCACTTGTGATTGTAGAACTAATTTGTACATTTTCGCTAAGAAAGGATAGAAATCTTAAAATATGCACATCAAATGACATAACTCAAGTTTTGAAACAGCTGTTGACTGATGGTATTGCCATATAAAAATCATTGTGTTTGTTTTTAATTTTATGCCATGAGATTCTGGTAGACCTATACCTTGTTTATTTTCTTCAAGAATCGACTATTAACTAGGTTTATTTATTATAAATATAAGATACGAAAATTGTCGTTTATAATATCTAATAATTAAAAAACACTTTGCACTAGACGTTCACACGTTCACGCAAAAGAATATTGAAATGAATGCGGTCGAAAACAAAAGAATTTGTCTAATCCACAATACAAGTGACGAGCTCTATATCGAGGGAATCCCCTAAGTAGCGTTGGTTATACGCGGTTATAGTGACAATGAATGAAAATGACATTATGTTCATTCATTGTCACTCGATAGAAAAGGATAGAAGATAACAGCGACGTCATTTAAGGTCAAATTTTTGTGCTTCACTTTTATATACGGAATGCAATCTCCATTTGGGTATAAGCTTCTTGTACGCGAACGGAGTATTAAATTTTAGGGGAATCCCTGATCGATTGACAGTGTGCAACGCACAGTGCAACGTGCACCTCAGATGAATGAAACTATTATTCGGATCGACTTGAAAATTTAGGATAATATTTTTGAGATGTTGTAGAAATTAAAAAGCCAAAAAAAAAACGATTTTTTGAACCCACGAAATCCCTTAATGACAAAATGGCTCACGAGTAAGGAGTACTACTATATGAAGTTTTTATTGCTCTGTCTAGTTATTCCTTAGTCTAAGGTGGGTACATTATTTGTATTTATATAGGTATCAATTTATTATGCTTGTGGTACAATACTGTACTTAGGTACCTAGATTATTTTATTAGTAGCGGTTATGGTCTCTGCCACAAATTTTTGATTTTTATAGGTAGAAGTAGAAAGAACTATAACTGATGGTCAAAGTTGGGCTCGGGTGTCACCCCTGTTGGGGTGACACCCGGGGCGGACCGCCCTTGCCGCCCCCCCCTAGCTACGCCACTGACTGCTAGATAACAATAGCACACGGAGATATGAGTCTATTATTGCACTTCACATTATATTAACTTGAAAAAAGAAGTGGAAACTATTTTTAACTTAAATATTTTACGGAGCTAAATAAAAATTGTATTGTACAGTCAGCGCCCTCTCGCGGTCCTCATCATTACATTCTCTAATTTAAATAATTAAAAATTTTAAACTTAAAAGTAAATCAATATACAATTAAATTAATCAATTAAATTATAACTATATATATATACTAGCGGCCCGACCCAGCTTCGCCTGGGTGCATATATTTTTTGATTCCACTCCACACCAAATACATGTTGTTTTTCGTATAAACTCTTGTATGCCTAAACTTGACGTAGCTATCCTACTGTCCGGCTCAATCCCGTCTCATCCGCCTGTTCAGTCTCATCCCAATCCGTCCCGTTCCTTCTCTTTATTATCCATCCCGTTTTATAACGTGCATTTACAGTTCGTCCTAACAAATCTGTCATCTATCCCAGCCCTCTCCCGTACCTTCGATTCTATTTTACTTTATGTCCCTTCTCTCCATAAACATCCATATACATCTTATATATAAAATAGGAATTATTAAAATTTAATATGAGAGTTACACTGAGATAGCAAAATAATAATTGTCAACGTTACTACTACACTTGATGCATAAACAATAATCGTATTGTGTGAGAGAAACAGGAGACCGGCTTCGTTCTCATCCCTACTCCGTGCTGTTTACTGGGTCAGAAGTGACACCTGTAGACATCTGGCGGGGATAACTAATTAAATGACGATTGATCAGTTTTCGACCGGAGAGGAAAAATGATTAAATTACTAAAATGGCTATTAAAAAATAAGGGTTGATCGTAGAAGGGTGAAAATTGAGGATTGTATGTATTTTTGTATGTTGTATCATAAAAAAATAGAAATTAAAAATTTTGTCTAAAAAATAAAAAATAAAATTTTGGGGTGGACTACCCCTAACATTTAGGGGGATGAAAAATAGATGTTGGCCGATTCTCAGACCTACTCAATAAGCTCACAAAATTTCATGAGAATCGGTCAAGCCGTTTCGGAGGAGTTCGATTACGCACCCCGTGACAGAAGAATTTTATATATTAGATATATATATATATATATATATATATATATATATATATATATATATAAATATATATATATATATATAAATATATATATATATACATATATATATATATATATACAACATGTAACAGATTTAAATGTAAAAGCGGAAAGTAGTACGTTCAGAATCAGCTACTGAATCGATATCAACATTTTTTTTGGTGGGTATTATTTTTCAAAATAATTAGTTAAGACCAAGTAAATTACAGACACTCTTTCATTTAGTACTCCGAACAAACGAAATTGAAACGTAACTCCAGGACATAAGATCTTGTTTAAATGAATCACTAAACGAATACTCTAATAAACTAAATAATGAACAAAAATGAACTTTATTTCGATGGTCATAAAGTTTATTTAAGCAATCTATCATTAATCAAACGCACACAACGATAGGCCTGAATAAACGTAATAAGCTACCAAAATAAATAACTATCATATTCTCTTTTCCGCACATTTAACTACAACTAGATACATCATACATCAAAAGGTTTGGCAAGTGGGTATAGGGATGCGCCGCGAAAAAAATTACTCCCGGTATTCGCAAGACCGGGTGATCCAAATCCCGCGCAATACATGCACTTAAATGAAACAAATTAAATTGTAACAAAATCACTATAAAAAGAAACAACAAGTAGGTATTTCTATGAAAAATAATTTCGTGGAACGTAAAAATGGTGATTAAATTCGGTTTGTAATTTTGCTACAATGTATGCGGAATCCCGGTGTGTCGGATATCCCGTTATTGCAATCCCTAAATGGGCACCGACTATGTGAAAAAAATCTAGTCGTGCACCGCAGTTATCTGTGTCTACTTGTGTTTAAGTGTTAAGTAGATATTTCGATAAATTTCGCGCGCGATGTCTTTTCGGTATTCGAATATTGAATACACTGAAATGGTGAGAACTTTGGCACTGTGTGGTGATAATGTATCTTTGGCGTGCAGGACATTTAACAACAGGCACGGCACCAATGTAGTGCCCGAGAGTATCTCGATGCTGAGTTCGGATAGCGCTGGATAGGACGCGGCGGACCTGTGCAATGGCCTACTAGGTCACCTGACTTGACGCCTCTTGGCTTTTTTTCTGGGGACGTAATAAATCTCTGTCGGTATACTTCAGTGAAAGTACTAATGTGGAGGAACTAAAAAGTAGAATAGTGGCAGCCTTCCTAAAAGTGAAGAGTGACACTGAAGTTTTACATAAATTACGTGAACAATTACGCAAATGTGCATCAAAGTGTATCAAGGTGGTGGACATTTCGAACATATTTTAAAAAGAAATCGCCGAATGAGTGCCATGTAACACGTAAGTTAATTTTGTTGTATTTTTTTGTGTTGTGATTCCCAATTTAGTCTTCGTTGTTAGATATTGCGTTATCTTATTATCTTATTCATTAGTAATGCAAAATAAATGACGCCCGTATCCTGCCCGCCTGTAGGAACTAAGTTTAGCGGAAGTGAACTTAATAATATTTTATAGCCGATTCATGCAAAATATTGTCTTATGTTGGGTTCGTACGCATTATATCTAGTAAGTAAAATATTTAGATTTTATAGTTAAAACACAAATGTTATGCTTACAGATTAAATTACTAATAATTTGTTTACCAAACCACCCAGTAATCAGTTACGTAAGTACGTAATTTGTATTTCGTTTATTGTCAGCTGTTTCTGCCGGCGCAGCGTTCGGCGTTAGGTATAATATATTACTCGTGTGAATGGCTCTTGTGTACATGTGTGCGTGTCCGCGAGCGTGTGTAAGTAGTACACTCTTATTTGTAACTCATAAGGTGACCATCTTAAGTGCCTACATTTGGTATAACTAATTTCATAAATAAGAGATTTTGTAATTATGGTAGTACGATTTTAAAGCATAAACTATGATTGCAATAATATTTTAAAGTTGGGGTGTCTGAGGTTGTGAATTAATCCTGTTACACGTTGTATATATATATATATATACAGGGTATATCAAGACTGCTACCGAAAACGAAGCCGGGTGGTAGTTTAAGCGACTTCAGACACAATGCAACAGAAAAAGTTGCAAAAAAAAAGCGTCAATTTTTTTTTTGTTATTTTTTTCCTATGGCCATTTTTGGGTGGTAAATACATTTTTTCCTAAAATAATAGTATATACCCTTTTATTTATAAATACTCTAAGGTATAAAAGAGTTTAAATTATTATTTTAGCAAAAACTATGGATTTACCACCCAAAAATGACGATATTTAAAAAATCATAAAAAAAAATTGTCGCGTTTCTAGGCGAAATTTTTAATTGCATTGTGTTTGTAGTCACTAAAACTACCACCCGGCTTCGTTTTCGGTAGCAGTCTTGAGATACCCGGTATATATATATATATAATGATTAATTAATACCAATTAAAATCATATGACGACCGATCGAGAAAACAAATAAAAATAATAATATGGCAAATCTTTGTAAGACAAGTCACAAATATTTATTTTGTAAATTGACCAAAACCAAGCCCACTGAGTTTGACTCGCTGGATCTACTCAGAAATGGGTCGCGCCGCGTAGTATCCAGTGGTAAAGTAAAGCCCGCTGAGTTTGTTCGCCGGGTCTTCTCAGTCAGGGCCGCGTTGGATCCGGCAGTAAGCCTAAACATACGGGACGTTTCGGAAATACTTATGGTCGTTGTCTTAAATTTGACCCAAAACAAGCCCACTGAGTCTTATTCGCTGGATATACTCAGGACTGGGTCGCGTCGCGTAGTTCCAGTGGTAGTGTAAGCCCACTGAGTTTGTTTCGCCGGGTCTTCTCAGGAAGGGCCGCGTTGGATCCGGTGGTAACAATAAACCGCTACGCACCGTTGTAATGATATTCATGGTCCACTAATTAATTTAATTTGACTAACATACATATTGTATTTCTTTGAAAAATAAATTACCATAAAGACATAACTAATACTTTAAATAAAATAAGAATAAAAAATAAACAAATAAATAAAACTAATTCTAAATAAAAATAAAATTAATTTAAAATAAATAAATTAATTAAACCAAGAAATTAAAATAAGTAATACTAAGTATAGGAAATATATTGTTTATAGAGATTAAGTTCTATGTGTATTGACTTGTCATAAGAGCTTTTAAATTGCCTACGTGACCAATAAATACATTTCAAATACATTTCATTTTATTAAATGCCATTTCAAAGAACATCTATCCTATTTGCGGTAGCTCGTAATTAGCTATCATTTGTCACTACATAGTATAAATTAAACAAAGTCGCTTTCTCTGTCCCTATGCCTCTTTGTATACTTAAATCTTCAAAACTACGCAACGGATTTTAATGCGTTTTTTTTAAGAGCGTATACACCTTGCGCGCAAAGTCAACTATAGGTATTTCTTCGTTAATTTCACGCACACATAAGCGACCAAAGCTGTGTGCGTAGAGCTGCCGCGTCGGCTCGCTATACAATCGGCTCAAACAACTTTGATCCGTGCGCTTCAAATATTCAATTGAAATGTAACTGTAATATATCATAAAAATATTTTATTTGCATTATAAGTAGACAAATATTACTGTGCAAGCAAAGAATAATACAAATTTAGATAGTAATCATACTTTCGTTATTATTACATTGTTAAGTTGCATTCAAATCAGTGTTCAATCAGTAGACACTACGGACGTTTTATTAATCTTTTCGTGTTCGAACACATAAATAGTGTTAGGGGCCTTACAACCCCTTACAATTACGAAATATATTTAATTTTATATTACAATACATAACATAATTTAGCCTCGGAATTACATCCCATTATATTACCTGAAACATAATTTATACTCAATACAAAATCATTGTAGATAATAAAAATAATTAAATATTTTACCACCAAAGTACTAAGATGTGGTAATCGCAGTCCGCGCGTGGCTATTTTTACTACGTACGGCAAAAATCGACTGCAGCTAGGCCGGAGCGACGAGCGATATGTCCTCCCTCTAGAAGTAGTCTAGTCAACAAGTTCAAAAACGTGTTAAATAGACATAAAGCTCCTAAAAATATGTGCCATAGCTCATTCGATTCGGAATGACGTCTAGAAAAATGTTTTTTTAAGGGTTTATTAGCACATAAAAAATTGCGATTGTTATTAACAAAATAAGATTTAAAAAAAAAGGTATTTAGTTTTTCGTTAATAACTTTTAAAATAATGATATTTAAGGAATTTTGAAAAAAGAACCTGAAAGAGGAGAAAATTTCCAATAAAAACGTCCTAACTCCCGGAACTCTATCTATATTATTTATAAATTTTTTTTAACGCTGAAAATAGGGCTCCGCGACGGCGTTACGGCATAGGCTCGCCGCCTAAAAAGCCGGTATATCACCTAAAATAATTTTATTTTAATATTAAATAACAATTTAAAAATTTTAATAAATTATAGTGTAATCTAGACACTTGAACGAAAAAAACCTCGGTGAAAAAAAATTTTTTTGTCGATTTTTCAAAAAGTTACACCATTGTTAATTAACTAATTTTTTTCCAATCTCTGTTTTTATAAATTACGGTATAAAAGTTTAAATAATTGGTCTATAAATTTTTCGCTTCGTGGAGCTCTTTTTGTTTAGGTACTTAATAAAGTTATGCAAATTTTTTTTATTAAAGTTAATTATATTGTTAATTATAATTTTTTTAAACTACCTAAAAATGAAATTTCTAAAAAATGTTATCAAAAAAATTTTTTATTGCTTCAATTTATGCGTAATTAGAAAGATATTTTATCATAGAATAAAAAAGTTCTTGGGTCCATAACTGTATCTATATTATTTAACAATTTATAAGCTATGGAATTTCAAAAGATGTAAAAAAAATCTAAATTTTTTATAAATAAATGCTTATAACAAGTGATAAATAATAGTTACAGAATCGATTTTGAATTCATTTTACAGATAAATAAATCCTTTACAAAAATGACTTGAATGTTCTTTACCCTATCTCTAATAGTTTAAAAGTTATAACAATTTTTAACTTGACAAATTATGTAACGGCTGTAATTTCATTATTGTATAATATTTAAAAGTGTTGTAAAAAAAACAAAAAATTTTTTTTCTTAACTTTGTTATATATGGTTGTTTTTGTAATTTTTTGAAGTTTTCGAAAAAAAATATAACGGTTAATATTTTTGTTTATAACAAATTGTTAAGTTAATAAACAATTAAATTATTTATAAAAAAAATTATTTCTCTGTTATTCCATTGAAAAGGGTAAATGATGATTTTTAAGGTTAAAATAATTTCTTAACTAATTATTTAAACAATTGAAATAAAAAAAAACGATTATAAACAATAAAAAAAATTATTTAAGAAATTTTTTTTTAAATCATCGTTTCACCTATGCTATAAGATAATAAAAAAAGAATTTATAAAAATCCCAAAATAGTCTATTTGTTTATAAACAATTTCTTAACAAATGACGTAAAAATTTTTTTTCCAATGTTAATTAATACCTATATCAGGTGCGAAAACAGCAATAATAATATATTACCAAAAAAAAATTTTTTGATAACATTTTTTAGAAATTTCATTTTTAGTTAGTTTAAAAAAATTATAATTAACAAAATAATTAACTTTAATAAAAAAAATTTGCATAACTTTATTAAGTACCTAAACAAAAAGAGCTCCACGAAGCGAAAAATTTATAGACCAATTATTTAAACTTTTATACCGTAATTTATAAAAACAGAGATTGGAAAAAAATTAGTTAATTAACAATGGTGTAACTTTTTGAAAAATCGACAAAAAAATTTTTTTTCACCGAGGTTTTTTTCGTTCAAGTGTCTAGATTACACTATAATTTATTAAAATTTTTAAATTGTTATTTAATATTAAAATAAAATTATTTTAGGTGATATACCGGCTTTTTAGGCGGCGAGCCTATGCCGTAACGCCGTCGCGGAGCCCTATTTTCAGCGTTAAAAAAAATTTATAAATAATATAGATAGAGTTCCGGGAGTTAGGACGTTTTTATTGGAAATTTTCTCCTCTTTCAGGTTCTTTTTTCAAAATTCCTTAAATATCATTATTTTAAAAGTTATTAACGAAAAACTAAATACCTTTTTTTTTAAATCTTATTTTGTTAATAACAATCGCAATTTTTTATGTGCTAATAAACCCTTAAAAAACATTTTTCTAGACGTCATTCCGAATCGAATGAGCTATGGCACATATTTTTAGGAGCTTTATGTCTATTTAACACGTTTTTGAACTTGTTGACTAGACTAAAGGCCTTGCGGCGGCGCGGCGGTCTGATTTGATCCACGTCGGACAGCGTGTTTTATAGTGGTTTTTAAAATATTTGTAGAAAACATGAAAACTAATTTTGTTGAAATATAAAAATGGTAATTTATTGATAAGATGTTCTTCTATTATAATATGCAATTTCTATAAAAAAATATGTACGATAAGTTGGTGAAAAAAAATATGTTCTTGACGAGAGTTTCTGAATAATTTCGCATTGTTTAAATTTTTATTTTTCAGGAACTAAACACAAAAAGATTATTTTTCTCAGCAAAATCCCTCCATAAGGGTCTTATTAGTCTAATAATATTTTTATTTTCATCTTATATTTAGTGGTTTCGGATATCTTAAGCTTCTAAATTGCCATTTAAAGCCTAAATAACGAAACTTGTGTTCAGTAATCCTTATAGTACTCACAAATTATCCATCAATCTATAATGTTTTCCAAAATCCCTAGATGACAACCTTTTCTAAAATTAGTAATAATCATTTTTCCTTTAAATTGTTTATTGGTGGCTATTAACTCATTTGAAAAGTCCTGTTTTTAAGCCAAAAAGCGCGTGCAGGGTATAAACGCTCTTAATAGATAGAGTGATTCAAGAGGAAGGTTTATGTATAATACGTACATATTATTGTACAGAAATCTACACATATTTGTACCCGGGCAAAGCTGGGCTGGGCCGCTAGTATAATAGTTGTTTGCTATTGATAGCTGTGAGCCACCCAAATAAAATAAATTAACATAACATTGGTAAAAAAATTGTTTATGCAATTCTTAAACGTCTATAAACATTATAAAAATCTATATCAGCCCATATACGTCCCACTATAATGGGCACGGGTTTCCTCTACAATCGAGAGTTCGATTCAGAGTGGTTAGGCCATAGAGTTCACCACGCTGGCCTAGTGCGGGTTGGCGGACTTACTTACCATAGAAATACTTATAAATCGCTATGGTATGCAGGTTTCCTCACGATGTTTTGCTTCACCATTTTAGTGCCTGGTGATTAACTATCAATACACACATGACTCCGAAAAGTCAGAGGTGTGCCCTGGTATTCGAACCCGTGACCATGTATAAAAATATTAATAATTAATTTTCTAAGTAGTTTTGGTGCCTAGCCTTTGCCTCACACCAGCATAAGGAACAAAATGTCATAACATAGATTACCTGTAAAACTTTTAAGAGGAATATATTTGTTCCCAGGCTTGCTACAATATTAAACCTTAAGAAACAATTGTTAAGGAATTCGAAACCTATATTTTAAAATGTTTTCCATCTCAATATACATACAAAAAATTACAACATAAAATGTATGAAGGATTATCTTTTTTTTTTTTATATATTATAGGGGGCACAGCGGTTTGGTAGAAGCTGTCCATACGGTGGGATCTAAGTATTTTAGACCTCGCCGTAGAGATAGACCACAAAAACTCTCGATCCACACTCTTGACCTCATGGCCGAACGTCGATCTTTGACGCTGCAGTCTTCCGTTGACGCCGAAGCATATCGGCGGCTCAATAGACGGATCTGGAAGTCCTTGCGACACGATGTCCGTGCTCACAATACTGTGAGCATTGAGGAGACAATTGAGCGGAACGGAGGCTCCAAAGTGTTTGCAAGAGACTTGTCTATTGGGCAAAGCCAGTTGTCTAGGCTGAAGACGGAAGACGGCCGCGTGGTATCGACGAGGGCAGAGGTATTAAGGGAGATCGAGAGGTTCTACGGACCTACTGTTAGCTCGGCCAAAGACCCGAGAGCCGAGTTAATCCGACACTTTAGCGATGATATCCCGGACATCAGCCTGTTTGAGATTGAGATGGCCCTCAAACAACTTAAAAACAACAAGGCGCCGGGTGAGGACGGAATTACTTCAGAGCTTCTGAAAGCGGGCGGAACGCCGGTACTGAAAGTCCTTCAGAGGCTCTTCAATTCCGTTCTCCTCGAGGGCTCAACGCCGGAGGCATGGAGCAGGAGCGTGGTGGTACTGTTCTTCAAAAAAGGTGATAACACTTTGCTGAAGAACTACAGGCCCATCCCGCTCCTGAGCCATGTCTATAAGTTGTTTTCAAGGGTCATCACAAATCGTCTCGAAGGCAGGTTTGATGACTTCCAGCCTCCCGAACAAGCCGGTTTCCGAAAAGGCTTTAGTACCATAGACCATATTCATACGCTACGGCAGGTTATACAAAAAACCGAGGAGTATAACTTGCCGCTTTGTTTAGCGTTTGTGGACTATGAGAAAGCCTTTGATTCGATCGAGACCTAGGCTGTGCTACAGTCTCTTCAGCGGTGCCACATAGACTATCGGTACATCGAAGTGTTGAGGTGTATATACAACAACGCCACCATGTCGGTCCGAGTACAGGATCAGAGCACGAAGGCTATTCCACTACAGAGAGGCGTGAGACAGGGAGATGTCATATCTCCGAAACTGTTCACTGCCGCGCTGGAAAATGCCTTCAAGCTCTTGCAGTGGAAAGGATTCGGCATCAACATCAACGGCGAGTATATTACTCACCTTCGATTTGCCGACGATATTGTAGTCTTGGCAGAATCGCTGGAAGACCTTAGCACTATGCTCGAAGACCTTAATCGAGTTTCCCAACAGGTGGGTCTTAAAATGAACATGGATAAAACGAAGATCATGTCGAATATCCATGTTGTGCCCACCCCCATTGGAGTTGGGGGCTCGACTCTCGAAGTTGTAGACGAATATGTCTATTTAGGACAAGTGGTCCGGTTAGGCAGGTCCAACTTCGAGAGAGAGGTCAATCGTCGAGTCCAACTCGGTTGGGCAGCGTTCGGGAAACTTCGCGACGTCTTCTCGTCCAAAATACCTCAGTGCCTAAAATCGAAAGTCTTCGATAGTTGTGTGTTACCAGTGATGACATACGGCACCGAGACGTGGCCTCTCACTGTGGGCCTCATTAAAAGGCTCAAAGTCACTCAACGAGCCATGGAGCGGGCTATGCTCGGTGTTTCCCTACGAGATCGAATCAGAAATGAGGAGATCCGTAGGAGAACCAAGGTTACCGACATAGCCCATAGGATTGGCAAGTTGAAGTGGCAGTGGGCCGGGCACATAGCTCGTAGAACCGATGGCCGTTGGGGCCGAAAGGTTCTCGAGTGGAGGCCACGTACAGGCAAGCGAAGTGTTGGACGCCCGCCTACAAGGTGGACGGACGATCTGACTAAGGTCGCAGGAAGTCGCTGGATGCAGGCCGCTTCCAACAGGTCATTGTGGAGATCATTGGGGGAGGCCTATGTTCAGCAGTGGACTTCCTGTGGCTGATATGATAATGATGATGATGATGATTATAGGGGGCAACCGAGCATGCGGTTCACCTGATGGTAAGTGAACACCGCCGCCCATGGACATCTGCAACACCATAGGGCATGGAGATGCGTTGCCGGCCTTTGAGGTGGGAATACGCTCGTTTTTTGAAGGTCGCCAGGTCGTATCTGTCCGGGAATGATGCCGCTGGCAACAGGTTCCACAGATTTGTAGTACGTGGGAGAAAGTGCCGGGAAAAACGTACTGTAGTAGATTTCCAACCTCCAAGGTGATGTGGGTGGTATTTGGAGGTTTGTCGTGTTGTACGGTGGCGGAACTCTGCAGCAGGGATCAGTCCGAACAATTCTTGAGAACACTCCCCGTGGTACATGCGATAGAGAATGCAGAGCGAAGCTACATCTCTACGCAAAGCCAAAGGATCAAGCCGGTCGGAGAGAACCTGATCGTCAATGATTCGAGCAGCCCGACGTTGAATGCGGTCGAAAGGAAGAAGCTGGTACTGGGGTGCCCCTGCCCAAAGATGGGAGCAGTATTCCACGTGGGGCCGAACTTGCGCCTTATAAAGTTGCATACGTTGACCCGACGTGAAATATCGCCTCGATCTGTTGAGCACACCAAGCTTCTTTGAGGCCAATTTGGCCTTACTTTCAAGGTGACCGCGGAACTGGACGTCACTCGATATCTCGACACCAAGAATTCCGATGCTGGCTGTGGCGTTTAGAGGAGTGTCTTGAAATTGAGGTGATACGACGAAAGGCGATTTTTTTGCGGTAAATGCGCAAACTTTTGTTTTTGAGGCGTTAAATTCAACCAAGTTATGTCGGCCCCAATCCGAGACTCTGGATAGTAAGGACTCGACTTCAGACACAAGTTTGTTTCGGCACTCATTGACGTTTTCCCGAGAAATATTAGCTCGGCCGGTATATAAGGCATCACCCGTGCTGTCATCCGCATAGCAATGTATGCCGCTAATTTGCAGCATATCATTAATATGCAGAAGAAATAGCGTGGGAGATAGCACACAGCCTTGTGGGACACCAGCGTTCACGGACTTGAGATCTGAGCATGCACCGTCGACAGCGACCTTGATGCTCCGGTCCGCTAGAAAGCTAGCTAGCCATTTGCACAACTTCTCGGGAAGCCCGTAGGAAGGAAGCTTCGACAGAAGCGCTCTGTGCCAGACCCTATCAAAGGCCTTCGCTACATCCAGACTAACGGCCAGCGCCTCCCCCCTACTCTCGATTGCCTTCGACCATCTATGTGTTAGGTACACGAGAAGATCACCAGCCTTTGTAACCGTACCGTAATACGACTGCACCACCGACAAATAAATTACTTTATTTTAAAAACTAGTGGCCCGGCCCAGCTTCGCCCGGGTACAAATAGATTTCTGTACAATAATATGTACGTATTATACATATAAACTTTCCTCTTGAATCACTCTATCTATTAAAGAAAACCGCATCAAAATCCGTTGCATAGTTTTAAAGATTTAAGCATACAAAGAGATTTTATCTTATACTTGGACGTCGAATGTTGGAGGATTCAGGATACTGACTTCGTATGGAGAATAGAGTAGTAAGACCCTTGTTGAGGGTATCACCGATTTGAGTGGTGTAGGTTCGGTGAGGTCGACCCTTTGTATATTTGCTTGGGTAGTCTACTAGTAAAAAATATATAGAAGTATGTAGTATACTCACATTCTGGATGGTAGCATTTGCCCAAAGTGCCAAGGATTGTAGCCACTGTAAAAAATAAAAATATATTTTAGAGATTGCCTCCGATATTTCGGTACATATAAACCTTCCTCTTGAATCGCTCTATCTATTAAAAAAACCGCATCAAAATCCGTTGCGTAGTTTTAAAGATTTAAGCATACAAAGGGACATAGGGACAGAGAAAGCGACTTTGTTTTATACTATGTAGTGATAAGCTACAACATTACATCTACTGACATATGAAAATAAAATTAGGTAGGTACTATAAAAAATAAATACATCCAACAGTCACATACATAGTCCTGACCCCACACTAAGATCGAGTCTGAACTGAACACCGATTAAATCTATGTATTAATTTGAATTCAAATGGAGGCCACGTAGCGGAAAGCGCAGCGTAGGACGTCCACCCCCAAGGTCAGACGACCTGGTGTCGGTCGCGGGACGTCGCTGGACAGGGCCGCCGTAAGCGGGCGTGCAAAGCGTGCACCGCACACGGGCGGCACACCCAGGGGGCGGCAAATGGAGCGACTCATCACGACATCACGTAATTCAAGTCATTGTTAAAATACCCACTCCACCCATAATATAGGAAATGTCATAACATAGTGGTAAAAATGTAAAAAATCCAACCGAATGACATTGACACCGTCATCTATTGGCATCCATTAAAACTAAGATGCAATACCAAACGTCGTCTGCCATTCTATGAAAAGCAGGACTGGCGATGTTAAGGGAATCCCTTTGAGCTTCCTTCTCAATTGCTAGGTTTAGTACCTACTGCCCGCGACATGACGAATAGCAATTTTCTAGTGATGTAGTATCACGTTCCAAGTAGTTTATATCGTAATTTTTTTGCAACGTTATGACATTAAAGAGTAAAAATAATTAAGTAAAGTTTATTATATGCAATATGACAAAATATTTTATCTACAATTTGTAACTGATCGATGTCTGCACATGGAAGATATATGAGAAAAACTATTATGGGGGGACTGTATAAACGTAATATAATCGTAAAAATGAGAGTGAATTATTGTTTTGTTTTCTTTTGCTTTAAAAGCTACCGCAGTCATTTCGATACACAACAATATAATACACAAAGAACAATTTGACCGGGATCGAAATCGATAAACGCGTTCTATGCCGATTGCGGACTCGTGCAGCACTAATAACAAAGTACTCTGTGAGCACTAAGGCCATAAGGCTAGGACGGCGCGGGCGATATGCGGGTGTGTGAGCGGTCCCTCCTCCACGCATCACCTCATACTATGGTAAATAAATAGTAAAAGTAAATAAATAAATAAATTGCAATAATTTTATTATTAGTTCTTTTGAGGTGGGTTTCGGCTTATAATTCAATCATCCGTCAGTTTAAAACAGAAGTGCAAAGAAGTCGTAATTATGTTAAGTACTAAGTTTGTTTAAAGATTTATCACAATAATTACTGTTCAAGGAACATTAAATAAGGACTTTTAATTCTTGAACAATATACGTTATAGTGTACAAAATTTGTTTTTATTATTCATTTTGAAAATGAAGGAATATATGATGTTATAATTGAAATGAATTTATTGTAGAAAATGTTACGTGGGTTCGAATCCTATTTGTCTGAATTTTTTCGGCATATTAATGTATTAAAAAAATTACTAATAAAAAAAAATCCTTACATTTAATTTCAGGAACCGCAGAAAAGGAAAAAACTTTCGGGAGCGCAATTTCGACAGCAAAAACGAGAAAAAGAGGTACACAAAGAAAAAATGGCGGTTTCTTTACTGAAATTTCTAAGCAAGCCAGAAAATAAGGACACGGAATGTCAAGAAGATATTGAGGTAGCTTTAACAAATCAAGAAGATATGGACGTAACTGAAGAAAAATATATATCTTCTTCGGTAGGAGCTTCAAGTAAAACAAGAGAAGGTACTAGTGGAGAACCTGTAAGCAGTTTATCGTCATCAGTAATATGTAGCAATTTAGATTGTGGTGATGATCCTGGTTTGTGGCCTGCCTGTTTGACTAATGATCTTGTTAATATTTTGGTTAATCGTGGTCCCGTACAAGCGGCCAACTGCAGCTTTCCTATAAATGACCACGGAAGAAAATTTACTGACAATTATTATTATAGAAACCTTCCAAATGGAGAAAAAATTAACAGAGAATGGCTTGTTTACTCTATTTCGAAGGATTCAGTTTATTGTTTTTGTTGTAAAATATTTGGTAAATCTGTTAGTAGTTTGTCTGCTTTGAACGGTTTTTCTGATTGGCAACATTTATCATTAACATTGAAAAGACATGAAACAAGTGTTTCCCACAGTGAAAATGTGAAATCTTGGGTACAATTATAATATAAAATAAAACGACTGTAAATCAAATGCAACTGAGACTATTAGAATCGGAAAAAAAAACAATGGTGTGATGTATTAGAGAGAATCATAGGCGTAATCAAGTTTTTATCTCATCAGTGTCTGGCTTTCCGAGGGTCGTCAAAAACATTATATGAACATGATAATGGTATTTTTTTAAAAGTAATTGAAATGATAGCATCCTTTGATTCAGTCATGCGGGAACACATTCACAGAATTCAATCCTCGAAATCAGATTCAAGTCGTATGACTCATTATTTAGGAGATCAAATTCAGAATGAAATAATTGAGTTGCTCGGCACGACCATAAAAAATTATATATTGAACAAAGTTAGAAAATCTAAATATTTCTCCATTATATTAGATTGCACACCAGATGTAAGTCATACAGAGCAAATTACAGTTGTACTTAGACATGTTATTTTAAATAATGAAACAAAAAATGTTGAGATATGTGAAAATTTCATTGGTTTCTGTCCGATCACCAGCTCCACAGGTGAAGGTCTATTAAATTTTGTTTTGGATTTATTTTCATAGTTAAATCTCAATATTAAAAACTTACGCGGTCAAGGTTATGATAATGGTTCTAATATGCGTGGAAAACACAATGGATTACAAAAAAAAATTTTGGAAATTAATAACCGCGCATTTTACGTCCCATGCTCGGCGCATAGTCTTAATTTGGTAGTGAACGATACAGCAAATGTTACGTATGAAACTGTGAATTTCTTTAATATAATTCAAGAAATTTACGTTTTTTTTTTTCATCATCTACAAAAAGGTGGTCAGTAATTTGTAAACATTTACCAGATTTAAAATTAAAAGCCTTAAGTACCACGCGATGGTCCAGCAGAATTGATGCAGTTAAACCATTACGGTATAACCTCGAAAAAATATTTGATCCTTTGCTGGAAATATCTGGTGATTCGTCGGAATGGGATTGTACTACATCTCACAAATCTCATTCGCTTGCTTTAAGCATTCAAAATTATAGATTTATTTGCTCGGTAATAATTTGGTTCGATATTTTAAACGAAATTAATGCTCTGAGCAAAATGATGCAAAGCCCCACAATTAATCCTCAAATCTGCATAAATTTGTTAAATAAGTTGATTGACAAGTTCACAGAATATCGCACGGTTGAACACTTTCAAACGATGTTAACAGAAGCTTCCAAAGTGGCTCAGGAACTCAACGTAGAAACAGATTTCCCGCCAATAAATACAATTCGTCCAAGAAAAAAATCAACACAATTTCACTATGAACACAGAGATGAAGTTTTAGTAGACCCCAAAATCAAATATAGAGTAGAGTTTTATTTTAGAATCCTAGATCAGACAATAACTTCTTTAAAGGATACATTCGACGAGCTTAAAACATTTACCGACGTATTTGGCTTTTTTACCAATAACTTATTTAATTATTCCAATGATGAGTTAATGAAACATTGTAAAGATTTAAATCTGAAACTTAAAGATGATTCAAGCAGTGAATCAGACATTGACGGTATTGATTTATTTAATGAAATTATTGCAATAAAGTTGCATTTTGCAGAAAACCAGTCTAATGATCCACAAATCCTATTACAATATCTTTTTACTAATGACTTGATTTCAACATTTCCGAACACAGCAATAGCGCTAAGAATATTACTGACACTGCCGGTTTCAGTTGCATCTGGTGAAAGATCCTTTTCAAAATTAAAAAATATCAAAAACTATTTAAGGTCAACAATGCTTCAGCAAAGACTAAGTAATTTAGCTATAGTTTCAATTGAACATGAAATTTTAGACAGTTTGGATACAAGAAAGTTGATAGAAGATTTCGCAAATGTAAAGGCAAGAAGAGTTAAATTTTTGTAGATAAATATTTAAGTAGGTACCTATATAGTTTTTTACTTAATAAAAAAAAGACAGGTATATACTTAATTGATTCAAATAAATGTTTTATCTTCGTTAAGTTGTTTTTCTTTTTCCCCACTATAATGAGAAAACATGAATTAACCTTTTTTTGATAAAACTGAGTATGTAGTCGTAGGGCGGCATAATCGATTTGCACGCGGGCGACGAAACAGCTAGCGGCGGGCCTGTCGCTGGACGCAGGCTGCCTCCAGCAGGTCACTGTGGAAATCATTGAGATGCCTATGTTCAGCAGTGGACTTCCTTTGGCTGATGGATTCATTTTGTATTTCATATATAAAAGTGAGCTAGCGCCCGCCAACGGTTAGCACACTGACAGAAGTCAGACCGAGTGGACGGGCCTCAGACGCTGGAAATCGATCACTGTGTTTTATTTAAACTACCAACCTAAACACCGGCCTATGTTCAGCAATAGACTTCCTGTGCTTGCCCCCTTAGCCAAGATACAAGCGCTTACAAGCTATTCTCAGTCTACAATCGTTAACGCCTTGACGTAAGCGATATCGTTTCGTTTGCGCTCATAAAATTGCGTCTTGGATAACATTTGTATGGAAGTTGGCGCTGTAGAAAACGATTATATTTTACTAGCGGTCGGGCCCGGCTTCGCCCGGGTGCAGATAGCTTTTGAGTCCATTTCGCAGCAAAAACATATTATTTCGCGTACTAACTGTGTTTCCCGCGTGCCGTCGACTGTATTTCCCGCCCCATGACGAAAAGCATGCAATCCTGTCCTCTCCTATCTCATGCCATCCATTCGAATTTGAAAGAGTACTGAATATTTATATTTTAATTCCTGAATCATCCTACGAGTACTTACAATACATTTCTTCGGGATAAAGAGTTGCGTATGTGTTAATCCAGGGTGTCAGCTATCTCTATACGAAATTTCATCAAAATCTATCAGGCCGTGTAGCAAATATTATGTACATTGGAATTCCTAAGTCATCCCACGGGACACTACATTTTTTCGGGATAAAATGTAGCCTACGTGTTAATCTAGGGTGTCAGCTATCTCTATACCAAATTTCATCAAAATCGGTCTTGCCGTGTAGGAAATGAATTACCTGATGAGAGAGAAACACAATCCACAACGCTGGCCTAATGCGTGTTGTTGGACTTTTTAAGAACCTGGTGGGTACCTCTCGATGTTTTCCTTCTACACCAAATTGTGTGGACATGTCAATTGAATATCAAATTAATAATATAGACTACTACCGAAATCGAAGACGGGTGGTAGTTTTAGTAACTAATAATATTTTGCAAAAAATAGCGATTTTTTTTCCTATCGTCGTATTTGGGTGGCAAGCGCATAGTTTCTCCTAAAATAAAAGTGTACACCGTTTTATTTTTAAAGCTATAGTTCGCAACGGTTATATTATTGTTTTATCAAAAATTATGAAATTACCACCAAACACGATGATATTTAAAACATAACAAAATAATTGTCGCGTTATTTTAGTTGCATTGCGTTTGTCACTAAAACTACCACCCGGCTTCGTTTTCGGTAGTAAGTAGTCTTGAAATATGTGAATTTGATATTCAATTGACATGTCCACGCAATTTGGTGTAGAAGGAAAACGTCGTTCTTCTCCCGCCAAGCAGCAGTGAAAACGCACTGTTGCGTTCGTTGTTTGAAGGAATTGGAGAATATTGCAGACAGAGTAACTACTGGACATATTGAGACTTAACATCATATGTCTCAGGATTGTTTTGTAACTCATGGTGTTTTGGTTTTGCTACTGTTCATGAGCGGTCGTATCGCTTACCATCAGGCGAACGGCTTGCTTGTCTCGCCAGTCATAACAATAAACAAATATTTGCTTGATGGTCTAACTAAGCCTTGGAATCGAACTGTTAGTTACAAAGAAGTCCCTTGCTTAACGGTAGAGGATTGTAGTTGTTATAGTTAAAATATTAAACTATATTTTTCAAAATAAATAAATAACACCCAACAGTCACATACATAGTCCTGACCCCACACTAAGATCGAGTCTTGTGTCGTGCATCAGGAACTACGATAGACTTTTCGGTCTTACAAACATCCAGACCCGAAAGAAATATTTGTGAGATCGAACCCGGGGCTTCTCGTTTCACAAGCAAATTAAACTAAAATTGGGTAGCCCAAGTCGAATCTAAGTCCTTACACGTGCTGTGAACTAATAAGGTCTTTTAGTATTTATTTACCTGAGTATATCTTCTGTGTCCGAGTTTTTGAATTTTTGAAAACATAATTAAACATCTGAAATTACGTAGACATAAACCTTGTGAGTTGTGACACATCGTTTGCTCAACTCATTAACATTATTTGTTATGTAAATATAATATAGCTGGTGTAGCTAATATACTGACATAAAAACAGCGACAATATGCTTGATAGTAAGTACATCCTTACATATTATGAATACACATCATCATCATACATCTGAAATGGCTGGACCGATTTTGACGGGACTTTTATTGTCAGGTAGCTGATATAATAAGGAGTAACTTAGGCTACATTTATTTTAGAAATAATCTTTTATTTTAGAAAAATAAAGTTTTTGTTAAATTCCACTCGGACGAAGTCGCGGGAACAGTATTTGAGTAATTTACTAGCGACTTCAAAATCTATAAAATGCTACAAAAAGTCCGCGATAGCATATCTCTATCTCTTAAGGTTGACTTACAATAACCACTTCTATGTTCAGGTTTTAATTAAAAATATTACGTTATTTTACCGTACTACTAAGTACTACGCCACCGAGGTAATCATTATTCAATTTATTTTTAATCTCGTCATATTAAAAGAACATCATTTAATTACACTAACAGCGGCTGCCAATAAACAATCCCAATCCAACATTTGCCGTTTGAGATTGACAGCTCAATCTTTTTTCTGATACTATATTGCCAATAATCAATCTCAGTAGTGTAAAAACTATGGCAACATGGTAAATGACAAATCGAAAAGTAGAAAACAATCCAGATTGACTTCAATCTAATTTTTTCGATTGATTATTGGCATCGGCCGTTAAAGAACACCATGTACAATACGAAATATGATTTGAAATTAACCCGTAAAATATACGAAAAACATCTGAAAACACAACATTGGCGTAAACTTCAAAAATAATATAAAAACGAAAAATCAATTGGAACAATCACTACACTGAAAAGTTACAATGAAGAACACTATTCTATCTGTACTTGTTTTGGTAAGTTTTGATTTATTTTGCCTTGATTTAACTACCCACTGGATCAATCCATCCATCCATTAGCCAAAGGAAGTCCACTGCTGAACATAGGCCTTCCCCAATGATTTCCATATTGACCTGTTGGAGGCAGCCTGCATCCAGCAACGTCCCGCGATCTTTACCACCTTGTGGGTGGACGTCCTACGCTGCGCTCTACTGGCCTCCATTCGAGAACTTTCCGACCCCATCGGCCATCAGTTCTCCGCGCTATATGCCCCGCCCATTGCCACTTCAACTTGCTAATCCGCTGGGCTATGTCGGTTATTTTAGTTCTCCTACGGATATCCTCATTCTGATTCGATCTCATGGAAACCCCGAGTATAGCCTAATGAACATGTTGGGACGTTACATCTTATGTATCAGGATGGCAAGCGCAGTGGAACGCCAAGCATTGGTTTGTAATTCATGGCGTTTGGTTTTGCTACTGTCCATGAGCTCTCGTATCGTTTACTGTAAGGCGAAACATATGCCGTCTCGCCATTCATCGCAATAAAAAAACCACAGAAAAAAACCATAACCAGAGTTTGACATTTTATACTTACTCGTTTCAAAATTATTTATGCTACAACTTTATGCATGAACCATAATCTGACGCGCAGAATGAAAAATTAAAGAGTAATACAGTCTTGGCGTAAAACTGCGTACATCTTGGTTGCTTGGAAGTAGTTCAACTCAACTAATCTACAGCACTCGGCTCTCATTAGGCCGGGGACAAGACTGCACTTAGGGTCGGGCAACGCAACTTTGACAGATGAAAACGAAATATTTGCTTGCTGCTCATTGCATTGAAAATATTGTGATTATCGATAAAAGACCGCTATCTCCCATTATTCAACGCTATTATTCCTAAATAGGTGCTTCTTTAGCTACGACTTATGACAGTTCTAGGATTACCTAAAGAACAAGTGGGTTGAAAAATTAATTACATTTGTACCTACTATATTATAATATATTTTATTTTTGTTTCAGGTGTGCATTGTCAGTTTTGCAAAATGCAGACGCATAGGTAAATACGATTTTGTTTTATCGACCATCCATATCTCCAGAGTACGATTGAGTGCAGTTTGATAAAATAGTCCGGGAGTGATCTGTGTCTACCACGCTGGCTGGTGCGGGTTGGCGGACTTACATACTATAGAAATTCTTACGAATTGCTATGGTATACAGTTTTCCTCACGATGTTTTCTTTCACTGTTTCAGTGCGTGGTGATTGAGTACGAAATAATATTTTAAATTGATCATAGATTTTTTATTTACTACATAATTTTCGCTCTCCGCCCTGTAAATTAATTTATGCCAATGGTTTAGGCTATCTATTAACTTCATATTTTATTTCAGATTTAAACATAACAATTGACGATTGCAACGAAAATTCAGTTATAATTCTTCCAATTGTCTACAATGCTGCCAATGCTACTTCACCAGTCTCGATCTCAACGGGAACCAATGACAAGAGCTCGACAAAGCCAGTAGAGCAGACCACAACAACAATACCAACGAGTTTATCACCCAAAACTACAACACCAGCAAATTCAGCAACTGCGGCTGCCAGCAGTGTCGCTACAGCTGTTAAGACTGCTGGAAATAATACAACAAAGTCAATCAGTGCTGCTACAACTAACAGTACTGCTGTCAGTAATTCAACTATAGCTGGATAAAATTGAAAATTAAAATAAAGTTGGTACTTTTGTAGGTTACATTTCGGTATACTAGATGCCGCTGTATTAAATTGTTAAGTTGGCATTAATTTTAACTAGATGGCGCTGTATAACAATGATTTTAAATAAAGTTGAAATACATTTATTTATTTAATTTTTATATTGAGTTTTTACTTATGAATATAGTGAACTAATTTAAGCCATATTAGAACGAAAGTGTATGATTCAAAACTTTCGTATTTGCAACACTGGTTTTAGTTTTAAGGGACTTGTATCCAGAACCGGATAATTTAAAAAATACCTAACTTCCTATTCGTGCTCATAGACGGCGCTAAATGAAACAGCGTGACATGGAACCATCAAAGTGGCAACACCAATTTCAGCTTCTCAGTTATGTCAATTATCAATAGATTTTAGTGTATTTTGTTAGGATAATTTGTTATAAATCATGTTTCGAAATCACACAGACACAGTACGGACGAAGGCCCAAGAGGCTTTGACTAGTTGTTGTGGTAAGAAGGGCTATGCTTGTGATATGTGCGACACACAATGGCTTACGGAAACCGACGTCGAAATACATCGGAAAAAAGTACATCTTCGTCAATTGTTGGAAATGATTGAGAGCAAGAACCACAATGTATGCTTGGTAAGTAATTGGAAAGAGATCCCGCGCATATTCTGCTTCTAAAAACTCTTTTAAAGTTTCGTTAACACATTCCCTAAGTTAGCACTAGATGGCAGAAATTAAGGTTTCCTCACGATGTCTACCAATGTAAAAACAAGAAATAATTACCCATGTAGTTATTGGTGGTCATGGGTCCTTCGTTTGCAAGATATTCGTGTAGATACCACATACAATAACTATCTTGTATTATTGTAAAATAGTAAATCCACATTATACATTGGACAACTGTAGCAATGTTAGTTTGATCAGGGCAATCTATCTATAATATTAAGAGGAAAGATTTGATTGTTTCCATTGAAAAGGCTCTGAAACTAATGAGCTAATTTGAAAAAATAATTCAACAATCTATTGTTACAGATAGTTATATTTATTGTTGAAATGAATAAAATTAAGATTTAGGATTCTAATTCTTCATTATCCCTGATGAACATAAGCAATATTTTTGCCTACAGTGATTGAAATAATATATTTTCATAATGAACTAAAGTGTTCCTAAGGCTTAATGTTATTTAATTTATGCTTTTATATAATTATGTTTTTAAACATAAGCAATAATGCATCAACAATTGGTTGTCCAAATAAATTTATAAATATTGTGGGTGACTTTTCTGGAGTTTCAATAGGCTTATTTTTACTAATTTGAGAGGCCAGCGATACATATATGATCCTAGCTTTGTTAATATCCATGGGTAATACAATACAACCAAGTTTTTCAATCTTTCTGAATATGGGACACCTTTTTAAATTTAAAATTTCTTGCGACCCCCTTAGACCATAGACAGACAAAGGTGGTAATTTTGATGATATCATTATGATTTTCTTGATTTTGGTACCTATATTATTAAGACCTATAATAAACACAATTAGTAAGGCATCCTGACCTTCAGGGGGTCACAACCCACATATTGAAAAACACTTTAATACAATTGGAATGTAATTATATGTTACATTTATATCATGTAAGAATAAAGGGTGGATCATCATGTCATGTCAAGGATTGTAGCAGACACTGATCAAAATCTGTTGCCCTTGATAAAACAGGAAAATGTTTCAGGACAAAACATGAAAATGCTTTAATAAATTTTAAGCAGTAATGGTATGTATGATATTTTTTACTGTTACTATAAATAGGCATTTTCCTTTTAAATACCTCTCCTGAAAAGTTGCATTTTTACATAAGTGTCAATGTTGCACTGGCAGAGTGATATCTCTAGTAGAAAATGTGTACAAATAAAATTATTATAATCATTATAGAAATGTTAGAAATGTTTACAGACAAATTTGATTCTCCATTGTTACACCATCATGTTGTATAAGTGAGATAAGTAATATATATGTGTATGTATATACATATATACTTATTTGGATTTATGTATAGGTTAATGAATGTCAAAAAATAAAAATAAGCTAACATGTAGCTTGTAAGTTAAATATTGTAGTACTAATTAAATAGACTGTAATTGTCTGAGTGAATAAAGATTTATTATCATAATTTTCAGATCTGTGTAAGAGACCAAGGTTCACCAGAAGCCTTACTGAGTCACATAAAAGAAAGACATTTACTAAGCAGTCCGAACGCACACCGAATAGAAAGAGAGGTGTTCATTTGCGATCATTGTGACCACATATTCTTCAACAAACTCATGCTTGCAGCTCACATATACTACATTCATGGCTCAAAAGAGGACAGAGAGTCTTTTATCGAGTGTCCTAAATGCGAAAAATATATCCACGTCAAAAAACTATGGTTTCATTTTGGTGTACACCATATTAATATTCTATCAACATGTCAAATATGTTTTGCTGACTGTAAAAGCTTGAGTCATCTGAAAGAGCATTTGAAAACGCACCCCGGACACTATTATTGTGAACTGTGTGATTATGTAACACATAGAGATAAATTTTTTGATGATCATATAAGGTCACATAAACGAAGACAAGTGCATCTACGGAAGCTTGAAGTTAGGAAGTATTTTGTACCGGGACCGTTTCTTGGAGCTTGGAAATATAAGCATGAGACTGGGATGAAAGGTTTGCAAGTCTACGATATTTTTATATGTGTTATGTGTAGAGAGATATGTTCGACTAGGGCTGAAATGAGGATGCATATATTTATCGACCATGCTCCGGAGAAGGAAGTCAAGAGAAAACCTATGTGTTCGTGCGGTGAAGAGTTTTTCAATATGGTGCTTTTGAAACACCATATATTTAAAATGAAAGGCGCACACAGAGCTTTAGGTAAGTTTATTGTATGTATATTAAATAATTACCTCTTTTATTTATTAACTAGCCCTGATTTTTTAAAAGTGTTAAAGCTGTCATTATTGTAACGGACTAGACGTGTCTGCCTTTTAGTTCACGGTGGTTGCAGGTTCAAATCTCAGGGTTAAACTCTAACTTTTCAGAGTCGTGTGTATTGATAGTCAATCACCACACACTATAATAAAGGAAAACATCGTGAGGAACCCTGCATACCATAGCATTTTGTGAGAGTTTCTATGGGGTGTAAAGTCCGCTAACCCGCACTAGGCCAGCATGGTGGACAAAACTAACCACTCTCAATAGTACTCTCGATTGTAGAGGAGGCCCGTGACCTGCAGTGGGATGTATATAGGCTGATAAAGTACAGTAACATAACTATTGTAATTTTATGTGGGGTCAGGACTATGTATGTGACCGTTGGGTGTATTTATTTACCTAAAAATATGCTATTTCATTTCAGATGAGGAAGAAATAAAAGCACTTACAGAAGAAGATAATTGTGCTGAAGAAATAAAACAGGAGTATTGTAAGTGTTTTTATTACAAAAATAATAAGATGAGCGTGCCGTTCGCGTGATGGTAAGCGATACGACCGCTCATGGACAGTAGCAAAACTAAACAACATGCATTACAAAGCGATGCTTGGCATTCCACTGCGCTCGCCATCCTGAGATATAAGATGTTAAGTTTCAATATGTTCAGTAATTACTCTGGCTACAATGTCCTTCATACCAGAACACAATAGTGCATTAACACCACGGTGGTTTAACTTAGAACAAACAACTACGAATTATAATCATCGTTTTGACTAACTTAACACCAGAGGGCGGAAAAATCGTTGGTTTGTACGGGTTTCTCCATTTTACGTAGATTGTATTATACGCGGATATTATTGGCCCTAAATTACTTTTAACAACATTTATTTATACCTATTAGCTTATTTGCTGATGAGTTAATTTTAAAACAATTATTAAATTTATTAAAATGCATACACATGCGGAAATGAGAATTGTTATGTTCACATTTCTATACAGAATAATTTGTTTGAAATAGACAAAATCCAAATCAATTCTGTTGGATCTTATTCAGGTCCAAACCTCCCTAAATCTTTTCTTTTCGTATATAAACGTAATGAAAGTAAGTATAGATATATTACTGGATTGTTTTACTTACTTAACGCCAGTTGGAGTGACGTCTCTATCTTAGTATGTAAAATCTTTGTAAAATGTAATCTGTGATTAACACTGCTATTTGGCGGTAGAAATAGACATGGCGATGGTACCCACCCAGATGGCCTCTCACATAAGCGATACCTACCACCAAATTAAATTTGAAGTTGAAAGAAAAGTTATTACAGTGTTACGCCCAAATACTGGAACGCAACTTAAATATAAATGGCGCTTAACTACGTTAATCCCGATTAAATGTACTGGCTAAGAGGGCCGTGCGCTGTTAAGAGCAACTTATTATTTGAATGGCGTTCCAGTATTCGGGCGTTAGTTTTTGAAATATATATTTTTTTTTGTTATTTCAGGTAATTATGAAGTCGTAATAGACGACACTAAAGAGATTATAGGTGAGATAACTATTATTTATTTCAGCCAAAAATAATTGCTTATACAGGGTATATCAAGACTGCTACCGAAAACGAAGCCGGTTGATAGTTTAAGCGACTTCAGAGATAATGTAACAAAAATTTTTTTTCCTATTGCCATATTTGGGTGGTAAATACATTTTTTTCCTAAAATAATAGTGTATACCCTTTTATTTATAAATACTCTAAGGTATAAAAGAGTTTAAATTATTATTTTAGCAAAAACTATGTATTTACCACCCAAAAAATGACGATATTTAAAAAATCATAAAATATAATTGTCGCGTTTGTTTGCGAAATGTTTAGTTGCATTGTGTTTGTAGTCACTAAAACTACCACCCGGCTTCGTTTTCGGTAGCAGTCTTAATATTGCTATACAGTTTGGATTAGTGAGGGATTAAGTTTGGCCCAAGGGTTTAAAATTATTATGATTCTGTTTTTGTCAGCTGAGTCAAGGGAAGTATTGTTTTTAGAAGCAGCGAGCCGTTGCGTTGCTGACACGTCAAAGTATGTGATACTTTTTTACAGACGTTAATCTATCAAATTAAACAAAATATTTCATAAGATATTTCGATGCAATTAATATTTCGCCAGACGTCAATAGAAAATTGACGAATTATAGTTTCGTGTTTATGAATAACTAGCGGCCCGGCCCAGCTTCGCCCGGGTACAAATAGATTTCTCTACAATAATATGCACGTATAATACACATAAACCTTCCTCTTGAATCACTCTATCTATTAAAAAAACCGCATCAAAATCCGTTGCGTAGTTTTAAAGATATAAGCATACAAAGTGACATAGGGACAGAGAAAGCGACTTTGTTTTATACTATGTAGTGAAGTCGTGAATACCTCGCTATTCAAAAGATTCGAGTTAATTGTAAAACCTTGGGATTAATTTAATTCTTCGTTTTTCCAAATTCATTATAAAGACCTTGAATGGTTACTATTTTATAGTATTTTACAAAGATTTAACCTTGGTTTTTAATAAAAAATTTTACTAACAGCCGTTCTCAATAGTCTATCTATCTTTAACAAGAGATTTCGTTAGATATTTTAATGCATTTTATGTTTCGGTTAACAGAGATAAAGAGGTAGGAAAATTTTGCACATATTTACAGGTAGCTAAATTATATAAATACCGGGTATCTCAAGACTGCTACCGAAAACGAAGCCGGGTGGTAGTTTTAGTGACTACAAACACAATGCAACTAAAAATTTCGCAATGAAACGCCACAATTATTTTTTATGATTTTTTTAATATCGTCATTTTTGAGTCGTAAATCCATAGTTTTTGCTAAAATTATAATTTAAACTATTTTATACCTTAGAGTGTTTATAAATAAAAGGGTATACACTATTTTTTTTAGGAAAAAATGCATTTACCACCCAAATATGGTCATAGGAAAGTAAAAACAAACAAAAAAATTGTCGCTTTTTTTTGCAACTTTTTCTATTGCGTTGTGCCTGAAGTCGCTTAAACTACCACCCGGGTTCGTTTTCGGTAGCAGTCTTGAGGTACCCTGTATATATGTCTATTTTTATTTTATGAAGCGTAGTATTGTACCTACATGGTAGCTATTTTAACACCTTGTTAAAGATAGATAGGATATTGAGAACGGCCGTAAATCTTCATAGATAACCTTTTAAGTTTCATAAAAAAAAGTTGAAAAATATATTTTTTTGTTTTTCAGATGTCTATCCAATTGAAGACAAACAAGACACACAAGACGACGCAGATATTGATATTGAATAGAAAATATTAATAAAGCGATATAGTCTTTGTAATACTGCCTTAATGATTATTAAGCCCGCTGAGTTTGTTCGCCGGGTCTTCTCAGTCAGGGCCGCGTTGGATCCGGCAGTAAGCCTAAACATACGGGACGTATCGGAAATACTTATGGTCGTTGTCTTAAGTTGGACCCAAAACAAGCCCACTGAGTCTTAGTCGCTGGATATACTCAGGACTGGGTCGCGTCGCGTAGTTCCAGTGGTAGTGTAAGCCCACTGAGTTTGTTTCGCCGGGTCTTCTCAGGAAGGGCCGCGTTGGATCCGGTGGTAACTATAAACCGCTACGCACCGTTGTAATATTTATGGTCCACAAATAATATAATTTAATTTGACTAACGTAAATAATGTATTTCTTTGACAAATAAATTACTATAAAGTAAAAACTAATACTTTAAATAAAATATGAATAAAAACTAAATAAATTAAAAAAACTAATCATAAATTATAAATAAAAATAAAATTAATTTAAAAATAAATAAAATTAATAAATAAATTGATAAAAGCAAGAAATTAAAATAAGTAATAATAAGCATAGGAAATATATTGTAAATAGAGATTAAGTTCTATGTGTATTGACTTGTCATAAGAGCTCCTTAATTGCCTACGTGATCAATAAATACATTTCATTTCATTTCATTTCATTTCATTATGTTCACGCATATATTAAGGGGTGGGTAGAAATGTCAATAGAGCCAATCAAAGTTTGAATGGCAAAAGAAAAGGTGCGCTAGGGTGAATATGTCAAAAAAAATATACATAACATTTTCGCGAGAATTCTTGTAAAAATAATAATAATATTGTGTCGTGTATCAGGAACTACGAGAGACTATTCGCTCTCACAAACACACAGACTTGGAAGAAATATTTGTGGGCCGCACAAACATTTCAACAAGTGCCGGGATCGAACCCGCGGCCTCTCGTTTCACAGCCGGCGTCTAACCAACTGCGCCTAGGCTAGGAGGAAAATTTAAAATGAAATAAAAGTATTTTAACTTCTGTTATGTGTGCAATGCAAATTGGAGGCATATACCCGAAAGGAACTTCATTTCAAATTGTATTTTGTTTTTAATAATATATGGTCAGTTTTTTTTGTTTATATATTCTGTGATGGCAATTAGCAATAGCAGAAATATAGAGCATGCTAAGGCTTCAAAAATAACAAGGTGGTGATATTAATTTGAAATAGCAATTCCTATTATTAGTGTTTGCAATCATCCTATCGCCTATAATATAATACAAAGGACTGTATTTAATTCGAAGTAATCCGTTTTAGTGCGTGGTGACTGACTATCAATACACACATGACTCCGAAAAGCCAGAGGTGTGAGGAAAATTGCATACCATAGCGATTTATAAAAAAATGTATGGTATATAAGTCCGCCAACCCGCACTAGGCCAGCTTGGTGGACTATATGGCCTAACCACTCTCAATCGTACTCTCGATTGTAGAGGAGGCCCGTGCCCTGCAGTGGGATTTATATGGGCTGATTCAGAATGTGAGAATAGTTATATTCTCAGTACCTAAGTGGGGAATTATAGATTTAAATTGTAAAGGTTCCTACATAACCGGGATTGGATATAACAAAGGATTAGTATATTGTTTTGTAAATATGTTTAAAATATATCAAGTTTCTAAGTTCGTTTTAAATATATTTTAGTTCTTATTCATTGTTTGATTTAAAATATGTGTTTAAATCCATGCCGTAATCTTAATTTTTCGGAAATGATGGTAGGATGTAGTACAATTATGTATATGCCTAGACACTATCAATGTACCTACATTACAATCGGTATTTTTTTCGTTTTTATCTAAGGGAAATTCGACGGAAAGTATTAATTTTAGCTTTGCTCCTTCGACGAAAATTACGTAATTTAAAACAGTCATACAGCCTATTACAGTCGCAGCATGAATACTAAGTTAAATAAAAAAATACCATGTATTATATTACATTTATTATAATCTAACAATAAAGCAATATATTTGATACTTTGAAATCAGGTTTAAATAAAAACTATACATTAATAAGCATTTTCTACAGACGCTTGTCTAAAACTATTTAATACTCTAACAAAAAATAACAATTATCCACATACATATAAACTCATGCCTTTTCACAGAAGTGGTAGGAAGAGGTGCTAAATTTGCTACTCTGAAACTTATAGGGATAGATTTTTTTATTGTAATGAATGGCGAGGCAAGCAAGCCGTTCGCCTCATGGTAAGCGATACGACCGCTCATGAACAGTAGCAAAACCGAACACCTTGAATTACAAAGTAATGATTGGCATTTCACTGTGCTCGCCATCCTGAGACATAGATGTTGAGTCTCAATATCCAAAAGTTACTCTGGCTACAAGGTCCTTCAATCCGAAACACAAAAATGCATTTACACTGCTGTTTGACGGAAGAAATAGACAATGCAGTGGTACCTCTTCCCTCTCATATATGAGAGACTTACGACCAATAAAAGAAAAAAAGAAGAAAGCTTTGAATAGAAAGAAACGCAACATTGAGTTTAAAGATAAATCAGTTAATACAAGAAATGTGTTTGATGTGAATTGGACTCAAAAAGGCTCGGCACTCGAAAGAAACCGGGGCGTGCCGCTAGTGACAATACGATAGAGGCTATACGCTCTTTTACCAATGAAAAACAGTAAAATATCCTAAATAATGTAAAAATTGACGAAATAAGCATTATCGTCAGCCGTTTGCCGTCTATTGTTGGTCTTTCCCAAAGTACGCCACAGAACCCGGTCTACTGCTTTATGCATCCAGTCGCTACATTCTTGTGTAAGTCGTCCCGCCATCTGGCCAGAGGGCGTCCCATGCTAGTTGCCAAGACGCGGTCTCCACTCCAGAACACGCTTATTCCAGCGATTATCCGTTCTGTGATAAATGTAGTCAACCTATTGCCACTTCAACGTACTAACTTTCAGAGCTATGTTGATCTCTATGGACCTTTGACGAATAACGAAAATATAATACATGGTTTATTGAACATTGGGGGTATTTTTCATTGAAAACAATTTTATGGTTTTATTCTTTTACTTCATCATCGGCCGTTTGTTTCTTCTTTTTAGCAGTGGTGTTTCGCTTTTTGCGCAAATTGGTAGGCGTTTTGGCTTTCTCCAAAGCTTTGGTAAGCATATTCTCTACATCTTGAGAGATTTTTGGTTTGTAATAATTCCTTTTCTGCGGCTGAAGAATGTCGTCCACGTTTTTGTCCCCCAGTAGATGAGCTAGTGGATTTACCGTTATCAAACGCGTACCATCGGGCAATCGGATCAAATCTTTGCTTATAACTTGATCTGTTTTGTCTGGTTCTGCTGGAATTTCAGCAACTTTCACAATTTTGTAATACGGTGCCTTGGATTGCAATCGGCCTATGGAAATGTCTTCGTGAGACTTGAGTAGGCTTTGCATAGGAACTTGCGTAACTTTAGGTTCCTCAGAGGCGTCTAACATCACTTCTTGAGCCACTTCCGGAATACCGTCACTTCTATCTGCTGTATCAAAATCGTCATCATCAAACAAATCATTAACACAATTATTCTGCACTAATTTAACTTTAATGTTAATATCTTCGCCATACACAGGTTTAAACTTAACTGGATACTTCAATTTTGGGTTCTCATCAATAGGTTTTGGGTCAAACTTGGTGAGTTTTATAATTGGCTTTCTGACAGGTGGGTTGGGAAGTTTTTTAATAGAAATACTATCTTCTATAATAACATTGGCCAGCGGTTTCAAAGAATCCCCTTCTGGAGTGAACGTCTCCAGGTATTTTTTGACGGACAATCCGTTGTTTAACTGAATCACCCTAGCTGCTGGGGTGAACAAATCTGGTGAAGACCTTTTTACGGTTTGCTGAAACCTTTCTGATTGTGACATCTCGGAATTTTCAGTATTCAAATTTTTCTTCCGTTTCTCCAATAAGCTTTTCAATGTTTCTGTGAGTTTCGATGATGAATGTTCAGTTTCTATGTGTTTATTCAACTCTTTCTTGCTTTTAAAATCTTTTGAGCACTTTATACACACTTTGACATCATTCTTACGGTGCAAAGACATGTGATGTTGGAAATTTTGGAATGTATAACAGTATTTGTTGCATATACTGCAGGTTAGCTGCTTCTTGTTGTCCTTCATTGTTTTCTTTCTTCGGTCCCATACTGCACGGAAAGGGGTCTTTTCCTGTTTAAGTTTAGGTTTCTTTAACGACACTAATGGTGCGTCTTCATCATCAATGTCCGTTGATTCAATTGATATTGTGTCCAATATCTCTGGAACTTTCTTTTTAATCGGTTTGCTTATATTTCTCTTCCGTTTACCTTTCTTTTCATCTTTTTCCTCTGATTCTTGTTTTGTGGCAGATTTTTCTTCCTTTTTAACCACAAGTGTTGATTCTTGATGTTTTTTATCATCAGGGTCCATGAACATTTTTATTTCGTCTAAAGGTAACACACATGTCGGTATGAAAGGCCTTGGTGATTTCTTATCATCAAAGAATACACGGTACTTTTCATCAAACTCAACAAAGCCGACACTCTTGTGATCCAATTTTATATGTATTGTGAATCTTCTACGTATCCTAAATTTCTTGTCGCATATTTTACAAGTGTATGGCTCAAGAGTCTTATGCGTATTGTAGTAATGAGCGAACAACTTCTGCGGATGCTTGAATGGTGTATCACACTCAATGCATTTGTATTTGTATAGATGTACTTCATGTTTATGGACTCTGACCATATGGCGTATCAAAGAATACGCACCTACACACTGCCGGCTACAAAACTTGCAGAATTTGACCTCTATGGATACCGGATGTTCTTTTGCTTGGTGATCTGATAACTCGTCCATTGTATTGAAGACAATATTGCACGGACCGCATTTAATGGGCTTGCATTGCTTCGTATGATTGTAGTAGAACCGTGATGGGATTTTCTCGTGACATTCCGAACATCGCCGTGTCTTCTCCTTTGATGCAAAGTTGAAACACTCGTTATGTCTCAGCAAGTGACGGAGCATATCCCTTTTAGACTTGCAGGTAGTCGAACAATTATCACATGCGTATGACAGACATTTTTTCTTCCGTAAATGTTGTACGTAAGAATCAACATTGGTAGATTTGTAACCGCATCGGCGACATTCGCAGGGCAAGCCAGTATTCATGGCTTGTAAGAATGAGACAGCTTTCATGTTTAAAACAGAGGAAAGGATAGGAAAAAAATCCAACATCATAAATCCGTCTAATTCGTTATTATGTTCTTCGTATTCATGACGTTCCAATTCTGAAGTTTCGTCGAACGTGTAATTACACTGCGAGCATGAATGCTTGTCTTTCTTCGCGCTATAATGCCGACGTTCATGCTTCCGATGTTGGTCATAGTCGAGAAAAACTTTAGTACAATAATAACAAGATTTCAAGCTTTTTAAATGCTCGTTTGTGATGTGGATCGCGTATTGCAAGTTGTCTGTTACGCTGGAAGTGCAGAACTTACAGTAAATCAATCCTTTATGTATTTTTGTTAGATGTTCTTGCAGATCTTCTGGATCAAGGAACTCAGCGTTGCATATATTACACACTGTTTCGATATCTTGGCTGTAGAAGGAATCGTCGGTCACTATTTCTGGCTCGTCACTTTCATCCAAAGATGCCATTTTCGTGTTTTTCCGAATAATTTCGATCCAATGTTTTCTTTTTCGCGAGCGGATATTTTTTGACAGGTGCAAATAGAGATGAGGGTGTTTTGTTGCCTACTCGGTTATGTCATCGATTTGGAAGTTACTATTAGTCGATTTTTATTATGAAAATTGTAAAATATTCATTTTGGATAATAGGTCTGCATCATAGATCAATAAGAAAGCCTTCATCTAGAGCTCTATTTGTAACAATAGCTGTATTCTGCAACATCTGAGTCTCAATTAATTGGTCTGTGGTCTCAATCAGTATCTTTAATTGCTTGCACGTTGCACGCAATACAAGTCATTATTACTACTTGATATGTACTCCCTTATCTAAAAACCTAATATTGCAGGCATCGACTTGTTTATTTTAAATAGTAAATTACTAACGGTAGCCGTAATCATAACAAAAACAGACCTTTTCCTTGTAACGTGCTTTGTTGTATTCTTTTCCTTTTGAATAATTCGATTCGGTCGAATAATTTGGAATTATACCATAAAATAATAAATATTTTTAGCGATGGTAAAGTAATTTACACGGTTGAGAAAGCAGTTAAAAGTTTCAAATTGAATAAATAATATTGTATATTATGGGTATGAGTACATACAATAATTTTGTGGATGCATCCTTATAAATGATTTCTAAAAGGGATTTCATGAACGCAAAGTTCACAAAGTCGTGCAATCCTTTTACTGTGATAATTATGTATTTTTACAATACAATATATATTTTATGAGTCATTTGTAAATAATAAACAGCTGTTCTATCACGTTAAGGTCACCTTTATACGATAAATGCTAATCATATGCGAACAATGCTGAAATAAAAATGTTTTTCCATGATGTGACACGTTGTACTTACGTCTGCTGTTTAATCTGTGGCTAGGAATGTCGACGGGAGATTTTATTTTTGTCACGGCAACACTGTTGTTGCCTGTTGGAGTTGCACATTTATTTATTTTCCTTGGCTATTTTAAAGTTAAAATACGTAGTTAGTTTAATACATACAATAAAAATGTAACTATCACTAACGGCTTCATTCTTTGACAGGATAAAAAACTGTTGTAGATATCAAATGTTTTGTATTCTTCGCTCAAACTGAATTGAACATTCTTATGAAAGGGACAATCATTCAGTTACTAGAATAGATTTATAAACTGAACTTATGAATTTCAGATAAAAAAACCGATAGACCGCCGATTGTTACTTGAATTTATGCCTATTTTTTTGTTGGTTATAATTTATTGGTTATAATTTGTTGGTTATAATTATAATACGCCTCGGTGGCGTAGTTGTACTACGGTACGGTTATAAAGCTGAGGTCTCGGGTTCGAATCCCGGGTTGGGCAAAGTGATATTGGATTTTTCTATTCAGTATCAGCCCAGAGTCAGGAATTTGTGCCCGATATGGCGATAGGCTCGCCACCTATCACATTGTGGGACGGAACATACAAGGCGAAATGTGGGTGCCCTCGCACCTCTGCCTACCCCTTCTGGGAACAAGGCGTGAGTTTATGAATGTTTGTATGTATAATTTATATGGCTTACGATAAAGTATTCATAAATAAATAAATACATGCCCAGAAACAAATTACTACATCCATATTCCAAACTTATTTTTTTTTTTTATTAAATAATAATTTACTTGACTTCTACCCAAATCTGAACCTGTATTCTAAAAATATTAGACAATATATTTTTGTATTACCCTGATAATGGGGTAATTTTCTAACCACAAACTCCCCGACTTGAACATGAGATCATATTGTGAATTGTCAAAACTGGTCGTCTGTCATGATACCCAGACTGTCACTGTAGGCCCGTACAAATATTATAGCAATACCACGCTAAAATGAACAAAATCAAGACATACAGGTGTGTATTAACCATTTTCTAACGTTTACATCTATATACAACACTTTACGTACAATAATTTTAATTTCGCTACATCACTCTAACCTACTCTGCGTTTTATTGTTGTGCCCATCCTTTATAACTGTTTTCTAGTGTTTAAATGACCTAAATACGAATATTTAGTGTTTGTTTGCCAATTCAAACGTATACGGAAGGTTAGAGAACGAAAAATGTGGCTAAACTAATTTTTTTCAATCTGAGTAGGTATCATAAACAAAGACAACAGCGTAATTTTTTTAGTTTGTTTTTTTGTACGCAAAGGAATTATTATAAATCTAAATTTAATATTATCTATTTTAAGTTTGAATATGATTTGGTAGTCTGATGTGGCGTGTTGATAGATAGGCGAAACAGGAAATGATAGTATTAAGATTATATAGTGTGGTCTGATAGAGCCCAATGCGTTATTGTTGGTACTCAACTTAGTATGTAAAATATATAGGGAGCATTGTCATACATTAGTCTCTTTAAAAATGAAGATATTTTTTTGTTTATAATATTGGTAGAACTGCTATATTAGTTAAAAATGAACTAATTATTCATCAACAAATTGCTATAAATTTTATTAATAACTGAAAGTATATTTAGTTATTATTTATCTAAAACAAGTCTTAATAGATTTGGTAGCCCTAAACTAGTTTTATTATTTATCTTTTTCAATTAATTGGTGCATGTTGGACAACCTGACGGATATCAGCCAATAGGAGGGCAGGAAAAGGTGGCCCGGCACCACCATTTTTATTTATGTATTTATATTATATATTGGCAAAAAACGAAATGCCTTTTTTTCATCTTTAATTGTTTATAACTTTTGCAATTTTTTATGTGCTAATACACGCTTTTGGCACATTTTTCTAGATGTCATTCTGGATCCAATGAGCTATCGCACATAATTTTAAGAGCAGTATGTCTATTTTGTACCATTTTCAACTTGTCAACTAGACTACAATATGGTGGGTTGTCTGTAAGAAATCGCCTGGAGTGTTAAGACCACTTGTGCATTTTTTCTTTTCTTATTTCTTTAATGTTAGTCACAGGTGTAAAATAAAGTTTTAAATAAATAAATAACTTAATTATTCCGATTTTTTGATTTATTCCGGATCTGAAACTAGGAGACATTTGGCATTATTCAGAGATTCAGTTTCCATATTCACACACAAAACATTTGATAACAAAAATGGCTTTTAAAACTCTATGAATACAGCTCTTTACATCTTACCATATATTACAATTTTAGGAGATTCAAACACCCTTTTGGTTTGTTTATGGGCTACATACATACTCAATTGTTACTCCTGTATCCCACAGGGGTAGGCAGAGACTATAGACCACTTTGCTTGATACTGACATATTATGAATTATGGATTAATAATGTTATTTGTCAGTTCTGAATTGTCTTCACAAAATAGTGTTAAAGTCAAATAAAGTCAATGATTCTATTATGAAGTAGGAAAACATGGGGAAACCTGCACACCATAGTGTTTTGTAGGAAATTCTTTGGTATGTAAAGCCAACCTGTATAAGGTCTACTATTGATTGCAGAGGAGGCCCGTGGGCTGTTATAGATAGGGGAAGAAAAGCATATAAATAAAATTTATGTACTACTGAGCAAAGTTTGGTTTTTATAACTAAATAATGATACGAGAATGTATTAAAAAGAAACAACAATTATGGATTTGGCAGCTAACTTAAGTATCGATTTCTCTCTCCAAAGCAAGAAAAACAATATGTTGATGGCCTAAAGTAGAAAGAAACAAAGTTTATAACAAGAATGACACTAATTTAATCTAAATTGCACAAAACATTAAAATAATCAACAACTTCCACAAATTGTAGAGGATATTATAAAAAATCGTAATAAAATCAGATCATTGAAGTCATACATTCTACTCTATTTGTAAGTTGGTTAAATAGGTAATTTGTCCAGAATTTCTAGATAAAAGTAATTTATGATATATGTATGATTTCTCTTATAAGGCGTACTCGTCTCGACATTCACATAAAAAAAAGAATCGCTATTGGAGTCATCACTATCGGCCGTTCTCTATATCCTATCTATCTTTAACAAGAGGTGAAAATGGATACCGTTACTATGTGGATACCACTGTATGCTTCAATAAACAAAGATAGACATACAATATTATCTTGCCTAGATATGTATAAATGTATGCACCTTATCTAAATATCTCTGTTTTTCTTTACTGAAGCAAAAAATGTATCGAAATTTCGAGAGAAATCTCTTGTTAAAGATAGATAGATTATAGAAACCGGCCGTATGTTTGTATTATCTGTGTTTATTTATTGACTAAACGACCAGGAATCGAGTGTAAACAAATTTGCTGTAATTTCCTTGTCAACTCGTGTGTATTTTCCTCAATTATCCACTGTCTATAATGGTTTATATAATATTTTATTTCAATAGTGACCGGGCCAGAGATTCGTTGTGTAGATTTTTTCTCCAAGCCAGATCTATGTATGGTAATACCGTATATTTATGAGAATTGCATCGATATTTATTTATTCTAAGAAAGATCACATAAAAATGCTTTGCAAATTTACGAAAATACTTCTAAACTACTCAATATTATAAAGAGGAAACATTCGATTGTTTATTTGCATTAAATAGGTTCTGAAATATATTTTTCAATCGGTTACTACTGGACCAATGATGCTTGTAGCGCAAATAGTAAATAATAAAATACCGACATCCATAAGGTGTATAACCCAGAGATTTTATTAGAATCTCTCTGATATCCTCCCTTTAAACCATCCATCCATCCATCCATCAGACAAAGGAAGTCCACTGCTGAACATAGGCCTCCCCCAATGATTTCCACAGAGACCTGTTGGAGGCAGCCTGTGTCCAGCGACGTCCCGCGACCTTTACCAGGTCGTCGGACCATCTTGTGAGTGGACGTCCTACGCTGCGCTTTCCGCTACGCGGCCTCCATTCGAGCACTTTCCGACCCCATCGGTCATCAGATCTCCGCGCTATGTGCCCTGCCCATTGCCACTTCAACTTGCTAATCCGGTGGGCTATGTCGGTTACTTTAGTTCTCCTACGGATCTCCTCATTTCTGATTCGATCTCGTAGGGAAACCCCGAGCATAGCCCTCTCCATAGCTCGTTGAGTGACTTTGAGCTTCCTAATAAGGCCCATAGTGAGAGGCCACGTCTCGGTGCCGTAAGTCATCACTGGCAACACACAACTATCGAAGACTTTCGATTTAAGGCACTGAGGTATTTTGGACGAGAAGACGTCGCGTAGTTTTCCGAACGCTGCCCAACCGAGTTGGATTCGACGATTGACCTCTCTCTCGAAGTTGGACCTGCCTAACCGGACCACTTGTCCTAAATAGACATATTCGTCAACAACTTCGAGAGTCGAGCCCCCAACACCGATGGGGGTGGGCACAACATGGACATTCGACATGATCTTCGTTTTGTCCATGTTCATTTTAAGACCCACCTGTTGGGAGACTCGATTGAGGTCTTCGAGCATAGTGCTAAGGTCTTCCAGCGATTCTGCCAAGACTACAATATCGTCGTCGTCACAATGGCGACACAAATAGAGACCAGGCCCCCAGTCCCCGGCAGCCCCACTATTCCTGGCTATGGTAGCGGTCATGGTTACGGTGGGGCAGGGGGTGCTAAGAATCCCCGGGTTGGCCCCGGCTACCACCCCCCCCGACGACGACTGGCCCTGGTAACACACAACGTACGCACATTGAGGACAGACGAGAAGATTGTCGAACTGGAAGAAGAATTGAGCAGGTTACACTGGGACATTTTGGGGTTATCGGAAGTCCGAAGAATCGGGGAGGATACGATAACCCTGAAGTCTGGTAACCTGCTCTTCTACCGGGGGGACGACCAACAGTCCCGAGGAGGTGTCGGATTTCTCGTCCACAAGTCTCTCATCAACAACATCGTATCCATCGAAAGTGTGTCGAGCAGGGTAGTATACCTTATACTCAGAATATCTAAAAGATATTCGTTGAAGGTCATACAGGTATACGCGCCGACCTCGACACACCCAGATGAAGAAGTAGAGGAAATGTATGAGGACATAAGTCGGGCCATACATACTTCCAAAACCTACTTCAATGTTGTTATGGGAGACTTCAACGCAAAGTTGGGCAAGGGAAGCGATGCAGAGTTGAAAGTGGGGCAATTTGGACATGGGCAACGGAACCCCAGGGGTCAGAGGCTGGCCGACTTTCTGGAGAAAGAGGGACTCTTTGCGATGAACTCTTTCTTCCAGAAGCCGCCTCACAGGAAATGGACCTGGTTGAGTCCTGACGGTTCTACGAGAAACGAGATAGATTTCATCTTGACGACGAATAGACGGATATTCAGAGATGTCTCTGTGATCAACAGGGTGAAAACCGGCAGTGATCACCGAATGGTTAGGGGCACCCTGAATATCAATGTCCAATCGGAAAGGCGTCGCTTGATGAAATCTACGCTCCGACCTACTCGCGCCCATATCCAAAACCCCGAGAGCTTTCAACTCGAGCTGACAAATCGCTTTGATTGTCTAGGAGAAAACCTTGCAGTGGACGAGCTAAACAGCGGTTTGGTAGAAGCTGTCCATACGGTGGGATCTAAGTATTTTAGACCTCGCCGTAGAGATAGACCACAAAAACTCTCGATCCACACTCTTGACCTCATGGCCGAACGTCGATCTTTGACGCTGCAGTCTTCCGTTGACGCCGAAGCATATCGGCGGCTCAATAGACAGATCTGGAAGTCCTTGCGACACGATGTCCGTGCTCACAATACTGTGAGCATTATGGAGACAATCGAGCGGAACGGAGGCTCCAAAGTGTTTGCAAGAGACTTGTCTATTGGGCAAAGCCAGTTGTCTAGGCTGAAGACGGAGGACGGCCGCGTAGTATCGACGAGGGCAGAGGTATTAAGGGAGATCGAGAGGTTCTACGGACAGCTTTACACCTCGGTTGCCAAACCTGCTGTTAGCTCGGCCGAAGACCCGAGAGCCGAGTTGATCCGACACTTTAGCGATGATATCCCGGACATCAGCCTGTGTGAGATTGAGATGGCCCTGAAGCAACTTAAAAACAACAAGGCGCCGGGCGAGGACGGAATAACTTCAGAGCTTCTGAAAGCGGGCGGAACGCCGATACTGAAAGTCCTTCAGAGGCTCTTCAATTCCGTTCTCCTCGAGGGCTCAACGCCAGAGGCATGGAGCAGGAGCGTGGTGGTACTGTTCTTCAAAAAAGGTGATAACACTTTGCTGAAGAATTACAGGCCCATCTCGCTCCTGAGCCATGTCTATAAGTTGTTTTCGAGGGTCATCACAAATCGTCTCGAACGCAGGTTTGATGACTTCCAACCTCCCGAACAAGCCGGTTTTCGAAAAGGCTTTAGTACCATAGACCACATCCATACGCTTCGGCAAGTTATACAAAAAACCGAGGAATATAACTTGCCGCTTTGTTTAGCGTTTGTGGACTATGAGAAAGCCTTTGATTCGATCGAGACTTGGGCTGTGCTACAGTCTCTCCAGCGGTGCCATATCGACTATCGGTACATCGAAGTGTTGAGTTGTATATACAACAACGCCACCATGTCGGTCCGAGTACAGGATCAGAGTACGAAGGCTATTCCACTACAGAGAGGCGTGAGACAGGGAGATGTCATATCTCCGAAACTGTTCACTGCCGCGCTGGAAAACGCCTTCAAGCTCTTGCAATGGAAAGGATTCGGCATCAACATCAACGGCGAGTATATCACTCACCTTCGGTTTGCCCTTTAAACCAATAGTATTAAATATGTACAAGTCGCAAGTATGTATAAGTACTTAGGGGCCGTCCATTAATCACGTGATCTTTTATCTAGCATTTCTTGACTCCTTCTCCCCTTTAGTGATATGTGGTTAGATTTAAGTAACCCTAATAAAAAAATACGGGAAAAGTTTCGTAAAAAATAGTAGGCGGATACTGTGGTTACTGTGGATACTGTTGTTTTTACAGTATAATAATCCTATTATACTGTTCATTACAGGGATATTTACATAGTAAGCGATAATACACATACATTATTAAAAATTACAAGTATTCTGTAAAAAAAAAAAGACTGTTAATCGTTGTGTGTGTCACTATTCTATTTGTTCATAAAGTACTGGAGATATAATAAATAAGTATTAAATACACGCAACAGTTAAATACCTAGTCGTGACCCCACGTTAAGATCGAGTTTATGGTTAGGTTGAAAATTTAAGGATGGCTCGGTGAAATAAAAACCCTATAAAATTATTTTATAGTGCTAATTTTGTTTTTGTGTTTGTAAGTTACAGAAATAGGTTTATTTATTTATCTTATTAATCATATTGCAGTACGTTTTATACTTAATGAATACTTTGTTTTGTAACTCGACAGTAAATGTAACAAATAGTTTTAGTTTAATTACGGCGCACCTTGCAACACTGCCCGGGAATCACGTGTAATCCCAGATTTCGAACTGACAACGACGCGTCGCGTCGCTGAGCTATTATGAGTTTTATTTTCATGAATATGGGGTCTAAATTAAATTATTGATTTTATTTCTATGCAACTAATAATAAAACCTTGTATTCTTTTGCGCTTGACTTTGTGTCAATGACCTAACCAATTTGCTACAGCAGGTGGTTAAATATGAAAAACTAAAAACCTATCCTGTGGCTAAACGAGTGATGGTAAATTAATAATATTTGGTGTACGGGCTGCTGATGCGATACCCTGTATGTGGTCCAAAGGAAAGAACTTATGTCATCGATATTTTGTATAAATCCGAAATTCGAATCTTCGTGACGTTTTTCGTTTCGAAACCTACTCTGTAACACGAAATTCGAATCCTCCGATCGAAGAATGAATGATTAGAATATATCGGCAATTCTAACATTTACAGAGTAGGTACATTCGTATCGTCACAAACTTCGTTCGTCCGAAGTTTCGAACTTCGTTTCGGATGAATATAGTACGGCCCAGTCGAGACCACTGCGAGCGCGAGTGTCACCCGCTTCGGGCACGCAAATAGTGATATTTTTTTATGCAAAGTTGGAACAAATGAATTAAAGTCATTACACTCGTATATAAAACACCAGACTATAATAATAGAATATAATTTTCTTAAAAAAAAAAACATATAATACCGGGTATCTCAAGACTGCTACCGAAAACGAAGCCGGGTGGTAGTTTTAGTGGCTACAAACACAATGCAATTAAAAATTTCGCCTAGAAACGCGACAATATTTTTTTATGATTTTTTTAAATATCGTCAATTTTGGGTGGTAAATCCATAGTTTTTGCTAAAATAATAATTTAAACTCTTTTATACCTTAGAGTATTTATAAATAAAAGGGTATATACTATTATTTTAGGAAAAAATGTATTTACCACCCAAATATGGCCATAGGAAAAAAAATAACAAAAAAAAATTGTCGCTTTTTTTGCAACTTTTTCTGTTGCATTGTGTCGGAAGTCGCTTAAACTACCACCCGGCTTCGTTTTCGGTAGCAGTCTTGAGATACCCAGTATACAAAAACAATATAAAAAACAATGAGTTACATATTCTCAATGATTTCATAAATACCATTATTATTTATTTATTTCATTTTTGTGTTTTATATCTTTTGTTTTAAATATTAATCAAACGATACGAGTGCTCTTAACACGATAAGTGTTTTCACATAAGCCAGAGTTAGCAATCCTAGTGCGAACGCCGACCGTAGTGTGAGTGTGGCAACAAAAGTGAAGTACATACACAAGCTTGACTTCTGTTAGTATTCTGTGGCTAGGGGCTCCAACAAAATACCTCACTAAAAACATGTAAATTTGATAGAACAATCGAGAGTATATGAGCATTTGTTTAGAAAACGCCATAAATAATTCAACATGGATTTCAAAGCGAATGCATTATTGATGTTTTCCTTATGTAGGTTATTTATAAACGTAACTCGGTTGATAAATTATTTACATAATAAAAAGGGTATATTTCAGAAAACGAAAGTTCTCGAATGTTTTATATAGAGGTATGAAGAATATTTATTCATTTATTCAACACTATTGTACGCTATACATAAAAGTAGACAAAATTACATGAAAAAAATGCACAAGTTGCGTTTATATTAAAGTAATTTCTGCAAGACAACCATGGGATAAAAGAGAACGAACGAATGTTGGGGCGGCTTCAGATGTACGATTTAACTTATCAAATTTAAATGACAATATATATTACAGAATATTTATTGTTTCACTTCACTTGCCCTATAATTTGTAACGGTGAAGGAAAATATTATTAGGAAACCTGCGATTTGTAAGAATTTCTATGGTATGTAAAGCCCGCCTGGCACTAGATCAGCATTGTCCTATGGCCTAACCCCTCGCAATAGTATTCTCGATTGTAGAGGAGGCCCGTGCACAGGGCACAGGACGTTATTTATTTAAACAATTATAACATACTTGCAGTTGTCACCAACGCGATGCTATAAGTAAAACATTTTGCATTGTTGCATTTAAATTATAAAGAAAGAATATCATAAGCTATTGTACGTACTTACACGTAGCTTCACCGAATTTCGGCAGGCTACAGCCAAATAAATCAATATCCCTCGAAAATGGACTGATATAGTCACAGTTTGCTTATGAAAAACAGTTTGCGCAGTAGTACTTAATTTATCCTTACTAATATTAAATACGGGCTCATCAACAACTTCAGATTAGTGAGATATTAACTTTAGTTAAAGTTTTTAGAATAGACTAGATTTTGTCAATTTTTTTAGTTTTAAATACAGTGGGTTGCTATAACATGCTATTTCGAAGTACACGTTTAATAGAAGTCGTGAATACCCCGATATTCAAAATAATCGAGTTAATTCTAAAACCTTGGATTACTGTTAATCCCTAAATTTGGTTTAATTTTGGTACAACGTGGTAGATTTGCGTATTCTGAGAAACGTATATTAACCTGAATGTCTACTAGATTTACCTATTTTATTTACTCAATCGAATATCGTGAACATTGCGAAGAACTTGGTAGGGATATAGGAAAGCACAGGTACCTTTCATAAAAATAGATACTTTTTAATAGTGATTTATTCGATAATCAATCTAAATTGATTACCTAATTAGTGATTTTAAAAAATGTGCGCCTTTGGGTAACTTCCCCATCGATTATCACGGGATGGCAGAAAAACGTTATCCACTTTGGATGGATGTTGAATATTGAAACAAATTTCATTGTATTAAAATCTTTACAGTAAAATCAGTCCCCTGGCATGCCATCAAAACAGTATGTGACATTTCCAACTAAATTATTTAAGATAATAACAATTGGAGACTGTAAAAAATGTATAAAAAATCTTAATCGGTTTTAATAGTTGCTTTTGAAATATTTGGGGGTCACCAATGTTCAGCAGTGGACTTAATGTGACCTAAAATTATATTAACAATATTTTTCTCTCATTCCAGATCTTGAAATGCAGTGATAGTCTGAACCGGAAAATCAAAATCATTATTATTTCACACATTATTCCAAAAAAATAATCAAAAAAAATTTTTTGAAGTAAATTTTTCGGACGAAATTTCTACATCTACGTACGGGCATTATCATAAGCCTCTTAGCTTTTTAAGTTCGGGGCGAGATCCGTTAGTTTGACAAGAAGTCGACCGGGTCATATTTTTTTTTTCATCATGGCAGACGTTGACGAACTTGCCAGGGGCATGTCGGAACTCACAGTCCTCTCCTTTCGCAAGGTTGATGATGTGAAGCGACTGGCTAATCACTTCAAAAAGGTCATAAGCCACCCCCTGACTGGCCAAAAGAAAACGGTCCTTAACTACTTGACCAATCTCAACGAGACGCACAAGAAAATCTTTATACAAAAACGAGAATGCGTTGAAGTTGAATATATTTTTACTACTGAGAAGAAGAGCAATTTGCAACGGCAGAGATTCAATAGTTTGCCAGTGAGTGAGGTGCCTGAATTGCTTAAAACTGAGTTTCTAACTGGTGATAATGCAAAACAAGTCCATATTTGTACTGACTGTAACGTTGAAATTGAGTTGAACGACGAGGAACCTTTAATGGAGTCTCTTCAGAAGCATTTCAATTTGGAAATTCACTTGCCCAAGTTGAAAAGGGAGAGTATTGATGTCGCTGAACCGGTTATTTTGCCCAAAATGTCGAGGAGACTGTCGGCAATGGAGTGTGGGGAGACACCGGCCCAAAGCATAGAGATTATCATGAAACCCATAGAGAAATTAGACCGTGGTTTCGTAGCGAAACTTAGTTCTGCCTTGATGAAAGTTCTGCCGGACAACTCTGAAGCTAGCATTGGAGCGGCCGTCAAGTTCTATCAAGAAGCATACGATAAATTGTGTCAGGAAGTTGCCAATATTGACTTTTCGACGCAAACAAGCTCTGTAGCTCCAATAATCATGAGTATTAGGGACAATGTGTACCAAAACTTCGCCGCTGATGCTAATAAGAGTAATGATAATGACGAAAACGATCAAACGTCAGAGAAACCTAAAGCTCAAGCGAAGAAGTACAGATACTACGGTCCTATTGAGTCTCTGATTGTCAAGTTGCTCATTAATCATAAATTGCTGTCATTGGTTGATGACAGAACAGGGAAATTAGCATTCTTTTGTATTGCCTGTGAATATTATACTCTAAGATTCCATTATGACAGTGTTTTGAACCACGTTTTCAGTGATACACACATTCACAACTTGTCCTGCATTCTACAGTCGGATAAGCACATACCATTCTCAAAGACTGAAGCTAGTGTGGATAAAATCAAGGAGATCAACGAAAAATTCCTTTTAAGCCAAGATGTTATGTATACTCCTAATGGCATGACTTGCCGTTTGTGCAATATTAACATAGAGGGAACTGATGCAATGATCCTTCACATTCTGGACGACAGACACCTCGCCAAGCTTTCCGATGATATGTTCGTGCGCATGAAGACTTCCAGCCAGGACGGGCAGATCCCCGAAGACTGGGGACCGAAGGATTTGAATTGGACCAAATACTTGGCCAGCGTTGGCAAACCTGTCTACAGTCGGGATCATGTCATAATAGAGAACTTTATTAAACCATCTGGGAAAGTCGGAAACTTTTGTACTTGCTGTGAAATGACCCTGAAAGGCCCTAGACAGGTCCTCTTTAACCACATTCGCCAAAAGAAGCATCTAAGAAACGCTGCTCCGAGGAAATTGGCAATGCTGTACAAAAACCACTGCAGGCCGTCCGAATATTATGCTTCCTTTGGTAACTACTATGTTTGTTCCATCTGCCCTCAATACGTGGCTTTACCATCCTTTTCGGCCATTGTGGAGCATTTCGAGAACGCAGAGCACATTGCAACGGTGTGCAAATTGATCCGTTCGGCTCTGTATGATGTTGATGATGAATTATTGAAGCTGAACAAAATAAACATCGATCAACTTAAGTGTGGATTCTGTGATTTGGTTTTCCCTAACGTGGCTGAGATTATGAAGCACATTCTATCATCTGTTGACCACCAGACTGCAGTTACTGAAGCCAAAATTCAGGAGAATAGAGGAGATATAATAAGTGTTTACATGAAAGGGAATTACATTCTCCACAGTGAAGGGGCAACGTTCACCTGTGTTGGTTGCGGTGAAGTCTTTAATTCAATCAGATCTTTACTTATGCATTTGACATATGCAGAGCATTATGCCTCCAAGCCAGCTACTGAGAGTGTCTTCCGTTTCTATTTGGAGTTAAAGCATAATATAAATATGTTGGGGAGGAATAAATATGTGTACTACCAGTTCGGGAAGCTTAAGTGTGGTGTCTGTGACAGTGATGTGGAAGAGGGAGAAAATGCTAAGAGGCATGTGTTATCTTCTAGACATAGAGAGAACATGGGGGCCAGCTATGTTAGTGTGAATTTGGATGCGTCTGCCAATGAGTGAGGTGAGTTTTTTTTAATCAATTTACTGTGTGATGTTGCCATTGTATGGTAATTAATCAACATGCTCTTAGGTATCCCAGGTAACTTTGTAAAAAGTTTAGAAAAAATATATGTAAAAAATCGTGATTATACTCGTAAAAATATATTATTATAATTAATTTTAAATTGATAGTTTATGAATAAGTTATTTCATAGTTCTTTCCTGCAGGCTTAGAAAAAAAAATGCCTATCAAAAATCGTGATTTTAGTCGTAAAAATAATAATAATAATAATAATAATATCCTTTATTGCACACACACATATTTTATGGGATAGTACATATTACACTTACAGTTAAAGACAAAATATTGTAGGTACAAAGGGCGGTCTTATCGCTTTAAGCGATCTCTTCCAGACAACCTTGTGATGGATAGAAATGCAATAATTAATAATAGTGGCGGTAGTGCAAAATATACAATGATTATAGTAATCATTACATACACATACATACATATAACATATAAATAAATTATATATAAATTATTATAATTAATTTAATTATAAATAAATTATTATAATTAATTTTATATTGATAGTTTATGAATAAGTTATTTCATAGTTCTTTCCTGTTGTTCAGTACTATTGCATGTTGTGATCTCCTCTAATTGAAGAAACCATAGATGTAGTATAGAACCACAGAATAATAAACTAACAGAAGTCAAGCTCCATACAAAGCGCGCTAAATCAACGCACATATTGACAGCGTTCACCGACACGATATTTCAAACCAGTCGAGACCACTGCGAGCGCGAGTGTCACCCGCTTCGAGCACGCCAATAGTGAGACGTTTTGTGCAAAGATTGAGCAAATGAATAAAAGTTATTACACTTGTATATAAAACACCAGATTATAATAATTGAATATAAATTTCATTACAAAAAACATATATTATACAAAAACAATAAAAATAAACTAAGAATAATGACATAAACGTTCTTAGCGAGTACATAAATGAAGTTAAAATTTATTTATTGTATTATTATGTTTTTATGTTATTTATTGTATTATTATGTTGGGGCCGAAAGGTTCTCGAGTGGAGGCCACGTACAGGCAAGCGAAGTGTTGGACGCCCGCCTACAAGGTGGACGGACGATCTGACTAAGGTCGCAGGAAGTCGCTGGATGCAGGCCGCTTCCAACAGGTCATTGTGGAGATCATTGGGGGAGGCCTATGTTCAGCAGTGGACTTCCTGTGGCTGATATGATGATGATGATGATGATTATTATGTTTTATATATTTTATTTTAAAAATTCAATCAAACGATACGAGTGCTATTAACACGATACGTGTTTTCGTATAAGCCGGAGTTAACAACCCTAGCGCGAACGCCGAGCGTAGTGTGAGTGTGGCAACAAAAGTGAAGTACATACACAAGCTTGACTTCTGTTAGTATTCTGTGATAGAACATAGATCGGCAATGTGTCATTTTGAGCGCGACCAAAACTGATTTACGATTGTGTGCGTGAAGTTTACATGTGTGCTTGACATATAGTGGTGTACCATGCACTTTCGATACTATCATATCGATATCGAAATAGCTGTCGGCCTATAGCTGTGAAATAAAATGTTATGGATATATGCGACATTTTATTATATATTAACAGAAACTTATTGGTGTGTTTATTTCAATACAGATGTGTGTTTACACACAAATAAATAAAGATAAATTGTCATATTATTTGAAAACATTTTGTTTGAGATGTTTTGTATGGGTCTTTATGTTCACCTGAACAAAATTATTTTTTTCATTGTGATGTATACATAGTACATATACTAATTAAATTGAGAACAAAAAAAACCTTTTATTAAAATAAAATTATAATTTACAAAGTTTTAGCGTTTTCGGTTTATTTTTTTCATTTTTAATTTCCCGTCGCGAAGTTTCGATTACTTTACAGCTTTCGTAGTCACAGGGTGGACTCAGTCTGCAACAAAATCCGTGATTCTTAGTTTTTTTCAATGAGTAACATTCGCGTAAGTCTAAGAAACACATTTTTACTATATGTATACTAGAGTTAAAAGGAATATGCTTATTTAAGTCAATTAATTGACTTGTAACACATTGGGAAGTGTTGGACGCCTGCTAGGCCGCGTTGGAGGTGTACGGAGGAGCTTGTAGGAAGTCGTTGGATGCAGGCAGCTTACAACAAACTGATGTAGACATTCTTGTGGAAGGCCTATGTTCATTAGTCGCATTCCTGTGGCTGAAGAAAGAGACAGTTTAATAAACTATGAAGCTTTTCTCGATCACGTCACCTAAACTAATGTTTTTTTCTAAGAGAATTATAAATTTTAAACCTATACCTAATGTTATGATAAATGAATAATGTTGCTTCAAGGTTTGGACGATCATGCTGTGCATAGAAGTATCGCATATTTTATAATAATATCGAATATGTTCTTGTTTTACTATTATAAATTGACAGCCTCTTGGCAGTGACTGAAACAGGTTCTTAATTCATTAATCACACACATGAAGTGTTATATTAACTATTCCACAAAAATAAAAAAATGAGAAAAAGTAAAGTAATAACTAATATTGTAGAATGAATACGATAATAATGGCCGGGGAAATATGGCCGGGTAACGCCAGGTAGAAGAAGAAGAAGTATGCACACTATCACAACATACTATAGCTCCATAAAAATGTAAGGAAACATGTGTAGTCATCGACTATTTTATCGACAACCTTTTATTGATCGAACCTGTCAGTCAACCCCTAGCAACTTTTGGTTGAAATTATTGTAAATTCATGTATTTGATATTATTTTTTATACGTAATGGATGCTTTCAGCGTATTTATATAATGAAATACTATATTATTTTCTACCGATATGTATACACAGATTTCCATTTAATTCTATAATATCGTCACAAACTAGTATTGTGCAAAAGTGGCCGGTACCTGTGAAATCTTTAATTACTTCGGATTTTTACGCCTGCATGAACCACACCTTGGTACTGCACAATGCACTATAATAAACTACGTTTAATAAATATAACCAAGTACTGTAAAATTAAATAAATTATGAAAATAAGCGAATTTTGTTGCTCGCTTAGTTTGACATATTTCGACTCTGGGTCACTGCAGGCTACTTCTGTGTAAACGTATGGTCGCATCATGCATCTCGCTTTAACATATGAGTTAAATTATTCTATCTCTTTCACATTGCCGATCTATGTTTTATACTAAATCTATGGAAGAAACACAATGTTTAAACTGCAACAGTACATTATCAAAGCATGGCAAGTGTATTCTTTGTTGGTGATCCTAATAAATAAAAAAAATTGTTGTATCTACAATGTTGGCCCATACAAAACTACTCGTTATTACAAAATGTATGGAACAGCTGTATTATGATTCAGTTCCCATACTATAAGTTGTTCATTATGATGAGTGGACAATCCTCCTTTCGACTTTATATACCCTTTATGACCAATCTTGTATATGGGATGCCCAAAAATCGTGATAACTAAAATACATTGTATTTTTCATATTTAGCACCTTAGAATATTTATATATAGAGGGAGCGCTGCCATACATTCGCGTTTTGAAAAACGTAGATATTTTCTTGTTCGTAATGTTGGTAGCGCTCCTATATTAGCAAAAATTTAATTAATTATTTAGCAATAAATTGCTATAAATTCCTTTTAAAACGAGTTTGAGTGGAATCTGGGGGTGCGGCCGAGCCCCCTCCAAGTCGAGCTATAGGCCGTAACATCCTTTTCTCGAAGCAATTCAGACCATTTTCAACCCCCTATAACTTCGTTGTGGCTAAAGCATGAAGCCTGAATTTTCAGTTACTAAGTAGGCATTGTGTAAACACGGTATATTTAAAATTTCATTCAATTTGAACCAGTAGTTTAAGAATTGTAACTAGTCCAACTTTCTTAATTTTGTCACTCACTGACTGACTGACCGATCATCAAAAGTCTAAGGCACCTTAAGGACTAAATAAATTAATCGACTTGGTATTACATGCATCTCACAACTTTTTGTGGTAGAAAACCTGAGCTGCGAGACTTGGAATTTTTTTACAGGATGTTTCTGATGGGATTGAATAGACCTAAATTACTTATTTTTATGTATGTTGCACAACCTGTTCAAATATTAGCCAATAGGAGGGCAGAAAAAGGTGGCGCGGCACCATCATTTTTATCTACGTTTTTGAAGTACCAGCGCTCCCTCTATATATATATATATATACTCTAAGTTTAGCAAATTATCAAGTGAATTGTATGTTTTTTTCACCATTCACTGCAATAAAAAGGTGTATTTTTATTGCTATGAATGGCGAGACTAGTATGTCGTTCGCCTGATGGTAAGCGATACGAGCGCTCATAAACAGTAGCAAAACCAAACAACACCTTGATTATTGACAAGCGTTTTTATTTATTTCTGTCTCTCTTTCAGTTATCGTGCAAGTGGTGCCGGCGTGTGGAGCGCTGAGTTATTCCGTTATATATACATTAGTACGCGAACTGAGCTGACGATAGTTTTACAATGGAAATTTAATAAATGAAATAATTTTTTAAAATATACCGTTGTTTTTTTCGCAATCCCGTAAATTTACTAAGGGTCATGAAATGTTTATAATAAAGTATCGTAAGCGTATGATTCTATCTGTCACTCGTACATATATAAACTCAGGTCTTTTTCCCAAAAGGGGCAGGCAGAGGTGCCAGGACACCTACATTTCACCTTAGCATTTCACATTGTACGTTCTCTCTCACGATGTGATAGGTGCCATAGGGCTGCAAATATTACCTTATATTTTAGAATACATTTTATCATGACGAATGTAGCTAAAAATTTTCATGTGCGTTCAGATTTTGATGATTTTTTTTAAATCTTCAAGTATTCAAGGTGACCGTAACGCCAGTGGAATTAACTTCCAGCCGACTTTTAGGTGATGTAGAAACAAGCTGAAGTATATGTACGAATACCTAATAAATACGTAAATTGAAAAAAGTTTTTATAAGTTTGATAATAATAGTTTCATCTCCAATTATTTAGTCTAGATCATTGACGTAAAATATATGGATGGGGCGGAGAACGAGAAAAGTGTTGTCACGAAAGTGGTCTGCAGACCAGTGCAGCGGTTGTGACGTCACAGCGCACCGGTCTGTAAGTCGTCGTAAAAATGCCCAATTGTATCGTGCGTGGGTGCAATAAATATGATCGAACATTCACAAAAAATAAAGATAACATTTCTTATCACCGATAAGTAAAAATTATATTACTTTAAGTCAATATAACATTTACTTTAGCATTATTGAAAAACAATTTCATGGCCGCCATCAAATCATTCGGCGTATGTATTCTGCACGACATAACTTTGTACTTTGTAGCGGCGCATATTAACCCATTATTACCCAACGTCGCGCTAGCGCAACATTTCAAATGTTATTTTTTTTTGTTTTAAAATAAGTAATTATTTCTATGAAATGTAAGCCAGTCTCGAGAATTAGAACTAAAAAATGGATTCAAATTTTTTTCAATGTTTTTTTAAATAAAAATACATATTAGTTTAATTTTTTAAAAACTGCTAATTGAGTTATCTCAAGATCGACAGATTCATCCAATCATAAAAAATATAAATTGAAATAAAGCTTAACTTTTTACTCTGTATAAAGCTCAAGCAATATCTTATTTATGATATAAACCCTTTTGCTGGACAAAACTAGTCACACTTGTTGTTTATCTTAGACTTCCAGGAAATGTTGCGTATGCGCAACGTTGGGAGAAATAAAAGAAAAAAAACTTCAGAAAAAAGAGAGAGGATCACTTGATTATAAATGTTGTTAAAATTTTAGAAATAACAGTAATAATGTGTATGTTCCATTCTTATTAATTAGAATGTAAGTGTTTTGGTTAAAATACTGTAAACTTGCATTTTCCTTGAAATAAATAAATAAATAAATTATAGCTTTGACCAAAAACCTGAAGTACTGTTGGTTCGATGGAATGACAATTCTGTGGTGACTGTGGCGAAACTACTAACAACGCAAAAATTGAACCATTGGTTACAGCAAAACGCTATGATAGAAAAATAAAAAAGATGGTGAATGTGCCACAGCCCCAGGTTATAGCAGATTATAATAAAAATATGGGAGGTGTAGATCTCCATGATAATGCAATAGCCAATTATAGGATTCGAGTAAGAGGGACAAAGTGGTGGTGGCCACTGTTCATCAATTTGATAGACAGTGTATTGGTAAACTCGTGGAAAATTTACAATATGGCGAATGAGCGATCTTTGAATCAAATGGAATTCAAATCTTACGTTGCTGTAAGTTTGATGAAAACCGAAGAAGCCCAACTTGCAGATAATTTGCATTTTTTGGGTAATTCAAATATAAATTTAGGAAGACCATCCAAAAACGCGTTACCTTCCAATATTCGCTTCGATAATATTGATCATGTAATAGAAGAGCACGAAAGTAAAATGTGAAGAAGATGTCGACAGTGTAGAAGTACAACAATTTATACCGGGTATCTCAAGACTGCTACCGAAAACGAAGCCGGGTGGTAGTTTTAGTGGCTACAAACACAATGCAATTAAAAATTTCGCCTAGAAACGTGACAATTTTTTTTTATGATTTTTTAAATATCGTCATTTTTGGGTGGTAAATCCACAGTTTTTGCTAAAATAATAATTTAAACACTTTTATACCTTAGAGTATTTATAAATAAAAGGGTATATACTATTATTTTAGGAAAAAATGTATTTACCACCCAAATATGGCCATAGGAAAAAAATAACAAAAAAAAATTGTCGCTTTTTTTGCAACTTTTTCTGTTGCATTGTGTCTGAAGTCGCTTAAACTACTACCCGGCTTCGTTTTCGGTAGCAGTCTTGATATACCCTGTATGTGTAAAAAATGTCAAGTACATCTTCATGCTGATTGTTTTAAAATATTTCACTCACGCTTATACGCTAGCGTTGTTAGACTTGCCTGTAAAATTGAAGTTCAGTAATCCCAACGTTCCTTAGACGCAACATTTTGCGGAATGTAAAATAATTAATCAATATTTTTTTTACTATAATTTGCTCTTTTTGGATGTATTTATAAACGTAATAAACAATTAAACCAATAAATATATGTTTATTTTTACCCTTGGGAATTAATGGGTTAAGGAATGCGTAGACCTAAGCCATAGTAGAACTGATGCCGTGTAATTATTTGACATATTTACCACTTGATTGACATATTTTTAATCCGTAGCAAATTATACTACTAAAACTACCTGTAATGCAAATAAAAAAATGTGTTCCATTTAATAAAAAGGCCTACTGAGACGTTACAAATTTTCAGATTTATTATTTTTTATTCATTTTATTTTAATTCAGGGATCGAAACCGGTTGCAAATAACGGTACCGGTATCGACCAATTTCGGTTACCTTTAAGATTTGGGGACCCGTTATGACGGTAACCAATGCAAATTATAAAGGTTACCCTTATATACGGGAACCGATTTAATACCGATAACCTAAAAAAGACCTTGACGGCATTGGAGAAAAGTTACTCATTTCCATATTGCATACCAAGTGAAACATATACTTGGCGTGTTGTTTACCCAATATCCCTGGAATCGGTTCATTTTACTTGCGATGTAATAGTGTGGAAAATAAAAGGAAATGAGTAAAGGCAAGGATTTGGTGTAATGTACTGTATAGTAAAGACATTTTTATATCTCAGTATATTTAATTCAATAAATAAATAGATAGATACCTAAATGCACATAAATAATATGATTTAGTACAAAAACCCTATATTTTTAAATTATAAAACATTAAAATAAGATAAGCCACGTCCCGAGCAAATGACCTTGAGCATTTATGTCTTTCTAATGCCTACTATACACGACGTCGTATTCGGTTGCGGCCGCCGACGTATAAAGGAGGTGATTTGTGCATCTGTTATAGGTATTTAACGTCCACAGATGCGTCCGCCTCGAATCCGATTGTTGTCGGTTTTTGTGGCACGGATCAAAGGGTTTTGTTGCGAACGTCCGACTTCTGTCCACAAGTCTTCGTTTTTTTTACCATCGCACCACACTTTACCGCAGTAGAGTTCATTCTAACGTCACTCGCGTCCGTAGGCTTTGACCCTAGATTCCCTACACTTGACCCCTGGGTAGTGCCAAATGAGTGATACAGTTCGTGGTGGTAGGACTTAAGTGTCCGCCCGGGTAGCGACCACCGTCCACAAAGGCGTAAAGGCCGTCATAGTGATCTCCATAAGGGGATCGCGTTCCGGGATCAGCTCATGGTTTTCTGTTTTTTTCGATGGGCTTGAGTCCAGGCATGAGGTTGTACCGTGTGGGTATTTTCGGTCGTTTGTCGAAAGGAGGAATATTGATCCGCCGGCCAGGGAGACCCGTAGAAATGGTTGACCGCTGGCCGCCCGCGGTATAGTACAAGGGCTAACCACCTTGTGTGGGTCCATCATACCGGAAGTGGGGTCTCGGCGGCCCATCCCGGGAGGGTACGGGGGCCCTTCCGTCCGGCGGATCAATTTGCTTCCTGCCGACCCTTTCGTGCCGGTGCCCATTCGGCCTTCTTAGTGCCCGAACTTAAGCTCTTCGTTGCCTCTGCACCAATCCCATCCTTTCAACCATGACAGTGCAATTAAACAGAGCAGGTCCTTCAGCGGTGCATAACGCCACCACTGCGTTCACTATGGAGTTAACTAATATCCGCGGACCCCATACGAACCTCAATGCCGTCCATCACCATCTCGAGACGGCCCAGCCTGCTTTGTTCTTCCTAACGGAGACGCAGATTCGTTATTATTATTACACTTTATTGTACACATAAAACAAATGAAAAAATACACAATGAAAAACACTTAACCTATGTGTAAAGTACAATCGGCGGTCTTATCGCCTTTGGCGATGTCTTCCAGACAACCTTTGCATGGAATGGACTATACAGAAGTAGAAAAACGGGGGTAGACATGTCATAAAGTAAATTATGAGTAAAAATCGAATGGTCTACCATGTACAAACAAAAATAAACATTCAAAGACATTCAAAAGGGCTGTAAATAATATTATTTGTACCCTAAACAATTCTACTTAACTTTGTTATGTTGTAATTTAGCCTTTTTATCAAACTTTATAATTAATTACCTTTCTTTTTCTGTATGTCAAGCCTGTTTGAATTACCTAACTGTGCCTGTATAAATATAATTAGACACGTTATCTGTTTCTTGTGACCTTATTTATGTACATTTTAATTATTGTATATTAACTTGTCGGTAGGATAATACTTCCTATTGCCCGAAATTTGTTATTGTAATGCATCATGAGGCAGTTGAAGCGAGGGAGGACATAGGAGCTGCATTCCTCTGTGTCTTCACTGGCCCTATCTGTCTGTGATGTTTAATTCGTGGGCAACGGGGTTGGTTGCACTTTAATTAAATTTTTAGAAACATAATATTAAGTATAGTTATTAGCAAAGTGTAATTGTTTGTTGCTCCTTAAAAATAAATGAAAAAAAAAAAAAAAAAAAAGACTACTACCTAAAATACTATAAATATATAATACCTACATACATATTTATTATACATATATATACTAAATATATACATATAAACAAAATAAGGATGTGCAATGTAAAAACAATAGAAAAAAAAATAAAGAGGAGGAAAAAGAAAGAAAAAAAAATCAAATTGACAAGTAATGTTCCTTCACGAGTCTTTTAAAAATAGGCAGGGATTTAGCTTCGTTGTCCGGCCGATGATTCTTACCTGTTGTATCCCGGTTATTCGGTTGAAGTAAACTTCAAGCCTAAAGCCGGGGTATGCTTGTGTGTTCGGTCGGACATCTGCTGTCGCCGTTTGCACTGCATGGAGGACCCGTCGTTCTCCACTCTGTGAGAGCACGTGGATCTAGGTTCCCTGAGCCGCATCTACGTGTGCCTTTACAGCTCTCACCACGGGGACGATGAGGCGACTTGACTGTTCAGGTATCTTAGCAAGGCAGCTAATGACGCGCAGGCGCAGTTCCCGTTAGCCGAAATGGTGGTCTTGGGGGATTTCAATGCTCATCATGAACTGTGGCTGGGATCCTCCAAGACTGATCATGCTGACAGAGCTGCCCATGCATTCGCTCTGACTCATAACGTGACACAACTGCTGAATCAGCCCCCCAGGATCCCGGATGTGGCGAGTCATGCGCCTTCTCTGCTGGAACTTCTGCTGGCGAGTCACCCAGCCGGGTATCGTGTGACCGTTAGTGTGCCTTTGGGCACTTGATAACTGCCTGGTTGGGTCGTCATTACCGTTCGCATCACCACCACGTTCCGTGCAGGTTAAGCGGAGGGTCTGGCATTACTCGTGGCACATTGGGATGGTATGCGCGAATATTTCGCATTCATCTCTTGGAGACGGCGCTGCTTTGAGGGTAAAGATCCCTCAGCAAGTGTCAACGCTATTGCTGACGAGATCAGACTTGGAATGGAATATTACATTCCTTCCTTTGAGATCGCCAGTAAGGGCTGTGGACGCTCCTGGTTCGATCGTGCATGCGCCGATGCTGTCGGTGACAAACAGGCGGCGTACCGCGCTTGGATCAGGAGTCGCGCCATGAAGGATCCCAATATCAGTTCCCTTAAAGAAGCCTACAACCATGGCTTGCAAGAAGGCCTACGTTAGGGCGGATGCCCAGCGCGTTAGCAGGATTGGGCGTGCGTTGGCCAATCACCCAACTAGCAGTCGTGCTTATTGGAGTTTGGCCGGGGCCGTTCAATCTAACTTCTGCCGTCCAGCGTTGCCACCGCTGAGTTACCCAGAAGGGTCGCTGGCACACAAGCCGCAAGAGAAGGCTGCCTTGCTGGCAAATCTCTTTGCAGCTAATTCCCTTCAGAGCACTCACCGTGATACCGCCTGTATCACGGTGAGTGCTCTGAAGAATTGTTCAACTTGATCCCCTCCTCTCCATTCCTAACCAGAACCACGCGTGCTGACTTGCGAAGCCATGGCTTGACGGTCCACACCATCCCGGCGCGAACCAAACGGTTCTCAAATTCTTTTTTATGCCGCACCATCAGGCTGTGGAATTGTTTGCCTTCTTGCGTGTTCCCTCCTTCCTACAATCCTGGGTCCTTCCGCCGTAGTGTGAAGAGGCACCTTAGCAGGCCGGCATAATTGTTTCCATTGGCATGGGACTGCCGTCCGATGCCAATGGATACTCTGCCTGGGCGGCATTAGCGCTTACCACCAGGTGCAATGCCGCCACTATGCCAGGCCATTATAAAAAAAAAACATATTGTCGTATATCAACGAGTGATCCTCCAGGTAGCGGACCAATTGAGCGTTTATGATCCGCTCCATGAGCTTACACATCACTGAGGTGATAGCGATAGGGCGGTAATTGGTGGGGTCCGACGGATCACCCTTTTTTGGGATCGGCTGCACATTGGCCTCCCTCCAAGATTCCGGCACAACACCTGTGCGGTAGGACGCTCGGTACAGGCGAGTCAGTGCAGGAGACAACTTGGCTGCACAATCTCTTAAAACCACGGCTGGTATCATATCCCATCCAGACCACTGGCTTTCCAAACATCGAGAGACCGTAACTCACGCTGCACATCACACTGCCTGATGCGAATATCTGCACATTGAGAAACCGCAATCAGGCAACGTGAGCAGTGTCTGGGAACCACGGTCTTCGACGCGGGAATTAGCCGCAAAGAGATTTGCCAGCAAGGCAGCCTTCTCTTGCGGCTTGTGGGCCAGCGACCCTTCTGGGTACCTCAGCGGTGGCAACTCTGGACGGCAGAAGTTAGATTGAACGGCCCCGGCCAAACTCCAATAAGCACGACTGCTACTTGGGTGATTGGCCAACGCACGCCCAATCCTGCTAACGCGCTGGGCATTCGCCCTAACGTAGGCCTTCTTGCAAGCCATGGTTGTGGGCTTTTTTGAGGGAACTGATATTGGGATCCTTCATGGCGCGACTCCTTTTTTTTTTTTTTTTTTTATCGAGAGTAAAGCTCCTTTAGCCTTCCTTCCGACACTCGGGGGAGATCGGAAGGGGCGTGTCGGGGTCTCCGGCCTTCCAGCCTGTTATCAGGCTGGGTCCCTACCGAGATCTAAAAAGATCTTTTGCCGGCATACCGACTAAAACCTCTCGGTGGCCATCACGCGCGTTATGGGTGACAGGCGATGTGGACAGGCGAATGGCGCCCATTTAACTCGCCGTGTCACCCGGCGCACTGCCAAATATGGCTCCTCACATGTTGGGAGGGCGCAGATGCCCCCTCTTTCCCTACTTCGGACGCCCATGGTGAGATGGGCGTCCGCGACAGACACGAGGCCACACGTTCTGCCGCCCATCTCGGGGTCACTCCCGACGTGAGCACACAGCCCCCGCTGTGTGCTTAGCGACCCCGATGACCCCTTTTAGTCGCCTCTTACGACAGGCAGGGGATACCGTGGTGGAATTCTGGCGCCCCTTGACCACTGGGCGGATGGCGCGGCTCCTGATCCAAGCGCGGTACGCCGCCTGTTTGTCACCGACAGCATCGGCGCATGCACGATCGAACCAGGAGCGTCCACGGCCCTTACTGGCGATCTCAAAGGAAGGAATGTAATATTCCATTCCAAGTCTGATCTCGTCAGCAATAGCGTTGATACTTGCTGAGGGATCTTTACCCTCAAAGCAGCGCCGCCTCCAAGAGATGAATGCGAAATATTCCCGCATACCATCCCAATCTGCCACGAGTAATGCCAGACCCTCCGCTTAACCTGCACGGAACGTGGTGGTGATGCGAACGGTAATGACGACCCAACCAGGCAGTTATCAGTAGTGCCCAGAGGCGCACTAACGGTCACACGATACCCGGCGGGGTGACCTGCCAGCAGAAGTTCCAGCAGAGAAGGCGCATGACTCGCCACATCCGGGATCCTAGTGGGCTGATTCAGCAGTTGTGTCACGTCATGAGTCAGAGCGAATGCATGGGCAGCTCTGTCAGCATGATCAGTCTTGGAGGATCCCAGCCACAGTTCATGATGAGCATTGAAATCCCCCAAGACCACCATTTCGGCTAACGGGAACTGCGCCTGCGCGTCATTAGCTGCCTTGCTAAGATACCTGAACAGTCAAGTCGCCTCATCGTCCCCGTGGTGAGAACTGTAAAGGCACACGTAGATGCGGCTCAGGGAACCTAGATCCACGTGCTCTCACAGAGTGGAGAACGAGGGGTCCTCCATGCAGTGCAAACGGCGACAGCAGATGTCCGACCGAACACACAAGAATACCCCGGCTTTAGGCTTGAAGTTTACTTCAAGCGAATAACCGGGATACAACAGGTAAGAATCATCGGCCGGACAACGAATCTGCGTCTCCGTTAGGAAGAACAAAGCAGGCTGGGCCGTCTCGAGATGGTGATGGACGGCATTGAGGTTCGTATGGGGTCCGCGGATATTAGTTAACTCCATAGTGAACGCAGTGGTGGCGTTATGCACCGCTGAAGGACCTGCTCTGTTTAATTGCACTGTCATGGTTGAAAGGATGGGATTGGTGCAGAGGCAACGAAGGGCTTAAGTTCGGGCACTAAGAAGACCGAATGGGCACCGGCACGAAAGGGTCGGCAGGAAGCGAATTGATCCGGCGGACGGAAGGGTCCCCGTACCCTCCCGGGATGGGCCGCCGAGACCCCACTTCCGGTCACCAACCGGCATGATGGACCCACCCAAGATTATGCGTGGAGTGGTGAGGCAGCCTCTTGAGGTGGTTAGCCCCTGTACTATACCGCGGGCGGCCAGCGGTCAACCGTTTCTACGGATCTCCCTGGCCGGCGGATCAACATTCCTCCTTTCGACAAACGACCGAAAATACCCACACGGTACAACCTCATGCCTGGACTCAAGCCCATCGAAAAAAACGGAAAACCATGAGCTGATCCCGGAACGCGATCCCCTTATGGAGATCACTATGACGGCCTTTACGCCTTTGTGGACGGTGGTCGCTACCCGGGCGGACACTTAAGTCCTACCACCACGAACTGTATCACTCATTTGGCACTACCCAGGGGTCAAGTGTAGGGAATCTAGGGTCAAAGCCTACGGACGCGAGTGACGTTAGAATGAACTCTACTGCGGTAAAGTGTGGTGCGATGGTAAAAAAATCGAAGACTTGTGGACAGAAGTCGGACGTTCGCAACAAAACCCTTTGATCCGTGCCACAAAAACCGACAACAATCGGATTCGAGGCGGACGTTAAATACCTATAACAGACGCACAAATCACCTCCTTTATACGTCGGCGGACGCAACCGAATACGACGTCGTGTATAGTAGGCATTAGAAAGACATAATTGCTCAAGGTCATTTGCTCGGGACGTGGCTTGTCTTATTTTTTCAAAGTATATAGGTAATCCGATTCCAAACCAAACAAATAATTCAACACTCTCGTGCGACGTGCGTACTGAATGAAATATCAATTTAGAGTCTCAAAATTCAAAAATCGCAAAGAACGCGTTTGCGTCGAATTAGTGCAAGTAACAATATGCATCAACCGGGGCGACGGCCTTGAGGTCGTGTTTGGTCGACACACGGCGTATCGACGCTTTGATTTTTGCCGACGACGCTTGAAACATAAGAGGTATTCCTTATTTCGGTTACCGGTATGATACCGGTTAAATTCTAGGAATCTAATAAAATCGGCGTATAGGGGTTACCTTTAAAAATACCGGTATTTTTTTCTCGGTTGATACCAAAAAGTACCGGTATTTCCGGAACCGTTTTCGGTCCCTGTTTTAATTATTTAATATGATGTTTTTTCTGTTATCAATTTGCACACTTTATTTCACATATTATTTTACATAACTAATATACAACATATTTAATGTTAAAAAATATTTTTCTTGATTTATGGATATACATAGAAATCAAATCAAATTTTTATAATTTAACGTTTAAATAACTGCGACGTAACAAAGTTACGTCGACGGTCGGATCCTTTAGCACACTACGTAGTTACATGAAAATCTAACAGATGGCGCGATGTTCACAGGCGTCTTTTTGACGTACCCAATGCAACGTACTGAAGGGCCTATCCATAGTTTTTAAATCAATGGTCTAGATAAACATTCGTTATGCATTAACTACTAAGGATTGCTCCTAAAAGGGAAGAGAGCCAGTTAATCTGCACCACAGGTTAAAACCTTCAGCAGACACCAACTTCTAATAAAATATGTACATTATGTAAACATTGTTTTAAGACAACTAATGTTTCTATGATTTTTGTGAAAAGAAATAATGTTTATATTTATATTTTAGTATTTTAAATTTTTTGTGGCACCATCTATTGTTGAAGAGCAACAATTAAATTATACTATTGGCGCCATCTGTTGTCAAATAGATAAGTGAAAACAAAAGAAATATGTTTACGTTCAGAATTCAATTGTCAGATGTCGCTGATGTCTTAGAAGAAAAATGAACATTCTATGACAATAACTTTAGTAGACATTCTTATCTGCTTGCGAGGCTACCTTTGGATTTTAATTGCTTTATTTTTATGTGCGTTGACGAGATAACGTTGACAGGCAAGAGTTACTAGTTACCGCTACCTAGTGGCAAGTAGTCAATAATATTTTCCTACTACCATCATCTGTTGACGAGTAATCAAACTAAAGTGGTTCATTAAACTTCTAACAGATGACGCTAATATTTGTCATACTTTCTTGTAATCATTATGAACATTTTGGTGTGAATTCTCCTATCAGCTTTTAAAATAATGATTGTTTTATTTGCAAGTATCTAATTTAAAGTGGTATTTGTTTTATTTTATTATTCATTGTTCCTTCATCTGGTGGCCAGTAGCAAACAATAGGATTAAATTAGTTCCGCCATATGTTTTCGATTTGTCAATATATTAGGTAATATTGTAAAGATCTTATTCCTATAGTGGTTGAATTTTTCAAGGAAGTTAAGCAAGTATTTTATTTTCAAAACTATGTTAATGTTTTTTTGTATTGATTGTCTTTTCTATTGTCGTTAAAGGGACCAATGAAATCATGATTGTTGCGTCATCTGTTGTCAACTAAATTTTAAATGATATCTGAAATATTGTTATGATCAAACATTTATTTCTCGTTATAGTACTATTTTTATTACCGCCATCTATGATCAAATTGCAATTAAAGAAATTCATAAATCCTGCCATCTGTTAATCTATAATGGAACTATAAACAATTGAAACAAATTGAAACAATCAGAGCAAGGATAAGAGATGGCGCTCATGTTATTTCATTTTCTTTTCATCTTCATGTCCATAATAAGCTCACATCAAGAAATATTATTGCATAATGCATTTTGGCGGGAATCCGGAATCGTAATCATGTAGCTTTCAGTTGGTTCATGGTTTCATGTAAATATTTTAGATTTGTGGTTTGCAATAAATATAAATAGTTATGAACCAGTCTACAATAACTTTTATGTGAGTAGTATTTCATGACTTTTCTCGACATGTAGATCCGGCATTAGGGTTATTGGGCCCTACTATATAAATCCGAAACGAAGTTCGAATCTTCGTGACGTTTTTCGTTTCGAAACCTACTCTGTAACACGAAATTCGAATCTTCGGATCGAAGAATGAATTATTTCAATATATCGGCAATACGAACATTTACAGAGTAGGTACATTGGTATCGTCACAAACTTCGTTGGTCCGAATTTTCGATCTTCGTTTCGGATGAATATAGTAAATAAAAATGTAAATGTTCGGATTGCCGATATATTCGAATCATTCATTCTTCGATTCGAAGATTCGAATTTAGGTATTTATCTAGTTTTTGTTACTTTAGATAACTTACCGTTTGTCTAACTTAAAAATAAAATAAGTGTCACATAATGTCATGGAATCATGTTGGAAAGTATGTAAATATTATTTGGAGAGTAGAGTTTTTTACTACAAGGACTTTGAAAAAACAAAAGAGGAATTTCCATGCTTCTAGCGTTTGTGTATCAATAAGTATTATTTGTATTGAACATCATAGCTCAAATAAGTAAATATTAATAATAATAAATCGTTCTTTGTAGGCACTAAGCTTACTTCTCCGGTTTTAAAAGTTTTTTCAAGGCAGTTTATAGTTTTGTTTCAATTTATTATTAGATTATTTATATATCCGATTAAAGAAAAGTTAGACATTGTCGGAGACTGTTATTTTTTTAAAATAACAAATAGGTACACTCAACAGTCACATAGATAGTCCTGATCCCGCACTAACATCGAGTCTTGTCGTGTACCAGAAACTACGAGAGACTTTTCGCTCTTACAAACACCCAGACCCGAAACAAATACCTGTGTATCTCACTTTTTTGGTTTTTATTTGTGTCGGTGCAGGGATCGAATCCGCGGCCTCACGTTTCACAGGAGTCTAACCAACTGCGCCTTCTGTTAAACATGTTTGTAGTATCCCCTGTATTATACCCATATAACATACAATTCGCAAAAAAAACTTGAGAGGTGTCAAGGGACACCCGGATGGAACGAAGTTCCTTTCGATTAAAGTGAAGGAATTGTAATAAAATTTTATTTCTTTTAAGTTGTAAAAATCTATTTTTTTTATTATTAACAAATTTAATGTAATATAAACTAAATCAGTAGCTCAATTTTAGTAATAATTAGCAAAGATACGTAGTCAAATGAAGGGTTGACGATTGGCAGCGTAACAAACTAAAATTGTAAAAAACGATTGTCAAATGTTTTAAAGTGTCGTTACAACTTGTGGTCTTAATTTTTTCCGTCTAGCCCCCTTCCGATAAGGAACTTCGTTCCAAAACGATAATCTAAGGTAATATCTAAAGGCAACTCACCGAAATCCCGTCCTCGAAGCTGGATAAAGTATTATTGTCTATTGACCCACTACACCAACGGTCGGCAACGGTCGGTGGGAAGAGCCAAAAATTACACTTTACATTTCTAAGATTTTAAAGAGCCACAATTTAGAAAAAGGTAGGTTACATCGAGGGACAAAAATCTTCGCACCGATACTAAAGCTCAAAACACATTGTAGGTTTTCGTCATACAAATTATTTTATAATGGTTTCTTAGATTTACGCGAATGTTACAAATTGAAATAAAACTATTATTTACGATTAACAATTTAATTTAAAATTATTTTTTAATTAAATTGGCGTATGGTGTTTAAGAGTCGCAGCTTCATATCCAAAGCATATTAACCCTTTACTGCATGAATTATGAAGGATGCGGATATTTTTTTTTGGAAAAACTTGTTTGTTTTAATGTATTGAACATAAATCAACTCAAAAAAAATATCATTTATTATTTATGAAATTACCCATAAGAGCCATATATGGATTCGTATGCATTCTTGTGAAAAACAAATAAAGCCATATCTGGATTTGTATGCATAGCTATTACATTTTGTGAATTATTATGCTGTTAAATAGCTTAAGTCATATTATTGATATTCATGCAATCACATTACACAGCTTTCGTAAATTGTTATATTCTGTAAATATATCTGTAAATTGTACTCGTACTTAATTTGTGTACAGTGCCCGTTATGGTCTTCTTTTCTTTTTTTATGTGTTACATTTGTATGCATTTATTTTGTTTACTAATTTAATTTATAATAGGCATTAATTTAATGAAATAGGTAGATATGTAAGTAGTTATTTTTTTGAATGCTGTGTTTGCTTTAGTATAATCTTGTACTTAGACTAAGTTTTTAAGCTATTGCATAGCTTCTATCGTGGGCCTTGAGCGAGGAGACCGAATCCAGAAATTCCGTTACGAAAATAACCTAAGTCCGACCAAAATTTAAATTTAATATTTTTATTTTTATTCAAATATGTGCCAGTACTTTTAAATGCGAATTGCAAAGCTATTGTGTCATTAATTGTAATCTAACCTCTTTCGATATTTAGTTTTGCCATCTATCGATGAATAGCAGAACTTTTAAAGACTTTTTGAAATATCACGCTTGTCTCTTTAGTTCAGCAACTCGCCTCTAGGTGGCATTGGTTGTATCGGCGTTACTGCGCATGCGTAATCCCCCTCTTCGCCCCGCAATCTGGTGACTCATGCCTGCTTAGAGTTTCGGCGTTAGGGCACCTCCTCGTTGCATTTACTTCATGGTAGGACTCTACGAAGCTCGCACGTACAACAGTGAATATTTGTACAGTTAATATCAAAGAAAAACAAAGGAAAAAATAAATAAATAATTATAATTACATAAGTTGATAAAAAATGCTATGCAATAGCTGTACCGCGGCATTCTCCGAGTGCTACACGTCTTTTGTTTCTGTTTTCTTGTTCAATTGTTTTGTGATTTTGTGATTGATAGTAGACCTAATAAATAAAAATAAAATTATATATTAGATTTCGCTTGTCATTATAGCTTATAAAGACAAAACTTAACTATGGAAAAAAAACCAAATGCACTGTTGTGTTTCGGATTGAAGGACATTGTAGCCAGAGTAACTACTGGACATATTGAGACTTAACATCTTATGTCTCAGGATGGCGAGCGCAGTGGAATATTGCTACTGTTTATGAGCGGTCGTATCGCTTAGCATCAGGCGAAAGGCTTGTTCGTCTCGCCATTCCATGCAATAAAAAAATTTAAAAAAACCGCCGACAAAATTTTCCGACTTGCAACTACCCCGCCGGCAAAAAGTTACTCACATAAGTCGGAGGGCGGCTTTTATGTGTAGTGCGCTTTGCTGTTTTATTTTCTACGGCAAATCTGCGTTGCCTATAAACTTGAAGTTTTCTTCGACATAAGGCTCCATTATTCCGCTCTTCCATACAATCGAGTAATTTTTACATTTTTACCCCTGGGTTTTGCAGCATGCAAGTAATGTAAAGGTTTATCATTATCCGAATTCCGCTAACATGCTTTTTTTTTGGTGAACGGGTAGAGGAACATTTGTATTGCAAGTCCAATCCAAAACAAGCTCATCTTCACTCAAAGAATCTTCTTCATCATCACTCAAAGAATTATCACCCAATATTAGATTTACATGCTTGAAAGAATAATCAAAGTGTGCAGGATAAATTTCTGAAAAGTATCACAATGCATAGGAAGCCTTATTTGGCAGGCTCAATGTTGACGGGATTGCATACGAAGACACATTTGGAGTTTGTAAAAAAACATATAAAAATACCAAACAAAAATAAAAAGAAAGTAAAAAACAACGTACCTACTCTTATTGTATTCGATGGTTTTAAGAGCAAGTACAATTTTTATTGAGGATCTCAGTCAATGTTTTACCAGTTTTTTTGACTAATAAAAGTTGCACTAAAATCGTGCATCAGGCCGCGTTTTGAAATAAACTCAAAAATTGCTTAATGAACCAAAAAAATACTCGTCGTCTTACGAAAGAACACTTCATATGACAAAACTTATTTAACATTAATTTAATGATTAGTTAAACTGTAAAAAAATTACAAACTGTAGGAGCCATAAATGGCTTCGTATGCGGTAAGGGGTTAATACATACATTTAAGCAAGAAATTAATATAAATAATACTAATTTTAGCTCTTCTGGTAGAAATAATAGTTCACTAGTTTCACAATATTTGTACTAAGTAATTGGTTGTTTTCGGTATCACACTACCACCACTACGGTGCGTGTTCGCCTCTTCCAGGTACTCTCGCGGGAATCGCCGGGAACGAACGAATGAATGAATGTCAGAGTGAAGAGCGAGTATGATTAATCACTCGAGTGAATGACGGATGGATCAATACCACATCAGATATGCGAACACGCACCTTATGAGATATAAAAGGATATTCTAAGTACATTTTATTATACGAGTAAAACTAGGACAAAATAAATATAAATAATTATAAAAGCTAACACTAAGTATAGAAAATATTTTGTATAGAGATTAAGTTCTATGTGTATTGACTTTAATTGACCAATAAATACATTTTATTTCAAAGAGCCGGGTGGAATGAACTGTATATCAAATATAAATTAATACGGTAATGTAAGTTATGGAGTAAAGCTTCTTAATAATTCCGCATTCGCGTTTTCAGTAGTCGCGGGTAACAAAAACTGGCCATTTTCCTCTATTCAAAAATTTCTCTATTCGCGAATGTAATGTGTAATTAGTTTTGTTTCTGGACCTTCTAAAAATTTCCCCACAGTATTCGAACCCACCTAACACTTTTTTACAACCACTGCACTAGACACTTCACAATATACTTAATTTAGATAGTCTTCCACACACTAACTAGATTTTAGAATATTCAGCTCGGCGGCGCAGCGCGCACCATGCGTTGCCAAGCGCACACGACTCAATACTGACAGTCAAACGACAAACTACCCTCCACTGGATTATATTTTCGATAAAATTAAATCATTGAGATAATATACTAGAGGGGACATTGCAAACAAAATGTTTGTAACAAAATGAACGGTACCGTACCGCTCCTTCTATTTCTGTCTCTGTCGCGCCTACAAAGTAACATTATCTTCTCTCTCGCTTCCCTGTGTTCCCGTGTTCACGCACAATATGCAGAGATTTTGTTCGCGATGTCCGCTCTAGTATAATACCACAATGAATTAAATTTATATCTTTGGGTGAGGCCTTAGCTCAGCAGTGGATTTTCTATGGCTGGAGAAGCGAGAGAGAGAAAGAAATAAATTAATATTACTACGAATACTCTTGTTAATAATTTAAATAATTGTTGTTACGACACAATTAATGTTTGTGTTTTTTTTTTAAATTCCTATGAATGGCGCAACCCAACCCGCACTAGGCCAGCGTGGTGGACTATATGGACTAACCACTCTCAATCGTACTCTTGATTGTAGAGGAGGCCCGTGCCTGCAGTGGGACGTATATGGGCTGATACAGAACAGAATGAATGGCGAGACGAGCATGCCGTTCGCCTGATGGTAGGCGATACGACCGCTCATGAACAGTAGCAAAATTAAACATCACTATGTATTTTAAATGTGCTATATAGGAGAGACACCAGGAAGACATGGCGTTGGCTTTCTGATAAAAAAGACTCTAAAACAATATATAGAAAGCTTTATAGCAGTAACAGAAAGAGTGGCATTACTAAATCTCAATATACAAGGATATAACATTAGCATAATACAAGTATACGCGCCTACTGAGTCAGCAGATGATGAAGAGATCAATTAATTTTACAAAACGTTAGAAAAAGCCATAGAAATTGCGCATAAAAAATAATTGTAATGGGCGACTTCAATGCAAAGATTGGCCAGCCCCAACCAGATGAATATTTAATAACAAAAAGATATGGATATGGACAGAGAAATGAAAGAGGAAAAAGATTAATAAACTTTGCTTTTGAAAAGAAACTATCGATTATCAACACATACTTCAATAAAAAATCAAGCCGAAGATGGACGTGGCGATCTCCAAACGGACAGTATAAAAATGAAATAGATTATCTAACATCTAATCAACCAACTGGTGGTTTACTGGTGGTAGGTCTCTCATATGTGAGAGGCCATCTGGGTAGGTACCACCGCAATGTCTATTTCTCCCGTGAAACAACACTGCTTAAATGCACTGTTGTGTTTCGGATTGAAGGACATTGTAGCCAGAGCAACTACTGGACATATTGAGACTTAACATCTTATGTCTCAGGATGGCGAGCGCAGTGGAATGTTGCTACTGTTCATGAGCGGTCGTATCGCTTACCATCAGGCGAACGGCTTGCTCGTCTCGCCATTCAATGCAATAAAAAAAAAAAAAAAAAAAAAAAAAACCAAAAATATTTCAAAATATAGAAACTTTGAATCTTAATTATTCATCGGACCATAAACTAGTCAGAGGCACTATTTCCTTAACAAAACCACACAAGAGTAGAGTGACATATTTAAATAAACAAAAAAGTACTCTAAAAAATGATAAAGATATTAACGAATACAAAATCAATCTTGAAACACATTTGTTAAATTGGCCTAAAATATGTACTGTTCAAGGTTGTTATGACTCGCTGATGAAAGCTATAATGCAAAGCTTGGAAACCAAAAAATCAAGCAGTTAATTTATTACAAAACATAAAGCTTTGTCAGAAAGAACACTATCGCTTTTAACGATAAGACAAATACTACAAAAAACTAAAAATAAATTCCGTAGTCAAAAAAATGAGTTGAGCGCTCTATATAAGTTAACCAGTAAATATATCAAAATTGACTACAAAAACTACAGGGCTTATACTATAGAAAAACATCTAGAACAACAAGGGAGTATGAAAAAAGCTATTAAGGAGCTTAGAACGAACAAAGTTTGGATTGAAGGCTTGAAAAATTTGGGTAGAATATCATACAAACGCAAAGATATTATCGATATAGCAACAAACTTCTACAGAGATCTATATAGTGCCAAATCCTGGACACAGCTTTCAGCTATAGAAACCACCCAGCCTAATGAAAGGTCTTTGCAGACGAGTATTGAAGAAAATATTCAACAAATTGATGAAATGGAAATTATTCAAGCTATAAAAAGATTAAAAACAGATAAAAGCCCAGGCCCAGATAAAATTACAAACGAGGCTATAAAATACGGAGCAACTTATCTGGCCACACCATTGGCGCACCTATTTAATCTCATTATAGAAACGGCGATTATACCTACGCAGTGGTCCGAATCTAACATAATCTTACTATACAAAAAAGGAGACTCAAATGACATTGCCAACTACAGGCCTATCAGCCTTCTGCCGACTCTATACAAACTTTTTTCTTCTATTGTTGAGAAAAGAATAAGTGTAACACTAGATTCATGTCAACCAGCAGAACAAGCAGGATTTCGAAAAGGATTTTCAACGATAGACCATATACACTCTTTAGAAATAGTTATTGAAAAGTACCAGGAAAAACAAAGACCCCTCTATCTCGCTTTTGTCGACTATCAAAAAGCATTTGATACACTATCTCATCAAAGTATCTGGGAAGCACTAAAAGCTCAAAGAGTAGAAATTCAATACATAGAGGTGATAAGAAACATTTATAGTAGAAGCACTAGCAGAGTAAAACTAGAAACAATAGGCGAAAGCTTTCCTATAAAGAGAGGAGTAAGGCAGGGAGATCCTTTATCGCCGAAACTTTTTATAGCTGTACTAGAATCTATCATAAGTAAACTGGACTGGAAAAAATGCGGACTGAACATAAATGGCAAATACTTTAGCCATCTTAGATTTGCAGACGACATAGTGTTATTATCAGAGACTAGCTGTGGCCTGCAATATATGTTGGAATCTCTTCATACAAGTAGCAGACTAGTGGGACTCGAGATGAACCTGTCAAAAACGAAATCTATGACCAACACCACCAAGAAGCCCATTAGGTTGGAAAATGAGTCACTAGAGTACGTGGACCATTAGGCCCGGCGCCCATTATCGGCATCGGTACGACTGAGGATTTTAGGTGGCAAATAGCAATATACTATAACATAATGGCAATAAAGTAGAAATTTCCGTGATATGTGGTCGTAATAACAAAAATACCGCTTCGGTATGCTTGAGGCTGGTGTATCGGCAGCCTTGAGAATGCTTCGGGATGCTTCGGCATCCTTCGGCAACCTTCGGTACGCCGCCGGCGCCGAGGCAACACTCGGGGGATAGTTTGCCCTGCGGGGCGAGGGGAGGCATCCGCCATTTGCATCATTTGACTCACACAACACCAAAGAGTAAAGTAAGTATAATGGAGAAGAGTAGCAACTCTATAGTAAAATTTGCATATATGGAAAGTGCTGCCCCCTTGAGATCGGTGGTACCAAACCTTAACACTAACAATACAATTCAGACAACTAGCTTGTAACAACTCTGAGACTGTTATGATGAGAAATACGATATTGAGACGCTTCGGCAAGCTACAGGACGGTGCGGCATCCTTAAGGACGCCTCGTCATCCCTAAGAACTTTGCAGCATGCCAAAGCATAATTGCCGATAGTGTGCGCTTGCATGTAGGATGCCGAAGGATCCTTTTCCTTGCCGATGCCGATAATGGGCGCCGGGCCTTACATATACCTTGGAAAACAAATAAGTTTCAAAAACAACAGTAATGAAACGGAGATAGAGCGAAAAATCAAAAATGCATGGAACAAATATTGGACTCTTAAGGAAATATTTAAGAGCAACATGTCGATAAATCTCAAAAGAAAAATTTTAGATACATGCATTCTGCCCGCTCTGACATATGGCTGCCAGACGTGGAAATTCACTAAAAAAATTTAAAATAAAATTAATTAATGCCAGAAAGGAATGGAGCGTAGTATGCTGAACATAAAGAAAATGCAAAAAATATGACATTCTAAAATAAGAAATTTTACCAAAGCAATAGACGCGACGACATACGCCCAAACACTAAAATTTCGATGGGCTAGACATATAGCCCGATGTGTGGATAATAGGTGGACCAAAATTGTAACTGTATGGGAGGGTCCGCCTGGTAAACGCCGAGTAGGAAGACCATACATGCGATGGGATGAAGATATAAAGAAAATCGCAGGAAAAAACTGGCTACACCTGGCAAAAAACCGAGAAAAATGGAAATCCTTGGAGGAGGCCTTTACTTGAAAAGGGTCCGTGCAAATTCAAAAATACATATAAATTATAAAGTATAAACTTACTAGAACTAGAAATAAACAAAAAGTTGATGATAAATAAACTAAATAAATAATAAAAAATAGATATCAAAATAAGTTTAAAGTAACCATACAAAATTTAATAGTAAAATAAAGTGTTAGCAAATGTAAATTACTGAATTAGTGTTAAATTACTAAAATATATATTTTTTTGAAATTGTATTTGAATAGCTAATTGATGTCAAAAAAGCAATTGTACTATTTAAATTAGCATGAAGATACAAAACAGTTTAGTTGATTTTATACTTTAGATTTCTACCATATTTCAAAATTTGTTAATATTGTAAAAACTTGGTGCATGGAATAAAAGGCTTTTTTTTTTTTTTATTTTTTTTATTTTTATTTATTTATGTATTTTAAAACAATGCTTGGTATTTGACTACACTCGCCATCTTGTGGCTTAAGATGTTTAGTCTTAATTAATTAAAAATAATCATTGAAGAAAAATATGGTGGCAACGTTCAATTATTCATTTAGATAGCAAATATGTATTTGTGCGGCCTACAAATATTTCTTTCGGGTCTGGGTGTTTGTGAGAGCGAAAAGTTTCTCGTTGTTTCTGATACCCACGACACAAGACTCGATCTTAGTATGGGTCAGGACTATTTATGTGACTGTTGGGTGTTATTTATTTGGTTAGGTATTTTTTTCTTATAACTATTAAACTAAACTTATTTACGATTTTTACAGCAAATTGTCATGATCCCACCCTTACTCTGACTGTGGGTAGTGAAATACCACACCAGGACTTTCTTTAATAAAATTAAATTTACAACTACCCGTAGTAGTGATGTAACGAATGTTAGTTTTCTCACATTCGCGAATACGAACATAGTCGAGCATGTCGAGCCGGCCCGTGCTTTGACAGGTTGAATGAACAAGTAATAAAACGTCCCGACCTCCGATTTTGACAGTTGACGTTTGTCAAATTCAATTTGTCAGCCTAATGTAATTATCTTAGGTAAATATAAATAGGGTATATTGGTATATTTTAAAAATTTGAAATTTGACATTGACAGTGGACGTGCAAGTAGAAGTCGTTAGAAATTATTTGTTTATTTTGTTTGAAGTTAATTTAGTATTACTGTGTTTGTCTTTTATAATGGCAATGGCAATGGCCTTTATATGGCAATTATTCAGATAAATCTGTATCGTTAAGAGAAACTATGAAAATGATGTTGTATTCCAGTGAAAGCGAAGAAGAAACAGAAATTGATCCAATTCCAAACCCTATAGAAGATTTAATAAAAAAAAAATATGAATATGTGATGGACAATTTGAAAATGAAGAAGATCCTCTTCTATGGTGGAAGAGTAATATAAAAAAAATATGGTTTTCTCTCTCCGTTAGCTAGAGAATATTTAGCAACTCCACCCACAAGTGTGCCCAGTGAAAGAGTTTTCAGTGGAGCTGGATTACTTTATACACCACAACGAAACAAGCTGCATGGAGAAAGAGCCTCAAAATTATTATTTTTGAAATGTAACATTCCTTTACTTAGATTTACTTACTAAGAATTAGAGTTAGGAGACTTTAAGTTTAGGAAGCCAGAAATATTCAACTGTGTTAATAACATATTGCCATTTAATTATCTTTAAAGTTTAAATGATAGAAACATAAAATGAATATAAGTATAGTAGACAAAATATTTAAAATAAGACCAAAGGTTAATTATTATCAATGTAGACATTAAAACTTTATATGTTTAAAACCAAATAAATATTGTTTTCTTAATTGTACGGAAGAAACCGTAATTTTATTTACAAGTAGGTATTTATTATTTTGTTTTCTTGAGTATGTTTATTAATTGCATTGAAAAATAATTGAAGATAAAGATTTTAAAAATATTACATTTTGGATATTAAATGTTTAATTTTGGTAGATTAATTTTAATAACTGTAAATAGCATTTGGTTTTATTAAAAAAAATTGAAGTTATAACTTCATAAGTACAGTCAAAAGACTTAAGAGACGTAGATATTATCAATATTATTATTTATTAAAAAATACGCTAATTATAATAGTTGAATTATTCATCCAGTACCATCAAAATTTGTATAAATTTCCTTTTTATTTGTCAAAAACATTCGCCTTACATTCGCTTCGTTTCTTGCGAATACGAATGCGAATGCGAATGCCAAAAAATATGCGAATATTCGCGATTCGCGAATGCAAATGCGAACATTCGTTACATCAATAACCCGTAGTGTCAAAATATTTCTTGATTCTCAATAAATTCATTTAATAACTTAAATAGTCACTAAAACGGTGAAGGAAAACATCGTGAGGAAACCTGCATACCAAAGCGATTTATAAGAATTTCTATGGTATGTAAAGTCCGCCCGCACTAGGCCAGCGTGGTGGACTATATCTAGCCACTCTCAATCATACTCTCGATTGTAGAGGAGGCCCGTGCCCTGCAGTGGGACGTACATATATAAAAGGGTGATTCAGTTCAGAAATAGTCAAATCTACTTGTGATGTCTAAATAATTGATTATAATTTGCACTGTGGCGAAGATTTACCAAGATAAATATATTATTTAGGATATGACATTGATAAAATAAAACAAGAATATCACACAAACACAAAAAGCTTTATTGGAATAACGTAAGACGTGCAAAATTCTCAAAATTCTCTTTTTAGTTGCTAGAGCAGGTACAGAAACAATTATTACCTTCTGGACCATTAGGTATAACCATAACCTTGAAGTTGGAATTCGATTCCATAGCATGCAGAATTTCTGAAAAAAAAAAACAATTAAAATATTAATATACTGCCTCTGTAGTTGTACTATGGTACGGTTACAAAGCTGAGATCTCGAGAGATGAGTGATATTGGATTTTTGTATTCATTATTGCAAGTTATAGGGCTGTACAATTTAACCGGCCAAGCCGGCTAAAAAAGTTAGCTAAATTAACTATCTAGCTAACCGATAGGCTTAGCTAATTTAACCGGTTAACTTTATTAGCTCAGCTGATTAGCCAACGGCTAAGCGGCTAATTCTTTTTTTCAGCTATTCACAGACAGGTTCAAAAATAATAATAATGATTTTTTATGACAAAAATAACGTAAATAACGAAATAACGAAAGTAATTTATTTATTTAATTAACACTTTACAATATTTTATTTATGAAAATGGCTCTTAAATTAATGATTAAGTTTATTTTCCGTAATATTTCTATTTTGATATAGAAAAGTCAATAAATTAGCATTTTTGGGTAGTAAACAGTTTTGAGCTAATAATGTTTCCAGCTGTAGAAAAAGCCCTTTCAGATGATGTACTTGATGCTGGGACACCCAAGCATCTTCTCGCCAGCCTAGCCAGTTTAGGAAACTTATGGCGTTTTGAGTGCCACCATTGAAGAGGGTTGTCACCAAGCGGAATATTTGGCTCCATTTTGAAGCTATTAATTTCTCTTTCATTTTCATTATCTAAATAATTTGGATTATTTACTATGAAATTTTTGTAACATACGACAACTACTAGAAAAATATCACAGCGCACAAAAAACATCGGTCAAAAAACTAACCAATTTATAAATTAACGTCGCCATTTAAAAAAAATCAAAAAACCCGCGCAATTTAAAACATGTATCAAAAAAAATTAATCAGTGAATAGCTGAAAAAAATAATTAGCCGGTTAGCCGTTGGCTAAATAGCTGAGCTAATTAAGTTAACCGGTTAAATTAGCTAAGTCTATCGGTTAGCTAGCTAGTTAATTTAGCTAACTTTTTTAGCCGGCTTAGCCGGTTAAATTGTGCAGCCCTAATAACTAGCTGTGCCCGCGACTTCGTCCGCGTGGAATTTAACAAAAAAGTGAATTAGTTTATTTAGTTCTTTTTTGTTTTTGCATTTTTATGTTAATTATTAACTTTGTAACGAAACCATACCGCGATCTAATTCTACGGTGGCGCCATCTCTTAGCGAGCGGCGGTAAACTCTCGTTACACATTTATTTTCAGTTTTTTGTATTAGCTTTATTGAAAAATTTCTTTATATACAATATTTTGTAAATGTGATATTGATTCGTTGGTGGGAGGCGCCCGACGTAACGGCCCAGTGGTGGCATGCGCGTGAGCTGCGCGCGGGCATTGCAACATTACTTTATTTTTCTAAAATAAATGTACCCCAAGTTACTCCTTGATATATCAGCTACCTGACAAAAAAAAGTCCCGTTAAAATCGGTCCAGCCATTTCAGAGATTAGCCGGAACAAACAGACAGACAGACAGACAAAATTTTTTAAATATCATTTTCGGCACCTGTATCGTGTATACAGGGTGGACAAGAAAACGGCGCACCTGCCAATATACATTATAGTATATGGTGAAGGAATCTTAATTAAGACGGATTTGTATGGCGCTAGCGAATATTAAGAAAGATGCCGAGAAAAAAAAAACTAACGTTACACATGCTACCCCTTAACATGTTAAGCTAAAGTGATTGAACCTTACAACTGAACGGTAGACATTCAACAATAAATAAGCAGAGCTCATTATTTACTTATAAGTCGATTGTGTACATCACGCTCAGGGTACATAAAAAAGATATTAAATTAATACTGCCAACAGTCACATACATGGGTACTAACCCCACACTAAGATACAAATCTTGTGTCGCGGGTATTAGAAAAATAATTATGGTTCACGGAAATTATTTGTCTCGGGGCGGGAACCGAACCCGCGGTCTCTCATTTCACAGGCGGTTCTTACCAACTGCGCCACGGAGGCCGTCGGTGACTCATATGGGCTCGTTAGTTGTCATTAATGACCACCAAAATAGTTAACTGACCTTGTAATGTAAACCGTAATGACCTTGATAGGCAAAGCTGGAAGCGCAGGATCCGCCAAAACCCGCACGAAAACACTGTCACAGTTTGGTAGCACAAATCACTTTTTCTTTTACATTTCACATAACACAAGTTACATCAAAAGCTATCAAATTGGGTAATGTTCAAAGCATAGTGAAATTAATAAAATTTACTCAAAATAACTGAAAACGAATTTACAATAATATGCACACGACTAATACATGCACACGCGATCGCAATCCGAATTCAACTAATAAAAAATAAATTATTATTTTGATTCTTGAAAGATAAAGGCCTGTTCACATTAGATACAAAGCTTTCCTATTTGAGTTCATAATAATTCATCTGAACAATTAGTATTACTACTGTATCAGACCATATACGTGCCACTGCAGGGCACGGGGTCTCCAGTGCAGTAAATTAGTAGTTAGTGTTTATTGATTTCACTAATTTTATCTCAAATAAGTCTCATATGCAAATTCTATGCTATAATGGTAGACGACATTTCTCTAGGTATAAGAATTTAGAAGAAATTTTATCACTTTAAAGTAACATTATTTTCAAAATACATTAAAATAATGTTAAATACAATAATAAGCAAAGTAAATAGGCAATTTGTAATTGACTGAATCGGCTGATGACATATTTAAATAACATTATAAGCTCTTGAGCAAGTATCAGTATCAGTCCAATAAGATCTTTTTTTTAACGTAACTTTTATATCGGAGTACTTAATCCAATTAATTTATATCAAGTGTGTAGTGTGAACACACCTCAAGATGTCGGTCTTCTTTTGCAAAATGCTAAAAGTTACCGACAAAGAAATTGCCGCCTTTCGGCACGCACTCACAAACGGCGGCGGCGACCTCAAAGGAAGAATAATCGAGCCGTGTTGGATCCGACAAAGTACACTATGACCGGCGGCTTCCTTTGACTAATAGGGCCGAATTGGGCCATCATTTTAAAAATATTATTTTTTAATAATCAGTGTCATCAGATTATTTTTTCAATGAATCTAAATTATTTAGAAAATTTAAATGTTATGTAGGTATTACCAAAACTTTTCTAATTATAATTAAATTCGCAATCTTACATGATTTAAGCGATGACCAGTGTGATTTCTTGGTATCTTTCAGTTTGGATTTGTGACACTAAGGAAAATAATGACAAACAAAATAGTCAATCCATTCACGATGCAACTGCACCTAAAGTTATTATGTTGTTAATTTATTGACGCTTAAATCTAAGTACGTCCCTGTTTAACTGATTGATTTATTTGAAATGAAACAAAAAATATCCTTTTTTGAAGTTAGAGAAGGATAAATTATACAGCTAAGAGTTCATGACCTTACTCATGTGTAAACAGCTGTTAAAGCGAAGTTTAAGAAAGTTTTGATGCTGTTAAAAATGGTTTTCGTGGTATATTTCGTTAACCGTTCAATTATCGACGAAACGAAAAAATACGTATGTGTTTAAATCTTGTTCTTCATCCATTCCAACTGATTTTATGCGAAAAAGTGGTGATTAAACTTAAAACTTTAAACGGTCATAACTTCAAAACGGATAGGTATTTTCCAAATATTATTTTTTGATTACGATATTAATATTATGCCCTTGTACCCAACTGAGCAAGTGCGCCATTTGTTTGCGCTCCCTGTATAACGATATGTAGTTGGACATTTTTTTATTTTCACTCTTAAAACAGACACTTCAATTTTATTTATATGTATAGATAAAAAATATATTTGTATGTGGAGGCATATACCGGGTATCTCAAGACTGCTACCGAAAACGAAGCCGGGTGGTAGTTTTAGTGACTACAAACACAATGCAACCAAAAATTTCGCAAAGAAACGCGGCAATTATTTTTTATGATTTTTTAAATATCGTCATTTTTGGGTGGTAAATCCATAGTTTTTGCTAAAATAATAATTTAAACATTTTTATACCTTAGATTATTTATAAATAAAAGGGTATACACTATTATTTTAGGAAAAAATGTATTTACCACCCAAATATGGTCATAGGAAAAAAATCACAAAAAAAAAATTTCGCTTTTTTTTGCAACTTTTTCTGTTGCATTGTGTCTGAAGTCGCTTAAACTACCACCCGGCTTCGTTTTCGGTAGCAGTCTTGATATACCCTGTATTGTTCGCTGTAATGACTACTGAACTCGTTCAAATTATGGGACGGAACATACATACAAGGCGAAATATGGGTGTCCTGGGTGTTATCGGTCATTGACACTTAAGACACAGTCCCTTAAGTAGGGACTGAACGAATTAAACTATACTCCATCGGTTTAATGTAAACAAACCATAAAAAAGGTTATTTAACATTGCCATTTCTCATTTCTAAATTAATTGAAAACAAAAAAATGTTCACGTAAATGTAAAACTACATTGGATGTTCAAATTTATTATAAAGATTATAATAATGAATGTTTGAGCTTGGAAACAATTAAATTATGTAAGATCATAATTAAATTATCTAAATTAAATTACCTAATTTTACATAATGCAATCTGTCTATAAAAAAGATCCAAACAGTCAGGCATCCAAAACATTTTCATAAAAGTTACAAGAAATATTATGCTACAAAATCTAGAAGTACGACTTTACCGTAATGCGACCATTTAAATGAAAGATAATGCGTTAGGTCGGATAACTAAGCATCATCATATGTTATCTATGGCAGCCAATTATTATTCATTACTGTTTTCGTGAAGTGGTGAAATGTTTGGAAGTGTTCATCGTTGTTTTTTACTCTGTTTTAGTTATTATTTGTTATAAACTGCAGTTAATTGTTGTTAATACTTGTTACTTGGTTGACAAAGAAAATATTCGTAAATTGGACTTTGCAATAAAATGTTGAACAACCATGCGTCACGTGTTCTGGTTTGTTTACATTTAGTCATCGATATCAATCAGTTTGCCGCGTGACGGCCGCGCAATAGTACGCCTCTTTGTTTATATTTATAAGTAATTTATTTTGACTTTTCCCCGTCAAACCGACAGCAAATTTTTCTGAACTTACAATATAATTAAAGAATACAACGTAAGTGATATAATATTGCAGAATAATGCCGATAATACAGATATTTTATTTATTAATGGATTAAATATATTTTAGAGCTCGTTAAAATACAAGGTGAGCTCCTTAATCGTATATCTCATTTTCGCGCATAAAACTTGCCCGTCGAGTGAGAGAGACGAACTATATAAGATATAGATTATTCAAGGGACATTCATATCAGTGGACCAAATAGGTATAAACTATTCGAATACATTATACAAATACAAATATGTAGGAAGAATGTAGTTGCAAATTGATTTCAGTATTTATTTTAATCATATGTTGTTAATTAATAACTCAAAATATGTGTGTATGTATGTTTTGAATCAGTGGATAGTATTTAGACCCCATTTCATAATACGAATTACTTAATGGACTATTTGAATCCATTGTTATTGAAGACTAATATAATTTAAAATTGTTTTATATTCTTCCGCGTCGGTTACGAAAAAAATGAGATCTCTATAATATTTGTCCAGAATTATTGGAATGGATATAAGTGGCTACCATGAGAACATACCTATATTTGTTCAATTCATTTTCGACACGAAGATATCAGATATTCCAAATGCGGTAGTCATTTTTGAAACTTCTGGTGTACCATTCCTTTTGTCTATTAGTCTCGAAAAAAGTTTATCAGCTTGTTGAAAATTCATAAATGTTATTATAATAAATGTCAGACTGATTGTACACTGATTGACTGCTTGACATACTTGTACACTTGTAAGAGTATTTAATTTCATTTACATCATTTCCATGAATTATTCGCGTAAATAAAAAAAACATTACAAATATATTATTGCTATGACGGTATTTATAATTAGGCAGTATCTTAGGCAAAGCTATTATTGACATGAACTGTCTTGTCTGTTTAATAATCTTTGATCATAATTTGTAATATTCAAGTAAACGTACCAGATGTCGCTACTGAGCTTTTGACAAATACGGGACAAATAGTTTCTATGACGCGCCTCGTCTATCGGTAGAATATAAGTCAATGCATTTAGTTAAGTACCTAAACCGATGGAGTATAATTGGTATTACATGGATCTAACAACCTTTTACGGTAGAAGAACTGGGTTACAAAACTTGGTTTGTTTCACAAGTTTCGTTCTAGATGAGATAGGATCGTTGAGGTATTATACTAGAGAGGACATCGGGAACAAAATCTCTGCGTATTGTGCGTGCACAGTACACAGTGAAGCGAGAGGAAAGATAATGTTACTGCGTAGGCGTGACAGAGACAGAGATAGAAGGAGTGGTACGGTACCGTTCATTTTGTTACAAATATTTTGTTTCTAGTGTTCCCTCTAGTATACTATCTCAATGGATAGGATTGAAATTTTAAATATCTATAGGCAAAGATCGAATATTATCCTTTATTTGATTCCTTACCTCTTTTAGCCTGGCTCAATGACAATTTCCCTCCCCGACTTGTAGTATCCTCATCGGAACTGGCAATGTATGTGCCAGGCGGCGACGGTGGAACATTTTGGTCACTAACTACATCCTCTATAGTATCCGACTTAGTAGTCGATGTCTCATCTACTGGAGTTCTTTCTGTAGTGGACTCTGCGTTATTATATTCGGTTGAATGTTCTGAGGAATGTTGTTCAGTTGATGAGTGCGACGACTGTTGTTCAGTTGAAGATCGAGACGAATGTTGTTCAGTTGTTGAATGGGAGGACTGTTGTTCAGTTGCAGATTCAGACGAATGTTGTTCAGTTGCAGAATGTGAGGACTGTTGTTCAGTTGAAGATTCAGACGAATGTTGATCAGTTGTTGAATGTGAGGACTCTTGTTCAGATGTCTGCGCAGTTCCATGTTGCTCAGTTGTATGCTGTTCAGATGTCTGGTCAGTTGTCTGTTGTTCAGATGTCTGCTCAGTTGTCTGTTGCTCAGATGTCTGCTCAGTTGTGTATTGTTCAGATGTCTGCTCAGTTGTCTGTTGCTCGGATGTCTGCTCAGTTGTCTGTTGTTCAGATGTCTGCTCAGTTGTCTGTTGCTCAGATGTCTGCTCAGTTGCATGCTGTTCAAATGTCTGCTCAGTTGTCTGTTGTTCAGATATCTGCTCAGTTGCATGTTGCTCAGATGTCTGCTCAGTTGTCTGTTGTTCAGATGTCTGCTCAGTTGTCTGTTGCTCAGATGTCTGCTCAGTTGCATGCTGTTCAAATGTCTGCTCAGTTGTCTGTTGCTCAGATGTCTGCTCAGTTGTATACTGTTCAGATGTCTGCTCAGTTGTCTGTTGCTCAGATGTCTGCTCAGTTGTCTGTTGCTCAGATGTCTGCTCAGTTGCATGTTGTTCAGATGTCTGCTCAGTTGTCTGTTGTTCAGATGACTGCTCAGTTGTCTGTTGTTCAGATGTCTGCTCAGTTGCATGCTGTTCAAATGTCTGCTCAGTTGTCTGTTGCTCAGATGTCTGCTCAGTTGCATACTGTTCAGATGTCTGCTCAGTTGTCTGTTGCTCAGATGTCTGCTCAGTTGTCTGTTGCTCAGATGTCTGCTCAGTTGCATGTTGTTCAGATGTCTGCTCAGTTGTCTGTTGCTCAGATGTCTGCTCAGTTGCATACTGTTCAGATGTCTGCTCAGTTGTCTGTTGCTCAGATGTCTGCTCAGTTGTATGCTGTTCAAATGTCTGCTCAGTTGTCTGTTGCTCAGATGTCTGCTCAGTTGCATACTGTTCAGATGTCTGCTCAGTTGTCTGTTGCTCAGATGTCTGCTCAGTTGTCTGTTGCTCAGATGTCTGTTCAGTTGCATGTTGTTCTGATGTCTGCTCTGTTGCGTGTTGTTCAGATGTCTGCTCAGTTGTCTGTTGCTCAGATGTCTGCTCAGTTGCATGTTGTTCAGATGTCTGCTCAGTTGTCTGTTGTTCAGATGTCTGCTCAGTTGTCTGTTGCTCAGATGTCTGCTCAGTTGCGTATTGTTCAGATGTCTGCTCAGTTGTCTGTTGCTCAGATGTCTGCTCAGTTGTCTGTTGTTCAGATGTCTGCTCAGTTGTCTGTTGTTCAGATGTCTTCTCAGTTGTCTGTTGCTCAGATGTCTGCTCAGATGTCTGTTGTTCAGATGTCTGCTCAGTTGTCTGTTGCTCAGATGTCTGCTCAGTTGTGTATTGTTCAGATGTCTGCTCAGTTGTCTGTTGCTCAGATGTCTGCTCAGTTGTCTGTTGTTCAGATGTCTGCTCAGTTGTCTGTTGCTCAGATGTCTGCTCAGTTGTATGCTGTTCAGATGTCTGCTCAATTGTCTGTTGCTCAGATGTCTGCTCAGTTGTCTGTTGCTCAGATGTCTGCTCAGTTGCATGTTGTTCAGATGTCTGCTCAGTTGTCTGTTGTTCAGATGTCTGCTCAGTTGTCTGTTGCTCAGATGTCTGCTCAGTTGCGTATTGTTCAGATGTCTGCTCAGTTGTCTGTTGCTCAGATGTCTGCTCAGTTGTCTGTTGTTCAGATGGTCTGCTCAGTTGTCTGTTGTTCAGATGTCTTCTCAGTTGTCTGTTGCTCAGATGTCTGCTCAGATGTCTGTTGTTCAGATGTCTGCTCAGTTGTCTGTTGCTCAGATGTCTGCTCAGTTGTGTATTGTTCAGATGTCTGCTCAGTTGTCTGTTGCTCAGATGTCTGCTCAGTTGTATGCTGTTCAAATGTCTGCTCAGTTGTCTGTTGCTCAGATGTCTGCTCAGTTGCATACTGTTCAGATGTCTGCTCAGTTGTCTGTTGCTCAGATGTCTGCTCAGTTGTCTGTTGCTCAAATGTCTGTTCAGTTGCATGTTGTTTCTGATGTCTGCTCAGTTGTCTGTTGTTCAGATGTCTGCTCAGTTGTCTGTTGCTCAGATGTCTGCTCAGTTGCATGTTGTTCTGATGTCTGCTCAGTTGTCTGTTGTTCAGAATGTCTGCTCAGTTGCATGTTGTTCTGATGTCTGCTCAGTTGCATGCTGTTCAAATGTCTGCTCAGTTGTCTGTTGCTCAGATGTCTGCTCAGTTGTCTGTTGCTCAGATGTCTGCTCAGTTGCATGCTGTTCAAATGTCTGCTCAGTTGTCTGTTGCTCAGATGTCTGCTCAATTGCATACTGTTCAGATGTCTGCTCAGTTGTCTGTTGCTCAGATGTCTGCTCAGTTGTCTGTTGCTCAGATGTCTGCTCAGTTGCATGTTGTTCAGATGTCTGCTCAGTTGTCTGTTGCTCAGATGTCTGCTCAGTTGCGTATTGTTCAGATGTCTGCTCAGTTGTCTGTTGTTCAGATGTCTGCTCAGTTGTCTGTTGTTCGATGTCTGCTCATTGTCTGTTGTTCAGATGCTTATCAGTTGTCTGTTGCTCATTGTCTGTTGTTCAGATGTCTGCTCAGTTGTCTGTTGTTTAGATGTCTGCTCAGTTGTCTGTTGCTCAGATGTCTGCTCAGTTATCTGTTGTTCAGATGTCTGCTCAGTTGTCTGTTGCTCAGATGTCTGCTCAGTTGTCTGTTTTCAGATGTCTGCTCAGTTATCTGTTGTTCAGATGTCTGCTCAGTTGTCTGTTGTTCAGATGTCTGCTCTGTTGTCTGTTGATGCAGATGTCTGCTCAGTTGCATGCTGTTCAATGTCTGCTCAGTTGTCTGTTGCTCAGATGTCTGCTCAGTTGCATACTGTTCAGATGTCTGCTCAGTTGTCTGTTGTTCAGATGTCTGCTCAGTTGTCTGTTGCTCAGATGTCTGCTCAGTTGTATGCTGTTCAAATGTCCTGCTCAGTTGTCCTGTTGCTCAGATGTCTGTTCAGGTTGCATGTTGTTCTGAGTCCTGCTCAGTTGTCTGTTGTTCAGATGTCTGCTCAGTTGTCTGTTGCTCAGATGTCTGCTCAGTTGCATGTTGTTCAAATGTCTGCTCAGTTGTCATGTTGCTCAGATGTCTGCTCAGTTGCATACGTTCAGATGTCTGCTCAGTTGTCTGTTGTTCAGATGTCTGCTCAGTTGTCTGTTGCTCAGATGTCTGCTCAGTTGTATGCTGTTCAAATGTCTGCTCAGTTGTCTGTTGCTCAGATATCTGTTCAGTTGCATGTTGTTCTGATGTCTGCTCAGTTGTCTGTGTTCAGATGTCTGCTCAGTTGTCTGTTGCTCAGATGTCTGTTCAGTGCATGTTGTTCTGATGTCTGCTCAGTTGTCTGTTGTTCAGATGTCTGCTCTGTTGTCTGTTGCTCAGATGTCTGCTCCAGTTGCATGTTGTTCTGATGTCTGCTCAGTTGTCTGTGTTCAGATGTCTGCTCAGATTGCATGTTGTTCTGATGTCTGCTCAGTTGCAGGCTGTTTCAAATGTCTGCTCAGTTGTCCTGTTGCTCAGATGTCTGCTCCGGTTGTCTGTTGTTCTTATGTTGCTCAGTGTGTTGTTGTCAGCTGTGTCTCAGTTTTTGTGTTGGCTGTATTCTTCAGATGTCTTGTTGTCAATGTCTGCTCAGTTGTCTGTGCTCAGATGTCCCCTGCTCAGTTGGGTATTGTTCAGATATCTGTCAAAGTTGTCTGTTGCTCAGATGTCTGCCTCAGTTGTCTGTGTTCAGAGTCTGCTTAGTTGTATGTGCTCAGATGTCTGCCTCAGTGTATGTGTTCAATGTCTGCTCAGTTGTCTGGCCGATGTCTGTCAGTTTGATATGTTCGATGTCTGCTCGTTGTCTGTTGCTCAGATGTCGCTCAGTGTCTGTTGCGAGATGTCTTTCAGTTGCATGTTGTTCTGAGTCTGCCATTGTCTGTTGTTCAGATGTCTGTCAGTTGTCTTTGCTCAGATTCGCTCAGTGCATGTTGTTCTGATGTCTGTCATTGTCTTTTGTTCAATGTTTGCTCCGTGCTGTGTTCGATGTCTGTCATTGCATGCTGTTCAAAGTTGCTCAGTGTCTGTGGCGCAGATGTCTGCTCAGTTGTCGTTGCGCGTATCGCTCAGTTGCATGCTGTTCACCGTATGCTCGTGTCTGTTGCTCATGTCTGTCAATTGCCATACTGTCGCGGGTGCCTCATTTGTCGTTGTCAGATGTCTGTCAGTTGTCTGTGCTCAGATGTTTGCCGTTGGCTGTTGTTCAGATGTCGCTCAGTTGTCTGTGCTCCGATGTCTGTCAGTTGCGTATTGTTCAGATGTCTGCTCAGTTGTCTTGTTCAGGTGTGGCCCTCAGTTGTTGTGTCAATGTCTGCTCAGTGTCTGTTGTTCCGATGTCTTATCAGGTCTGTTGTTCAGTTGTCTGTGTTTCGATGTCTGCTCAGTTGTCTGTTGTTTAGATGTCTGCCAGTTGCATGTTGTCTGAGTTGCCAGTGTCTGTGTTCAGATGTCTGCTCAGTTGTGTATTGTTCAGATATTGCTCAGTGTTGTGCTCAATGTTTGTCAGTTGTTGTGTTCAGATGTTTGCTCAGTGTCTGTTGTCAGATGTTGCTCAGTTGTATGCTGTTCAAATGTCTGCTCAGTTTGCTGTTGCTCAGATATTGTTCGTTGCATGTTGTTCTGATGTATGCCAGTTGTCTGTTGTCAGATGTCCTGCTCAGTTGTCTGTTGCCTCAGATGGATCGTTCAGTTGAATGTTGTTAGATGTCTGCTGCAGTTGTCGTTGTTCAGATGTGAGCGTTGTCTTTGCTCAGATGTTGATCAGGTTGCATGTTTTCTGATGTCTGCTCAGTGTGGCGTTGTTTAGATGTCTGCTCAGTGCTGTTGTTTGAGTCTGATACGTTGCATGCTGTCAATGTCTGCTCAGTGCTGTTGCTCAGATGTCTGACCTCAGTTGTCTGTTGTTCAGATGTCTGCTCAGTTGTCTGTTGTTAAGATGTCTTTCCGTTGTCTGTGCTCAGCTGTTGCTCAGATGTCTGTTGTGAGCATGTTCTGCTCAGTTGTCTGTTGCTCAGATGTCTGCCGTCGTAGAAGTTGTGTATTGTTCAGATATTGCTCAGTTGTCTGTTGCTCAGATGTCTGCTCGTTGTATGGTGTTCAGAGTTGTCTGCAGTGTCTGTTGCTCAGATGTCTGCTCAGTGTATGAGGTTCAAATGTTGCTCAGGTCTGTGCTCAGATGTATGCCTCAGTTGCATAAGTTCAGATGTTGCTCAGTGGTCGTTGCTCAGATGTCTGCTCCATTAGTACTGTTGCTCAGTGTATGTTCAGTTGCATGTTGTTCTGATGTTGCCAGTTGTCTGTTGTTCAGAGGTCTGCCTCAGTGTCTTGTTGCTCAGATGTCTGCTCAGTTTGCATGTTGTTCGATCGTTCTCTCGTTGTCTGTTTTTAGAATGTCTGATCGGTGCATTGTTGTTCTGGATGTTCTGCTCTCAGTTGAATGACTGTTCAAAGTCTGCCCAGTTGTCGGTTGCTCAGATTTCTGCCTCAGTTGTTGTTGCTCAGATATCTGCTCAGTTGCATGCGTTCAAGTTATGCTCAGTTGTTTGTGCTAGATGTCTGCTCAATGAATACTGTTAGATGTCTGTCAGTTGTTGCTGCTCCGATGCTTGCTACAGTTGTCTGTGCTCAGATGTTGCTCAGTTGAATGTTGTTCAGATGTTGCTCAGTTGTCTGTTGCTCAGATGTCGACTCAGTTGAGTATTGTTCCGATGTTGTCTGCTCAGTTGTCTGTGGTTCGATGTATGCTAGTTGTCTGTTTTCAGAGTCTGCCCAGTTGTCTGTTGTTCAGATGATCTATTCAGTGGTCTGTTGCTCAGTTGTCTGTTGTTCAGATGTCTGCTCAGTTGTCTGTTGCTAGATGTCTGCCTCAGTGCATGTTGTTCTGATGTTGTCAGTTGTCTGTTGTTCAGATGTCTGCTCAGTGTCTGCTTGCTCAGTTGTCTGTTGCTCAGATGTCTGCTCAAGTTGCATGCGTTTCAAATGTTGCTCAGTTGTCTGTTGCTCACAGATGTCTGTCAATTGCATAATGGTTCAGATGTCTGCACAGTTATCTGTTGCTCAGAGTCTGACTCGCAGTTGATGTGTGTCTGATGTCTGCCCTCAGTTGTTTGTTGTTCAGATGTCTGCTCGTTGCATGTTGTCTGAGTTTGCTCAGTTGCATGCTGTTCAAATGTTGCTCAGTTGTCTGTTGTTCGATGTTCTAGTGTCTGTTTGTTCTTATTCTGTTCAGTTGCATGTTTTCTGAGTCTTCTCAGTTGTCGTTTGTTAGATGTCTGCTCAGTTGTGTTGCTCAGATGTGGCTCAGTGCATGTGGTTTGATGTTGCTCGTTGCATACTGTTGAGCTGTCTGCTCAGTTTGCATGTTGTTTTGATGTCTGCCTAGTTGCATGCTGTTCAAGTCTGCTCAGTGTTGTTGCGCAGATGTTGCTCAGTTGTCTGTTGCTCAGATGTTTGCTCAGTTGCTGCTTTCAAGGTGGCTCAGTGTTGTTGCTCGATGTCTGCTCAAGCATATTGTTCAGATGTTCCTCAGTTGTCTGTGCCTTCAGAGTCTGCTAGTGGTCTGTTGCTCAGAGTCTGCTCAGTTGTCTGTTGCTAGATGTCTGCTCAGTTGCATGTTGTTCGATGTGCTCAGTTGTCTGTGCTCCGATGTTGCTCAGTTGGTATGTTTCAGATGTTGCTCAGTTGTCTGTGTTCAGATGTCGCTCATTTGTCTGTGTTTAGATGTCTGCTCGGTTGTCTGTTGTTGATGTCTGTCTGTTATCTGTGTCGATGTTGCTCAGTTGTCTGTGTTCAGATGTCTGCTCTGTTGCGTGCTGTTCAAATGTCTGCTCAGTTGAATACTGTTCAGATGTCTGCTCAGTTGTCTGTTGTCGATGTCTGACTAGTTGCATACTGTTCAGATGTCGCTCTTGTCGTTGCCAGAGTTGATCAGATGTCTGTTGTTCAGAGTCTGCCAGTTGTCTTTGCTCAGATTTCTGCTAGTTGCATACTGTTCAGATGTTGTCAGTGTTGTTGCTCAGATGTCATGCTCGTTGTCTGTTCTCAGATGTCTGTCAGTTGCATCTTGTTCTGATGTTGTTCAGTGTCTGTTGTCAGATGTTGCTCAGTTGTCTGTTGATAAGTGTCATGCTCAGTTGCGTATTGGTAAGGCTGGGCTGCACAGTGTCTGTTGCTCAGATGTCTGCTCAGTTTGTATGTTGATCAGATGTCTGTTCAGTTGCATGTGTTCTGATGTCTGCTCGTGTCTGTGTTAGATGTCGCTCAGTTGTCTGTTGCTCAGTTGTCTGTTGCTCAGATGTCTGCTCCGTTGCATGCGTCAATTGTTGCTCAGTGTCTGTTGCTCAGATGTCTGCTTCAATTGCTATGTTAGATGTCTGCCCAGTTCTGTGTTGTCAGTTGTCTGCTCAGTGTCTGTTGTTCAGGTGTCTGCTCAGTGGATGTTGTTGAGGTTGTCAGTTGTCTGTTGTTCAGATGTCTGCTCGTTGTCTGTTGCTCGATGTCTGCTCAGTTGCGTATGTTCAGATGTTGCTCAGTGTTGTGTCAGATGTCTGTCAGTTGTTGTTGTTCAGATGTCTGCTCAGTTGTCTGTTGTTCAGTGTTTATCAGTTGTCTGTTGCTCAGTTGTGTTGTTCAGGTGTCTGCTCGTTGTCTGTTGTCAGTTGTCTGTTGCTCAGATGTTCTTCTGCTCAGTGCATGCTGTTCAATGTCTGTTCAGTTGTCTGTTGCTCAGAGTTCTGCTCCAATTGCTACTGTTTCAGATGTCTGCCCAGTTATCGTTGCTAGATGTCTGCTCAGTTGTCTGTGCTCAGATGTTGTTCAGTTGATGTGGTTCAGATGTCTGCTCATTTGTCTGTGTTCAGATGTCTGCTCAGTTGTCTGTGCCAGATGTCTGCTCAGTTGATACTGTTCAGAGTTTGCTCAGTTGTCTGTTGCTTCAGTGTCTGCTCAGTTGTCTGTGCTCAGTGTTGTGCTCAGTTGTCTGTTGTTCAGATGACTGCCATTTGTCTGTTGCTCAGATGTTGCTCAGTTGCATGTTTCAGTGTCTGCTAGTGCTTTTGCTCAGAGTTGCTCGTTGATACTGTTCAGATGTCTGCCAGTTGTCGTGCTCAGAGTTTGCCAGCTGTCTGTTGCTCGGATGTCTGCTCTGTTGCCTACTGTTGAGATGTTGCTCAGTTTGTCGGTTGCTCAGATGTCTGCTCCGGTTGTCGTTGCTCAGTTGTCTGTTGCTCAGATGCTGCCTCAGTTGCATACTGTTCAGATGTCTGCTCAGTTGTCTGTGGCTCAGATGTCTGCCTCAGTTGTCTGTTGTCTCAGATGTCTGCTCAGTTTGATTGTTGTTAGAGTCTGCCCAGTTGTCTGTTGTTCAGGTATGCTCAGTTATCGTTGTTCAGAGGTCTGCACGTTTGTCTGTTGTGCAGAGTCTGCGTGTGTCTGTTGTGAGATGTCTGCTCAGTTCGTTGTTCAGATGTTGCTCAGTGTCTGTTGTTCAGTTGTCTGCAGTGCTGTTGTTCAGATGTCTGGCTCAGTTGGTCTGTTGCTCAGATGTCTGACTTCAGTTGTGCTGTTGTTCAGATGTCTGCTCAGTTGTCTGTTGTTCAGATGTGCTGCTCAGTTGTCTGTTGTTCAGATGTTGCTCAGCTTGCATGTTGTTCAAATGTCTGCTGAGTTGTCTGTGTTCAGATGTATGCTCAGTTGCTGTGTGCTCAGATGACTGCTCAGTTGTCTGTTGTTCAGATGTCTGCTCAGTTGCTGCTGTTCAGATGTCTGCTCAGTTGTCTTGGTCAGATGTCTGCTCAGTTGCAGTTACTGGTCAGATGTCTGCTCAGCTGTCTGTTGCTCAGATGTCTGCTCAGTTGCATGTTGTTCTGATGTCTGCTCAGTTGTCTGTTGCTCAAATGTCTGCTCAGTGTCTGTTGCTCAGATGTCTGCTCAGTTGCATGTTGTTCAGATGTCTGCTCAGTTGTCTGTTGTTCAGATGTCTGCTCAGTTGTCTGTTGCTCAGATGTCTTTCAGTTGCATGTTGTTCTGATGTCTGCCTCAGTTGTCTGTTGCTCAGATGTTGCTCAGTTGTCTGTTGCTCAGATGTCTGCTCAGTTGTCTGTTGTCTCAGATGTCTGCTCAGTAGTCATGTGCTCAGATGTCTGCTCAGTGTCATGTTGTTCAGATGTCTGCTCATTGTCTGTTGCTCAGATGTCATGCCTCAGTTGTATGTTGTTCAGATGTCTGCTCATTGTGTTGCTCAGATGTCTTGTTCAGATGTTTTGCTCAGTGTCTGTTCTCAGATGTCTGCTCAGTTGTGTGTTGCTTCAGATGTCTGCTCATGTTGTCTGTTGTCAGATGTCTGCTCAGTTGTGTGTTGCTCATGATGTCTGCTCAGTTGTCTAGTGTTCAGATGTTCTCAGCTGTCAGTTGTCGTGTTGTTCAGATGTCTGCTCAGTTGTATATTGTTCAGATGTCTGCTCAGTTGTCTGTTGCTCAGATGTCTGCTCAGTTGCATGTTGTTCAGATGTCTGCTCAGTTGCATGTTGTTCAGATGTCTGCTCCGTTGTATGTTGTTCTGATGTCTGCTCCAGTTGTCAGTTGTTCAAATGTCTGCTCAGTTGTCTGTTGTTCAGATGTCTGCTCAGTTGTCTGTTGCTCAGATGTCTGCTCAGTTGTCTGTGTGTTCAGATGTCTGCTCAGTTGTCTGGTTGTTCAGATGTCTGCTCAGTTGTCTGTTGTTCAGATGTCTGCTCAGTTGTCTTCGTTCAGATGTCTGTCAGTTGTCTGTTGTTCAGATGTCTGCTCAGTTGCATGTTGTTCAGATGGCTGTTGTCAGTATGTCTGCTCGTTGCATGTGCGATGTCTGCTCAGTTGTGTATTGTTCAGATGTCTGCTCAGGTTTGTTGTGTCAGATGTCTGCTCAGTTGTAGTACTGTTCAGATGTCTGCTCAGTTGGCTGTTGCTTCAGATGTCTGCTCAGTTGTATGTTGCTCAGATGTCTGCTCAGTTGTCTGTTGTTCAGATGTCTGCTCAGTTGTGTGTTGTTCATATGTCTGCTCAGTTGATGTTTGTTCAAATGTCTGCTCAGTTGTATGTTGTTCAAATATCTGCTCAGTTGTCTGTTGCTCAGATGTCTGCTCAGTTGTCTGTTGTTCAGATGTCTGCTCAGTTGTCTGTTGCTCAGATGTCTGCTCAGTTGCCTGTTGTTCAGATGTCTGCTCAGTTGTCTTGTTGTTCAGATGTCTGCTCAGTTGTCTGTTGTTCAGATGTCTGCTCAGTTGTCTGTTGTTCAGATGTCTGCTGTTGTGTTGTTCAGATGTCTGCTCAGTTGCATGTGCTCAGATGTCTGCTCAGTTGTCTGTTGTTCAGATGTCTGCTCAGTTGTCTGTTGCTCAGATGTCTGCTCAGTTGTCTGTTGTTCAGATGTCTGCTCAGTTGTCTGTTGCTCAGATGTCTGCTCAGTTGCGTGTTGTTCAGATGTCTGCTCAGTTGTCTGTTGTTCAGATGTCTGCTCAGTTGTCTGTTGTTCAGATGTCTGCTCAGTTGTCTGTTGCTCAGATGTCTGCTCAGTTGAGTATTGCGCAGATGTCTGCTCAGTTGCGTGTTGTTCAGATGTCTGCTCAGTTGCATGCTGTTCAAATGTTTGCTCAGTTGTATGTTGTTCAGATGTCTGCTCAGTTGCATGTTGCTCAGATGTCTGCTCAGTTGTCTGTTGTTCAGATGTCTGCTCTGTTGCGTGCTGTTCAAATGTCTGCTCAGTTGCATACTGTTCAGATGTCTGCTCAGTTGTCTGTTGCTCAGATGTCTGCTCAGTTGAGTATTGCTCAGATGTCTGCTCAGTTGCGTGTTGTTCAGATGTCTGCTCAGTTGCATGTTGTTCAAATGTCTGCTGAGTTGTCTGTTGTTCAGATGTCTGCTCAGTTGTCTGTTGTTCAGATGTCTGCTCAGTTGTCTGTTGCTGAGATGTCTGCTCAGATGTCTGCTGAGTTGTCTGTTGCTCAGATGTCTGCTCAGTTGCATGCTTCTCAGATGTCTGCTCAGTTGTCTGTTGTTCAGATGTCTGCTCTGTTGCGTGCTGTTCAAATGTCTGCTCAGTTGCATACTGTTCAGATGTCTGCTCAGTTGTCTGTTGCTCAGATCTCTGCTCAGTTGCATGTTGTTCAGATGTCTGCTGAGTTGCATGTTGTTCAGATGTCTGCTTAGTTGCATGTTGTTCAGATGTCTGCTCAATTGCATGTTGTTCAGATGTCTGCTCAGGTGCATGTTGTTCAGATGTCTGCTCAGTTGCATGTTGTTCAGATGTCTGCTCAGTTGCATGTTGTTCAGATGTCTGCTCAGTTGCATGTTGTTCAGATGTCTGCTCAATTGCATGTTGTTCAGATGTCTGCTCAGTTGCATGTTGTTCAGATGTCTGCTCAGTTGCATGTTGTTCAGATGTCTGCTCAGTTGCATGCTGTTCAGATGTCTGCTCAGTTGCTTGTTGTTCAGATGTCTGCTCAGTTGTTGATGTGTTTGATTCGTCCATTGTTGTACCGTCTATATTTTTAATGCTTGGTCTATTTTGTCTGATGTGTTCTATGGCTTTACGTATTGCTGAAATAGGGATTTTGTTATTAGTAAAGTTATTTATAGAAAAAATTTAATTTAAAATGAAAACAACAGCCCCCTTAGCCAACTCACAAGCGCTTCCTATCTATTCTCTTTCTACAATCGTTAACGCCTTGACGTAAGCGATGACGTTTGTACGTTGTACAACGCCATTGTTTTTTTTATTTTACGCTACCTTTTTTTTATTTTATTGCCATGTAGGCAGACGAGCCAGCGGCCTGCCTGATGGTAAGCGGCTACCGCTGCTCATGGACCTCCGCAGTGCCAGGGGACCAGCACAACAAAGTCGTTGCCTACCTCGATGAGAGTTCTTTCTTTAAACCTCGTTTGAAGAAGGACAGGTCATAGCGCCGAGAAAATACCGATGCAGCGAGTTCATTCCAGAGCTTGCACGTACCTAATTGAACTAAGTTCAATTCACCCCATTCGGAGGCCCGCCCCAGGGAGCTCTCGACTTCAGACACAAGTTGACTCCGTCTTTCCATAATGGAATCCCGAGAGTGGCTCCGTTGGGCGATGTACCGCGCGTCATTCGTACTATCATCTGCATAACAATGCATGCTATCAATAGACAACATGTCATTGATATGCAGGATAAAGAGTGTCGGCGATAGCACCGAGCCTTGTGGAACACCAGCATTAATGGTCTTGGTCTCGGAGCAACAGCCGTCCACTACGACTTTTATGCTCCGACCATCCAAAAAGCAGGCGATCCATTTGCAAAGCGCCTCAGGAATTCCAAACGCAGGTAGCTTCGCCAGAAGGGCGCGATGCCACACTCGGTCGAACGCCTTCGCAATGTGAAGGCCGACCGCAATCGCCTCATCCCCCTCTCCAAAGCCTCCGCCCAACGGTGCGTGAGGTACACAAGAAGATCACCAGCCGACCGACCGTGACGGAAACCGTACTGGCGGTCACTAATCAGCTGGCGATCCTCAAGATGCCTCAGGAGCTGAGTGTTTATAACTCACTCCAAAACCTTGGAGAGTAGGGATGTGACAGCAATCGGCCTGTAACTCGAAGGGTCCGATCGGTCACCCTTTTTGGTGACAGGGTGTAACATTGGCGACCTTCCACGAAACCGGAACCTGGTTGGCTTTATAGGAAAGACGGTAAAGGCGCGTGAGCAAGGGTGTCAACTCAGGGGCGCACGTTTTAAGAATCACTGCGGGGATACCGTCTGGCCCACTCGACTTATGGACGTCAAGAAGCGTGAGCTTCCGTCTGACAGCACGCTGGGTGATTTTTATGTCAGATAGGAGACTCTCACAACGCGGAATGTCCGGCGGTGTGGCTCCCCCGTCATCCAAAGTGGAGTTCGAGGCAAAGAATTGGGCCAAGAGATCGGCCTTCTCCTTTGCACTGTGGGCCAAACTGTTATCGGGCTTACGCAGTGGTGGGAGACTGGACAGGCAGAAATTACCCTCCACAGCCTTAGCTTCGGCTTGTGACATTGTATCATATATTTTAAGAGAAATGGAGTGACAGTATCACCAGAAAAAATTAATATGAAATTTGAGAGAGAATATGACGCATATAAAATACTTGTGCCTTGAAGTAAGTATTCCATCTTCATGGATGCAAATTTATGGCTGAATGGAATTTATTTTCGAAGATTTGTTACTTTTAAAGCGAATATTACTGCAAATAGAAAGAATATTGATCCCAAATAAACAATACAAATGGATAACTTAACACAATTAATAAAATTAGTATCTTTTAACTGTCGATCATTGAAAAGATCAGCTGAATGCATTAATAAATAATAAAATAATGCCTTTATAAAAGTAATGACATAATCGCATTACAAGAAACTTGGCTTTTACCGCATGATCTACAACAAGTGGGTTGCATTAGTAATGATTTCGGCTATACTGCTACATCCGTGGTGGATACATCGGTGGGGATTCTTCGTGGAAGACCGTTTGGTGGTGTCGCAATTATGTGGCGTAAGAATATGTTTCGGTCAGTGACAATAATTGATTGTAATAATTCTTGAATAGCAGCAATTAAAGCAAAAAATCACGATAGAGAAATATTAATCATAAGCGTATACATGACCGTAGAAACCTACCAGAATTTACTAATTGCTTGGCCAAAATTTGCGCCGTTATAGAGAATAATGACACACAAGCTATATACATTCTGGAAGATTATAATGCACATCCAAATAGTCAGTTTGGCTCGGAACTTTTACACTTTTGTTCGGAATAACAATTTATTTGTGCAGACATAGAAAAGTTAGGTTTAACTTCGGGCACTTTTACGTACATTAGTGGTGTGCATGGTACTAAGAGATGGTTAGACCATATTGTAGTTAGTCATGCTGCTTGGAATTCTATTGTAAATATTAATATAAAACTCGACGTTTATTGGACAGATCATTTTCCTGTACAGATGATATGTAAATTAGATATTTTAGAGCCGAAAACACAAATTAAGAATAATATTCATTCACAAAATAAAATTATATGGGGTATAAGAAACTGAGAGCAATCTCGTAAATATTATGAATATTGTAATAAAAATCTCAGGGATGTTGACTTCCCAGGTGAATTAGCTGGTTGCTGCGATGGGTATTGTGATGACGCAAACCATAGGGTAGTAATAGATAGGCTGTATTCGAACATAGTCGACATATCATCTCAGGCTGCCGTGTTGTGTTACGGTAGGATAAGAGGTAGACCTCGACGCTGCATATCGGGTGGAACAAACACGTTGCAGAAGCTTATGCGTTAGCTAAGGATAAATTCACGATGTGGAATCTCTGTGGAAAGCCAGCAGAAGGTGTTGTATATGAGGAGATGTGTGAGAGCCGCAAATGCTTTAAAGGTAAATTGAAATGGTGTCTCAAACATCAGGAAAAAATTAAAATAGAAGCTCTCGCTCTCCACCGCTCTAAAAACGACTTCGGTAGTTTTTGGAGAGCAACCAACAAAATGGGTGGTAAGATGAGCATACCTACAAGCATAAATGGTATACATGATCTTAAACAAATTGCAGATACGTTTATGAAACATTTTAGAGTCACTTCGCCGCTGGGCCCACCGTGTTCAATTTCCGGTACGTACATATGTTGAGACTACCATGCAGCCGGTGAGAATAACTTATAAAATGATATTAAATATTATTCGCTACATGAAGAGAGGAAAATGAGGGTGATGGTATCACACTCAGCATAGAACACTTCAAAGCAGCAGGCGCTCATCTGCCTAGGGTACTAGTATTGCTATACAAATTCTGTATTGGACATAAATATTTACCACCAGATATGATGAAGACGATTGTTGTGCCAATAGTTAAGAATAGAACGGGTAATGTTGCGGACATAGGAAACTATAGACCAATTTCACTAGCCACAATAACAGCTAAGGTGCTAGATGGTGTGCTTAACTCTGAGCTCAGAAAATATTTAGACTTGCATGACCTACAATACGGATTTCGGCAGGGAGTGTCCACTGACTCTGCTATACTTTGCCTCTAACACTCAGTTAAGTACTATACTGAAAGATCAACTCCTGTGTACGGATGCTTTCTTGACCTGAGTAAAGCTTTTGATATGGTGTCATATGATAATTTATGGCACATAGCACATAGCACAAGTTTCCCTAAAGACTTCATAGCAATTCCTCAATATTGGTACAACAATCAAACCAATTACGTCAGATGGAATAACACTTTGTTGCAATCATACAGACTGGAATGTGGTGTAAGGCAGGATGGTTTGACGTCGCCTAGTCTTTTTAATCTTTATGTAAATGGGCTGATACAGGAACTCAGCAGCATGCATGCTGGCTGCTCTGTTGGAGGTGTAAATGTTAATAGCATCAGCTATGCTGACGACATGGTGCTGCTGGCTCCCTCTATCATTGCACTAGGAAAGATGATCACCGTTTGTGAAACCTATGCTAAGAAACACGGTCTTCTATATAATTCGAAAAAGAGTGAAATCGTGATATTCGGCTCGGCTAACAAATTTCCAAGCAGCATCCCCAATGTTTCATTAGGAGGAAATGTATTAAATGTAGTTACATCATTTAAGTACTTGGGACATATTGTTACCAATGATTTGAAGGATGATCAAGACATTGAACGAGAACGAAGAGCATTGTCAGTACGAAGTAATATGCTGGCCCGTAGATTTGCCTATTGTAATAAACAAGTGAAAATAACACTGTTCAAGGCATTTTGTCAGGTATTTTACACTAGCAGCCTATGGGTCAATTATAGCCAAAAAACTTACAATGCTCTTCGGGTTCAATACAACAATGCTTTTAGGGCGCTGTTGGGTCTGCCCCGTTATTGCAGTGCGTCACTAATGTTTGCTCAAGAACGCACGGACGAATTCTATGCTATAAGGCGGAAAAGAATAGCGTCTTTGTTGAACCGGATGCGGGCCAGCTCCAACAGCGTCCTCAATGTCATTGCTGAGAGAATAGATTGTCCGATCTTAAAATACTGGATAAGTTTTCTTATAAAATACCATTGGACATTAGTGTATGTATATTGTAAAATAACAAATAGAATAAGTAACTTACAATATAATTTTGGACTTCTGTTGTCTTTAAATAAATAAAATAAATAAATATATATATACCTAGTCAGGTCATAAATTCTGTCACATGTTTAATATAAAATAATTGAAACAAGTTTATTCATTATGTAACCATTTATATACCAAAATGAACTTAACAAAACATAGATTCTTATGACACTAAAGTTTGTTCAAAATGACCTCCGTGATTTTGAATACAGGCCTTCAATCTGCGCGGCCAGTTGTCTATCGCAGCACGAACGAGGTCCATGTCAATATCGGCGGCTGCCTTAATCAAGGATGTCTTGAGTGACTCCAAATTGGGATGAGGCTTTGAGCACGCCTTTTCCTCCAAGTGTTGCCATATCTTGTAATCTAACGGATTCAAATCTGGACTGGAGGAGGGCCAGTCTTCGTGCCGGATGAAGTCGATTTCACGCGCTGCCAGCCAGTCTTGTGTGCTCTTCGCTCTATGAGCTGGCGCCGAATCTTGTTGGAATACCCAATGCCTGTTATTGAACATGGTATGAGAAACAGGTTCCACAAGGTTCGTCAGGACTGTATTTTGATACACAACTGCATTCGTTTTTACACCTTTCTCACAAAAATGTACCTCTGTTAAGCCCCAATAAGAAACTCCCAACCATACCATGAGCGAGGATGGAAAATGACCTCGTTGGACACGCGGAATACGTTTGCTCGCTTCTTCACTATTGTGTGCGTACACCTTATCATATTGTTTGTTGTAGCTCTCTTATACGGTAAAAATTTTTTCATCTGAAAAAAGAATTTCCCGATATTTTTTTCCCGCGTACTGCTACAAAAAGCGCGGCATCTCTTCAGTCTCAGGTCCATTAGACGAGCATTCAAACGATGTCCTGTTTTTCTTCGATATGCCCGAAGCCCTAAGTCTTCATTAACACCCTTTTCACCGTGGTTCTGCTTAACCCCATCTGAAGGGCCAACAGTTTCTGCTTACGTTTGGGATTTCTTTAAATTCGCACCTTCACAGCTTTTATCACTGCTGGAGTCCTAACAGACCGAGGGCGACCACTTCTTGACCTGTCATCTACACTAGAGTCTTCATTGTCGATACAATTTGATGGTACAATAAATGAATCTTTTGGTTATATTCAAAAATTCAGTATGTCAAAAATTTGAATTGGCGCGTAACCGCAACGATGCAACTCAATAACTGCAACACGGTCTTCTTTAAGCGTCCACTCCATATTTAAAAATCAGTAAAATTCTATAAAGTATACATTTTTATTTTCATAAACAAATCGAAATTCGAATTCAATAAACATTTTTGTGGCCAGCATTCTAAAAGAAAAGTTTTTACTGTGTGACAATACTTATGACCTGACTATGTATATATTAGCGAGCGACCAAAAAGTACGTAAAGTAGCTCTGGAGTCACTCGCCAATTCTGCGGATGTGCTCCGCCTTGGCCTTAGCTAAGGCTCTCTTGTTGGATCTGGAGGCGGCATTGAATTTCCGTTTCTCCTCCTTTGAATTTCCCATACAAATACTATCCAAGATGAAATTTGATTAGCTCAAATTGACACTTGATTCTTGAACCTATGAAATAATTTCTTCATCATGCGTGCGGCAAAGGAATGGAATGCCTTACTACAATCAGTATTTCCTGAAAATTATGACTTGGGGACCTTTAAGGCTAGAGTGAATAGGCACTGTCTAGGTAGGCGTGTAACAACGTAGACTATATCGGCACTTTCCATCAGGTGAGATTATGGTCGAACGTGTAACCTACTAACGTTAACAAAAAAAGTTTTTTACTTACTTGGCTGCCCTGTAGCGCGTTTTAGAGCTCTGATGGCATCGATGAAATCTGAAAATTTAAATTTAATTAATACATCTGTTGTTACCACAGTCCAATCTAGGTGTTCTCAATCTTTAGTATTCTCCGATGGTCCATTAATGCATCGTTATGCATTGGTAGCACTCTTGATATACCCGGTATATCCAGTTGGTAGATATATATGGTATATCAAGATTGCTAGAAAAAAAGAAAGCCGGGTGGTAGTTTTAGTGCCTACAAACACAATGCAACTGAAAATTTCGCAAAGAAACGTGACAATTTTTTTTTGTTATTTTTTAAATATCATCTTGTGTGGGTGGTATATCCATAGCTTTTGCTAAAATAATAATTACTACCTTGCGTACTGTAGCGTCTATAAAAAGAAAAGAGTTTACACTATTATTATAGAAAAAACTATGTACTGCCACCCAAATACGACGATCAGAAAAAATAACAAAATAAATTTGTCGCTTTTATTTGCATATTTTAGTTGCAGTGTTTGAAGTCACTAAAAATATCACCGGCTTCGTTTTTGGTAGCAGTGATATACCATGTATAAGTACAATGATACTGGGTATGTATATAGGCACAATTAAAATTTAGAAAGAGAGCAAATTTTTTCAAGTCTCTCCTTCACAATGTAGGGCGCATCAAGGCGCCGGAAAATAATAAATAAAATAAAAAAAATATTCATTTCAATGCAATGTAATACATTGTCAATTTAAAACAACAAGGATTGCTTATACAATAACAAGAAACTGAACAAAATTATACTCTAAAATTCAAGATAAGAGTCAACTGGTGTTTTGAATGTTAACGTTACAAAATAATTCAGAGAGATTCAAATTGGGCAATGATATATTATACAAATACGACGTAGATATCGCACTAGCACTTCAAAAGTGAGGCGTTCAAATTCGGGCAATTGGTGTAATTTCATCTAGTCGCATAGCAACGGTGACAGAGGGAAGACCTCAGTGCTGTCAACATAATTTATTTCGAAAATATTGTCTAAAGTGTCGAATTGTGTGTTTTAAAAGTGTTAAAACAATGGTGCAAAAATATGAAACTAAATTGGACCTACACACCATACGTAAGTAGGTATACCGGGTATCTCAAGACTGCTACCGAAAACGAAGCCGGGTGGTAGTTTTAGTGACTACAAACACAATGCAACTAAAAATTTCGCAAAGAAACGCGACAATGATTTTTATCATTTTTTAAATATCGTCATTTTTGGGTGGTAAATCCATAGTTTTTGCTAAAATAATAATTTAAACACTTTTATACCTTAGATTATTAATAAATAAAAGGGTATACACTATTATTTTAGGAAAAAAATAATTTGCCACCCAAATATGGTCATAGGAAAAAAATAACAAAAAAAAAATTATCGCTTTTTTTTGCAAATTTTTCTGTTGCATTGTGTCTGAAGTCGCTTTAACTACCACCCTGCTTCGTTTTCGGTAGCAGTCTTGATATACCCTGTATAAAAACCACACAAAATTTAATTTTTATTTTAAATTAGTAAACACCGCCTTCAATTGTGTAAGAAGGATCGCCTAATACAAAGATTGTGAAGTGCGATAGGGACAAAAAGCGTACGTCATAGATTAACAAGTCAGAAGCGAAACCGATCATACAGAAAATTGACGATGAAAGTTTGAATGGGTTTGGATAGTTGTATATTTGTTTCTAATTCAATCATATTTAAAACGATTAAGTTATTTTTTATGAATTATTTCATAATAAATAACTTAATCCAACCACGAAGATTACAAAATACATTAGCTTCCCCATATATTTTGAATAACTATATTTACATATATCATTGAATGTTTCCAGATTTCCACGTGATGAGCTTTTGAGACGTAAATGGATATGCACTAAGCACAGCCCGGACAAAAAGAGGGGATCGTGACTGGATGCCTTTAAAACTGATTAATATTGATTTAGCACATTTAATTATGAATAAAAATATACAACCCGCCAACCCGCACTAGGCCAGCGTGGTGGACTATACGGCCTAACCACTCTCAATCGTATTGTCGATTGTAGAGTAGGCCCGTGCCCTGCAGTGGGATGTATATGGGCTGATGATGATGATGATAAAAATATACAACCAAGAAAATATATATATCCACCTAAAAACCTGCACCATCGGTTGTAGTATCGGTTGTTTACTAGTGGCAGGTTGCTCATACGTTACCAGCATGTGTAGGTACCACCTGTCTATTTCCCCCGCCACACGGCAGTTTAAATGCCATGTTATGTTCCGGTTCAAAGGACATTCTCTCCCGAGTGATCGCTGTACTTATACTTAAGATCTTATGTCTCGGGATGGCGAGCGCAGTGAATGCCAAGCATTACTTTGTAATTTAAGGTGTCTTGGTTTCGCTTATGTCCACGAGCGGTCGTATCACTTGTCATCATTACAACAACAAAAAATATTAATAAGAGACATTTTTCACTGCATGTTTACCATAAACTAATAAAAAAAACGGCAATCAATTTATTTTTTTTATTTTATCAAGATTGTAAGCAAATAAAAATATATTTGTTTCAGGTAGACTCATGTAGCAACCTCAAAGTTAATATATTAAATACTTATAAAACCAAATAGGTTGTTTTATTTATCGTCACCCTTCTGTTTCTATCGCTTCGATTCTATGTTTGGATAGCGCAATGCTATCTCTTTTCGTCTCGTACTTTCTGTATAATCTGTTTCATTCACTAAAATTGTCCTAAAGTATTAACAAATAAGTATGTATATGCATAGCAGTACAGTTTTTAAACATCACGCAATATGGATATGCGTCATCTTTATTAAAACATCATTGAAATTGGGGTTAATCTATAACTGACACGAAATTTGAATGTTCGGACTTTAAACGTCAACATATAAAAGTTTTCCACTTGTAAAAATCAATACTATTTTCCATGAAACTCATCATTCACTTGGAACTTAGTGTAAGATTACGGCGTACGATACAGGATTCCAACATTTGTAAAGTATTTAGGTATATTCGTACAGTTTAACGTGAGATGTTTGAACAATCGTGTGTGAGTACAGAGTAACGCCCTAGAATTAAATTGAAAAGAATAAATCGACTTACTGGTAGTCTGAGTATATTCCTGCAACATATAGACGACCTCTTCGAAATCTGTGAAAAAGAAATCAAAGCTATAGCTTTTCAAATTATGCCAATATGTTTGATATTGCCTGATGCCCAATAGAGGGCATGCTATTATTGGAAAGTTCCGATAATCGATAAAATTAATTACATACTTCGAATATTTTATAAAACTGGTGGTTATTACTGGTGGTAGGTCTCTCATATGTGAGACTGATCTGGATAGGTACCACCGCAATGTCTATTTCTCCGCTGAAACAACACTGCGTAAGTGCACTGTTGTGTTTCGGATTGAAGGACATTGTAGCCAGAGCAACTACTGGACATATTGAGACTTAACATCTTATGTCTGAGGATGACGAGCGCAGTGGAATATTACTACTGTTTATGAGCGGTCGTATTACCATCAGGCGAACGGCTTGCTCGACTCGCCATTCATTGCAATAAAAAAAAGAATTGTTGCCATTGTGATCCCATTATTATACTGGTACCAAAGGTCGCCAGCATAGATTAATTATCGATTATCGGTTATCGGTTTGCATGCACAACCAATACCCTTCTTCCCGTCCTCTTTCCCCTTTTCTCCCGATCAGATGGCAACACATGATCTGCGCGTTGTGGATGTTCAAGTGCAGTGAACACTTACAGAACGGTCATCGATACAGGGGCCCTACTATATTCATCCGAAACAAAGTTCGAAACTTCGGACGATCTGATTTTTTTATACGATACGAATGTATCTTCTCTGTAAAAGTTCGTATTTGTATAACGTACATCGTAACTATAAGTCTATGGTTACGACCATAAGTCAATAACGACCATAAGTATATGTTGGTACATTCGTATCGTATATAAACTTAGATCATCTGAAGTTTCGAACTTCGTTTCGGATACCCTAAATATAGTAGGGCCCCAATATAGTAAGTACTTAGTGGATACGAGTGGCTTGTTCATCTTTTATATTGGTTGAAAGGAGAGGTTCTTATTATAAAACATAATATTCCAGCCCCCTTAGCCAACTCACAAGCGCTTCCTATCTATTATCTTTCTAAAATCGTTAACACCTTGACGTAAGCGATGACGTTTGTACGTTGTACAACGCCATTGGCTAACTCCCATACAAATGCTATCCAAGATGCAGCTTGATTGGCGTAAACGAAACCTTATCACTTACGTCAAGGCGTTAACGATTGTAGAAAGAGAATAGCTTCTCAATGCCTTTAACTTTGCTAAGGGGGCTGTGCAGTTAAACATTTTTCTTATCAATAAACATATTTTACAAAGAATCGGAGTTTAAATCCTTAATGCCCGACATTCCTTAACTATCAACAATAACACAACGAAAAAACATGTAAAAACCGAATGAAAACTTCAAAATACGCTGATATTTACTATCACTATTGTCACTGTTATATTGGACACAATAATCTTAAAATTGGATGTTGTTCTTACGTCCTCTGGTGCGACATCGATAACACGATTGCCGACTGGGCAGTGCGTATCTCTATGGGACACAAAGACATAGAAGCTGGGTGCGGGCGCCGAAAATGAATAGCTGTCATGAGCCTAATTGTTTTGGGCAAAAAGTATTTGTATTTAATTAAAACTCTGAAACTACTGGACCGATTTGAAGAATCCTACATTATCCCTGATGAACATAGGCGATAGAATATTATCAAGTCAATAGTTTTTGTACAAAAAAATAATAAACAAATACTTACAGAAATGTTTGCTGACAGTCATAATAAGCTCGAAGAACTTCACGATATCTGCAAATAAATATAAATAAATTAATAAATACACCCAACAATCACATATATAGTTCTGACCCCACACTAAGATCGCGTCTTGTGTCATCAGAAACAACGAGAGACTTTTCGCTCTCACCAACACCTAAACGCGAAGGAAATACCGGGTATCTCAAGACTGCTACCGAAAACGAAGCCGGGTGGTAGTTTTAGTGGCTACAAACACAATGCAATTAAAAATTTCGCCTAGAAACGCGACAATTTTTTTTATGATTTTTTAAATATCGTTATTTTTGGGTGGTAAATCCATAGTTTTTGCTTAAATAATAATTTAAACTCTTTTATACCTTAGAGTATTTATAAATAAGAGGGTATATACTATTATTTTAGGAAAAAATGTATTTACCACCCAAATATGGCCATAGGAAAAAAATAACAAAAAAAAATTTGTCGCTTTTTTTTGCAACTTCTTCTGTTGCATTGTGTCTGAAGTCACTTAAACTAACACCCGGCTTCGTTTTCGGTAGCAGTCTTGATATACCCTGTATTTGTGGGCCGCACAAACATTTCTCTCGGTGCCGCGATCGAACACGCGGCTTCGCGTTTCTCAGGCGGCGTCTAACCAACTGCGCCACGGAGGCTGTTATATCAGAAGAAGAAGAAGGTAATAATAAGTAATAATGTCGTTTGCGGCAAACATACATCTTTACCATTTAGTCTTGGCGCCCTAACCTATCTAACTTGTCTGAATAGGCCAATGATACGAATTAATATATTACCTATATTAACCTTTTTATACGGATATTACATATACATGTTAGAGATCGCATAGGTCATTAGTTTTATTGGAATGGCAACACAGTCCGATTTGATTGACGTCTGTAGGGCAATTCACGTATTATAATAAGTTCAGCTGCAGTGCAGTTGCGGTTAAGTTTCGATCAAAACAGCCCTTTTCGTATTCTCGTAATTTTGACAACCGCTGTCAAATACGCTCGCGTCAAGTTCGCGTCACGCAAACGTTTTAGCGTATTCTACTGCTGCGCGTATATGTTAATCTCAAACAAATTTCATACGTCTGACGTACAGTTGACGCGCAGTTCACGCGCAGCTAAACACTTACAAGAATACCGTCTTGTACCAAAGCGTAAACTTAATTGTAACCGCACCGCAACTTGATCGGCGCGTCAAAAAGTTACGTGAATCGCACTACTGCTAAGTTATCAGTTGCCCATGGCAACGTACAAGCAGATCTGTCAGTGGAATCTGTCTGAGAAATAATAATTTTGGTCTTAGATTATATACATGTCTAGATTGAGCAATGCCAACAAACGACGCGCCAAAAATGTCCCCACTTTTGTTGATATGTGTGAGTACCGGTCGTGTACTTATTGTAATCCAACTGACAAGGTGTGTGTGTTTAGGGATGCCTACTCCAGATTATTAACTGAACTTTTCTCCATTATTTGATAAACAAAGTAGGTAAAATAAAATAAATTCTTTATTTAAAGTAATTATACTATTAATTATATTTATTACGCATTTTAGTAAAAGCAATAAATACAATGGTAAAAGTATACATTAGATTTTAAATCAAAACCCATCTCCTGTTGTTTGTTTCGGAATATAATTAATTCTTAAGATTTATTGCCTGGGCTGCGTTATCTGATTTCTGTATTAATGTAAAATATAAATCATCATAAGAAAAATGTTCGGAACACACGGCTACGAATGGTCTTCATTTCGTTTCCGGTGTATAATGTCTCTCCAGCAATTTGCCAGCAAGGAATCCGTAGGAAGCTTAAAAAATACATATTAGAAAGAACTAACAAAATTACTATAAAGTGCATGACGTCATGAGTTTCATTCATATTGTGTAGATAAGTTATTATTTGCTCATCAAATAATTAATACCATTCTTCTTATTATTCTTCTAATCGAAATATGATATAATGATATTTGTATTTTATCTCCCATAGTTTCACCAAATCTCCCTAGTAATAAATTGACAACACTGGCCAATGAAACTCATCCTCAAAATAACGAATTAAAAGTTCGTGTTTTCTTCAAATAATAGTGGTTTAACAACAAAGGTTACCGATGAAAAGTGATATTGGTGTTATTGTACAGTTTTCCCACATAATTGCGATACAATTCGACAGCACAAACCGGCATAATTAATTATTTTCGGGAGCACGTTATCCATATGTAGTTCAAATGACACTGACGTACGTGAGAAGCGAGTCTACCAAATTTGTTAGACTTTTTTTGGGCCGTGCCGTGAGGTGTGATGTGTCATCTAGACATGTATACCGTGTATATCAAGACTGCTACCGAAAACGAAGCCGGGTGGTAGTTTTAGCGACTACAAACACAATGCAATTAAAAATTTCGCAAAGAAACGCGTCAATTTTTTTTTATCATTTTTTAAATATCATCAGTTTTGGGTGGTAAATCCATAGTTTTTGGTAAAATAATACTTTAAACACCTTTATATCATAGAGTCTCTATAAATAAAAGGGTATACACTATCATTTTAGGAAAAACGTGTATTTACAACCCAAATACGACAATATGAAAAAAACAACAAACATAAAAATCGTCGCTTTTTTTGCAACTTTTTCTGTTGCATTGTGTCTGAAGTCGCTTAAACTTCCACCCGGCTTCGTTTTCGGTAGCAGTCTTGATATACCCTGTATAATCTAAGAATTTTGGTATTGTAGTAATTGTTTTTCTTGCCGGAACAGCGACGGACATGCGCACTGATAGATTATTAAAACCATCATGTCGGGCGATAACAGCGATCCACTTAAATCTCTGACATACATATTATTGTAATACAAAACAATTATAATACAAACAATAACTACAATCTACATTATGTGTTTAAATCTTTTAATTCAATAAACTATGTTAATGATGTGCGATAATTTTTTTTTTTAAATAATTAGTTGGTATTAAAATTCATAGTAGTTTTAGTTTTCGGAGCTCTTGCGAACGAAGGTCTCCCCCAACGTTTCCCATTTTTGTCTATTTTGTGCTGTCAGCCACTAAATTTTTTGAAAAGAACTATTCAATACTTTGATACGAGTTATACCATGTATAAAATGAAATTCTTACTTAGAGGCTGTCTAAAAACTTTACTGTTTGTTGTAGTTGTCATAAAAATCTGGTTCCGCGTACTTACCCATTTGAGTGATATCCCAAATCTCGTCAATCACCTGAGCGACACCTGAAATATAATTTTTCAAATAAAATCTCTTTATTTGCATAATGCATTACATCTATCCTCTCATATCTCATACCCCAATGTCTATTTTTCACGCCAAACAGAAATGTCAACCACAACTGTGTTTCCGTTTTAAGGATTTTGTAGTCAAAGTAGTTCTATTGGACAAATCGAGACTTCTTATGTCTCAGGATGGCGAGCACAGTGGAATGCCAAGCATCGCTTTGTAATTCATGGTGTTTAGTTTTGCCATCGTTCATGACCGGTCGTATCGCTTAAAATCAAAGGGGGTTAAATGTTCGGATTTCAAGAATAAGATATAATTTTCCCACTTCTAAAAATCAATACTATTCTCCATTATACTTCTCATTTTCTCCGAACTTAGTCTATAGTTCTGACGTACGATAGAGGAATCCAATATTTTGTGGTGTATCTGGCACATTAGTTAAGTTTTACGTACGGCGTCCGAATATTTGAAGTTCGTATATTTTCATAGAGTCCCCTGGGCCAGTCATCTAATTTATAAAAATACTCACTATCTCTCTTAGAAACTTCGCTGAGGAGGGTAGAAGCTACATAAATGTTTGGGCTCGTGGTGATCTTCAAAATGGTTTCCATAAACATCGCGACGTCTGACTTGGTATACTTTTTCACTTTGCTGAAGAACACGAAGATATCTGCAAGGGGAGACAAAATAAAACTTATTTACATCTGCCTACCCCTTGAAAGCTTGCTGGTAGTGAAGGAATAAATAGCAATAGCATTCACAAATAGCTAAGTCGATAATAACATTTCACAATACTGGGTATAACAAGACTGCTACCGAAAACGAAGCCGGGTGGTTCTTTAGTGATTACAAACACAAAGCAACTAAAAATTTCGCAAAGAAACGCGACAATTATTTTTAATGTTTTTTTAAATGTCGTCATTTTTGGCTGGTAAATCCGTAGTTTTTGCTAAAATAAAAATTTAAACTCTTTTATATCTTACAGTATTTATAAATAAAAGGGTAAACACTATTTTTTTTAGGAAAAAAAAATATTTACCACCCAAATATGGCCATAGGAAAAAAATATCAAAAATAAAATTGTCGCTTTTTTGTAATATTTTCTGTTGCACTGTGTCTGAAGTCGCTTAAACTACCACCCGGCTTCGTTTTCGGTAGCAGTCTTGATATACCCTGTATAAATAAGCCAAATTATTGCGATTTGCGATTGTAATTCACTAAGCCGATCGGCTAATATATTTATACGATCTCGTGTAATCGCCATGCGAGCGCCATACATTTGACATCTAAAAGTTTAAAATGGCGGATGGTAACATAACAATTAAAGTCAACGCTACTTGATGCAACTAACCCATGGCCCCTTTTTAAATAAGTCAACATCTTGATTTAATTATATTATAGTATTATACTTTAAATATGGAGTATATCATACCAATAATCAATTTAAAAAATATATTTCCTTCACTCACCGTCCATGTAGGTAACAGTTTTCATCATATTCCATGCTTCTTGGACATCTGAAACAAGGTTGGTATGTAATATATTATGTATATAATTAAATAACATATCCCATGTACGTATCGATAGTCACGTACTATAACGGTTGCACTGTTGTGTTTCGGATTGAAGGACATTGTAGCCACTAGCCAGAGTTACTACTGGACATATTGAGACTTAACATCTTATGTCTCAGGATGGCGAGCGCAGTGGAATGTTGCTACTGTTCATGAGCGGTCGTATCGCTTACCATCAGGCGAACGGCTTGCTCGTCTCGTCATACATTGCAAAAAAAAAATCAACATGTGCCCCGTTTAATACTTACTTAATTTTTTATTATTTATTTTAAAATATGCGTTATATAAAACTAAATATTCTGTGCAAATTTTAAGCGTCTACCTGTTACCGTTATTAATATTGAGCAAAAGATACGAAAAAAAACACGATTATTTTATGGAGACGCCCCTTAATATTTAAATTTTTAATATGTGTTATAGCTAACGTGACCATACGTCCCGCTTTCAGGAAGTCTATCCCGGTGTCCCCAGCAAGTCCGACATAGTCCCGCTCTTGCAAACAGACCAAATGATAATTTAAAAAGTATTTCCCGCTGGAAATGCTTTACTGAACCACTTTTGAAAACCGTGGGTTTGTATTATTCCAGCACTTTCGTAAAAACAGTCTTGATTTAACAAACATTTCCACAATTATTGGAAGTAATGTCTGCCTAGAAGTAATGCACCTATCGAAAGAGATTTTTCTCACATTAACAAAATATGGACAAGTGTTAAAATACATTTGGATGTCGCAGTAATTAATCTATTTCAATTACGAAAATAAATATAAATAAATCATGTACTGAGTTTCAGGCTTATCTAGAAACTAGACATGATATTTTGAAACAATTTGTTCAGCCGACAAATACGACAATAATTTTTATGTTATTTTATCTTCTAAGTATGATAATTACTTATAAAACACTAAAGTTTTATTATTATTATTTGATTCCACATTTGTCCCACTTTGGCACAAAAAATAAATGGTCACGTTAGTTATAGCGGCAACAGAAATACATAATTTGTGGAAATTTCAGCTTTCTAGCTAACACGGTTTATGAGATGTAGCCTGGTGACAGACAGACAGACAGACAGCAGGGGCTCAGTAATAATTTAAAAATAATTTTAGGTACGGGAGCCTAAAAAAGGTAAAGATAGGTACTTACTCTGCGTGTCAGTGCATTCTATGAGCCTGTGGAAGAAGGTGATAAGGTCCTCATGACCTGATCCCTTTCGGATCTCCTCCAAGATCTTTACGAAAGACGCTGAAAACATATCATTGAGCTAAATTAAATAAACACTACCAACAGTCACGTACATAGTCCTGACCCCACACTAAGATCGAGTCTTGTGTTGATACAGAAAGTAAAGAGACTTTTCGGTCTCACAACACCCTTTTACTGGTGGTAGGTCTCTCATATGTGAGAGGCCATCTGGGTAGGTACCACCGCAATGTCTATTTCTCCCGTGAAACAACATTGCTTAAATGCACTGTTGTGTTTCGGATTGAAGGGCATTGTAGCCAGAGCAACTACTGGACATATTGAGACTTGACATCTTATGTCTCAGGATGGCGAGCGCAGTGGAATGTTACTGTTCATGAGCGGTCGTATCGCTTACCATCAAGCGAACGGCTTGCTCGTCCCGCCATTCAATGCAATAAAAAAAAAAAACACCCAGCCCGGGTGCGGGAATTGAACCCGACGCTTATTATTTCACAACTGGCTTCTAACAAACTACGCCAAATAGCATTCGTTTATGAGCATATTTTCTTCAAATCCTAATAGAAAGGGGATTCTTATTATCAGCAGTTGCTTCCTCTCTTCAAATCCTAATAAAAGGGGATTCTTATTATGTTTGATATTGTGTATTAATTTGTAAGTCCTCTGAAAATAAGATCGAGTCTTGTGTCGTATCAGGAACTACGAGAGACTTTTCGCTCTCACAAACACTCAGACCCGAAAGAAATGCATGTGGGTCGCACAAACATCTACGGGGACCGAACTCGCGGCCTCTCATTTCTCAAGGCGTCTAACCAACTGCACCACGGAGGCTATCTAAATTTTAATGTATATCATGTTAACATTTCAACTTTAGAGGTGAAATCATACTATATTATTACGTCTTACGCATAAAGTAAAGAAGCGGCCATAAATACTAGAGAAACGCGTCTTAGACCGATCTGAACAATGGATTATTTTTGAAATAAAACTATTATTTACGGATTTTATCGCGAATTTAGTTTAATTTTTTTATATTTTTGACTTCCCGACGTTTCGATTACTTTACAGCTTTCGTGGTCACGGGGCGGACTGAGGTATTGGTCGTCCGCTCTGTGACTGTTACAATTCGACTACCCTTATTTTACAATTATTAAATTAAAAAGTTTATTTAAACTGTTAATCTGTATTTGCGATCCGATCTACGCAGAAGGAGCTCACAGTGTCTTGAGGTCTGGCAGTTGGTCTTTTGGGTTCCGATTTAATTAAATGTAGTATTGGATCCCATGCTTGTGCAAGGTTCAAGCCATCTTCTCTATTGAAATTTGGATGTTTTTTTTAATTTCAATAGCCTCGCGAAACATCCTGGGCAGGTAACGGATTCCGTTTCCAATACTACATTTAATTAAATTGGAACCCAAAAGACCAACTGCCAGACCTCCAGACACTGTGAGCTCCTTCTGCGTAGATCGGATCGCAAATACAAATTAACTGTTTAAATTAACTTTTTAATTTAATAAATAAATAATAGTTTTATTTCAATGTGTAACATTCGTGTAAATCTAAGAAACCGCAGTCATACCGCATACGTGACGGCTTATGACGTGAGCTTGTATGTTCCATTGTCCTGATTGGTCAGTTAGCCGCTTCTTTACTCTTTGTGTAAGACGGAATACTATGGTATGATTTCACCTTTACCTTGCTGTATGTCATTATCTACTAGCTATAAATTGATTATTAGCAACATTATCGAATATTGTAATAATAATACACCATAACTTTTTTTTAAAGGCTTTGCCACGAATTTCAAATCTCTTATTGGTGGTAGGCCTTTCATATGTGAGGGGCCGCCTGGGTAGGTACCACCGCAATGTCTATTTCTCGTCAAACAGCAGTTTAATGCACTGTTACGTTTTTGTTTAAAGGATATTGTATCCAGAGTAACCACTGGACATATTGAGACTTAACATCTTATGTCTCAGGATGGCAAGCGCAGTGGAATGCCAAGCATTGATTTGTAATTCGGGGTGTTTGGTGCTACTGTTCATGAGCTGTCGTATCGCTTACCATCAGGCGAACGGCATGCCATGCCATACATTGTAATAAAAATAACTTACATTCACTAGTAGTCAAGGTTCTAATGGCTTCGCTCGCATCAACAATATTGTCTGCTCCAGTCACATCTAGTAAAGAGGTGAGGAAGTACAAAGGATCTTTGGTTTTCGTCACCTTGTTGATCTTTTCAGAAACTGTCACTATATCTGCGGACAAAATGGCGGTTAAATGATAAATAAAAAAAACATACCTCGTGAACATAGAGGTATTATACTAGAGCGGACATCGGGAACAAAATCTCTGCGTATTGTGCGTGCACACGGGTACCTACACAGTGAAGCGAGAGGGAAGATAATGTTACTGCGTAGGCGTGACAGAGGCAGAAATAGAATGTACCCTTCATTTATTACAAACATTTTATTTGCAGTGTCCCCTCTAATATATTATCTCAATGTTTTTTTTTAAATATGAATAATATTATAGCGGTTCTCAAATTAGGCGGTGCCTGTGTTTTGAGAAACCAAATATCATTTTATTACATTAATTGTGTGTGTGAGTGTGAGAAAGTGCTAAGTGTGTATCAATTGATGTGTGTGTTATGTGTTATAATATATTCTTATTGCACAAAAAAAAGGAAATAAAACTTAAAAGAAACTACAAATTAACAAGAGTACCTACAGATGGCGGTCTTATCGCTCTAGGGCTTGACTTGGGCTTGACTCAACACTTTTGACCTTGAAACTGTCAATACCATACATTAGCAAGGTCAAATACGTCCCAAATGTATGGCGCGATGACATTTTCAAAGGCAAAGGTATTGGCAAAGTTAGTTTGTGCAACTCAGCCTTAGAGTCTAGGCGATTTCTTACACACCACTTTTCGTTGGATTTATGAAAAGGAACAGAATAGAAGTGAAAGAGTCATGTCAAGAAACAAACAACAACGGGAGAAAATGGCGGCGTTGAAAAGCAAAATGGCGGATATACACAAATAGGTAATTAGCCGTTATTAGGATGATTTATCTATACATACAGGGTATATCAAGACTGCTACCGAAAACGAAGCCGGATGGTAATTTGAGCGACTTCAGACACAATGCAACAGAAAAATATGCAAAAAAAAGCGACAATTTGTTTTTTATTTTTTTTCCTATGACCATATTTGGGTGGTTAATACATTTTTTCCTAAAATAATAGTGTATGCTCTTTTATTTATAAATAATCTAAGGTATAAAAGTGTTTAAATTATTATTTTAGCAAAAACTATGGATTTACCACCTAAAAATGACGATATTTAAAAAAACATAAAAAATAATTGTCGCGTTTCTTTTCGAAATTTTTGCTTGCATTGTGTTTGTAGTCACTAAAACTACCGCCCTGCTTCGTTTTCGGTAGCAGTCTTGAGATACCCGGGGCCCTACTATATAAATCCGAAACGAAGTTCGAAACTTCGGACGATCGAAGTTTATATGCGATACAAATGTATCTACTATGTAAAAGTTCGAATTTGTATAACGTACATTGTAACCATAAGTCAATAACGACCATAAGTATATATAGGTACATTCGTATCGTATATAAACTTAGATCATCCGAAGTTTCGAACTTCGTTTCGGATGAATATAGTAGGGCCCCCGGTATAAACATACAAATAAACATGCGTTAAATAAAATGAATTCGGATAAGTCTGAATATCGGGGAAATTCGATAATGACTCAGTTATTATTGTTCGAAAATTACTTTTCTTGTAAATCAGAGCACAAATTGTTATATTGACCTAAATCTGTATTTCTTTACCTCATTTCTGTGTAAAAGTCTAAAATATAAAATATAATCAAAGCTCTTTTTTTACCTTCAGCTTCAAATAATTGTTGTAGAATCTGGCGCGCTTCTTGTAGATCTTCAGTGCCGCAAATAGTATATAATTCCGACACAATATCTTTCAGACCTGTCAAGAAAAAATAAATTTCGCCACTAAGTATTATATTACAGGCAAAATACCTGTCGTATTTGAATTTGACTCCGTTTTCCTAATTGTATTAATCAAAAGATGAAAATCAACCTATCAAACAAAGAACTTCACTACAAAGTATAAAACAAAGTCGCTTTCTCTGTCCCTATATCCCTTTGTATGCTTAAATCTTTAAACCTACACAACGGATTTTGATGCGGTTTTTTTAATAGATAGAGTGATTCAAGAGGAAGGTTTATATGTATAATACGTACATATTATTGTACAGAAATCTATTTGGACCCGGGCGAAGCTGGACCGGGCCGCTAGTTGTAAATAAATAAATAATTATCATCCAACAGTCAGATACATAGTCCTGACCCATAAATCGAGTCTTTTGCCGTGGGTATCAGGAACTACGAGAGACTTTTCGGTCTCATAAACACCCAAAACACCCAGACTGGAAACAAATGCTTGTGGCTCACACAAACATTTGTCTCAATGCGGGATCGAACCCACTCTCTGGTCTCGCTGCCGGCGTCTAACCAACTGCGCCACGGATGTTTATTATATTATATGTTAAATATATTTTTATTTTTCTGTAGGTATGTCATTTTCTACTTGCTATAAATTGATCCTTATAAGCAACATCATCGAATGATGTAGGTATTCATACATTATAATTTTATTCAAATGTTTTTTAATCTGTTTTTACCGAAGTTTATTTTTGGAGACTTTCCCGCCCTCACACCCGCCACTGCAACTCCTGTCAGCCAGGATCAACAGAAACACAAAGATTTGACACCGAGCTCCGGAGCTCGGCGAGTCTCTCAGGGACACTAGCTTGTCTTTAACCCACATCGAAATTAATCAGAAAGAATAACAAAAGGAGGAGTTGGTTTTTTACCGAAGTTATTAATTTTTCATTGAATTTAAATGAATTCCATGAAAATCAGACAAGTGAATCCTTTCAGTTATCTTCGATATTACTAGTAGATTCGGATTGGACCATCCAGGTATTGACATATTGCTAAATTAAAAAGTTAAAATAATGATAACAGCTGTCATTTTTCGCGCCAAAATTAATTCAATACTCACTGCTTCTGTCAAAGGATTCCATCAAATCTTCTAGCGCGTATTTGAGCTCTGAAAAACACAGTAGGTACTATTATAATTGTAATAGTAAAAAATATACCTACATTTGTTTTTTTTTTATTTCAATGAATGGCGAGACGAGCAAGCCGTTCGCCTGATGGTAAGCGATACGACCGCTCATAAACAGTAGCAACATTCCACTGCGCTCGCCATCCTGAGACCTGAGATCTTAAGTCACAATATGTCCAGTAGTTACTCTAGCTACAATATCCTTCAATACGAAACACAACAGTGCATTTACATTGCTGTTTCACGGGAGAAATAGACATTGCGGTGGTACCTACCCAGATGATCTCTCACATATGAGAGACCTACCACCAGTAAAGAATTCTAGAGTATTTATTATAATGTAGATGGAGCGCTGGGTTATCAAAAATGTAGATAAAAATGGTGGTGCCGAGCCACCTTTTTAACCGACTTCAAAGAAGGAGGAGGTTCTCAATTTGACTATAAGGATGGAATAAGAGAGAACGGTATAGAAGAAGTTTGAACTCAGAATAATAATTTAATATTGTGAGCGTTTGACGACGGATGTAGACACAATCAAAAACGCAAATGAAGACGATGAAATTATATTGAAAATTACCAAAGCAATATTTATTTAATTTGACTCGAGACGGAACTATTCCCACATAAATAAAATCGATTTTATTTACTTACGTGATTGGTTGGTAAAGTTCTTAATCAGTACGATGCCTTCATAAAACGAATCCACGTTGACAATCTTCGTGAACTTCTGAGTGGCGTCTCCAACATCTAGAAAACAAGATGGTGGTGATAAAAACGCTTATTAAATTATTTATACACTTTCTTGTACATATCTATGATAATACATTGATATAAATACATGTTGGCAACCGCGTCTAGTCCGTTTACCAACAGGCCGCCACGCACTTCAAATCTATTAAATTAAGTTAATTAAATATCACTTTTAGCGTAATTTTCACAGTCATCGTTTTGAAACTCGAAATGTACTGTATGGCCTATCCTTAGTTTTTAAATCAGTTTGATAATAAATAATTAAATGTAAAAAAAATGGTCAAACATTTCATTCAGTGATTTCTTCCAGTCAACCTTTTGATGAACAAGAATTTTATTTGAATAAAAAAAATCTGGTCTGGTTCCGTTTTGTCAGTGTGTATACAATATACGGTACATTGCCGTCTGACAAAGAAGTCATGTGGTGGTTAAAGTGAATTAAAATAAAATGCAACTAAAAATTTAGATTTTTTTAAATATCATCGTGTTTGGTTCATTCTTATGTAGTTTTTTTTAACAGTAAAGACACAGTTTAGTATTCTGTGGTAAAGACGCAATATTACTCAATGTCTTGGCAGAATCGCTGGAAGACCTTAGCACTATGCTCGAAGACCTTAATCGAGTTTCCCAACAGGTGGGTCTTAAAATGAACATGGATAAAACGAAGATCATGTCGAATATCCATGTTGTGCCCACCCCCATTGGAGTTGGGGGCTCGACTCTCGAAGTTGTAGACGAATATGTCTAATTAGGACAAGTGGTCCAGTTAGGCAGGTCCAACTTCGAGAGAGAGGTCAATCGGCGAATCCAACTCGGTTGGGCAGCGTTCGGGAAACTTCGCGACGTCTTCTCGTCCAAAATACCTCAGTGCCTAAAATCGAAAGTCTTCGATAGTTGTGTGTTACCAGTGATGACATACGGCACCGAGACGTGGCCTCTCACTGTGGGCCTCATTAAAAGGCTCAAAGTCACTCAACGAGCCATGGAGCGGGCTATGCTCGGTGTTTCCCTACGAGATCGAATCAGAAATGAGGAGATCCGTAGGAGAACCAAGGTTACCGACATAGGCCATAGGATTGGCAAGTTGAAGTGGCAGTGGGCCGGGCACATTGCTCGTAGAACCGATGGCCGTTGGGGCCGAAAGGTTCTCGAGTGGAGGCCACGTACAGGCAAGCGAAGTGTTGGACGCCCGCCTACAAGGTGGACGGACGATCTGACTAAGGTCGCAGGAAGTCGCTGGATGCAGGCCGCTTCCAACAGGTCATTGTGGAGATCCTTGGGGGAGGCCTATGTTCAGCAGTGGACTTCCTGTGGCTGATATGATGATGATGATGATGATGATTACTCAATGGTTTAAACAATTGTAGCAAAATAAATGTATTTACTTTTTAACATCCAAAAACGTTAATACTATTTTTTGAAACTGTCGCATTTTTTGCTAAATTATTTGCATTCTATCTATAGTCAGTAAAACCATCTGGATTCATTTTCTGTACCAGTCTGGATTTATATGTATGTAATGAAATTCTTACCTCCAGTTCTCGTGGCCGACACCAGAGTAGTAAATGTCTCTCTTAAATCTGAAAATAATTAAGTTTAGACATTTAATGTATTGATTTTACATTAATATAATTAAATCTAAATTAAGATATTACGTAGATTATAGTAGTTCTTCATTTGGTTGATGATTTGTTTTAATTCTAAGTATTTACTAAATATATATTTTTCTTGGTTTTGTTTATGTGTATGTAAAAACATAAGTGTTGTGTACTTCTTTAAGTATTATGCATCAGAATGTAACTGTAGGAAAGAATGTCTTAGTTGTGATAATGTACATATATACCGTTGGAGAACCTTAATATATTAAATTGATAATTAAAAAAAGAATATGATAAAAGGAGAATCAACGTAAATGCCACTTTTATAAAGGGCTACCACGGTGGCGTTGTTGTCCTGCGGTACAATTACAAAGCACACGCTAGAGTTTCTTGCCCGTTCTTCTCTGGCGAAAACAGCCTTGTGAACTGGGTGGTGGTGGAAAAAAAGTGACTGAATCTAAATAGTGTATGACATTTTATGGATTCAATAAATATTTTCATTTCATTCATTGAATTTCTTTATTCATAATCAGCCTAGAGTCAGAAATTTGTATCCGATATGGCGATAGGCTCGTCTATCACATCGTGGGACGGAACATGCAAGGCGAAATGTAGGTGTCCTGATTGCTACCAAGGGAACCTCTGCCTACCCCTTCTGGGACAAAGGCGAGAATTTATGTATGTATACAGGGTATATCAAGACTGCTACCGAAAACGAAGCCGGGTGGTAGTTTGAGCGACTCCAGACACAATGCAACAGAAAAAGTTGCAAAAAAAAGTATTTTTTTTCGTATAATACCAGGCCATATTTGGGTGGTAAATACATTATTTCCTAAAATAATAGTGTATGCCCTTTTATTTATAAATACTCTAAGGTATAAAAGAGTTAAAATTATTATTTTAGCAAAAACTATGGATTTACCACCCAAAACGACGATATTTAAAAAATCATAAAAAATAATTGTCGCGCTTCTATGCGAAATTTTTAATTGCATTGTGTTTGTAGCCACTAAAACTACCACCCGGCTTCATTTTCGGTAGCAGTCTTGATATACCCGGTATAATGGACATCCACATCATGTGCCACAATCTAGATTATTCAAAATATTAGAAGAGAGAAGAGAATGTTAAAAGCAAACGAAGTGAAAGTGGATTGTCAGAATCCACGAAGTGGCGATCCATAGTCTGGCTACCCTTATGGGATGCAGTCGTGATAATATTGCATTTACACTGCTGTTTGGCGGTAGAAATGGACAATGCGAGGGTACGTATACATAACCTGTCACATATGAGAGACCTGCCTCCAACCCATTCTTATACATAAGTAAATAAATACGCCCAACAGTCACATACATAGTCCTAGGGGGTTACACTCTGAAACGATGCAAACTTGGAATGTTCGGACGCCGTACATAAAACTTCACTAATGTGCCTAGATACTCCACAAAATGTTGGATTCCTCTATCGTACGTCACAACCATAGACTAAGTTCGGAGAAAATGAGAAGTATAATAGAGAATAGTATTGATTTTTAGAAGTTGAAATCTTATATCTGACTCCGGACGTCGAACATCCAAACATTCGAAGTTCGTTTAACCCATTAGTGCATGACGTCCGATAAATCGGACTTCTATAAAATGGTAATTTTTGGAATAATATTTTTTTTTCATGGTTTATTATTTTAATATATTGGTTTAATATACCGGGTATCTCAAGACTGCTACCGAAAACGAAGCCGGGTGGTAGTTTTAGTGGCTACAAACACAATGCAATTAAAAATTTCACATAGAAACGCGACAAATATTTTTTATGATTTTTTAAATATCGTCATTTTTGGGTGGTAAATCCATAGTTTTTGCTAAAATAATAATTTAAACTCTTTTATACCTTAGAGTATTTATAAGTAAAAGGGTATACACTATTATTTTAGGAAAAAATGTATTTACCACCCAAATATGACCATAGGAAAAAAATAACAAAAAAAAAATTGTCGCTTTTTTTTGCAACTTTTTCTGTTGCATTGTGTCTGAAGTCGCTTAGACTACCACCCGGCTTCGTTTTCGGTAGCAGTCTTGATATACCCTGTATATTAATTTAGTTCAATATATAAAAATCATTGGCTGGTCCCAATAAATACCGAACGAAGGTGTAGCAAATCAATGTGAAGGAAAAACTAAATTTCAATGTCAGAAATGTGATGTGGGTCTTCACCCAAAATGCCACATGACACACCATGTCATAAACTAAAATATAATTCATTTGTTTTATTTCTTTATAATAAATTTTATCATAAGATCCATACTTTTATTGAATCTATTTTTAACCTCAATTGTGTCCGCCGTGCATAACGTCCGATTTTTCGGACGTGCTATAAAATCAGAACTGTCATACAAACTATATATTTTATGAAATTTAATCGTCGAAGATATTCTTAATAATAGTTTAATTAGCTTTGTCATGATAGAGAGGCCCAAATAAACTTTATGCACTAATGGGTTAAAGAAAGAAATAATTTATTGTAGGATAGTGACGAAGATATACAAACAAAGAAGTTAACACATGTAAAACACAAACTTCTAAAATAATTATCACTGCGCCAACAATGGACCTCGCATTCAGCTAAATGCTTCGGTAATGCATAAGCAGTATGCGCAGCTGAATTTTCAATGCGAGGACCAATTCACGTTCGGATGCTCCGTCGTTAGTCTAACGTTATTATTAATGCCCTGCTCAGATTTAAACCACTTGTAACTTTTGTAATAATTACCAAATTGTGAACTGGTTTTGAAAATAGCAACACTTTTTTCTTGCCCGTTCTTCTCTAGTGAAAACCGCTGTCCGAACCGGGTGGTAGATAAAAAAAATGACCGAATTTAAGCGATGTAGAACATCTTAATGGATTCAATAAATTATTTTCATTTTCATTTACATTACTTGTGATAACAAAAACATTAAAAAAATGATCTTATCATTTCATTGAGTAACTCCCTGATCTCATATTTTCATCAAGTCTCCTGTATCACAACTCCGAAAGACTGTTCTCACAAACATCCAGATGCAAAACAAATACTTGTTATGAATCAAACATTCTTACCGACTTCAGAAAGGAGAACTGTCAAGACTCTAGAGAATTCAGAGGGTCCCCTTCCTCCGGTTATTTTCAGGACCTCTTGTTTGACCCCTTCCACTCCTGCGAAACAAATATATACACCCATCAGTTGCAAATAGTCCTAATCCTTTATTCATATCATTCATCCATCATCTACCCATTAGCCAAAAGAAGTCCACAGCTGAACATAGGCCTCTCCCAATGATTTCCACAGTGACCTGTTGGAGGCAGCCTGCATCCAGCGACGTTTTCAAGAATTACCAGGTAAACTGACCACCTTGTGGGGTGGACGTCCTTCGCTGCGCTTTCCGCTGCGTGGCCTCCATTCGAAAACTTTTTGGCTCCATCGGCCGTCAGCTCTCCGCGCTATGTGTCCCGCCCATTGCCACTTCAACTTGCTAATTATGGGTTATGTTGGTTACTTTAGTTTCCCCTACGGATCTCCTCATTTCTGATTAGATCATGGAAACCCCGAGCATAGCCCTGTCCATAGCTCCTTGAGTGACTTTGATCTTCCTGATAAGACCCATAGTGAGAGGCCAAATATACATATCCTGAATCCTGATAGAAAATTAAAAATTACCATTCACGATTCAAAAAATAATCAGTATCAGCTGTTCATTATTTCATAAAATCCTGGATCCTTTCACCGTAGTGTGAAAAGGCATTTTAGCAGGCTGGGATAATTGTATCGAATGGCATGGGACTGTCGTCTGATGCCATTAGATACTCTGCCTGGACGGTATTTGCGCTTACCATTAGGTGCAGTGCAGTCATTATGCCGTGCCAGTCCATATATTTGTCCCACTGCAGAGAACGGGACTCCTCTAAATTAAGAGTACAATTGAGAGGGGTTGAAATATATATTCCCCTCTCTCAGCCACATTAAACATAACGTAAACATGTTCGTATTTTTTTAATGTGATAACAAATTATCAATGACCTACTCTGATTTAAATCACTTGTAACTTTTGTAATAATAACCAAATTGTGAACTGGTTTTGAAAAGAGCAACACTAGAGTTTCTTGCCCGTTCTTCTCTAGTGAAAACCGCTTTCCGAACCGGGTGGAAGATCAAAAAATGACTGAATCTAAATGATGTAGAATATCTTAATGGATTCAATAAATTATTTTCTTTTCTTTTCTATACCACGTTGGTCTAGCGTAGCCAAAAACAAAGGGGAAAATAAATAAAAACTGAAAAATCTTGTAATATTTTACATAAAATGCACTTCGGGATAAAATGAAGAACTTACCGTTGCCGTTTCCAGCGTGCGCGAAATAATCGCATACCTCATTAAGACCTGAAAACAATAGTTATTTTTTTTACTTATTAAATATATAATAAACATATATATTTATTAAAAATATATATTTATTAAAATATACATTTATTAAAAATATATATTTTTCCCTACAGAAAAAAGTAGGCTTTATCAAGGGACAAAAATTTTCGCACCGGTACTAAGTTTCATAGTAAAATAGCCATTCTCCAACATTGGAATTCACGTATAATATAACATACGTATAATCTATGACAAAACCAAAATGGCGCCCTTACCTTTCTCGCCGGATATCTTTTGCAAGCTCTCAAATATTCCGTCAAAGTTAGCGTGTCCCGTAAACGGCTTTAAAACATTGAATGCTTCGAAAACATCTGAAATATTAGGATATATTAGCTATTGAAATTTAATTAATAAATAAAAGTAAGAAATTAATATAAATAATACTTAAGAAAACTATAGAAACTATGCTATAGAAAATATTTAGAGATTAAGTTTTATGTGTATTGACTTGTCGTAAGAGTTTAATTGCTTACATGACCAATAAATACATTTCATTTCATTGACCATTTTATTTATTCATTTATTTACTAAAACAGTATATATATACCAGAGGAATTATCTTACAGTCTACCTTTTCATCGCATCGAAAAATAATTAAATAAAGGGTTACATAATTTAAATACACATACACAAGAATACATGTAAATTAATTACCTATACCGGGTATATCAAGACTGCTATAGAAAACGAAGCCGGGTGGTAGTTTTAGTGGCTACAAACACAATGCAATTAAAAATTTCGCATAGAAACGCGACAATTATTTTTTATGATTTTTTAAATATCGTCGTTTTTGGGTGGTAAATCCATAGTTATTGCTAAAATAATAATTTTAACTCTTTTATACCTTAGAGTATTTATAAATAAAAGGGCATACACTATTATTTTAGGAAAAAATGTATTTACCACCCAAATATGGCCATAGGAAAAAAAAATAACAAAAAAAAATTGTCGCTTTTTTTTGCAACTTTTTCTGTTGCATTGTGTCTGAAGTCGCTTAAACTTCCACCCGGCTTCGTTTTCGGTAGCAGTCTTGATATACCCTGTATACTAATTTTTACATCACCTATTTCTTATCGGCATATCGGGCACAAATTTCTGACTCCGGGCTGATAATGAATTGAAAATCCAATATCACCTTGCCCAACCCGGGATTCGAACCCGAGACCTCAGCTTTGTAACCGTACCCTAGTACAACTACTCCACCAAGGTAGCAGATTCAATAAATTGATAAATAAACATTTTTATTACATTTGTAAATTAGATGTAAGATGATTTTAAAAAGTGCTTTGATAATCGGTATATTTTAAGTTGCTTTTTAAAATAGGCGAGGAAAAGCAATAAAAGAGTATAGAAGGTCTGAATCTAAAAATAAAAAAAAACATCCAAAAGTCACATACATAGTCCTGTAGTGCGATTCACGTATTTTAATAAGTTCAGCTGCAGTGCAGTTGCGGTTAAGTTTCGATCAAAACAGCCCTTTTCGTATTCTCGTAATTTTGACAACCGCTGTCAAATACGCTCGCGTGAAGTTCGCGTCACGCAAACGTTTTAGCGTATTCTACTGCTGCGCGTATATGTCAATCTCAAACAAATTTCATACATCTGACGTACAGTTGACGCGCAGCTCACGCGCAGTTCACGCGCAGCTAAACACTTACAAGAATACCATTTTGTACCAAAGCGTAAACTTAATTGTAACCGCACCTCAACTTGATCGGCGCGTCAAAAAGTTACGTGAATCGCACTGCTGACCCCACACTAAGATCGAGTCTTGTGTATCAGGAACTACGAGAGACTTTTCGGTCTCACAAACACACAGACCCAAAACAAATACCCGTGTTTCACGCAAATAAAATGACAAATTATAATAAATTACCTTCTTCGTTGGTAAGTTCTTTCAATATTTCCACGATGACGCTCAACTCTGGAAAATAAAAAATACACATAAATACATATATGTTAGTCGTTTTATGTAGGTAACTCTCAATACTCTATTATAACTGTATCTGTATCAGCCCATATACGTGCAGGGCACGGGCCTACTCTACAATCGAGAATACGATTGAGAGTGGTTAGGCCATATAGTCCACCACGCTGGCCTAGTGCGGGTTGGCGGACTTACATACCATAGAAATTCTTATGAATCCCTATGGTATGCAGGTTTCCTCACGATGTTTTCCTTCACCGTTTTAGTGCGTGGTGATTGACTATCAATACACACATGACTCCGAAAAGTCAGAGGTGTGCCCTGGGATTCGAACCCGCGACCACCGTGAACATGTTGGCAGTCGCGTCTAGTCCGTTTACCAACAGGCCACCACGCACTTTTATAACTACTACTATAACTCCATCAGTTTAGGTACTTAACTAAATGTAAACAAACCAGAACACGTGACGCATGGTTGTTCAACATTTTATTGCAATGTCCAATTTACGAATATTTTCTTAGTCAACCAAGTAACAAGTATTAACAACAATTAACAGCAGCTTATAACAAATAATAACTAAAACAGTAAAGAACAACGATGAACACTTCCAAACACTTCACCACTTCACGAAAACAGTAAGTACATTATCGCAATGAATAATAATTGGCTGCCACACATAACATACGATGATGCTTAGTTATCCGACTTAAAGCATTATTTTTCATTTAAATAGTCGCATTACGATAAAGTTGTACTTCTCGATTTTGTAGCATAATATTTCTTGTAACTTTTATGAAAATGTTTTGGATGCCTGAGTGTTTGGGTCTTTTTTAATAGACAGACTGCATTATGTAAAATTAGATAATTTAATTTAGGTAATTTAATTATGATCTCACATAATTTAATTGTTTCCAAGCTTACACATTCATAATTATAATCGTTATAATAAAACTGAACATGTATTGTAGTTTTACATTTACGTAAACATTTTTTTGTCTTCTATTAATTTTGAAATGAGAAATGGCAATGTTAAATAACCTTTTTTATGGTTTGTTTACATTTAGTTAAGTACCTAAACCGATGGAGTATAGATAATTTTACTGGCAGGTCTCTCATATGTGACAGGCCGCCTGGGTAGGTACCACCGCAATGTCTATTTCTCGTCAAACACCAGTCTTAATACACTGTGTTTCGGTTAGAACATTTTAGCCAGAGTAACTACTGGACATATTGAGACTTAGCATCTTATGTCTCAGGATGGCGAGCGCAGTGGAATGTCAAGCATTGCTTTGTAATTCAAGGTGTTGTCTGATTTTGCTACTGTTCATGAGCGGTGGTATCGCTTACTATCATACGAACAGTATGCTAGTCTCGCCATTAAAGCAATAAAAAAAACAAGAAACCCCGAAACAATTTTTTGTGGATCATTCTAAAGTCAAAGTCAGTTTAAATCTAATCATTTACGTAAGACCTACCCGTTTTTTCATCCATAAGAGTCATGAACTTCAAAATAAAGTTCCAGTTTCTTGAGCCTCGGCATTTCTTTATGAAAGTGTGGATTTTTGACCGATCTGGAAAAAAAAACTATTATTAAATGTCATGTAGACTTCCGTCCTAAGCATATATCGACTTACCATAACTGCCTACCAAAGATTATATTTGTTTTGCCATAGTAATGTTAATGTATCAAATAAATAATAGTTTAAAAACTAAAAATACACGCTTTAATAAACGACCCAAGTAAAAATAATTGATATGAGTTTAAGATTAGAAAATGGAGTTAAAAGGTGCTTGAGGATAAGTAATTGTTCTAAGCACCCCATGCGTGTGTTTTTAGTTTATTTAAATTATTTAATTATTTTGACTGAAACATATATACGGCTAACATAATAACACATCTACTAGATACGGCTATTATATCAAAGGAAGATAGCTGCGCGTAAATTACAAACTCTTTTTTTCAGAAGAAATAAATTTCTGCAAGTTCTGGATAAGGTAATGTCATATATTTTTTAAATTATTGTATTCTTACCGGTCCTCGACAAATCTACAAAATCTGAATGAAATCTGACCGTTTAAAGTGGGTCAAAATCGCGCCCAAAAGAGTCTGTTACAAGCTTATAAGTGAAGCTAATGTAAAGCGTGTAAAAATGTGTGTTATACTATGAGTCTTACCAGTTGTTCCTATAAGTTGGCCAAGGTACTGAATTGCGCCATTTTCATCTGAAAATAAGAAAATAAACATTACATTCATGTTATTTAATTAGTCCTTAAACCTAAATAAATTATAATTGCTTCTTATATTTACGCGAATGTTACATTGAAATAAAACTATTATGAAAGCTGAAGAGTAAAGTAAATGTTAGTTAAAATATGTAAAAATGAAACCAAATCTGCGATAGAATCCGTAAATAATTGTTATATTTTAATAAATAAATTATCCACAACAAAGATAAAATAAAAGTTCCAGACTGTCTTTGGATTCATGCTGCCAACAGATCGTTGTATGATGTATCTATCATAATACGAGTATTTGTTACAGGTATTTATGTTCGAACTCAAACGAAATGCAAATAATATATGTCTTATGAATCCGAGAACAAACTACGGGAAAAAAAATATATGGTTTGAAGGTGCACAGATGTACAATAAATTACCGAAAGATATCAAAACAACTGAGAGTTATAACGTCTTTAAGAAAAATCTAAAAACACCTTTGAAAATGTCTGAGTACATCACTGTTACGCTTAAAATATGTCACGCGTTTTTTGCTTCATTGTAATTGTCAACTACTGTTTCTTACACCCGATTTTTTTTATATCCACCCACTTAATCTTGTAAAAATTTTAATTTTGTTTGAAACGTGTTATATTCAGTATATACTTAGAGTATCTATAATATAGAGGGAGCGCTAGTACTTCAAAAACGTAGATAAAAATGGTGGTGCCGGGACACCTTTTTCTGCCCTCCTATTGGCTGATATTTGAACAGGTTGTGCAACATACATAAATTACTTGGAAAAAAAGTTTAAAAGGACAAAAGCTAAATATAATTTCGGCTATCAACGGAATTTATAGCAATTTCTTGCTAAATAATTAATTCCATTTTCACTAATATAGAAGCGCTACCAACATTACGAACAAGAAAATATCTACGTTTTTCAAAACGCGAATGTTGTCATAAATTCGCGTTTCGAAAAACGTAGATCCCTATGCTTCGAAAAAGTTCGTGCATCAGCTATGTGTTCGTGAAAGAACACATAGCTGATATCAAACATCGACGCTCATCGAAGTCTGCAGTTGCTGAACATATAGAAGAAGCCTCCAAGCATTACCTCCGCTTTGACCAGCCCCAAGTCCTTGCTAAAGAACACCGTTTCCTGCCGAGGATGTTTCGCGAGGCTATGAACATTAAAAAAACATGAAAATTTAAATAGAGAAGATGGCTTGAAGCTTGCACAAGCATGGGATCCAATACTACATTTAATTAAACCGGAACCCAAAAGACCAACCGCCAGACCTCAAGACACTGTGAGCTCCTTCTGCGTAGATCGGATCAGTTCAGTTTTTTTATAATGGCAAGCAGTGCCAATGTCGACAATTCTGCCAATGTCAAATGTGCGATGAGAACTCGTGTTTTCAAATGGTTCAAAGCAATTCAAAATGAATGCGTTCGTTCGAATTGTTGAATTTATTTTAAGGACATTAAACTAGATGTATTAAATTACAGCAACGTGATTAGTAAACTGAAACAAGAGGACACACATACTGTTAAAGGTAAAATTAATTATATGTATAATAAAATAAATAAAAGATATGAATTTTTAAGACAATTAGTTAAAATACTTTGTAAAATTTAAAATCATTACATTAAAAAAGGAAATGTATTCCACTATAACATTTCTAATGTTGCAGGATCAGAGTCTGATGGCATTAGTCCGTATAAAGGTTATCATTACTTCAAGGAGTTCAGGAGAAAAATGGGTTAACAGAGAAGGGAAATTAATAGGGACGGGAATATTTAAAATAATTATATTTTTGTACAAATCGAGTGCTGTTTTGTTCCTGGGACAGCTGAAGAAAATGTGCTCCAGGGTACCCTCATCTAAGCCACATTGACACAAGGATGAATCCCGAACCCGAATTTTGTTCAGGAACACAGGGGATGAGCAATGCCCAAACGAAGGCGACAGATCGTTGATATAACTGGTTTCGACAGTTTTTTATGTTTAAAGAACCAGGGTTTAGGTGGTATCACTGGTTGTACGGCATAATAATGCTTGCCTACACGTTTCGACGAGCTGTTCCACTGAGACTGCCACAACATCATCATAGTCCTTTGTGAAAGACTCAGCAAGTCATATGGTTGGTGGACAAAATGTTTGCGGTCAGCCAATTCAGAGGAGATTGCATTTTTCGCCAATCTATCCACACATTCATTCTCAAGAATGCCGCTGTGACTTGGGATCCAAGCCAATTGCACTATTTTACCCATCCTTGAACAAGAGAGCAAACACTGTTTGATTTGTAGAAGTATAGAACTGTGCAATCGGGTTTTGAAAGGATTTTGTAATAAGGCTTTAAGAGAGCTCAGTGAGTCAGTAAAAATAATACTCTTTGTGATGTTATGACATTGTATGTAAGAGCATGCTTCTAAAATGGCAATGCACTCTCCAGTAAACACTGAGGATTCTCTAGGACATTTAAATTGTAATATAATCTTGGAGTTTTGGTAATATGCTGCAACTCCAGTATAATCAGAATAGGAAAATTTTGATGCATCAGTGTAGAATTTATGGTAGTCAGCAAAGTGTTCTCCAATCAGGGCATTAAAAGTCCTATCTGCCGAAACTGAGTCTTTGAAGATTCCAATGTCTAAGAGAACAGTTGGTCTAAAAGTTATTATTTCATATTCGAAATTGAATATTGGAAGTTTTGGGAATATATTTACTGGACCCTCTAAATTTTTATACAAGCGGTAAGTCTGGAGGTATAGTGGAATTTCCTTATGCGTCCAATAACTAGATGTAGTACAAGCGATGTCTAATTTATCAATTTTCCTGAACAGGGGATGGTGAATTTTACTGAATATTTTGCTCCAAAATCGAGAGGCAAGATATTGTCTCCGTATAGATAAAGGAGGCTCAGAAAATTCAACCTGCAAGGCGTTCAGCGGAGAAGATCTCATGCAGCCGGAGATGATTCGGAGGCATTTAGCCTGAATCTTGTCCAGTCCCGATAGTGCAAGTTTGTTACATGGGAATAATAAGAAGATACCGTAGTCTATAATACTTCGGATCAGAGCATTATAGACTAATTTCATAGTAACGGGATGTGCACCCCACCAAACACCAGCTAAGGCCTTTAACATGGGGACAACCCGTTCATGTTTCTGAACCAAATAATTAATGTGGTGAACTCCTGTTAGTTTTGTATCCAAATAGACACCTAAAAATTTTGTCTTAGGGACAATTGGGATATTGTAGCACTCAATGTTAATTTCCAATGGGGGGAGTTGTTTTTTGCGGGTGAATATAACTATGGAGCTTTTCTGGGCTGACAAGGTTAGGCCATGTCTCAAAAGCCATTGGTTTAGGGAGTTTAAAGAGAGGCATAGGGATGTTCCTGCATTATAAATTGACAAATTAGATACGTACAATGCCAGATCGTCGGCATATTGTAGAATATGGCAGTTTTGGTTTAGACAAGTATCTATGTCAGCTGTGTAAAGGTTGTACAGCAATGGGCTAAGTACTGAACCTTATGGCAGACCTTTCCATGAAAGTTTTTGGCCAAAGTCATCACCTTGGACCCTTAGGTACAAAGTTCTGGACATAAACATTAAGCATATGCTCTGTATCATCCTTGCCGGAAATCTCAGCTGTTGCATTTTCTGCCTGAGAAGAGGAAGGAGGACGTTATCATACGCAGAAGTTATGTCCAAGAAAGCTGCGACCACTGACTTATTTTTGGATAGGGCCAATCGAATGTCTGTCATTAATGTACCTATACTGTCCGTCGTACCTAGTCCTTTCCGAAACCCGAATTGGGAGTTCGGCAGCACGTTTCTAGACTCTGTAATCCATTCTAACCGGTTTTTGATGAGATGCTCAAATATTTTGGGCATGGTAGATGACAGGGCTATTGGTCTAAAATTATTTGGGTCATCGGCATGCTTTCCAGGTTTCAATATAGGGATAATTATTTGGGTCTTCCAGAGTTTAGGAATAAGTCCATTCAAGTAGCAACAATTTATCAAGTCTAATAAATATTTTTTTGTATTTGAACTTGAATGTGCAAAAAAGGAGTATGGGAGCCCATCAAAACCAGGAGCTGAGTCCCGTACACTGCCGAGAACCAAATTTAGTTCCTCAGTGGTAAATGGACCGTCCTGTGTGTCATCTGATGTGGCTACCGGGCAAATGTATGTTTCTGACAGCGAAGGAACATAAGGGGGAGCAATTTTTGTGAAAAAAAGGTCGGTTACATCCCGGGAGATAGGAGCGGAAACTGATGGGGAACATCTAGACTTAAATCTATTTATTGTTTTCCACACAACGGAACAGGGAGTTGAAGGAGACAGGGTGGTACAGAAATTAGACCATCCAACACGTTTCTTTCGTCTTAGAATTTTTTGAGTTTTGGCAAATATCTGTTTGTAACTCAATAGATTTTGCGTGCTCATATCATGATTGTATCTATTTTCAGCCGATTTTCTTTCTCTGATGGCCATAGTGCATTCTCGGTCCCACCATGGTGGGGATGGTATTTTCTGCCTGCTACTGTTTTTAATAGGAAAGCAAGAGTCTGCACATGATGTCAGGGTTTCCACGAATTGTTCACAGCAGAAATTCACATGGGAGTGATCAATAGGAGTTAGGTTTGGGTCATTGAGTTTAGGCAGGGATAAAATTTTATTTTCGAGCATTTGTGCAAATTTTGACCAATCCGGATCTAATAAATTATATTTTAGAAGAGGGGGAGGGGATTTTTCCAGGTAGGTTCGTTGAGTTAAAGTAATAAGGATAGGGTAATGGTCACTCCCATGTGAGAGATCTGTACACTGCCAGCAAGCAGATGCAGCAAGGTCGGGAGAACAGAAGGAGATGTCTACGCAGCTTTTCTGTTGTCCTGGTAAAACTCGGCGAGTAGAACAACCATTGTTGAGCACACAAAGATTGAGATCATCCAGAATATCAACCAAACCTGTCCCGAAAGAATCGCAGCGATGGGAGCCCCATCTGTAGTGATGGCAGTTAAAGTCACCCATGACTATCAGTGGTTTGTTTGTGTTCTGTAATGTGTCCCTGATAACAGGGAGAAGGACTGGATCAGGATGAGCGATATAAATAGATATAACATTTATACCCTCCACTCTGCCAGCAACAATGTTAATATTGTCTATTAAGGGATTAACAGGGGATATAACAAAAGGTATCTGATTATTAACAAGTAATGCAGAACCTCCGTAGCCATCAGGCCTGTCGCATCGAAAAATGTTATAGTGTGGGATACGGAAGCTGAGGTTTGGTCGTAACCAAGTCTCAGCCAAGGCGCAAGTCATAGGTTTATATTTATTTAGGAGGAAGGTGAGGTCGTGCTTCTTATGAGCCACGCTCCTCACATTCCACTGAAGGAGTACAATTGGGGTAGCCATTTTTAAAATTTGTTAATGTGTGTATTAGTTGTTGGGTGACGTTGGACGGTTGATTTGGAGTCGAGGATGTAGGATTTTGGAAGGAATTTAATGTTAAAAGAGATGTTAATAGTTGGATAATAATATCGATTGGGTTAGTCTCGGGGTTTGGGGTAGTCAGGGCACAGCCATTGGGCTGCGATGATCGGGGAGAGGAAACAATAGAACGGTGAGAAGCTTTGTTATAGGATGGGGACAGTGGAGTATGAGTTTTGGATTGTCTAGGAACAGTCTTTCGATAGAATAGGATTTGGGGAGTTTTAAGAGAGTCAGCATAACTACGGGTAGCTGCTGGTATAGTCTTGCTTGCTTCCACGTATGATATTGACTTCTCTGCCATAGTAGTTTTAATTGCTCTCTGCCTGCTATATTCCGGGCACGCCTTGCTGTTCGCAAAGTGTTGGCCGGAACACAACACACAAAAAGCCTCAGTCTCAGAAATTTCGCAGCCATTCCCTGGATGGTCATGGCCACATTTATTGCAGCGCGGTTTAGATCTGCAAGAGCTTTCGATGTGACCAAATCTGCAGCAATTTCTACATTGTATGGTCGGGTAAATGTATTGATCTACTAGCAAAGAAGTATAACAGCAGAATACTATTTTTGGAAGGATCTGCCCATCAAATGTGAGAACACAAGTCTCAGTTGGTTTCCATTCAGAAACACCGTCTCTATTTACTTTTCTGTTGATACGCCTAACTTTTAGGATTTGACCACATCCCGGAGGAACTGTTATATATTGCTTAACATTCTCTTCCGACATATCAGCAGGAACTCCAGATACGACTCCCATTCTGGTCACGTTGAATGTTGGGATGGAAGCATTATATTTATGTTTCGCCAGAAGATTGTTTGTGATGAATGAGTTAGCATCCTGTTGGGTAGAAAATTCAACTGACACTCTATTTCTTCCCACTCTCTTCACACCATCCTTAACAATATTGTGTACATTGTTGTGAAAAAGAAAAAGACCAAAGGTAACAGGGTGTAAGGTGGTGCCGGAGTTTGGTTGTGTTTCCACTCTCGATACGTGAACAAAGTATAACAAAGTAATGCTTGGCATTCCACTGCGCTCGCCATCCTGAGACATAAGATGTTAAGTCTCAATATGTCCAGTAGTTACTCTGGCTACAAAGTACAATGTCTTTCAATCCGAAACACAACAGTGCATTTAAACTGTTGTTTGGCGGGAGAAATAGACATTGCGGTGGTACGCACCCAGATGGCCTCTCACATATGAGATACCTACCACCAGTAGTGCTTATTATACATTCCAATTTCGAACTACGAGATATAGCAAAAAGTTTTACATTATAATCAATTTTAGATAACAATAAGCCTTATTCCTTCAAATCATAGATGTACTTCAAATCAAGATTTATTATATTTTTGGACCATGTAAAATCAAATAAGAGCACACGTTTATTTGTGCTCTTATTTCTCTTGCCATTTTTTAAGCCGCTGCTTAATCTAGTGTATATTTGATCGAAACGTAAAAGCCTGCGGAAAGATCAAATGTATGGGCATGACATTTTGCATCCACGTGACTTCTGTCATTTCAATACATTTGATATTTTTGCTCCTCTGTAGTAATGGGAATTAATGCTATTTCAAATTGTTGTTATTTTTGAAACCTTAGCATACTCTATATTTCTGCTATTGCTAATTTCACCACACAGAATTTGTTAACAAAAAATATGAACAATAAATTATAACCATTGTTAAAAACTGTTTCTTATATAAATGGGTTCGTAAAAAACTCACTCCTTTATAGATTACACGAGATCGCATAAAAATATTAGTCGATTGGTTGTGAATCACAATCGATAATCGCATCATTTAGCTTATTTACATAACTTGTGAAATGTTATTATAGACTTCACTTGCTATTTGCGAGTGCTATTGCTATTTATTCCAAAACTACTCCTCTGTTTGCTTGTTTGCCGGAACTGGGCATTATGGAAACTGCTATTTTATAATTCCAATTTTAAATACGTAGTTTCTCGTATATTTTGAGGAAAATAATATAGTTTTCTATGTATAACTGGTCGTTGTATTTGCACAACTGCGTTCCGAGGCCGGGTGATAATTAATAAACTTGAGCAAATAATGTTAATTAACCGAATTAATTAATTTTTGGTTCGTATTGAGTTTTGAGTTTTTATACGGTAGAAAGCGTAAGTGCTAAGTTATAGCTTGGTAAATAAGTGACTGTTTTACAGCCGCTGCCAATAAACAATCCCAATCCAAAATTTGCTGTTTAAGATTGACATCTCAATCTTTTTTCTGATACTACTCGTATATTGCCAATAAACAATCTCAATAGTGAAAAAACTATAGCAACATGGTAAATGACAAATCGAAAAGTAGAAAACAATCCTGATTGACACTTCAATCTAATTTTTTCGATTGATTATTGGCATCGGCCGTTAATGAGGGCGCTAATGTCGCATTTAATATTAATATGGCAGCACGATATACTAGTTACTACAACGGAAATGTTTAGACACTTTTATTGTTGTATCAGCCCATAAACGTCCCACTGCAGGGCACGGGCCTCCTCTACAATCGAGAATACGATTGAGAGTGGTTAGGCCATATAGTCCACCACGCTGGCCTAGTGCGAGTTGGCGGACTTACATACCATAGAAATTTTATAAATCGCTATGGTATGCAGGTTTCCTCACGATGTTTTCCTTCACCGTTTTAGTGCGTGGTGATTGACTATCAATACACACATGACTCCGAAAAGTCAGAGGTGTGCCCTGGGATTCGAACCCGCGACCACCGTGAACATGTTGGCAGTCGCGTCTAGTCCGTTTACCAACAGGCCACCACGCACTACACTGTTATTGATTGTTATTAATAGAATCTTTGTTTATTTTATATCACAAAACAAACAAAAATCGTACGAAAATGTATAGAAATACCTACGTATAAAATTCAACAAAGACATGGACATTTTAATAGTGTTGTCATTATTGTTTTTTTAATGCCAATTGTCACCGCATTGGAGTTTTTTTGCCAAGTTATAGTTAGCTAGAAGCATTGATTTTAAAACTAGTCCCTTATTTATAAGAAAACGCAAATCAATAACAGAAATGTAAATTAGTTAAATCATGTTAAGGGGAGATGAGACGTTAATTGACTTTTGCTATTTATAATGGTTCTTTATACATATTTTAACTAATACTAATTGACATGAAAATATGGACAGGGCGGAAAGCGCGTAAAGTGTTCCTCTGTAACTGGTGCGCGCTCCAGTACATCTCTAGTGGAGCGTTACTGAAATTAGTCGTCGCGCGCAACGTTATTGAAAATGCTTGCTTGTTCTATGACACAAAGTTCACATACATACACAAAGTATGACAGAAAGGGGTCAGAACTATATATGTGACTATTGGGTGTTATTTATAGAAAATATTAAAACGCAGCAGACATAGAACCTTCAAATTTAGAATATAATTAGTGTTTCGTGTCTAAATCAAGGGAAAACTTAAACATTTCATAATTTCTGTCTAGTTTTCTAGATTACACCAACTGAATAACTTTGTAATCCCATATAAATGTATAAGATTACAAAGTTACATTTGTTAATGAATCATTGTACCCGTACATAATGGAATAATAGTTTTAGATAGGTATCTATATATATGAGGTATAACACGAGGGGGTATCGAGAGGGAAAGGGTGTATTCAATCCATGAAACTGTACAACATTCCTCTAGAAAAACATGACGAAGAAAAACTTGCAAATAAATAGACTAAATAGCTCGAAAATATCAATTACCATGAAAGAAAGAACACTAATAATCAAATCCGCTATATTTGTGATAAATTGATACCTACAAAAATAAGAAAAATCCATAAGACAGAGGCTTTAAGAAAAATCGTTATTGATATTCTAGAAGTAAAAAGTACCGAAAAGGAACAAAGTAGGACTCTACAAAAAGACGCGAGATCCCATCAAAAACATTCTGTAAAAAAATTCCAAGTCTCGCAGCTCAGTTTTTCTAGCGCAGAAAGTTGTGAGATCCATGTAATACCAAGTCGATTAATTTATTATTAGGTTTTGACTAAATAATATGCAGAGGTAAACAGGATTAACATAGATTTAATACTCGTATGCAAATAATATACAGTTCACAGACAGTGTCAAGAGAGGAACGGAAGTAACAACTAATAGACAATACAATAGAACTAGTATAGACAATGTTTGTTTAATATCGGTAAATCCGCACTTAGTCAGTTACGTTAGTCGCCTTCGGAAGGAGGTTTTTAAAAACACAAATTTTAATTAGGACAAAAATAAAATATAATCAATTATTACAAATTGAACTTAAACTAATTATAGTACTAATAAATTTGGTTGTCGCGACTTTCCTCGACGGCGATCGAAGAAGAAAAGCACTGCTGCCCGGTGATGGTGGTCCGACGATGCTGGTGGGTCATCGGCGTGAGTAATTCATATGGAATCTGCCGACTGTGCAGATTCGTGGGAACTTTTTGGGAGTTTCGTTAGGGGCGACACGTAACACCTCCCCTCCTAGACCGACAACTATTTGCCAATGTTTAATGCAAATGTTGCGGCTCTTCTATCTTGAGTTGACATCTCTATGGCAGTTGTGGGAACATTCTCAACAGTAAGTGCTGCAATCGCAGATTTCTTCAGTCTTCTCCGAATGTATAACATAATGATGACAGCGAATACGATAGTCAGGATTACGAAAGTGTATACTGGAACTGTGATGGAAAGAATGCTTGATGAGTCAATAACAGGTGGCTTCACTGGAATTTCCATGGAAATTTGATTTTGTATGTTATGTAATTTATCCAAATCAATTGTTGTAAGATTATATGCGACTCCAGTATTCTGAGAAATTGCAATATCTGGAAGTGACATAATTTCTATTGGTTTTCCGCGGAGCTGGTTATAGATGTTAGCCAAAGTAAACTCAGGTGTTCTTATCTTGCAGTTTTGAGGGATAGTTGCTAAGAAACTGCCTTCTAGGATATGGTGCTGCTCTTGTCCACATAATATTTGAACTTTAGTGGACTTTGGGAATGATATGATGTAGTGCTGGTTATCAAGCTCGACTAGAGCTTCCTTGTACAAAGAGATAGGCGTGGGTTTACACGTTTCATCTATCTCCTGTGAAACAATGAGATGGTGAATGCAGTCCTTTTGAGTCTTCATCTGATGATTTACTTTTTCTTCACATAGAAACCATGTATCTATCTTCGGGCATTCTGCCTCTATGTACACATATTCGTTATTATTGGTTGCCATATAAGGAAAAGGGGATAGGATAACATAATGATTTTTATTCGGGACAGGACAGAGTCTGTATAAATTGTAAGTGGAGGAAGTAGTAATTGGGAATTTAAGAACTACCACGATCTTTGATTTTATAAAGTAAGTGCCTATTCTAATCATATTATAATAATATCTTATGTCTAAATTTAAAATTTTATCTGTACTATAAATATGTTTCAATGTGTTTAACATACTCTTTATTTCATTTATTCCAAGAATTGAATGGTGTAAAGTGCCACTAATACTAAAAGCTAATATGTTTTCTAATCTGATAATTTCGTCAGACAAATCTTTGACGTTTTCACTTATAATAAGAAATAGTTGCGACAATTTCGCATAAAATGTAACTCGATCGTTACCTATACTTGTAAAATTAGTAATATAATTTAATGCCTTAATTATTTTCTGTTGATTCATAGTTAAATTACTAAGTACTTCAAATTGTTTCGCGGTGATTTCTTTAAATAAGCTTATGTGTTTATTATAAGTTGTCGAAAGTTCAAGATTATTGTTCTGTAAGACTTGTAAGGAGTGTTCAAATCTTAATGCGTCATCGTGATCAAGATTCCCCGTTATGCTTTTTATAAATGTTCCAAGAGGGTTTATTAGTCCTCTCTTAATGCGAACTGGTTCTAAAGAATCGAGCTGACGAGATAACTTATCAAGCTTATCAAATAAATGTGTGATCTGATATTTGAATAGAGTAAAATTACTGTTCGATAGTTTGTTTGAGGATTTAGTGAGTTCTGAGTATAAAGAAGTAATATGATGGCGTATGATGTTAAGGTCAATTTCCTGGAGGAATGTGTGGAAATGGGAAATTATTTTGGTGGGTCCTAACTCAAAAGGTAATATGCCAGGTCCATCACGAAGACTGTTAAGTCGGATTTCTTGTGCTTGGGCCAGGGACATCAGGCTCATTGGAATCCTGTAACGGATTGGAATTATTAGTTTTAGGGAGTCTTTTTATTCTATTTTTTTGCAATGCGGCCTCGTTTCTTTGAGGTGTATATATGGATAGGTAAATTCGTAGTGACTTTATCATGAGTATATCTAGCCGCTAGTTTATTTCTTTGAGCTATCGGATTTTTTATAAAAATTTCTTGATCCTGTTCGTATTCAATTACGGGATCACGCTTACTGTTACGTTGTGTCATGATTACTTCGCGATTCGATTGAGATGACTCACTGATTAATTTGTATACTATTTCCATCTTACTACGGTGGTCATGTAGGTACTGTTGTAATAGTCGTTCTGTCAAATTTAAGTCAGTTGGGTCTCTAGGGTCAAAATGTCCAGTTATGAGATTAAACGGTCTACACTTAGTTACACTATGTATCGAACTGTTGTACGCTATTAATGCGTATGGGACTAAGTTTGAGATTTGTTCATTTTTATGCTGCAGCTTAAGCAGTCTAAGGTGTTCTAGTAGTATGCCATGAAAACGTTCGATCATACCATTTTCATTTGGAGCATTTGCTGCTGTGGTGTGATGTTGGATTCTGTGCATTTTTAGGAATTCTGTTATGACTTGATTTGTGAATTCTGTACCTTGGTCAGTTGTCAATGTTAAAGGAAATCCGTGATGAGTGCAGAATGTTAAAAGTGATCTTAGAATGTTAGGGGCAGTACAGTCAGGTAATTTATAGACTTGCGCGTATTTGGAAAATGAATCTATAATCGTTAAATACTTATCATGTTCTATAGTTAAAGTGTCGGCATGTATTAGTTCAAATGGCTTCGAGGGTGAAGGTACTATTCTAAATTGTTGATTTAAGGGGTTACGTTCGTACTTTCCGCAACCGCAAATAACACATTCTTTTATGTACTGCGAAATAGTATCCTTCATTTTAGGCCAAAAGTACCGTTGAGATAGCGAAAGGAAAGTTTCATTAATACCTCTGTGATTTGTCTTTCCCTCGTGGTATTTTCGTATAATGTCTTGTTGGTTTAAGAATTGATTGACATCTTCAAGATCGCGCTTTACTAAAATTAAATTAATGGATGAACTTTTAAAGGTTTTCTGAATTATCGGAACAATACTATACATTTTATCTAAAGGTTGTACTAAAATGGCTGTTCGGATTTTTGGGTCGACATATCTTTTAATGATATTGACTATGTCGTCTTCTAAATTTCCTTGGGATACTTCAACTACTATTTTATTGTAGGTATCAAAAGGCTTCGTAATTTTTGGTTTGATGCTAGCTCTATAGGGTACTATGTTAATGACGATCTGTCTCTTGTACTTATTTATGGGATCGTCTACGATAGGTATTTCAAGGATGGGGTTTTCTACACTTGTGTGTACAGTAGAGGTCGTGTATGGTGTAGTCTTATTATTCTGATCTGACTCAATTAATGCTTTTATGCTGGGTGCTGTGTTGGTAGACGATGGACTCATAAGTGGTCTTAAACTAGGTGCAGTATCAGTAGATGATGCGCTTATCAGAGGTCTATCGTCAGGTGCTGTCACTGTGGAAGATGAGCTCTGGGAATCAGATATATTAACTATAATTGATTCTATTTCTTCATTATGGATTTCTATGCGGGAAAGTGCGTCTGCGTTATAATTATTTTTGCCTTTTTATAAACAACTATAAAGTTAATACGGAAAGTTTTAATTTCCACCTAGTGAGCCTTGAATTAGGGTCTTTCAAATTCATAAGCCAGAGTAAAGGTTTGTGATCTGTCACTACTTTAAATTTACGTCCAAAGAGATAATGCCTAAAATATTTGGTAGCCCAAACTATTGCAAGGAGTTCTTTTTCGATAGTGGAATAGTTTACCTCGCTATCATTAAGAGTCCTCGACGCATATGCAATAGGTCGATCGGAACCGATGGATCCTTGAGACAGAATAGCACCAATAGCGACGTTAGATGCATCTGTGGTAAGTATGAAGTCCTTTGTAAAATCAGGGTATTGTAATATAGGGTCATTAGTCAACAGTATTTTACAGTTTTCAAAGCATTTTACGTATTCGGGGGTTAAATTTATCTTAATTAATTTATATTCTTTAAACATTTAGTCAGAGGTTTCGTTAATCGGGCAAAATCTGGTATAAATCTACGATAGTATCCTAATAATCCTAAGAAACTTTTTATTTGTTTTGTAGTCCTTGGTATGGGATATTTTAAAATTGCGTTTATTTTATCTGGGTTAGGTTTAACGCCTTCAGGTGTTATAATATGGCCTAAATAAGGAGTCTCATGCTTTAAAAATTCAGATTTATCCATTTGAATTTTAAAGTTCGACTCACGTAATCTTTGAAAAATTTTCTTAAGATTCACCATGTGCTCTTGTAGTGACGTGGAGAAAACCAAGATATCATCTAAATACACTACACAAATTACATTTTGGAGGCCTCTGAGTACGTTGTCCATTACCCTTTGGAAGGTGGACGGCGAGTTCTTTAAGCCCATTGGCATACGTAAAAATTCGTAGTGGCCATGGTCAACATTAAAAGCTGTTTTATGTACATCTGAGGGATCCATTTCCACTTGATAAAATCCACTAGCTAGATCTAAAGTGGTGAAATACTGACATTTGCCTAGTTTGTCCAGAATATCATTTATATTGGGAATGGGGTATTTATCATCTATTGTTTTTTCGTTAAGTTTTCTAAAATCAACTACTAGTCTCCATTTAATTTTTTCTGAGGCATCCATTTTTTTTGGCACGATCCAGATGGGTGCGCTCCAAGCGGATGTCGAGGGTTGAATAATTCCCTGGTCTAACATTTTTGAAATCTGGTTTTGGACTTCTTGCTTATGTACTTGGGGATATTTATAGCTTTTGCTAAATACTGGGTTTTCATCTGTTGTATTAATTCGGTGCTTTATTTTATTAGTGAAAGTTAGGGGTTCATCTTCTAAATAAAAAACGTCTGAAAATTCCTTACATAATTGTGATAAATTAGCTGTCTCCTCTGCGTTTAAATGGTCTGTGCGCAACTTTGATATCACTTGTCGCGTGCGCTCATTCGAGGAATTTATTACAGGTGCAAGATGTTCGTAATTAATATGTGTCTGGTTCTTAGAAATCGATGCGTCAAGTTCCTGATTGTCTGTTAAAATTGTCTGTTCGTCTAAAGTTAATATGATGTCATCACTGGTGGGGTTTTCTATTTCAATTATACCGTGGCAATTAACTACTGAAGTTATGCATTCGGGAATAAGGCAATTATTAACGGCTTGTTCCTTTATTAAAATATCTCCATCAGATACATTCAAAGGAACTCTTACGAATTTTGATGTGCGCGCCGGTATAGTTTCTTTAAAGCATATGGAATTCTGAGAAGTGTATTGCAATATCGGATTATGTGCGAATTTAGTCTTTAGTACAAAGTTTTTAAGGTCGATTTTAGTTTCCCATTTTTTCAGTAAATCCTGTCCAATAAGTCCGTCAAAGTAACTATGGAATTTATATACATATAATTTAATATATTCTGGGGATCTAAATTCTGGAAAACATGGAATTGTAATAGAGTAGTTGTTTCTAGTGGTTGCGTGCACATTTGTTACTTCGAATGGATCAATATTAAGTGGTATGTCTGAAAAATACTTCTGAATGGCTTCAGGACTAATAAAGGATTGATTAGCTCCTGTGTCAATAAGTAGTTTCAAGGGTGGGTTTTGAATTTTTATATATGGTAAATGCCTTTGACTGTGTGTATTTAACTCTATTCTGGGGCATTTGAATCCGAATCCGAGTGAAAATTTGATGAATTTTCCTGCGGGATTACAGATTCTTGATTTTGTGGGATGGGATGGTTATAGGAATTATTGTCGTAAGGTTCATACTCAAGTGGTGGGTAAAGTCCGTTGTATTCATATTGAAAACTATTATAATCATAGAATTCGTCTAAGTGGGGATCAATATGGTCATTTAAGTCATTTGTATTAATTTCCCTTGTTTTAAAATAATTATTTGGCGGTGAGTTACCATGCACTCGCCAGTCATGCCTTAAAGGAGGCAATGTGCGTGCTACGGGGTGACTGATGCCACTCATTGGCTGAGGATAGTTATTATTAGTAGGGGGTTGGGATTTGGGTGGGATTCTAAATCCTGTCGTCATGTTAGACCGTGGCAGGGATCTGAACATTTGTTGAGTCCTGGATGGTCCTTGCATGACATGCCCAAATTGTCGTTGTACATTGGGTTGTATAGTGTGACCTTGAAATTGGGGATGAAAATTTTGTGTTGGTCTAGGGTTAACGTGTAAGGGTGGTGAGTTCAGGGGGTGCGAGTAAGGGTTAACGGATATGTAGGGTTTCCTACTCGTGTTGCTAGTGTGTGTACTTACCTGCTTATTTTGCATGTACAAAATATTGAGTTCTTCCTGAGCGTACTCTAGAGCAAGCTCTATGGTGTTAGGTCGCATGCATCGGATGCGTGAACCTAGAGGCTCTCGTAATCCTTTCAAGTAAGTTTGTAACGCTAATTTCTTATAAAGTTGCCTTTTGGCTTCTATTGTGGTAGCTAAAGTCTCATGCAGCTGGATGTACGTTGAAATAACGCTAAGTAAATTTTGGACTCGCTCATAGAAAACACTTGGGGTATCATTACCTTGTTGTAACATTGAAAGATCAGTATATAAAGATGACTCATCCCTATGATCTGAAAAAGTGTTCACTAATGTACTTCTGATACTTCGCCAATCGCTGGGGTTACCATTTGTCGCTAATGATCGCGCGGCGGGCCCTACAATCTTATTAAGTATTCCATTGAGCAATGAATAATTTTGGAGATCGTAGCCAGGCGCTATTTTTACATACTTTAAAACTAATTCGTCGCATATTTGCAGAAATCTAATGAGTACATTACTATCTCCGTTAAATTCTGGCACGAAGCGTAATGACTTATAAATCTGATCAATAGTGTCGCCTTGATTTGCTGGACTTTGCGCGACTACCTGTTGAGGCCTTTCCATTTCGTCAAAATTCTCTACTATGCTATTTAAATTACGATACCCGTCTCTTTGCTCGATGCGAAGAGCGTTTCTTCTATCAACTATAATTTCCCTACTTGATCGTGGGTGGAATATATAAATAGTAGGAATTAGGATCAATTCCTATATAGACTAAGGAAATATAACTAGGAATGACAACCAAATTTAAAAAATGTGCAACTCACAGTATGTATTTAGCAAAATACATGGTCTCGTGGTGATTGACGTCGATGTCTGGAAGTCTCACCCTGCGGGTCCTTAATCTGCGTCTGGATCCTCGATGGTCCTGCTCCTCCGATGGCTTCCCGTTCGTTGAGATAGTCGACGCGTCGACGAAACGACTATCAGCGCGGTTACGATTTATGGAAACACGCACTGACTCGACTATCCTACCGACTGCGCCAGTTACGTTAGTCGCCTTCGGAAGGAGGTTTTTAAAAACACAAATTTTAATTAGGACAAAAATAAAATATAATCAATTATTACAAATTGAACTTAAACTAATTATAGTACTAATAAATTTGGTTGTCGCGACTTTCCTCGACGGCGATCGAAGAAGAAAAGCACTGCTGCCCGGTGATGGTGGTCCGACGATGCTGGTGGGTCATCGGCGTGAGTAATTCATATGGAATCTGCCGACTGTGCAGATTCGTGGGAACTTTTTGGGAGTTTCGTTAGGGGCGACACGTAACAAGTCGATAAACCACAATATTACTAACACTGGCCCTTAAACAAATATTGTCTACTAACACAATATTACTAACATTTATTTAGTCCTTGCTTAAGGCACCTTCTGTATAAAGTTATTACGTAAGTTAATATCATATCAACATTAAAAATTCTTTACGTTTTAAATAAATAAATCGACTAGGCCATCGCATGAAAACATGCTGCTGGCCAAGTCGATCTATTTATTTAAAACGTAAAGAATTTTACATTCATTTAAATCTTGTGCTGTTAAGGACAATATAGATCTATATTAAATCAACAATGTATTTAAGCTATTTAATTGGATAAGGATTAATGCTGTATTGGTTAAAATCACTTCGAAAATTAGCCATTATTTGTCGTAAAAAGTAAATGACAAAAAATTTTATTGTGGGATATCCATAAGAGATAGACATATACCATCGCGGAGTTTTCTGTAGACCTTTTCAATGTGTACAAATATGTAGTACATTATTTCGATAAATCTCGTAGGGTTCAGCTTGCGTTTGCAATGTAAGCGGAAAAAAATTGATAATCGACGACATCACATTAGAAACCTCAAAAATAACAATATTTCTCCACTATTTAATGGATGTTATTATACATGTAAACCTTTCTATTGAATCACTCTATTTATTAAAAAAAACCGCATCAAAATCCGTTGCGTAGTTTTAAAGATTTACGCATACAAGGGGACATAGGGACAGAGAAAGCGACTTTGTTTTATACTATGTAGTGACTATCGTTTACATAAATGACGTATTATATTGACAGTTTCGGTGGCGCAGTTGTTTAGACGCCGACTGTGAAGCACTGACACAAATATTTGTGTTATCCATACTAGCTCCGTCGAATTAGCTAAAAGGGGCTGAGATTTACAAAAATTGGATGCAGATTTTTTTTATTGCATTTAATGGCGAGAGGTGCCTGATGGTAAGCGATACGACCGCTCACGAACAGTAGCAAAACCGAACAACACCATGAATTACAAAGCAATGCTTGGCATTCCACTGCGCTCGGCATCCTGAGACATAAGATGTAAAATCTCAATATGTCCAGTAGTTACTCTGCTACAAAGCCCTTCAATTTTCCTTCGTAATTCAATTGGGATCACTGATAGTGTAAATTCAAAAAGTAGGGAAGAAATGTAGGGGACTTGTTGCGTCATCCGCCATCTTGATTTAAAGGGTAATTTTTTGTCTCTTGAATAACTCGTTTATTTTCAATTTTACACGAAAAATAAGATACAAAGTTTTTAAATTTAAATTTCCTACAATTTATGTTCCAATTATTTTTTTTAGAATCTTTTTTTACATTTTCATACCTAAGAGTAATCGGGAGAAATTAGGGATAAAGAACGATATGACACTGTCAGTACTGAATTGAGACAAGAACAAGAAGGACGTCTCCGCTTTCACTGAATAACGGAAATACATTCAACCTAACTGATCCTAATACTTAGGTTCACTCCCAAATCATCTCAGTTATGGATCATCGAAAATATATGAACTTTAAACAAATAAATAAACGTGGTTAATTTCTTTTGAGCTTGAATGCTGCAATTTGATCGAAACGTCGAGAAGTTTACATACATGATAAACTCACGCCATTTTCCCAGAAGGGGTAGGCAGAAGTGCCAGGACACCCACATTTCAGGTTGTATGTTCCGTATATATCGCCATATCGGGCACTAATTCCTGACTGGGCTGATAATGAATAGAAAAATCCAATATCACTTTGTCCAACCCGGGATTCGAACCCGAGACCTCAGGTTTGTAACCGTATAACAACTACGCCACCGATGCAGTCGGAAAGTTAAAAGTGTTATAATTGAAAATGTATACTTACTTTGTGCTCCAGTCAATTTGTACAGAAGCTCGTTGCTTTCCTTGTAACCTGTAAAAAAATAAATCGTTAGAAATAACACAAAAATGCTACTAATATGTCGAGAATAATAATAAATACACCCAACAGTCACATACATAGTCCTGACCCCACACTTAGATCGAGTCGTATCAGGAGCTACGAGTGACTTTTCGGTCTCACAAACACCCAGACCCAAAAGAAATATTTGTGAGCCGCACAAACATTTCTCCCGGCGCGGGGATCGAACCCGCGGTCTCTCGTTTCACAGGCGGCGTTTAATCGACTGAGCCTGAGCTGTCAAATAATGGTGAATTTTGGAGTTTTGTTTTATTTTTGCAGGGCACGGGCCTCCTAAATAATCGAGAGTACGATTGAGTGGGGTCACGCCTAGTGACAGGCAGACTTTACATACCATGGGCCCTACTATATAAATCCGAAATTCGAATCTTCGTGACGTTTTTTGTTTCGAAACCTACTCTGTAACACGAAATTCGAATCTTCGGATCGAAGAATGAATGATTCGAATATATCGGCAATCCGAACATTTACATTTTTATTTACTACTAGCGGCCCGACCCAGCTTCGCCTGGGTGCATATATTTTTTGATTCCACTCCACACCAAATACATGTTGTTTTTCGTATAAACTCTTGTATGCCTAAACTTGACGTAGCTATCCTACTGTCCGGCTCAATCCCGTCTCATCCGCCTGTTCAGTCTCTTCCCAATCCGTCCCGTCCCTTCTCTTTATTATTCATCCCGTTTTATAACGTGCATTTACAGTTCGTCCTAACAAATCTGTCATTTATCCCAGCCCTCTCCCGTACCTTCGATTCTATTTTACTTTATGTCCCTTCTCTCCATAAACATCCATATACATCTTATATATAAAATAGGAATTATTAAAATTTAATATGAGAGTTACACTGAGATAGCAAAATAATAATTGTCAACGTTACTACTACACTTGATGCATAAACAATAATCGTATTGTGTGAGAGAAACAGGAGACCGGCTTCGTTCTCATCCCTACTCCGTGCTGTTTACTGGGTCAGAAGTGACACCTGTAGACATCTGGCGGGGATAACTAATTAAATGACGATTGATCAGTTTTCGACCGGAGAGGAAAAATTATTAAATTACTAAAATGGCTATTAAAAAATAAGGGTTGATCGTAGTAGGGTGAAAATTGAGGATTGTATGTATTTTTGTATGTTGTATCATACAAAAATAGAAATTAAAAATTTTGTCTAAAAAATAAAAAAAAAAATTAGGGGTGGACTACCCCTAACATTTAGGGGGATGAAAAATAGATGTTGGCCGATTCTCAGACCTACTCAATATGCTCACAAAATTTCATGAGAATCGGTCAAGCCGTTTCGGAGTAGTTCGATTACGCACCCCGTGACAGAAGAATTTTATATATTAGATATTCATCCGAAACGAAGTTCGAAACTTCGGACGAACGAAGTTTGTGACGATACGAATGTAGGTACCTACTCTGTAAATGTTCGTATTGCCGATATATTGTAATAATTCATTCTTCGATCCGAAGATTTGAATTTCGTGTTACAGAGTAGGTTTCGAAACGAAAAACGTCACGAAGTTTCGAACTTCGTTTCGGATTTATACCGGGTATCTCAAGACTGCTACCGAAAACGAAGCCGGGTGGTAGTTTTAGTGGCTACAAACACCATGCAATTAAAAATTTCGCATAGAAACGCGACAAATATTTTTTATTAATTTTTAAATATCGTCATTTTTGGGTGGTAAATCCATAGTTCTTGCTAAAATAATAATTTAAACTTTTTTATACCTTACAGTATTTATAAATAAAAGGATATACACTATTATTTTAGGTAAAAATGTATTTACCACACAAATATGGCCTAAGCAAAAAAAAAATGAAAAAAATTGTCGCTTTTTTTTGCAACTTTTTCTGTTGCATTGTGTCTGAAGTCGCTAAAACTACCACCCGGCTTCGTTTTCGGTAGCAGTCTTGATATACCCTGTATAGTAGGGCCCCATAGTTATTCTATATGGTTTCCTTACGATGTTTTCTTTCACCGTTACAGTGCGTATTGATTGACTATCAATACACACAACTAATATATTTATTCATTTAACACTTTATTGCGCACCATATACATAAAAACGACAGAATTACATGAAACAAGAAAATTCACAAGTGGTCTAATTGCTTGAAGCAATCCCTGTCAGACAACCATGGGTTGGATAAACGAGAACGAACGAAAGTTGGGGCAGCTTCAGGTGTACGAATAATTTAATTTGTTATATTATTAAATGTATTTATATAAACATCTGTATCAGCCCATATACGTCCCACTGCAGGGCACGGGCCTCCTCTACAATCGAGAGTACGATTGAGAGTGGTTAGGCCATATAGTCCACCACCCTGGCCTAGTGCGGGTTGGCGGACTTACATACCATATATTTTTTTATAAATCCCTATGGTATGCAGGTTTCCTCACGATGTTTTCCTTCACAGTTTTAGTGCGTGGTGATTGACTATCAATACACACATGACTCCGAAAAGTCAGGGGTGGTCATATATAAACATACATACATATAAACAAGAATACATAATATAACGTAGTAACTCACCTCTCAATCCAATGATGTTCATTAAAACGTCAGAAATTTGATCTGCAACAAAAAATATTGTTTATATTACAAAAACATATCTCAAACTATTGGTGGTAGGTATCTCATATGTGAGAGGCCGCCTGGGTAGGTACCACCGCAATGTCTATTTCACCCGTCAAACAGCAGTTCAAATGCACTGTTGTGTTTCGGTGTGGAGGACATTTTAGCCAGAGTAACTACTGGACATATTGAAATTTAAGATCTTATGTTTCGGGATGGCGAGCGCAGTGGAATGCCAAGCATTGTTTTGTAATTCAAGGCGTTTGGTTTTGCCACTGTTCATGAGCGGTCGTATCGCTTACCATCAAGCGAACGGCGTGCTCGTCTCGCCATTCATTGCAATAAAAAATATTGTAGTTCCAATTTTGAAGTTATTTTACAATGCCTCGGAATTTGCATATTTGTATGAGTAAGTAATTTGTATAAAAAGTATCCTATGTCCTTTTCTCTATTCTTGACAACGTGTATGAAAAATTTCATGATAATCGGTTGAGTAATTAAGCCGGGGAGGCGTAACAAACATATAAATTCATAAAAGTACGCGTGAAAAAGATATTCCGAGACAATATCTAATGAAATTGCTTGTATTTAATATAGAACGGCAGTTAGCTTATTTGTATAAAACTATATACCCATTTCTTACCATTATTTTCTATGTAAGTCTCTTCCACAATCTGTTCATTTTGTTCGCTATATTCTTGAGAAGCCGACTCCTCGTAGTAACTTGACTCAGCAGTATGTCTTGAAGACTCATTCTGAATCCTTGTCTCGGCATTTGACTCCTGAGTCGCCTGACTTGAGTAAACGGTATCGCTTTCGTAGGTCGAAAATTCTGATTCGTCACTAGTCACGTGATCATGATTGTAGGCTATTGAGAAAATTAATTATTTATCTTAAAATATTTGTGTATTATGATGGAGCAGACATCGGGAACAAAATATTATGCACAAACATTGAGGTTTTATACTAGTGCGGACACGGGAACAAAATTCTCTGCGTATGGTGCGTGCACACGGGTACACAGTGAAGCGAGAGGGAAGATAATGTTACTGTGTAGGCGTGACAGAGACAGAAATAGAATGTACCCTTCATTTTGTTACAAAAATTTTGTTTGCAGTCTTCTCTGTAGTACATTATCTTAATGTGCACAAATCAAAACAAAATTAGAACGGAAGGAAAGATAGTGTATTATATGTAGAAGTGACAAGGATGAAAACAAAATTATGATACCATACCGTAGCATATCTAACTCTGTCACTCTTATGTATACACACTATTTTCTTTCTCGCTCTGAGGTCTCGTGGTTGATATGCGCGCACCCATTTTGTTCGAGATGTCTGCTCTAGTTTAAATATGTATTTATTTTATACATTTAACAAGGCTGTATGTACAAGGGTTCCTTAGCTATGAAAATGTGCAATAAAAAATTGGTGTTTATTATAAAGTTTATTATACACACCTTTATCATTATTATAAACACGTTCAATGGTGACTTTATGGGCGCCCAAAAATTGCAAGCAAATTGGAAAAATAATAAGATCATAATATTAAATAGCGTAGTTTTTGAGATATTGGAGCGGACACAGCAAACAAAATCTGTGTGTAACAGCCACGCGGGATCGCAGAGTGAGAGAGAATATAGTATGATTATATAGGAGTAAAAGAGAATAAAGCAAGCTACGCGGGAAACCAAAGCGAGAGAGAACATAGTTTGTCATACGAGTGACAAAGACATAAACAAGTTGCGCGGGAAAATAGAGCGAGAGGGATCACAGTTTCTCGTAAAAGAGACAGAGACAAAAACAAACTGCGCGGGAAATCGAAGCAAGAGGGAACATAGGTAGTCATTCGAGTGACAAAGACAAATAAACAGCCGCGAAGGAAACTGACAAAGACATAAAACAAGCGGCGCAGAAAATAAGAGCGAAAGGGAACATAGTATGGCTACATAAGAATAACAGAGACAAACATCCAGCCGCGCGGGAAAACGGAGTGAAAGAGAACATAGTATAATTACATAAGAGCAACAGAGATGTAAAACAAGTTAGGTGGTAAAGCAGAGAGAGAGGGAACATAGTGAGTCGTAGGAGTGACAGAAACAAAAATAGTGGTAATTGTACCGCTGTTTTTATTATATTTTGTACGCAGTGTCCGCTCTAGTATGATTTTAAAATTAATTAAATGTTTGTCGTTTACTTACGTTTTGGTATGGCGTTTGCGTATTTTATATAAACCTGGGGAAATTTAAAACCAATTATTAATTACTTAAACAAATAACATACATAAACTCACGCCTTTATCCCAGAAGGGGTAGACAGAGGTGCCAGGGCACCCACATTTCGCTATGTATGTTTCGTCTCACGATGTGATAGGGGCGATTTTATCGCCATATCGGGCACAAATTCCTGACTCCAGCCTCATAATGAATAGAAAAACCCAATATCACTTTTCCCGACCTGGGACTCGAACCCGGGACCTCAGCTATAATTAATAGTCCGTACTACAACTACGGCACCGAACAGTGGAAGTTAAACAATTGTGTACTAAAGGGCCTATCCTTAGTTAATATGCCTACATAATATGTACTTTACAAAATGTTGGAATCCTGTATTCATTTATTTATTTATTGACACTTTATTGCACACAAAAGGAAAACAAATACAAACAGAACTGTATCGTACCTCGAACTATTAGACTAAGTTCCAAGTGAATGATAAATTTCATAGAGTATAGTACATATTGATATCTACAAGTGGATACCTTTTATTTTATCAGACATCGAATGTTTGAATATTAGGACCTTGTGTTGGAGAATAGAATAACCTTCCTTTATATTCGGATATCAAGCATTATTGTGTCGACGATACTGACGGGTCATGATAATTTACAGAAAAATTTAAATTTTCGGAAAAAATATCTAAAAATTTTCCGATATTTTCCCATTGAATTTTTTACTGAAATACGGTATGAAACGAAACTCAGGGACAAATAGAAATATACCGGATGTTTTTTTTTTAAATGATTAACACCCGTATTCTTAGACGTTTCCTCGAATCTTCCTTAACCTTATCTCTGTTGAGGTGACGTTTAAAATGAATTCGAGGAATTCTCGATAATGGTATGCTTAGTTAAAAATATATCTTTCTTAGAGGATCCTCGAGTTCGAGGTTGAGTCGAGGAAATACGTCATCAAATACGTCATTGATGTGTTAATAAGGTACAGATTTATCAAAAACTATTTGTCAAATCAATATTATGCTCACTTGAAAAGTGACAGTCAAAATTTGTCATGCAAATACTATATAAACACTGTTTCCATAGTAAAAATATTTCCTCAAGTATTCCTTAAGGTAGGTCGCGAGATACCTTGAGTTTGACAATTGATTCTGTTCCTAGAGAAAAGAAAAGTATTGAGTGACGTTGAGTGGAGGAGACTTTTTTCAACTATGAATACAGATTTCCTTCAAGTAAGTGGAGACGAGAAATTTTCGAGGAACGTCTTAGAATATGGGTGTAAGACTCTTTTTGTTCAAAAAGCAGCCATGAAAACATTGCACAGAAATTACATTTTTCCGTAACGTTTCCTGGAATTTAATATAATAAAATATAATATCTTCCCCTAATTCATATTTACATACAATTGTATGAATTTGCCACAAAAATAAATTTTATGCATTTGCCAAAATTATTATGTATGTATTTTACTTTCACGTAGTTTTTCGTACTGTTAATTAATATATTACTTTTTTCACTTGCCAACAAATATTTTATTTTTAGTTATTAATTGTAGATTATTATTATTTCTTTTACGCCTTAGACTGCCCTTTCTATCTCCTGTTAATATATCCATCCCATGGTTGCCTGTACGAGATTACCTAGTGTGATAAGGCCGCCACTTGTACTATTATTCTTATTGTATAATATCTTCATAGTATTTCTGTACAGTGCAAAAAAGAATTAAATAAATAAAAATAAAATAAATAAATATTTTGCACATAATTATGTTGGGAAAACCATGTAGTTTTTGTTTGAATAAACTATTATTACATCTTTTTTTCCATTTGTCAGGATACATTTTGCGGATAATATGTAATTTTGTTAAGCAAAAACTTTTTGAATTAAGCACCAAAATTAAACACATGCGAAAGGTTATATATTATTTTTTTAAATGAAAAATCCCTAAAATATTCAATTTGCTAATTAAAGAAAAAAAATACGAAAACTTTTTAACAATATTCCTATTTCCTTTGCACTTTCCTTGTTGCACTTAAAAAAAAAACATTAAAAAAACTCACGCAAATAACCGCCAAAACTCCATACAGGGTTAATTTCATTTTGACAGCCTGAAGTGGGCAGATAAGTATCTGTATTACCACTGAACGATTTCAACATTGTAACAATCATATATTTTAACATTATATCCAAAGCATCTGTGTAAATACACCTAATTTGTTTCCCTGCAAATTCTGTACAAATTTTATGTTATTTGTACTGTGACGTATATTGGAGCGGACATCGCAAACAACAATTGCGTTACAGGCGCAGAAAGAAAAGGAGGAAAAGATAAAAATAAAAGGAGTATTCGCTTCCCCCTTATTGATAAGGCATTGAGATATTATACTAGAGGGGGCACTGCAAACAACATTTTTGTAACAAAATGAGCGGTACGGCACCGCTCCGTCTGTTTCTCTCTCTCTGTCACACCTACATAGTAACATTATCTTCTCTCTCGCTTCACTGGGTTCCCGTGTACACGCACCATACGCAGAGATTTAGTTCCCAATGTCCGCTCTAATATAATACCTATGTACCGAATAGATCCTAAATACTCTAAGCCTTCACCAAATACTTATTTATTTATTTGATCCTTTTTTACACTGTACAAAGAAACAAAGAAATCACATCATAATAATAATAGTACAAGACGCGGTCTTATCATACTAGGTAATTTCTTATAGGCAACCATTTATAATAAATACACCCAACAGTCACATACATAATCCTGAACCCCACACTAAGATCAAGTCTTGTGTCGTGTATCAGGAACTACGAGAGACTTTTCAGTTTCACAAACATGCAGACCCAAAACAAATACCTGTATCACACAAATATTTCTCTCGGTGCGGGGATCGAACCCGCGGCCTCTCGTTTCACAGGCGTCTAACAAACTGCGCCACGGAGGCTGTCAAATCATGGGATGGATATTTAAGTAGGAGAAAAACATTCATGAGAAAAGTCATAAAGTCTTGGTCATTTTTTTGTGTCAAGAGGAAAACTTTAAAACTTCCCTTTCGGTATCCTGAAAGACGCCCGTTACGTTGATACAATACATACCCAAAGGAGAATGCCCATTTATAGTACCGATAAAAAATATATTAGGTATAGCATTTATTATAGTTTGTCCTAAAACGTTTTCCTGTTTCATACAGGCGACAATCACTACATAGTATAAAACAAAGTCACTTTCTCTGTCCCTATGACCCTTTGTATGCTTAAATCTTTAAAACTACGCAACGGATTTTGATGCGGTTTTTTTTAATAGATAGAGTGATTCAAGAGAAAGGTTTATGTGTATAATACGTGCATATTATTGTAGAGAAATCTATATGCACCCGGGCGAAGCTGGGCCGGGCCGCTAGTTAATTATAAAATAAAGTAATTATCATCACATTTTACATTTCGTTGATAGAGTCGACAACAAATAAAAATATAATGGACTTCAAGGTAATTTCTCCGAGAACTCCGGGGCTGAGTCGCAATTATGTTTATGTTTATTGAAAAAATATATTTTTCCCTACACAAAAAGTAGGTTTCATCGAGGGACAAAAATCTTCACATGGATACTAACACCCATATCCTAAGACGTTCCTCGAAAATGTCTCGACTCCACTCGACCTTACTGGGGAAAATCTGTATTCATAGTTGAAAAAAATCTCCTCCATTCAACGTCACTCAATACTTTTCTTTTCTAAGAAAAGGAAACAGCTGTCGAACTCAAGGTACGTCGCGACCTACCAGGAATACTTGAGGAAACATTTTCACTATGGAAACAGTGTTTATTATTTACATGACAAATTTTGACTGTCACTTTTCAAGTGAGCACAAGTGAGCATAATGTTGAAATGTCAAATAGTTTTTGTTAAATCTGTACCATAATAACACATCAATGACGTATTTGACGACGTATTTCCACGACTCAACTTCATTCGAGGATCCTCTAGGAAAGATATATTTTTAACTAAGCATACCATTTTCGAGGATTCCTCGAATTCATTTTAAACGTCACCTCGACAGAGATAAGGTTGTGGAAGATTCGAAGAAACGTCTTAATACGGGTGTTAGTATCGGCAAATATCCTTGATCCCTATACCAATAACTACTGCACAAATTATAGCATTTATTATAGTTTGTCCTTTAACCTTTTTATTTTTATACCGGGCGACAATGTTTTATGTAAGTAATTATCATCACATTTTACACTTCGTTGATAGAGTCGAAGACAAAAAAAAATGGACTTCAAGGTAATTTCTCCGAGAACTCCGGGGCTGGATCGCAATTATGTTTATATTTATTGAAAATATATATATATTTATTTTATTTATTTATTTATTTATACACTTTATTGCACACAAAAAAAATACAAATAAAACGAAAATCACAATCATAAAAGTACAATTGGCGGTCTTATCGCTCAAAGGCAATGTCTTCCAGACAACCATGGGATGGATTTTATAAACGGATAAATAGAGGGCAGTCTTAAAGTGTAAAGAATAGGAGTTAAGAAGGAAAAATATAAGAAATACAAATAATTACTAATTAATACTAAAAATATACATACATCAATACATCTATATAACAAATATACATACATAAATATATATATATATATATATACCGGGTATATCAAGACTGCTACCGAAAACGAAGCCGGGTGGTAGTTTTAGTGAATACAAACACAATGCAACTAAAAATTTCGCAAATAAACGCGACATGAATTTTTAATGATTTCTTAAATATCATAATTTTTGGGTGGTAAATCCATAGTTTTTGCTAAAATTATAATTTAAACTGTTTTATACCTTAGAGTATTTATAAATAAAAGGCTATACACTATTACTTTAGGAAAAAAATGTATTTACCACCCAAATATGGCCATAGGAAAAAAAAAATAATAAAAAAATTGACGCTTTTTTTTGCAAAATTTTCTGTTGCAATGTGTCTGAAATCGCTTAAACTACCACCCGGCTTCGTTTTCGGTAGCAGTCTTGATATACCCTGTATATATACTTCAGACACAATGCAATAGAAAAAGTTGCAAAAAAAAGCGACAATACATTTTTTGTAATTTTTTTCCTATTGCCATATTTTGGTGGTAAATACATTTTTTCCTAAAATAATAGTGTATACCCTTTAATTTATAAATACTCTAAGATATAAGAGAGTTTAAATTATTATTTTAGCAAAAACTATGGATTTACCACCCAAAAATGACGATATTTAAAAAATCATAAAAAATAATTGTCGCGTTTCTATGCAAAATTTTAATTGCATTGTGTTTATAGCCACTAAAACTACCACCCAGCTTCGTTTTCGGTAGCAGTCTTGAGATACCCGGTATATATAAGCATCAGTACATATACCGGGTATCTCAAGACTGCTACCGAAAACGAAGCCGGGTGGTAGTTTTAGTGACTACAAACACAATGCAACTAAAAATTTCGCGTAGAAACGCGACAACTATTTTTTATGATTTTTTAAACATCGTCATTTTTGGGTGGTAAATTCTTAGTTTTTGCTAAAATAATAAATAAATAAATAAATAAATAACACCCAACAGTCACATACATAGTCTTGACCCCACACTAAGATCGAGTCTTGTGTCGTGGGTATCAGGAACTACGAGAGACTTTTCGGTCTCACAAACACCCAGACCCGGAAGAAATGTTTGTGGGCCGCACAAACATTTCTCTCGGTGCGGGGATCGAACCCGCGGCCTCTCGTTTCACAGGCGGCGTCTAACCAACTGCGCCACGGAGGCTGTCAAAAAATAATAATTTAAACACTTTTATACCTTAGATTAGTTATAAATAAAAGGGTATACACTATTATTTTAGGAAAAAATGTATTTACCACCCAAATATGGCCATAGGAAAAAAATAACAAAAAAAAAATCGTCGCTTTTTTTTGCAACTTTTTCTGTTGCATTGTGTCTGAAGTAGCTTAAACTACCACCCGGCTTCGTTTTCGGTAGCAGTCTTGATATACCCTGTATACACATAGGAAAGTTATCCACGTCAATTTGTAAATGTAAGAGAAAGGTAGTGATCCTTAACCATTTTTTGAACGACGGCAGTGATTGTGCCCGTCTTACCACAACCGGTAGGGCGTTCCACAATCGGACAGCTCTGACGGTGAACGACCCATCCATAAAAGTTGTGGAGTGCACAGGCATTCTCAACTCCAGTCTCTCTGACGACCTTAGGAATCTTGTATGGGAGTCATCGAGAAATACAAAACGATCTTTAAGATAAGATGGGGTGACAGGATTAAACAATATATTATACAGAAGAGAAAGAATGTGAGCATTCCGACGAAGCCGTATGGGCAACCACTTGAGCTTAGTACGAAACTCAGAAACATGGTCATATTTGCGTAATCCAAATATGAATCTAATAATAAAGTTTTGAAGGCGCTCAAGTTTATTTAGTTGGTCCTCGGTGAGATCAGGATAGCTGGCATAATCAAGGATAGGGAGAAGGAGGGTTTGCGCTAATGAAATCTTCGTAGCAACAGGTAAAAGATTGTGTAATCTTCGCAAGGACCTAGCTGAGGCGAACAACTTACGACTGAGTTCTTGGAGTTGCGGACCCCAGCTGAAGGACTTGTCCAGATATAGTCCAAGGTTCCTGACTTTATCACTATATGTGACGGTAGTACCATCACAAGAGATAGGTGGTAGTTTGTCTCTATCTAGTTTTAGAGTCATTCTTGGGCTGCCGATAACTATCACTTGTGTTTTCAATGGATTAACTTTCAGCCCATGGGTCTTGCTCCATTTACAGATGTGCTGGATGTCACTGTTAATTATAGCGATCGCATCGTGCATCTTACCCAAAGATGCCTGAGTATAAATTTGTAAATCATCTGCGTAGAGGTGGTAGGAGGAGCGAAGTTGAATAGATATGGAATTTATAAAAACAGCAAAGAGTAGAGGAGAGAGCACGCCGCCCTGTGGAACGCCAGCAGATAAGGAGCACCACGAGGAATAACTATCCTCGACACAGATGCGTTGCCGGCGCCCATACAGGTAACTACGAAACCATTCAACTGCTGTTGGAGATATGTTAAGAGAACATAACATGCAAAGCAATATATCAAAATCAATAGTATTAAAAGCGTTGCTGAAGTCTAGCAATGCTAAGACAGTCAGCTTGCCTTCCTCCATACCCGATCTGATGCCGTCCGTAACATGAGTCAGGGTGGTGGTGGTGCTGTGCCCAGGACGAAACCCCGATTGGAGAGGGTTCAGGAGATTATTTTTAGAAAGGAAATCACTAATTTGAATATGAATCAGGCGCTCAAGGACTTTGGAAAGGAAAGGGAGAATGGAAATGGATCGGAATTCAGAGAGTGTAGAAGCATTGGACTTTTTAGGAATAGGAATAATATGGGCTTCTTTCCAGGTAGCCGGGAATATTCCAGTCGTGATAGAATGGTTGAGGATATGGGATATTATGGGGAGGATTTCGTCTAGGATAAGCATAATCATGTTACGGCTGACACAGTCGCTACCTATTGCATTAGAAGAAATAAGAGTAATTGTATATATATTTCCCTACACAAAAAATAGGTTTCATCGAGGGACAACAATCTTCGCACCGATACTAAATTTCACAGTAAAATGGGCAATTTTCTTTAAGAGAATGAACAACGTGGACAGATATAGGTCTACCAGAATCTCATTGCATAAAATTAAAAACAAACATAATGATTTTTATATGGCAATACCATCAGTCAACAGCTGTTTCAAAACTTGAGTTATGTCATTTGATGAGAATATTATAAGATTTCTATACTTCCTTAACGAAAATATATAAATTAGTTCTACGATCACAAGTGCGACACATTGTTTACAAGGTTTATCGCCAGATCCGTGAATAAATTGGCCAAATTTATACAAAATCGTCGATTTTAAAATCGACGTCGTTTTAACAAATAATTCGGAGTGAATAGTTTTGATACTTCATGTTTTTTGGTTAGTTTTAGATTTGTATATGTGTTATATCGTATTTACTTTGTTATCATGTTTTGAAACTAAACAGTAATGGATTGAATACCTATTTTCAGGAATTTCCAGAGTTTTTAGATAAGAAACGGTTTATTATTAATACTTTATCTTCATAGTCTTCATCAGAAGATTTACAGGAAGAGTATTTAGAAGTAAGCTCTGCCTAAAGTGTTGATGAAATAAAAAAGACTGAAAATATAATTATACGTTTTTTATTTTACAATCTTGCATCTTTCATATAACATTTTTGGAATCTAATATTTATGTAAATAAAAACGACTCATAATCAAACTACGTACAATTTAGAAATTGAAAGTTGTTAGATTAAGTGAGAACTAATAAGAAGAGAGCATTAAAACGAAACTGGTGGCTTGGTAGCGGTACCGTCATTTTTATCTACGTTTTGGAAATACCAGCGTTCCCTCTATATTATACATACCCGTAAGGCACGTATTTATATTGTAATTTGACAGCCTTTTAAAATGACAGCCTCCGTGGCGCAGTTGGTTAGACGCCGCCTGTGAAACGAGAGGCCGCGGGTTCGATCCCCGCACCGAGTGAAATGTTTGTGCGGCCCACAAATATGTCTTCCGGGTTTGGGTGTTTATGAGACCGAAAAGTCTCTTGTAGTTCCTGATACCCACGACACAAGACTCGATCTTAGTGTAGGGTCAGGACTATGTATGTGACTGTTCCAAGTCATTTTAATGTTTAAATAACCTATATGAAAGAAAGAAAGAAAGAAAGAAAGAAAGAAAACTCATTTATTAGCCACAAATAAAATGACGCACACACTCGTTTAACATAAATTTATATATATAGCTAACAACAAAAAGACAGTAAAAGGGAGTTTGTACGTCGCATAAATGTGACACGTAGGTGACCACTCAGCTTATTGTTGCACTGCGACGCGAGCCACAGCGCAACGCTGGTTTTCAGTGGTCACCTTGAGTGACATGCGAACGCCAGCTTACATACTAAATAAATTAAAACATATTGTATAATTAATGCTTAAAAAAATAACAATAAAAAAAACAAGTCATAATAAAGGATTAATAACTAAAGAAACAAGTAAAATATAAAAATTAAAAATCTACTAACACAAACAGTACAACACATACAAAGAAAAAGCAAAAATAATATCTAATCTAGTTTATACAAGTATTGTAATAATTATGAAGTAATGTAATAAGTAAAGTAAGTATTGTAATAGTTCCTTGAGAACTAAAAAACAAGCCTTTGCATAATGCTCTGTCCCGCTTCCGCTCGCACAACACATCAGCATTGCACAATAATAATTAATGCAGAATGCTCTCTGCAGTCTGCATTCGTCCGGCGACGGGGACGTGAGAGGACGTTCTCTCATCCACTTTTCTTCCACCTGTGGGTGGGAAGGATGGCAGGTAATACGGACATTGATTCCAGTTTTAATATAGAATCCGACCCCTCCTCCTCTCCCTCCACGAATTGTTTCTGGGCGGGGAGTGTGCCGCAGTCTATATCCCGGGACCACAGGTGCTCTGCCTTCCTCTCCCACACGCAACCATGTTTCATTTATTGCCATTATGTCAACTGAGTGATGGTTCATTGCGATTATAAATTCGTCATGGTTCGTAGATAGCGAGCCGGCATTAAACAGCCCTAATTTTAACACATGTTTATTGTGCAGCATTTATACAAACAAATATTTTAAACATATTTACAACTTTTATGTATATGTTTATGAATCGTAAAAATTTTATAGCAAAAAATATATATATATATAGAAAAATCAAAATATACCAATTCATGAGCAAAATAGAAAATATGGATTTTCTTTGCGCGTGTGTACATATTATGCAAATATTAAATACTAAAGTGATAGCGTACACCACAGTCCATCCGCCTTTCTTATGACAATTATATAAATTAAAATAAAAAATATTACTACTCTTAACGAGACAATTAAATGAGATCAAAATAGAAACTCTAACGACATACATCCAGTTTAAATTCGAGACATAATCAAGCATCCGGCCCAAATATACGTGATAGGTCTGCCTCATTCCGGATGATTGACACTTTGTCATCACCATTGTGTCGCGCAAGTATACGACCATGTTTTGTCCACACGTATTTCCAGCCCAGACGCTGACCCGCTTCGCGTGCACGCCGAAATAACAGCCGATTGAATTTGGTTAATCGCTCATTCAAAAAAAATTTCCGTGGTTGTCCGGGTAAGTTGAGATCGCCAGTATTAGCGCCCCGGCGCACCCGGGCGGCGCGCAACAAATCGTCGCGCAGGTCGCGGCGCACCAGGCGTACTGCAATGGGGCGAGGCCTTGTCTCCGTTGCGCCCGCGGCACTCATCGCGTTTAATCGCCTGCCACCGACACGATCCGCGCTCACAATATCGCTGTCTTCTATATGGACCCCTAATTTGCTTCCTATGAGCTTCACCGCATGTTTAAGGCTTTCGTTGCTGCTCTCTGGTAAATTTGATATCTCCAAATCATTAGAGAGTAGTTGCTGGTCACGGTCATTCAGCTGTAATTTTATTTGAGTAATTTCATCGACCGACTCAGATGAAACATTGCAGCTCTGCTCAATAGTCGACAACCTAGTGTCCAAGGCGCCAAGTTGCTCCCTCAAGGAAGTGACGGACTCCTTCAGCCGGTCACCATCTCTCCGCAGTCCCACGAAGTCTTGACGCAGCTTTTGGAGCTCGTCTAAAAACTCTTTTTTTACCAGAAGGAACTCTTCCCTGAACATTTGTCGCAACTCCCCCCGTAGCTCCTCCCTAAAACTATCTAACGCATTCAGCACATTCGAGTCAAGTTTACCATCATGGCCCAATACGCCAACTTCCTCATTGATGCGGTCCGCTATGCGCGTTGTGTTACCTGTAACGCCTCTTAAACTCTTACGGGTACAATCGGTGCAACACCATGAAGGAGTTATGGGACCCGAAGATGGTAATGAGCCACAAGCTCGATGAAATAGTGCCCTGCATACGCTGCATGCTGCTGCACCCAGCGGCGACAAATATTTAGCGCATCCACCACACTTAGCAGCGGGCATTTTGTAGCTTAGTTTGCAATCGATTGTGCAAAATGTTTCAAAGTAGTTGCGACAGATGGCGCTAAAAATTACTATTGAAAATGGGAAGCTTATGTTCACAAACAATTTTCCTAATAGTTCCAATGTAGTGACGATAGATGGCGCTAAAAATTAATGTTCAAGATGGGAATTTATGGGGTATTACTATATTGTAATACACCACAAGGACGACCACTATGTCTGAGAAATGCACACACACCGAGTCACACTATGAATGTTACGTTTCACTATACTTAAGTAACTATAACGTTAACTTTTTTCACAGTTTAGATAGTTTAAGGTAGTTTTAAGCACTTTCCGAGGATTAGACTTAAATTGTTCACAATTGTATTTATACACCTCTAATGCACTGTATAACGATATGGCTCGGTAATCTCACTATGTGTATTACTTTTTTAATTAAATCAATCCAAAAGGAACACTTGTTTTATTTTTTAACACGATTAATATGGGATTAGCTCCGATCAGCTTGACGTTCGTGACGTCACTCGGTTATATATTTATCTGTCTGTATCAGCCCATATACGTCCCACTGCAGGGCCCGGGCCTACTCTACAATCGAGAATACGATTGAGAGTGGTTAGGCCATATAGTCCACCACGCTGGCCTAGTGCGGGTTGGCGGACTTACATACCATAGAAATTCTTATGAATCGCTATGGTATGCAGGTTTCCTCACGATGTTTTCCTTCACCGTTTTAGTGCGTGGTGATTGACTATCAATACACACATGACTCCGAAAAGTCAGAGGTGTGCCCTGGGATTCGAACCCGCGACCACCGTGAACATGTTGGCAGCCGCGTCTAGTCCGTTTACCAACAGGCCACCACGCACTTCATATATATTTATTCTTATATATTTATACTTAAAACATTATTTACTTTATTTACAAAGATTTACTAAAAAAATCATGTTAATTTGAAATAATAATAAATTACAATTATTGAAAGTATTAAAATATGTTCATCCAATTACCCCAGTGTTGCGATGCGCAAATTCAAATTTCCCAAAATGCCATGATATTCTGGTAGACCTATAATAATTTATACAAGGCATATCTAGACAGCTACCGAAAACGAATACAGGTGGTAGTTTTAGTGATTAGAAATTAATATAAATAATACTAAGTATAGAAAATATTTTGTATATAGAGATTAAGTTCTATGTGTATTGACTTGTCATAAGAGCTCTTTGATTGTCTACGTGACCAATAAATTCATTTCATTTCATTTTAATTATATATAATTTCATTTCACTATAGAGTACACACACAATGCAACTAAAATGTTGCATAAATAAAAATACACGCTTTAATAAGATGTCCAACTAAAAAAGTAAAAATAATTGATAATGAATATAGATAAGAAAATGGAGTTAAGTAAAATACATACATTTTATTGTTACAAAGCGTGGGGTGTTTACAACCTTTACTGCACCCCACGCTTTGTAACAATAAAATGTATGTATTTTACTCCATTTTCTTATCTTAAATTCATTTTCAATTATTTTTACTTTTTTAGTTGGATATCTTATTAAAGCGTGTATTTTTAGTTTTTTAATCTATTATTTTATTGTTTTGACTAAAAACATCCATCTACGGCTGTATTTCCAGAGGAAGTTAGCGGCGTGCAAAATATCCAATTGTTTTTTTTTTTCAAAAATCTTTTTTTTTTATTATTTTACATATTGTCCTCAGTCCTGGATAAGTATGCAAAATTTCGAGTCAATCCGACGTTTTGAAGGGGGTCAAAATCATGTTCAAAAATTCCGTTACATACTAACATACATACGTCTGAAGCTAATAAAAGCGTATTAAAAAACCGACGATTTTTTCTAGTAGTATTGAATAAATATGACCTTTTCAAGGCCTAATGTTGATGTTCTAAATTCAAATTAAAATACACATTTTTCTGATGATCCTTACAATACATAAACTTGTAAGGAGTTTCAATTTCTCTGATGAGCAGTTTATAATTTCTATGCGCATCACGTGCATTGAAACTCAAAAACCATATTTTTGTCGTAACTCTTACAAATACATTAATTGTAAGAATGAATGTGGTTATTGATGAGTTGATTAAGCATACATTTAATTCGATAATTTTCATACTTGTGTAAATATGTGACAGCACATTTGTCAGTAACGTATGTTTACACAATTTAAAACATATGAATTTACGATGTATTATATACATTTCCGTATGTTTTATGACGTTGCATTTGTTTTATTATTAATGTAATTGTCACTATTTAAAGTAAATTAAAAATCTATCTGTATCAGCCCATATACGTCCCACTGCAGGGCACGGGCCTCCTCTACAATGGAGAGTACGATTGAGAGTGGTTAGGCCATATAGTCCACCACCCTGGCCTAGAGCGGGTTGGCGGATTTACATACAATAGAAATTGTTATAAATTAAGTACCATGTGTGAATATAATGTGTTAATCTTAGGTATCAGCTACCTAAACTTTTAGATGAATTTTCGCAGCATCCCATCTGACTGTATTAATTCATATTTATGAAATAAGCTTGCACATTATTTAATAATCTGTTCTGAATCATAACAAATTGTGAGATATATGTTAAATAACTGTATTGTAATTTGGAAACTGGTTTTGAAAAGAGCAGCTCAAGTTGTTTGTCCTTTTTTTCTTTTAAATTGAGAAGTGAAGGTCAAAGCATAAAAGAATTAGGTAACTTACTGATGCTTGACAATTTTACAGTTTCAATAATTTAATTTTAAAGAAGTTACTTTTTTATTTCTACAGATACAATTTGTGGAAAATATTCTTTCGTCTATGTTCATTGTTTTTTTTTTAATAAATGCATAAATATACCCAACAGTCACATACATAGTCCAGACCCTATTTTCACCTTTTTGGTACGAAATCATAAAAAAATAATTCCCATCATTCTTCAGACAATCCGTAACACTTATTGTTATTAAGCCATGTCTCATGTCAAGGTTAAAAAGAAACTGAATATCATTATGCAAAAATTCACCAAGATGCATACAAGTAAATACACCCAACAGTCACATACATAGTCCTGACCCCACACTAAGATCGAATCTTGTGTCGTGGGTATCAGGAACTACGAGACTTTTCGCTCGCACAAACACCCAAACCCGGAAGACATATTTGTGGGCCGCACAAACATTTCACTCGGTGCGGGGATCGAACCCGCGGCCTCTCGTTTCACAGGCGGCGTCTAACCAACTGCGCCACGGAGGCTGTCATTTTAAAAGGCTGTCAAATTACCTGGAACAAAAACCTGTGGTTCACACAAATATTTATCTCGGTGCGGGGATCGAACCCGCGGCCTCTCGTTTCACAGCCGACGTCTAACCAACTGCGCCTCGGAGGTTATGTACACTGCTATTTGGCGGGAGAAATAGACATTCCAGTAGTATACAGGCGGCCTCTCATATATGAGAGACCTACCACGATTAAATGAGATGGGCATGCATCGACAATTTTTTATAATCATTTTCTAAACATTCCAAAAGGAGAATAACTTCAAAAATCTATGTTAATGTTGGTTTATTCATACAATATATACATTACAAACATTATAAGATAACATCCTTAGAAAAGAGACGAAAAATTGCGGATATAATTTTCTTATATCAAATTGTAAATAACATTATCGATTGTCCTAATATTTTACAAAGAATCTACTTTTCTGTTCCTCGTACTAACAGCCGCCTCCATAACAGAGAAACTTTTAAGTTACCATATTGTCGTACCAAACACAGTCAGCATTCCCCATTTACCGGATGTGTTTCGCATACAACATTATGGACAAAAAAATATAGATATTTTTAGCGCATCGATGAATATTTTTAAAAAACAATGTTTTCAGTTTTGTTGATGACATATTTTTAATTTCTATTATGTAATTTTTTTTTTCTTATTATACACTTCTATTTTTTCTACTAGTTTTGTAAAAGTGTTGGGATATTAGTTTCTGTTTTCTTTGCATGTTGTGTTCACATGTTTTAGGTTGTACACAATAACCTTATATTGTAAAAAACATTAATATTGTAACTTTTAGTGTAACAACCAGTTTTGTGAGCCAAATAAATTTAAAAAAAAAATTACATACATATTTCACGCCTTTTTCCCAGAAGAGGTAGGCAGAGGTGCCAGGACTACCACAGTTCGCGTTGTATGTTCCGTCCCAAGATGTGATAGGTGACCTATCGATATATCGGGCACAAATTCACTGAGGGCTAATAATGAATAGAAAATCACTTTGCCCAAACCGGGATTCGAACCCGAGAGCCCAGCTTTGTAACCATACCACTAAGCCACCCAGGCAGACATTTTAAGACATTCTGACATTATAAGATCTAAATTATGTAATAATTACAGACCGGTATTTATGGACGCTCCAAGTATTTTTATTTTTATTTTTAATAATGATTTTGACGTGTCTAGTTGTGTTAGTGGTTTTGGCAGGACCATACAAGTAAGTTTCTTATAATATATCTATAAAGAACAACAATTTAAACAGCCCATATACGTCCCACTGCAGGGCACGGGCCTCCTCTACAATCGAGAGTACGATTGAGAGGGATGTGCCACCGCGCTGGCCTATCAAGACGGACTTAACTTACACTATTTTGTTAAAATCTGCATGCAGGTTTCCTCACGATGTTTTCCTTCACCGTTATGGTCTATTCCACTTTGATCATAGGATACTAAATGGGTGGTAGGCCTCTCAAATGTGAGAGACCGACTGGTAGGTACCAACGCAATATCTATTTCTCCCGCCAAACAGCAGTGTAAATGCACTGTTGTGATCCGGTTTGAAGGACATTGTAGACGCAGTAACTACTGGACTACTGAGGCTTAACGAACGCCAAGGAGGAATGCCAAGCATTGCTGTAATTCATGGTTTTGTTCGGTTTTGCTACTGTCCATGAGCGGTGGTATCGCATACTAGTATCATAGAATCATAAAAGCCTGAAATACTTACCGTCCATTTAAACAAACTGCATAAACGATTTAGCCCTTGACATCAAGTGGGTCGTTTGAAAAGAATTTTCACACATTTTTTTATTGCCTTGAATGACGAGACGTGCATGCCGTTTGCCTGATGGTAAGCGATTCGACCGCTCATGAACAGTAGCAAAACCAAACAACACCTTGAATTACAAAGAAATGCCTGGCATTCCACTGCGCTCGCCATCCTGAGACACAAAATGTTAAGTCTCAATATGTCCAGTAGGTACTCTGGTTACAATAGCCTTCAACCCGAAACACAACAGTGCATTTAAACAACTGTTTGGTGGGAGAAATAGACATTGCGGTGGTACCTGCCCACGCGGCCTCTCACATATGAGAGACCTACCACCAGTGAAGTTTTATCATCAAAGTGGATGAAAAGTATGTATCGTAAATGTTTTTATGTCGTTTTTTGACGTGACAACGTCTTAAATTAGGTTGCGGCTGGGAGTCACTTATGAAAAAGTGTAACGCCCGGTAACGTAACGGTGCGCGCGCAGCACTAGAGAATTATTTTTCAGTTTCACCCACTTTTTCCAAAATTGTCCCATAGCCCCCCCCCTGCCTTCCCCCACCCCGAAAATTTACCTCACCCCCCAATCCTATCTCGGCCAACATAGGTCGTAGACCCACCGAGTTTGGTATCCTCGGAACCGTCTTGGTGAGGGCTACAAATTGACCCCGCCAGAAATCCCAAATTACGCAAAAAATTACCCCCCCAAAAAAAAAGATTTTACCTCCAAAAAATTAATTTAAGTTAGCCTCCCCACGAAACCTTCCTCCCCCCCCTCCCTTACCCCCACCCCGAAAATTTACCTCACCCCCCCCCAATCCTATCTCGGCCAATATAGATCGTAGACCCACCGAGTTTGGTATCTTTGGAACCGGCTCGGTGAGCTCTACAGATTGGCCCCAACCAAATCCCCAAATTCCTCCCTCTCTCCCCTAAAATATTTGTCCAGGCATAACTCCGTCATTTCTTAAAGTAAACCCCCCGTGTTTGGAGTCAGAGGAATCGTCTTGACGAGCTCGACAATCGAGAGCAGGCAAAATACGATTTTTCTTATTGACGTGACAACGTCTTAAATTAGGTTGCGGCTGGGAGTCACTTATGAAAAAGTGTAACGCCCGGTAACGTAACGGTGCGCGCGCAGCACTAGAGAATTAGGCGCATTGAATCGGCGCATGCTTGTGTCCCTGTCTTTGTCTTTCTCGAACGTTCTTGGCGTTGGAAAAACAAGAAAGCGGCACAATACAAGTTCACACGTGTGGTTAAAGTATCGTCAGCTGTGTCTGTAGTGAAAATATGGAGTGCTTAGATTCGTCATTACATGTACAATGTTTTAGTAAACAAAATATATTTCTATAGTTAAAATTTGTGCAATTCTTATTTTCATTCAATTCCTTGTTCCTATTGTGCAATTTAATTATATTCATATCAATAAATATTCTACCGAGAAAAAGACGTTGTCACGTAAAATCTTCGCCCGTAAAACCGACTTTACAGGCAACCATTTTTTTATTAGTTATTTCTCTGACTTGTTTTATATGGTGCAAAAAACGATAAATATTTTCTTGTTCCAGTGTCCATGCCACCTACGATACTATTATAGTAGGCATGGGGGTGGCTGGGAGCACCGCAGCCGCTGAACTATCCAAAGCTGGGAAGAATGTCCTAGCACTGGAGGCACAGGACATGATAGGAGGCCGGGTCCGAACTATACCGTTTGGAGATGGGGTTGTTGAACTTGGCGCGGAATGGTAAGTAGACAATAAAATATTACATAGCAGAACAAGCGGTAGTATCGCTCGACGCAATCTCTTACCGAATACCTTGGGATGGACAATAAGAGATGGAAAAAAAGTGGCAGTCAATAGTGTACCAAGTAGGATAAATATTGACTGATGAAAAAAATGAAAATTATTTTATAGGAGAATGCCCCTATTATTATGAAACTTAGTATCCAAAGAATTTTGTGCCTCGATGAAACTTACTTTTTTGTGTAGGGAAAAACAGTATTTTCAAAAAATATTAACATTATTGCGACCCAGGCCCGGAGTTCTTGGAGAAATAAACTTGAAGTCCAATTTTTTGTTGTCTTCGGCTCTGTAAAAAAACTGTAAAATGTGATACATTTTTTATTTTTTTTTTAATTTATCGCCTGTTTAAAACAGAAAAGCGTAATGACAAACTATAAAAAGATCTATAAATGAATTTTAAGCAGTATTTGGATTTAACGTTAACGATTGTAGAAAAGAGAAAAAAATAGATTGGATGCGCTTGAAACTTGACTGAGGCGGCTGGTCTCTCACATATGAGGCACCAACACCAGTAAAATAAAGAAAGAAAGAAAAACATATTTGTTACAAGCAATGGTTTACAGCTTTAAGTAATTAGTACATACACATGTATACAGAGTGATATTGACACATTATACTTAATTTAACCTATACAGGGTATATCAAGACTGCTACCGAAAACGAAGCCGGGTGGTAGTTTAAGCGACTTCAGACACAATGCAACAGAAAAAGTTGCAAAAAAAAGCGACAATTTTTTTTTTGTAATTTTTTTCCTATTGCCATATTTTGGTGGTAAATACATTTTTTCCTAAAATAATAGTGTATACCCTTTAATTTATAAATACTCTAAGATATAAGAGAGTTTAAATTATTATTTTAGCAAAATCTATGGATTTACCACCCAAAAATGACGATATTTAAAAAATCATAAAAAATAATTGTCGCGTTTCTAAGCGAAATTTTTAATTGCATTGTGTTTGTAGCCACTAAAACTACCACCCGGCTTCGTTTTCGGTAGCAGTCTTGAGATACCCGGTATGTCACTCATTACCCCAGGGAACATTATACATAATTTGAAAAAAAAATCTAAAGAGATTTATTGTGAAAAATCGTTATTTTTGTTTTCATAATTTTTGGACATTCCATATAAATACGAGTATTTTACCGCGTCGCTGAACTTCAGTTTGGTTTGGAAGCTTACCTGAGTCGTAAAAAGACTCGGTATCTATAGGGGTTGATCAAAAGTCTTGCAACATAAAATCGCGATTTTTTGACAAAAATATCAGGCAGTTTTGATCAAACTTTGTACAATATTACCTATAGGGGTTAGGAACATGTGGTTTAAATTAAATACAATATGTCAATATCATCCTGTATAACAGTGCTTGTCAACAAAACGGCTCATGCTCAGCGTGTGCTGGTATAAACCAACGCTGGTCTGCCGCAAGGCCGGTAAGTGACGTCACAAGCGCCAAAAACATAAAATAAAACACACCATTGAGGTTTTTATAAATCTTTCCAGGGCTTACGGCACAGACAACAGCTTTGTCTACGACCTAGCTCAGAGGCACAACATAACCCTACTTCCTGATGAGTCCAGCAAGTTAGTGCTTAGCTCAGATGGCACTGCAGTAGACGAACAACTAGTGTTGGAGCTGGTAGACTACCTGGCTATGGTGGCGCGCGAGCCTTCGGAAATGCCCGAGCCTATTGGCGAGTTTCTTAATAGGAAGTAAGTGAGCTTTCTTTTTACTTTTACAATAGGAATGTTGACTAATATTTGGAATTGCATTTATTTTATAGTAGACTAGCTGTGCCCGCGACTTCGTCCGCGTGGAATTTACCAAAAAAGTTAATTAGTTTATTTCATTTTTTTTTGTTTTTGCTTTTTTATTTTAATTATCAACCTTTGTAACGAAACCATACCGCGATCTAATTCTACGGTGGCGCCATCTCTTAGCGAGCGGCGGTAAACTCCCTTTACACATTTATATTCAGTTGTATGTATTAACTTTATTGAAAAATTTCTTTATATACAATATTTTGTAAATGTGATATTGATTCGTTGGTGGGTGAACTGGTGGGAGGCGCCTGACGTGACGGCCCAGTGGTGGGATGCGCGTGAGCTGCGCGCGGTACTGGACAGTACAACTTTATTTTTCTAAAATAAAAGATTTTTCTAAAATAAATGTAGCCTAAGTTACTCCTTGTTATATCAGCTACCTGACAAAAAAAGTCCCGTCAAAATCGGTCCAGCCATTTCAGAGATTAGCCGGAACAAACAGACTGACAGACAGACAGACAAAAAAAATTTAAATATCATTTTCGGCACAGGTATCGTATATATAACGATATGTAGATGGTCATTTTTTTTTAATTTCACTTTTAAAACAGACACTTCAATTTTATTTATATGTATAGACTAGCTGTGCCCGCGACTTCATCCGCGTGGAATTTAACAAAAAAGTGAATTGGTTTATTTAGTTTTTTTCTGGTTTTTGCATTATCATTTTAATTATCAACCTTTGTAACGAAACCATACCGCGATCTAATTCTACGGTGGCGCCATCTCTTGGCGAGCGGTGGTAAACTCCCGTTACACATTTTCAGTTTTTTGTATTAACTTTTTCTAACATAAATGTAGCCTAAGTTACTCCTTATAATATCAGCTACCTGACAAAAAAAGTCCCGTCAAAATCGGTCCAGCCATTTCAGAGATTAGCCGGAACAAACAGACAGACAGACAAAAAATGTTTAAACATCATTTTCGGAGTAGGTATCGTGTATATAACGATATGTAGTAGGATTTTTTTTATTTTCACTTTTAAAACAGACACTTAAATTTTATTTATATGTATAGATAGTGTATATTTAAAGAGGAAAAATAATTTACAATAATTTTGGACAAAAATTAATTTGAAATAACGTATACAAAAATAGTTTTACAAAATGCCCGCTAAAACGTCCTAACCTGTCACGTGACTGTAACTGTTATTAAAATAATAATTAATACTGAAATAAGAGATACAAAAAAGAGAAGGCAGTTAATAGTGTACCAAGTAGGATAAAGCTTGACTGATGTAAAAATACATGTAAAATATGCGATATTCGTCCACAGAACAAAAGATTACCTTAAAGAGAAGCATACTTCCGTAGCAAGTGACACCGGTCTAGTAGACACATTGCTATACTTCTTAGATAACCAGGAGTCTACCCAGCGTTGGCACAATATCTCCACAGCCTCCAAACCCCAGGGGTTGAAGGGATACCGAAAACTGAGCTGGTCAAATAGGGGATACAAGACTTTCTTTGACCTTGTGTGGGTGAGTTTGAACCGCGTGAAAAGGTTTATCCAGGATATAGAGTATCCTTGGCGTATTAAGCTGAAATCAATAACAAATACTCAGGTCTACTGTCCCTTGGAGAGAAAAAATGAAACTTCTTAGCCAACGCAATCAAGAAATATAGCCGTTTATGTTGAAAATTTTCGACACTCGAAATTGAATCAACACCTACAGGCTACTTCCCATTAAATTCAAAATCTTGAAATTTGGTACAAAGCAACGTCTTATGGTATTACTTATAGCTTAGAGCATAATTGCGAAAAGCGTACATTTTTAGATACATAATATAAAAATATTGTAATAATTTCAAACTTACTTACTTACCCTTACTTACCCTTTTCCTTATTAACGCGTAGACCTTAATATTTTATTTACTTTATTTAAAATATTAATCACTACTTTAAAATTGACGTCTGTACCTCCAATACAACTCCAAATTCTCAATTCCTTCAGAAATCGTACATCAATAGTACCAACCACTCCACGCTGCAAGTGTTACTTAACAAGGAGGTGACAAATATCTCCTGGCCCCAGGAGCCGGCGTCTCCCGTGCTGGTCTCCTGCAAGGACGGTAGCTCCTACTCCGCCACCAATGTTATAGTCACGGTCTCTCTTGGAGTGCTTAAGGACAGGTAAGGATTTATAAATAATATTGTTAATTTTAAGTGCGTGGTGGCCTGTTGGTAAACGGACTAGATGCGGCTGCCAACATGTTCACGGTGGTCGTGGGTTCAAATCCCAGGGCACACCTCTGACTTTTCGGAGTCGTGTGTGTATTGACAGTCAATCACCACGCACTAAAACGGTGAAGGAAAACATCGTGAGGAAACCTGCATACCATAGCGATTTATAAGAATTTCTATGGTATGTAAGTCCGCCAACCCGCACTAGGCCAGCGTGGTGGACTATATGGCCTAACCACTCTCAATTGTACTTTCGATTGTAGAGTAGGCCCGTGCCCTGCAGTGGGACGTATATGGGCTGATACAATACAATTGTTAATTTTACGGGTGGTAGGTCTCTCATATTTTATTTTATTGTATTACATTTTATTAAATCTTTGGTGGTTATAAGTGTAGGTATTAGAATGAGCACTAACTTTCAGGAATTAACTATCGTATATTTTATAAATTAACACTTACAATACATCTTTTGCGCGACGTCTTCTTCGCGACGTCTTCTCGTCCAAAATACCTCAGTGCCTAAAATCGAAAGTCTTCGATAGTTGTGTGTTACCAGTGATGACATACGGCACCGAGACGTGGCCTCTCACTGTGGGCCTCATTAAAAGGCTCAAAGTCACTCAACGAGCCATGGAGCGGGCTATGCTCGGTGTTTCCCTACGAGATCGAATCAGAAATGAGGAGATCCGTAGGAGAACCAAGGTTACCGACATAGCCCATAGGATTGGCAAGTTGAAGTGGCAGTGGGCCGGGCACATAGCTCGTAGAACCGATGGCCGTTGGGGCCGAAAGGTTCTCGAGTGGAGGCCACGTACAGGCAAGCGAAGTGTTGGACGCCCGCCTACAAGGTGGACGGACGATCTGACTAAGGTCGCAGGAAGTCGCTGGATTCAGGCCGCTTCCAACAGGTCATTGTGGAGATCATTGGGGGAGGCCTATGTTCAGCAGTGGACTTCCTGTGGCTGATATGATGATGATGATGATGATGACATCTTTTGCAGCGCAATTTTGGTGGCATTAACACTGATAATCTGCGTAGCCATGCTCGTGGTCTAGACTGGTCTAGTGTTTACAATGCAACGACGATTGACCAAAAAGTAGAAATTTTTAATTCTATTTTAATTAAATTTTATGATATGCATGCTCCACTACGGTCAGTCAAAATGAAACATTCACCTGCGCCATGGCTTACATCTGATATCAAAGCTATCATACATAAAAAGGTGTTAGCCAAGGCTCGTTATAAGCGTAAACCAAGTGATCATAACAGATCAACATATATAGAATGTCGAAATTTCTGCAATAAGGTGTGTAGGGATGCACAACGCCGACATATTCATAATTCTTTAGAGAAGGAAGACCCTTCCAAAATTTGGAGGTTTCTAAGGTCACTGGGAGTAGGTAAATCTCGTCAAAATGTTACTTCAAAGGATCTTAATATGAATACACTCAATCAACATTTCTCATCTTCCGCCAATTTTGATGGCCCCGCAAAAGCTGCTACTCTACACTCACTTTCATTAGCTCCCGTGACTAACCAAGTTCCATTTTTATTTAAGCAATTTACTGAATGTGATGTTAAGAAGAATGTCGAAGCCATTTCTTCCAACGCAGTCGGCAGTGATGGAATTAGCCGCAGAATGATACTTCCCATATTAAACGAAATCCTATCTATTATCCTACACATCCTTAACTTTTCCGTCACCTGTGGTATGTTTCCTTCCGCATGGAAGGAAGCCCACATTATACCTCTACCTAAGAAAACAAATCCTTCCACCTTTTCCGATTACCGACCTATTTCCATCCTCCCCTTTTTTTCCAAACTTCTTGAACGACTTATCCATCAACAACTTTCCTCTTTCCTCAGTAGCAATAATTTACTTAATCCTCTTCAATCTGGGTTCCGTCCCGGCCACAGTACCGTATCAGCTCTTGTCAAGATAACTGACGATATCCGGAGTGGCATGGCTGATGGAAAGTTGACAGTTCTGACACTGCTCGACTTTAGTAATGCGTTCAATAACGTAGACTTCGACGTTCTTGTAGAGATTTTGCGCTCTCTTAACATATCTCCTACGGTAATTGCTTGGTTTCGTAGTTACCTGTATGGGCGCCGCCAGCGCGTCCGCATCGATGAGAATTACTCATCTTGGTGTGCCACGACTGCCGGTGTTCCCCAGGGCGGCGTTTTATCTCCTCTTCTTTTTTCAGTTTTTATTAATTTGATTTCCCAACAACTGACTTCTTCCTACCACCTTTACGCAGACGACTTACAAATTTACACTCAGGCTCCTGTAGAACATTTGTCAGCCGCCATATATGTTACCAACAGTGATTTACACAAAATTACTACCTGGAGCAAGTCTTACGGCCTAAGAGTTAACCCTATTAAGACTCAAACAATTATAATCGGTAGCTCAAGAATTATTTCAAAAGTTGACTGGTTTCATCTTCCACAGGTAATATTTGATGGAACCAGTATTGAAATTAGTAAAACTGTCAAAGATCTTGGGATTGTTCTTGACAGAAACTTGTCATGGGTCCCTCACCTTGCAGAATTGAGCCGCAAACTTTACGCCTCTGCTTCGATTCTCAGAAGGTTGCGTAACTTTTTGCCTACAGCCACTAAGGTCATTCTTGCACAATCCCTTTTACTCCCGATCTTAGATTATGCTGACGCCTCATATCTAGATTTAACTGAAGAACAGCTAAATAGACTCGAAAGGTTACAAAATTATTGTATCAGATTCATATATGGACTACGTAAATTTGATCACATATCCGAATATCGCAGAAAGCTGAAATGGTTACCTATTCGTTTTCGCCGGAATGCTCATATCCTATCACTTTTATATAATATCCTATTTAACCCTGTTGCTCCTCAGTACCTAAAATCCCGTTTTGAGTTTTTACACCACACCCATTCCCGATCCTTACGTTCCTCTGAAACCCTCCTTCTCAAAACACCCTCCCATTCTTCTTCATATTATGACAAATCTTTTACCGTTCAAGCAGTCCGGCTTTGGAACGCACTACCATTAGATATAAAACGCTCAAAAACTATACACACATTTAAAAATCAGGTACGAAACCACTATCTGAAAAGTCTATAGTGCCACCTTTCTTGTCGTTATTTATGTATTATGTTATAATTATCAGTATTATTTTTAAATATGTATTAGTTTATTTGATTTTGGTATTTAAGTATTAGTATGCTATTAGATAGTTTACCTTTTTGTTATCTTTCTTTATTGTTTACCGCCATCTACAACTATTTCCAATATTCTCCATCCCACGGTTGTCTGGTAGAAATCGCTTTAAGCGATAAGACCGCCCATTGTATTACCAAACATAACATATATTTAAGTTCAATACTGTAATTTGGTGTGCAATAAAGAATTATTGTATTGTATTGTACATTCACAGACAGAGTAAAATTATAATTATGCGACTCGGAGCGAGATGTAATCGTGACGAGAGATGGCAGACTGTCCTTTCATCCAAATAAACCGACCCTTTTATAGGACTACCGGAATGAGGATCGGTGGGGATAAATCTTACAGAAAATGTATTTAAGCCATAAAATAGGGTCTATCCTTTCAACTAAAAATTAAGGTCTGCCCAAACATCTGGGCTATTGTCCAAACCGAAAGGTTTACCCAAACATGTGTACTATTGTCTAAAAAACATAAATTTGTTGCTAAAGATTTCCGCCACTAAAGAACTTAACTATAATAATACAGTTTTATTGTCCCGGCATGAACGGGCCATTACAATTAGGAAACAATAATTTAGCACAGCATCTTTTTAACTAATATTACCTACACAATACGGTACACAAAAATTCTTACTTTAATAAAACGACTCGCAGATGTTTTATGGTTAAACATCTGCAGTCATATCTTAAAATGAAATGCGTGTTTAAATAATGTTCAAATTACAAATAATAAGCGTGTTATTTTATAAGCTAAATCTAACACAAATCTTTGGGAAACAGACAGAAAGTAACAAATATGAATAATACATAAGAAAAACTTTAATTTAAAGGAATAAGGTATTTTTAAGCTATTGCATAGCTTCTATCGCGGGCCTTGGGGGGGCTACAATATCCTTCAATCCGAAATACATCAGTGAATTTACACTGCTGTTTCACGGAAGAAATAGATATTGCGGTGGTACCTACCCAGGCGGCCTCTCACATATGAGAGACCTACCGCCAGTAAAAAGAATATTGTTTATAACTTGGCAAAAAAGAGTCTTTTTTTAATGAGGGTGCTATTTGGAGTGCTCAAGAAAGGTAAGGTTTCTTAAAGAATATTGTTAATTTTACTGCTGGTAGTCACTTGGTCCTCGCATTGAAAATCAGCGCTGCGGTACTGCTTATGCATTACCGAAGCATTTAGCTGAATGCGAGGTCCATTGTTGGCGCAGTGATCATGATATTTAGTGTTTCACTTGTATTACCGACTTAATTTGTACATATATCTTTGTCACTGTCCAACAATAAATTCTTGTTCTTCTTCTTCATATTTTATTATATTACATTTTATTAAATCTTTGGGAACACACAGAAAGTAACAAATATGAATAATACACGAGAAAAATCTTAATTTAAAGGAATAAGGTTTGTTGACAGCCTCCGTGGCGCTGACGGTTAGACACCGACTGTGAAACGAGAGGCCGCGGGTTCGTTCCCCGCACCGAGAGAAATGTTTGTGCGGCCCACAAATATTTACGAGAGACCGAAAAGTCTCTTGTAGTTCCTGATATACGATACAAGACTCGATCTTAGTAAGGGGTCAGGACTATGTATGTGACTGTTGGGTGTTATTTATTTATTATTTATTGTTACTTAAAGTATACGGTTTTTTATTTTTAAAGACATTATAGTACGCAAGAGTTTAAGTTATTATTATAGCAAAAACTGTGGATTTTACCACTTTATTGGTTGATATGACATAACTTCAGGCACAAGACCCTATTGACCCCACCCCTGCCAGAAGAAAAAGTCAAAAGCATAGAGGCATTATCTATGAGAGAACTCTGCAAGATACACCTAGCCTTTAACGAGATTTGGTGGCCCAAAAACACCTCTATAGGCTTCCTATGGCGGGAAGAGGATAGAAAATCGGTCCCAGAAGAGGACACAAGACAAATGGACTACCAGGATAAATGGACTGAGTTTTCCCAAGGGTTCTAACAATGTAGCCACGATATGGGTTAACGCACAAGATGTTAAAATGGTAAGTTTGGAGTGATATTGGTGGAGGGCATTGAGTTAGTATACTAGAGGGGACACTGCAAACAATATTTTTGAAACAAAACGGTACCATACCGCTCCTTCTGTTTCTGTCTCTGTCACGCCTACGCAGTAACATTATCTTCGCTCTCGCTTCACTGTGTACTGTGCACGCACAATACGCAGAGATTTTGTTCCCGATGTCCGTTCTAGTATAATACCTCAATGGTAGAAGGTCATTTTTTTCTAATTGCGATGGTGAGACGAGTATGCCGTTCGCCTGATGGTAAGCCTTAAACTGCTCATGAACAGTAGCAAAATGAATTAGAAAGCAATGCTTGGTATTGCACTTAGCCATCCTGAGTAGAGATGGGTCAAACCGTATTTTTTTCAAATCGGTTAAACCGAATCATAATTTTGCTCAAACCGAATAATAATAATAATAATAACTCTTTATTATAACACCATATACAAAAGATAAACAAAAGACAAAAACAAAAGAAAAAAGAAGAAAACAATAGTTATAGAAAAATAAAGTTGGTGATATAACTGGCGGTCTTATCGCTTTAAGCGATCTCTTCCAGACAACCGGTTGGTAAAGGAAAGATCCAATGGTTATGGACGGTGCTTATTATTAACAATAAACTTACATACAATATAAATATATAAATACCGATATAAACGAATAAATGCAAGATATGATACACTTAAATACAATATAATACATAAACATACATATATACATAACAATAATAGTGAATGACGATAAATCTATTGCGAAAGGTAGAAAGCTTTCACCCTTGATTTAAATATTTCCAGCGAGGACGATCGCTTAGTTGTAAGAGGCAAAGCGTTCCACAGCCGCACTGCCTCAACAGTAAAGGAACGGTCATAAAATGACGTCCTATGTGCTGGAAACTGCAACATCAGATTCTCTGATGACCTAAGACAATGTGAATTAGCAGTATGTAGGAAGTTAAAACGTTCCTGAAGGTAGCGCGGAGAAGAGGGATTAAACAGAACACTGTAGAGAAGAGACAGGATATGAGCATTTCGGCGATGACGTATAGGGAGCCACTTGAGCCTGTTACGATATTCAGAAACATGGTCATATTTGCGCAAACCAAATATAAACCTGATACAAAAATTTTGAAGGCGTTCAAGCTTATTTAGCTGGGCCTCAGTAAGATCGAGATAGCTGGTATCGGCATAGTCGAGAATAGGGAGCAAGAGAGCTTGTGCAAGCGCAATCTTAGTGGTAGTCGGAAGAAAATTACGCAATCTACGCAACGAACCAGCAGAGGCAAACAATTTACGACTAACTGCCACTATTTGAGGGCCCCAAGTTAAACTGCGATCGAAAATAACACCAAGATTTTTCACAGTGTCGCTAAACGGGACCACAACCCCTTCTAGCAGCACGTGAGGCAAAGGAGACCAGTCGATCTTGCAGATAGTTCTTGGGCTTCCTATAATAATGGCTTGTGTTTTTGTTGGGTTCAATTTAAGGCCATATGCTTTACTCCACTCGGATATTGCATGAAGGTCGCTATTCATCAGACGAATAGAGTCATTCAGCTGGTCGAGCGGAGATTGACGATAAAGTTGAAGGTCGTCTGCATAAAGAATTACAAACCGATTCAACCAAACCGAATCATCCAGTACTGTATGACATCATTCATTCGTTCATGAACCCCGTTATAAGTTATAAACCGTATTACGATACGGTTTACGATTTTAATTCGGGTACTCCTACCCGAATTAAAATCGTAATAAATAATAGGGATGGGAAAAAATATCGATGACTGAAAAACAATGTATTAGGCGTTTATTTATTATTAATCATATGAGTATTTATAAGATATAAGAAAGAAACCAATATCTCTTAAGTACCTATTATATAGTAACAGAAATGTATCTAGAACAAAATCAGATGACTTTCCGTAAAACTGTAATCAAGTAGTTTATTCTGAAAATTATAAACATTCAACCAACGTATAAGAATTTTCTTACCTTTTTATGATTAAAACACTCACTTGTTACTTTTAGTAGTTCAAGTATTTATACCGGGTATCTCAAGACTGCTACCGAAAACGAAGCCGGGTGGTAGTTTTAGTGGATACAAACACAATGCAATTAAAAATTTCGCCTAGAAACGCGACAATTTTTTTTTATGATTTTTAAATATCGTTATTTTTTGGTGGTAAATCCATAGTTTTTGCTTAAATAATAATTTAAACTCTTTTATACCTTAGAGTATTCATAAATAAAAGGGTATATACTATTATTTTAGGAAAAAATGTATTTACCACCCAAATATGGCCATAGGAAAAAAATAACAAAAAAAAATTGTCGCTTTTTTGACGTGACAACGTCTTAAATTAGGTTGCGGCTGGGAGTCACTTATGAAAAAGTGTAACGCCCGGTAACGTAACGGTGCGCGCGCAGCACTAGAGAATTATTTTTCAGTTTCACCCACTTTTTCCAAAATTGTCCCATAGCCCCCCCCCTGCCTTCCCCCACCCTTATTCCGAAATAGTGCCTATTAGCCTCCCCACGAAACCTACCCCCCCCCCCCTCCCCTACCCCCACCCCGAAAATTTACCTCACCCCCCCCCAATCCTATCTCGGCCAACATAGGTCGTAGACCCACCGAGTTTGGTATCCTCGGAACCGTCTTGGTGAGGGCTACAAATTGACCCCGCCAGAAATCCCAAATTACGCAAAAAATTACCCCCCCAAAAAAAAATATTTTACCTCCAAAAAATTTATTGACGTGACAACGTCTTAAATTAGGTTGCGGCTGGGAGTCACTTATGAAAAAGTGTAACGCCCGGTAACGTTACGATGAGTCACCGAACGAGAGAGAGGCCCGCCGAATGCCTTGCGTCTCTCTCCCACTCAACTATGATCGGTCTGCCGCGCGCGCAGCACTAGAGAATTAGGCGCATTGAATCGGCGCATGCTTGTGTCTCTGTCTTTGTCTTTCTCGAACGTTCTTGGCGTTGGAAAAACAAGAAAGCGTCACAATACAAGTTCACACGTGTGGTTAAAGTATCGTCAGCTGTGTCTGTAGTGAAAATATGGAGTGCTTAGATTCGTCATTACATGTACAATGTTTTAGTAAACAAAATATATTTCTATAGTTAAAATTTGTGCAATTCTTATTTTCATTCAATTCCTTGTTCCTATTGTGCAATTTAATTATATTCATATCAATAAATATTCTACCGAGAAAAAGACGTTGTCACGTAAAATCTTCGCCCGTAAAACCGACTTTACAGGCAACCATTTTTTTTTGCAACTTTTTTTGTTGCATTGTGTCTGAAGTCGCTTAAACTACCACCCGGCTTCGTTTTCGGTAGCAGTCTTGATATACCCTGTATACTTAATATAAAATAATAAAATTTAATACTTACTGAAAACACGATGTTAATTAAAATATAATTACGATAACAAACAAATGCCTAATATAAAACGGAATGAAAATTTGGCGCCACCATTTGACATGCAACTCGTCGCGTCGCGTCACCGGTCGGCGTCAGCAACTTCATTCGGGATAACTCGGTTCCGTTCGTTATTCATTCGGGCGGAGCGTTCAGCCCGCATCAGCTTATTCGCATTGCATCGCATTCGTACTCGCTCGAACTGGACACGAGTTGACGCGATTGCGGTTTCAAACTGAAACCGGGTTGGATAGACTGTAGCTCGGTTTGATGCGAGTTGCCCTCAACCCGAATTGATTCGGTTTGGCAAACCGGGTTGACACATCGCTAATCCTGAGATATAAGGTGTTAAGTCTCAATATGTTTGTATCATATACGTCCCAGTTCAGGGCTCGGGCCTCCTCTACAATCCAGTGTACGATTGAGAGATAATAGTCATCGTGAGGAAACCTGCATATAATAGCGATTTTTCTCTATTGTGTTTCCTCACGATATTTTCCTTCATTATAGTGCGTGGTGATTGACTACCAATACACACATGACTCCGAAAAGTCAGAAGTGTGCCCTGGGATTTGAGACGCCGATCACAGAGAACATGTCAGCCGCATTTACTCCATTTATCCACAGGCCTTGACGCACTTTTGATTCTCAATATGTCCAGTAGTTACTCTCGCTACAATGTCTTTCAAAGTAGACCACAACAGTGTATTTACACTGCTGTTTGGCGTGAGAAATAGACAATGCGGTGGTACCCAGACGGCCTCTCACATATAAGAGACCTACCAGTAAAAATATTTTTTATCCAACAGGTCGAGACAATGGATGAAAATATACTAAAAAGTAAAATTATGAAGATTATCAGAAAGTTCCTCGGAGCCACCATGAATGTTACGGAACCTTTTGCATTGGTCAGGTATGTGCAATCAATTATGTAAATCGTTTAGGCCAGGGTTGACAACCTTTTGTGTTGTAAGAACAAATAAATATACATATATTTTTCGTTTTTATTCTATCGACTGCCTCAGTGGCGTAGTTGTACTACGGTGCGGTTAAAAGCTGACGTCTCGGGTTCGAATCCCGGGGTGGTCGAAGTGATATTGGATTTTTCTATTCATTATCAGTCCAGAGTCAGGAATTTGTGCCCGATATGACGATTGGCTCGGATATCACATCGTGGGATGGAACATACAAGGCGAAATGTGGGTGTCCTGGCACCTCTGCCTACCCCTTCTGGGAAAAAGGCGTGAGTTTATGTATGTATGTATATTTTTTTTCTATTGTGTCAATATTTTATCTGTAATTATCTGTACAGTCAGCGACATAAGTCGTTGAACACTTCACATTTTTTGATAAGCTTTTTATGAATTAAAATTTGTACGTACTACTCTGTAGTCGTAAAATATAACCAAGTAAAGTCATCTATGCCGAGATGTGCCATACGATATTGAAAATAATTATTATTTTGGATGATAAGACAATTCCAAATCTCGTGAATGTGTAGCGACTTATGTCGCTGACTGTAAATTCCATATTGTATCAATAAATTAATAAATCGTTTTTCTTTCATTTTCTAGATCAAATTGGTCCACAAATCCCTACACTCTAGGTAGCTATACATACAACCTGACTCCTCAGTATACGGAGGCCCGAGAGAAACTCGGCGCTCCGCTGAAGGACTCGAAGGGAGCGATTCGGGTTCTCTTCTCGGGGGAGGCAACACACCTCTCGCACTACGCCACCGTACACGGCGCCGCCGACACCGGGATAAGGGAAGCCAGGAGGTTGCTCAACAAAGATTCTTCAAAACTCTTCCTTGACTTGCTTGGCAGAAATTATGCGTCGATTTTAGTGTCGCTTATAGGATAATTTTGAGGTAAATTACCTTGTGTTTTGGTAAATTACCAGATTTTTGGGTAAATTCTTTCCGTACTTTATAAGTTTATTAAATTATTTTTAGGATTTTGATATTATACTGGATAGAACATTGCAAATAAAATATTCTGTATTTTGTTTCAGAGAAGCTGACAAGCATGTATTTTGTTTTCGATTTGAATCAATATTGTTACAGTAGCATGTCTAAATTTTGTTGGCATGTGACGAACTTCGGAATTATATAAAATTTTATTTTTAATTTGTTTTATTTAATAAGCATACCAACTACATTACGCTTAGATTAAAACTATACTAGATACAGCGTCCGGAACAAAATCACACGCCAAAAGTGGCCGAGCTTGCTTATACTTATACATTTAATATTTCGCACGAGATGTAGCAAAGAGTCTTAAACTATAATCAACTTCAGGCAACAGTAAACCTTATTCCTTTAATTATCGGGAACGTATTACCTATGTGGCGTACGCACATATATTTTATTTACTTTACATATATACTTTTTACATATTAATATATTTACACAATATTTATTTATTTCAAATATTTATATTTCATATTTACAATTTACAGTTTACATTTATATATATATAATATTTACACACCTTTTAAATATAACAATTTCATATGTTAAATTACGGAACCCATTTTCCTTATCGTACATCTAACATATATTTATACATTTATATCGAGCGTATTGTTCACGCCCGGTCCGGCAAGACGTGCGGTCGCGCAGGGGGGAAAACGGACCGTTAGGCCACTACCTGCCGAGACCCACCAGTCGGAACATAGATTCGCCCGCGAAGCCCGTGTTGCCTGCTAGCTTGCGTTTATCATCTAACTGCGTTTAATGTCGCTCAATCTGCTATTTCTTACTGTGCTTTGTTTTCTCTCGTACTATTCTATTGACTGTCTCTTCCACTCCTTCTATCTTTATGTATAGTGTGTAGTATTACTGTGTAGCGTATCGTGTGAACTTTTCTTCTGTGTATTGTGAACTGTACGTGTGAAAATAAACTGTTGCTTGTTGCTTGTGCTCGTTTTGTTGCGCTCGCGCACCCCTCGCAATATCATTACAAGTGCCTACCCAACAACCGGCACTCATACACACCATCACACCACCTACCTACACCACCCCTATAACTGGTGACCCCGCAAAGGACATACTATCTATTGGAGACGACCAGGTACGACTTCTACTACTATGAGTGACAGCAGTGAGTCCATTAAAACCGATGGTTCACGTACCGAAACCCACGTGGCCACACGACGAGCGCGCCGAATTCGCCCTTCAAATGACCGCGACAACATTGCGGGACGGCGAATTAAAATTAGGGTTCCACCTTTCTCACCCGAGGACCCTGAGCTGTCGTTCGCGCTGTTGGAAGGGCAATTTAATACCCACAATATCGAAGACGACGATTTAAAATTCACCAGCGTCACCAACAACCTGGACTTGACTCACGCGAAAGCCGTCAAGGATATTATCCTTAATCCTCCGGCAAAGAACCGCTACGACAAGATTAAGTCGGAATTGATAAAGCGGTTGTCGGCTTCTCACGAACGCAAGGTGAAGCAGTTGCTCACGCACGAAGAGCTTGGCGATAGGAAGCCTTCACATTTTTTGCGGCATCTGCAAGATTTGGCGGGACCATCTGTGCCGGACGACTTCCTCCAGTCCATATGGAGCAACCGACTTCCACATGCCATACAGACAGTGCTGGCGTCACAGTCAACCCAGTCGCTGGAGCAGCTCGCTGACCTGGCAGACCGCATCCAGGAGCTGACGTCACCACACATCGATGCTGTAGCTACTTCAAGCAGGCCTCACACGTCACACCAGTCTGATGAGATCTCAGAGCTGAAGAAGATGGTGCAGCACCTGACTCTCAAACTGGAGGAGCATACTCGTGCCGCCTGCTTTGTCACAGACCGGTCAAGGCCAGCAGACCGTCGCCGTACAGCCTCGCCGCATAGGAGCCGATCCAGTTCCAGCTACAAAAGGTACCCGCTGTGCTGGTACCACGCCAAGTTTGGTGCACAGGCTCGCAAGTGCCAGAAGCCGTGCGACTTCTCCAAGTCGGGAAACGCCGCGGGCAATCGGTAGTGGCGACCAACGATTGTCCATCCCGTGGAGGTCGCCTCTTCGTCACTGACCGCAGTACGAATGTCCAGTTCCTGGTGGACACCGGCAGTGACCTGTGCGTCTACCCTCGTGCTGCGCTTCGGGAACGACGTGTCAAGACTGACTTCATGCTCACCGCAGCCAACGGGTCGACGATCGAAACCTTCGGCTTCGTCGAAATTAATTTAAATTTAGGGCTGAGACGCAATTTCCCTTGGCGTTTCATCGTCGCCAATGTCACAAAGCCAATAATAGGCGTTGATTTTCTTGGTTTCTATAATTTAATTGTAGACTGCCGCAATCAACGCCTTATAGACAACACAACAACATTATCAACCTATGCGTGCACTGCTAACATTAATGTTTCCTCTGTTAAGGTTCCAACAGGCGACACGCGCTTCCATGGGGTGTTGGATAAATATCCTGAAATTACTCGCCCGTCAGGTACACCGGTGTCCCCGAAACACAACACGGTACACCACATCAGGACCACTCCGGGTCCCCCTGTATCGTGTACTCCTCGAAGGCTGGCACCGGACAAACTTCAAGTGGCTAAACAGGAATTCGCGCTCATGCTGAGTAACGGCACAGCGCGTCCTTCTGACAGTCCTTGGGCTTCTCCCCTACACCTTGCGCCTAAGAAAGATAACGGCTGGCGGCCGTGCGGCGATTATCGATCGCTTAACGCACGCACTGTCCCAGACCGTTATCCTATTAGGCATATCCAAGACTCCCATTCCATTTCCGGTTGTACAGTCTTTTCCACCATCGACCTGATGGTGGCGTACAACCAAATCCCTGTCTTCGAAGATGACATCCCAAAAACTGCCATCACTACTCCCTTTGGCCTGTATGAATTTCCTTTTATGACCTTCGGTCTTAGGAACGCAGGCCAGACATTCCAGAGGTTTGTTGACGAAATGACGCGAGGCCTCGACTTCTGCTACTGTTATCTGGACGACTTCCTCGTCTTTTCCAAAGACGAAGCTGAGCACGAAGCCCATCTCCATCAACTTTTCAGTCGCATGAGAGAATACGGCGTCCTCGTCAACACCTCCAAATGCGTCTTCGGTGCACCAGAGGTAACATTTCTAGGCTACCGAATCTCCGCCTCCGGAACCAAACCTCTGGAATGTAAGGTCCAAGCCATAAAAGACTTCCCAGTTCCCAAGACCATCAGACAACTGAGGCGATTCTTGGGAATGCTCAACTTTTATAGGCGAATTCTTCCAAACTCTGCTTCCGTCCAAGCACCCTTAAACGCCTTACTTTCGGGCAATGTCAAGGCATCTCAACCAGTCGACATCTCAGGTGAGGCCCTGTTGGCTTTCGACAGGTGCAAGGAGAGCCTCGCCAATGCTGCATTGCTGGCCCACCCAGATTGTCAGGCCGAGCTCGCTCTAGTAACAGACGCGTCCGACCTGGCAATGGGTGCAGTTTTGCAGCAATTCAAAAACAATCATTGGGAGCCTCTAGCATTCTTCTCACGGAAGTTGAGTCCCTCCCAACAAAAGTACTCTCCGTACGACCGCGAACTCCTGGCCATATATGAAAGCATAAAATACTTTCGGCATATGCTGGAGGCCAGGCATTTCGTAGTCTTTACGGATCACAAGCCGCTCAGTTATGCTTTCAGCGAGAGGAAAGCCAACTGTTCACCTAGACAGTACCGCCACCTCGACTACATCTCGCAGTTCACGACCGACATACGGCATATTTCCGGGAAGGACAATGTCGTGGCCGATCCTTTATCACGCGTCGATGAACTGCAGATGCCAGTCGATCTGGAAGTGCTGGCTTCATCTCAGGCTTCAGATCCGGAGCTGACTCAACTTCTGGGAGGAGAATCATCACTTCGCCTAAAAAAGTTGAGGATTCCCAATTCTCGTCTGGAGCTTTACTGTGACGTCAGCACTCGGACACCAAGACCGTTCGTCACCAGACCATTGCGGAGACAGCTTTTCGACAGTCTCCATAGTCTCAGCCACCCAGGCGCTAACGCTACGACAAAACTCGTTGCCGAACGATTCGTTTGGCCTGGGATGCGCAGAGACTGTCGAGAGTGGTCCCGACAATGTTTGGCATGCCAACGCGCCAAGGTGAATCGCCACGTGTCATCTCCATTAGGCACGTTCGATCTGCCTCGCGCCCGGTTCGCATTCGTCCATGTGGACATTATCGGTCCTCTGCCCGTCTCACACGGTTACCGCTACTGTTTAACGGCGGTGGATCGTTTCACCCGCTGGCCGGAAGTCGTTCCCATGATGAATATCACCGCCGAAACAGTCGGGAAGGCCTTAATATCGTGGATATCCAGATTTGGATGTCCCACCGATATTGTGACTGATCGCGGACGACAGTTTGAATCGTCACTTTTCCAGTATCTCGGAAAAGTGATCGGATTCAAACATCGTAAAACCACCGCGTACCATCCATCATGCAACGGCCTAGTGGAACGATTCCACCGCCAGTTAAAGGCAGCCATAATGTGCCACATGGACTCCAATTGGGTGGACATATTACCCTTGGTGCTGTTGGGCATTAGGAGTGCCTACAAAGACGATCTGCGGTCGTCTTCTGCTGAGCTGGTGTATGGTGAACCTCTCCGATTACCTGGAGAATTCTTCCAGGCCTCGGCTCCTAATTCCACCGACATATCGGAGTTCACCACACGTCTGCACCGGTTCACATCCAAACTCCAGCCAGCTCCAGCTGCACGTCACAATAAAGACAAAGTCTTTGTCTATAAGGACCTGGCTTCATCGAGTCATGTCTTCCTACGGGATGACACCTCTCGTGGCTCACTACAGCCACCCTACACTGGCCCATACAAGGTCATCACAAGAGGTGACAAGACCTTCAAAATACAGGTCAAGGGGAAGAGTGTGACAGTATCAATAGACCGCCTTAAACCGGCCTACATACTGGCAGACCCATCTCCCGATCCCACCTCAACCACCACCCCAACTCCCAACCAACCTCCTTGTTCCCTACCTAATCCTGTCCCTGCAGGGCAAGATGCCCAAGCCCAGGATGACGTCAGGAGAACGCGTTCGGGCCGTACTGTGCGATTTCCTGATTTTTATCGCCCGTAGTAACGGTCTCAGGAGGGGAGTGATGTGGCGTACGCACATATATTTTATTTACTTTACATATATACTTTTTACATATTAATATATTTACACAATATTTATTTATTTCAAATATTTATATTTCATATTTACAATTTACAGTTTACATTTATATATATATAATATTTACACACCTTTTAAATATAACAATTTCATATGTTAAATTACGGAACCCATTTTCCTTATCGTACATCTAACATATATTTATACATTTATATCGAGCGTATTGTTCACGCCCGGTGCGGCAAGACGTGCGGTCGCGCAGGGGGGAAAACGGACCGTTAGGCCACTACCTGCCGAGACCCACCAGTCGGAACATAGATTCGCCCGCGAAGCCCGTGTTGCCTGCTAGCTTGCGTTTATCATCTAACTGCGTTTAATGTCGCTCAATCTGCTATTTCTTACTGTGCTTTGTTTTCTCTCGTACTATTCTATAGACTGTCTCTTCCACTCCTATCTTTATGTATAGTGTGTAGTATTACTGTGTAGCGTATCGTGTGAACTTTTCTTCTGTGTATTGTGAACTGTACGTGTGAAAATAAACTGTTGCTTGTTGCTTGTGCTCGTTTTGTTGCGCTCGCGCACCCCTCGCAATATCATTACAAGTGCCTACCCAACAACCGGCACTCATACACACCATCACACCACCTACCTACACCACCCCTATACCTATTTTTGCTGAGGAGTGCCGGTCACAGGATAGGAACTAAATGGATTAAAAGACCATCTTCGCGAATAAACTATATTGTTGGAAACTAAGTAAGACACTAATACATCGACAACCGCGGAAGAGCACACGGGCCACGCCCGCGCACACGTCTATCCCGGACAACAACCGACTCGACACTATGCTCGACACTCACGAAGGGCAGCGGCGTGTGAGCGCGGGCGCAACCCGTAGGCACGGCATGGTACGGGAGCCCGTGGTGCGGACGAAGACGATACGGGGCCCGCGGGAGCGGTAATATGGCGCGCTATATAATTAAGATTTATTATGTTTTCTGTAGCAGCCCATATACGTCCCACTGCAGGGCACGGGCCTCATCTACAATCGACAGTACGATTGAGAGTGGTTAGGCCATATAGTCCACCACGCTGGCCTAGTGCGGGTTGGCGGACTTACATGCCATAGAAATTCTTATAAATCGCTATGGTATGCAGGTTTCCTCACGATGTTTTCCTTCACCGTTTTAGTGCGTGGTGATTGACTATCAATACACACATGACTCCGAAAAGTCAGAGGTGTGCCCTGGGATTCGAACCCGCGACCACCGTGAACATGTTGGCAGTCGCGTCTAGTCCGTTTACCAACAGGCCACCACGCACTATTATGTTTTAGACCATACTAAAATCAAATAAAACCACACGCTTATTGGGGCTCTTATTTTTCTTGCCGTTTTTTAGGCCGTTACTTATATTTAGTGTATATTTGATCGAAGACATTACGCATACAATAATTTAGACAAGGAGTAATTAAAAATTTGACTCAACACTGCATAACGAATTTTATAGGCATGCCTGACATTGTAATGAACTAGCGGCCAGGCCCGTCTTCTCTCGGATGCAGATACTTTTTGATTCCAATCTATATTACAAACATAGGAATTATACTGCTCATCAGAAAAATCTAAACACCTTGCTAGTTTATGTAAATACTAATACAAAGATATTGCAGCCAAAAGGTATACTTAATAACAAGGGCGTCGCCAGCCGATGGCCTAGGGAGGGGCACATATTATGGAAAATGAGAAAAATGTGATTGCAACTTACACAATTTTGACGGCGGCCCCCAGACAGTCAATATTATTGTACCATGGTATGGTATAGGTAAAAAAAATACCGTATAGTTGGCAAGCCAAGCCAAAGGTTTTGGTTGTTTTACTTTTAGATTTTTTTTTAATCTCTAGGGGAGGGCAGCTTCCCCTACCTGCTCCCCCTTGGCGACGCCCTTGCTTAATAATACGTCAAACCAACTTACCAGAGTCCCGTTCTTGAAGTTCGGACGTTGAACGTCCACTTAAAAAGTTTTCCACTTTTAAACATCAATACTATTTGCTATTAAACTTATCATTCACTTGGAACTTAGTTTAAAATTACATACGATACAGGATTCCAAAATTTTGTAAAGTATTTAGGCATATTCGTACAGTTTTGCGATGTTCGAAAATTCATTGTTGTGTCCTGGTTGTGTCGAATACAGAGTTACCCAGGTCCACCAAAAAAACACTTTGCACCAAATAGTCTAGATAAACAAATGAAACTATGTGAAATCCAAGTCGAAACTCCCAAACTACCAAAGACGTACTAAAAACAAACGTCAAACTACCCTCCCCTGGATTATATTTACGATAAATTACTAAATAATAACTGAGGTATTTATTATACTAGAGCGGACATCGGGAACAAAATCTCTGCGTATGGTGCGTGCACACGGGAACCCAGTAAAGCGAGAGAGAAGATAATGTTACTGCGTAGGCGTGACAGAGACAGAAATAGAAGGAGCGGTACGGTACTGTTCATTTTGTTACAAAAATTTTGTTTGCAGTGTCCATAGAGAAAGTAATCACTACGTTCTAGCAGTGTCCCCTCTAGTATACTATCTCAATGCTAAATAATATTTTTTTACTGGCGGTAGGTCTCTCATATGTGAGAGGCCGCCTAGGTAGGGACCACCGCAATGTCTATTTCTCCCGCTAAACTGCAGTTGTTTTGGTTTGAAGGATATTGTAGCCAGAGTAACAACTAGATTGAGACTTTGCATCCATATATGTCTCAGGATGGCGGACGCAGTGGAATGCCAAGCAAAGCTTTGTAAATCATGGTGTTTGATTTTGCTACTGTTTATGAGCGGTCGTATTGCTTAACATCAGTCGAACGGCATGCTCGCTTCGCCATTCATAGCAATTAAAAAAATATACAGGGTATATCAAGACTGCTACCGAAAACGAAGCCGGGTGGTAGTATAAGCGACTTCAGACACAATGCAACAAAAAAAGTTGCAAAAAAAAGCGACCAATTTTTTTTTGTTATTTTTTTCCTATGACCATATTTGGGTGGTAAATACATTTTTTCCTAAAATAATAGTGTATACCCTTTTATTTATAAATAATCTAAGGTATAAGAGTGTTTAAATCATTATTTTAGCAAAAACTATGGATTTACCACCCAAAAATGACGATATTTAAAAAATCATAAAAAATAATTGTCGCGTTTCTATGCGAAATTTTTAGTTGCATAGTGTTTGTAGTCACTAAAACTATCACCCGGCTTCGTTTTCGGTAGCGGTCTTGAGATACCCGGTATTTACTGGTGGTAGGTCTCTCATATGTGAGAGGCCATCTGGGTAGGTACCACCGTAATGTCTATTTCTCCCGTGAAACAGCAGTGTAAATGCACTGTTGTGTTTCGTATTGAAGGACATTGTAGCCAGAGTAACTACTGGACATATTGAGACTTAACATCTTATGTCTCAGGATGGCGAGCGCAGTGGAACGTTGCTACTGTTTATGAGCGGTCGTATCGCTTACCATCAGGCGAACGGTTTGCTCGTCTCGCCATTCATTGCAATAAAAATAAAAAAAATACAATATAATTTTGCCAGCCTCCGTGGCGCAGTCGGTTAGACGCCGGCTGTGAAATGAGAGGCCGCGGGTTTGATCTCCGTAACGACACAAATATTTGTTAAGTCCATAAATATGTGTTTCCTGTCTGTGTGAGACCGAAGTCTCGTAGTTCCTGATACGACACAAGACTCGATCTTAATGCGGGGTCAGGACTATGTATGTGACTGTTGGGTGTTATTTATTTACTATTATTATTATTTTTAATTTTTGGAGAAAAACATTAAAAGGAATTATCCAAATCGGTTCAGGCGTTTTTGAGTAATCAGTGAACTTGCATACCTAGATAAAAAAGATACCGTTGAATTGAAAACCTCCTTTTTGGAATTCGGTTAATAAAAAACCATTATCCTTATAAAACCATTTTATTTACAATATCATTACATATGAATACCGTTGCCTTATATATATTAGTATATACCGGGTATATCAAGACTGCTACCGAAAACGAAGCTGGGTGATAGTTTAAGCGACTTCAGACACAATGCAACAGAAAAAGTTGCAAAAAAAAGCGACTATTTTTTTTTTGTAATTTTTTTCCTATGGCCATATTTGGGTGGTAAATACATTTTTTCGTAAAATAATAGTGTATATCCTTTTATTTATAAATACTCTAAGGTACAAAAAAGTTTAAATTATTATTTTAGCAAAAACTATGGATTTACCACCCAAAATTGAAGATATTTAAAAAATCATAAAAAATAATTGTCGCGTTTCTATGCGAAAATTTTAATTGCATTGAGTTTGTAGCCACTAAAACTACCACCCGGCTTCGTTTTCGGTAGCAGTCTTGAGATACCGTGTATAAATCCTATTGAACCTTAATGTATCATGCTATGTACAATAATAATTCCTTAATACTTTAAACATAGCAAAAATAATTATAACTTTGTATTCTACTTATCTTCAAAAAATATACTAATTTTGTGGCCTTGCATAAAAATTACAACTTGCAATTTTTTTTCACGACCAAATGGATACACTACTGTGTTACGGTTTGAAGGACATTGTAGCCAGAGTAACTACTGGACATATTGAGACTTAACATCTTGTCTCAGGATGGCGAGCGCAGTGGAATGCCAAGCATTGCTTTATATTTCATGTTGTTTTGTTTTGCTACTGTCAATGAGCATATTAAAAAAAACATTGATGATTTTTCGACCAATTTTGATGCTGTATTAAATCAATGTTTTTTTATAAAGTATAGTCGTATATAAGTAGAGTATCTTATGCTCCAGCATACCACATACCATCATTATCATCATATCAGCCACAGGAAGTCCACTGCTGAACATAGGCCTCCCCCAAGGATCTCCACAATGACCTGTTGGAAGCGGCCTGCATCCAACGACTTCCTGCAACCTTAACAAAGTCCAATTTGTAGGCTTCTGATACTTCACTATACTCTATCAGCCCATATACGTCCCACTGCAGGGCACGGGCCTCCTCTACTATCAAGAATACGATTGGCAGAGCTTAGGCCTTATGGCCTACCAGGCTGGCTTAGTACCAGACGGACTTTACATATCACACTTTTAGAATTAAAGTGGCCTAATCCAAAAAATAGATTTTGGCTTATAATATTTTGGCTCAAAATGACCCATCAACCCGTTATTAAAGAAGAACCTATTGACGCATGAAAGACAGAAAGATGTATAAATGGGTCTTCTAGATGTATCTTCCATAAGTACAAAATTTCTTATGTTACAAATATTTAATGAAAGTTTCCCAAAAATAAGATTTTTAGTCAAGTCCATAATTATAAAGATGCAATATACAGGGTATATCAAGACTGCTACCGAAAACGAAGCCGGGTGGTAGTTTAAGCGACTTCAGACACAATGTAACAGAAAAAGTTGCAAAAAAAAGCGACAATTTTTTTTTGTTATTTTTTTCCTATGGCCATATTTGGGTGGTAAATACATTTTTTCCTAAAATAATAGTATATACCCTTTTATTTATAAATACTCTAAGGTATAAAAGAGTTTAAATTATTATTTTAGCAAAAACTATGGATTTACCACCCAAAAATGACGATATTTAAAAAATCATTAAAAAAAATTGTCGCGTTTCTAGGCGAAAATTTTAATTGCATTGAGTTTGTAGCCACTAAAACTACCACCCGGCTTCGTTTTCGGTAGCAGTCTTGAGATACCCGGTATAAATCCATACAAATTGTTGCGTGAGTGCGTGGTGGCCTGTTGGTAAACGGACTAGACGCGACTGCCAACATGTTCACGGTGGTGACTTTTCGGAGTCATGTGTGTTTTGATAGTCAATCACCACGCACTAAAACGGTGAAGGAAAACATCGTGAGGAAACCTGCATACCATAGCGATTTATAAGAATTTCTATGGCATGTAAGTCCGCCAACCCGCACTAGGCCAGCGTGGTGGACTATATGGCCTAACCACTCTCAATCGTACTGTCGATTGTAGAGGAGGCCCGTGCCCTGCAGTGGGACGTATATGGGCTGATACAGATACAAATTGTTGTATGCAGGTTTCTTCACGATGTTTTCCTTCATTATAGTGTGTGGTGATTAACTATCAATACACACATGACTCCAAAAAATCTGTGATTATTGAACCTGCGACCACCGTGAACATGTTAGCATTCGCGTCTGGTCCTTTACCAAAAGTCCCAAAATCACTTAACTCACTACAATAATAACTCTAGTTACACATCAAAATTAAAATCTTCGTCGGATATAGTGTCCAAATCCACACTCTTGTCTTTGGCTAGCAACTCATCCAAATTTAATTTGTCATTCCTCTTATCTAAACTCTTTTCTTCATTACCAAAATTTTTCTTTTCCTCATCAATATTATCTTTTGCTGCATCTTTCCCATTGTTTTGAGTGTCATCGTCATCTTCACCGATTTGGGCATTCAAAGCTGCCATTAACTTATCCCCGTCAATTTCAGAGTCAAGTTCTGATTCATCTGCATTGTTGAATGCCTCTGTACCATTTTCTAAATCATTTTCCTTCTTTTCAATACCATTCTCCATATTTTTAGCTCCATTGTGTATATCATTTAACTTTTCAACCAAATCTTGCGGATTTTCTTTATCAATCCCATTTGAGCGTGTTTCTAACTCATTAGTACTTACAGATTCAATATTAGCATCTCTTTCTAGACTTTCTTCATTTTTCGTATCAATATTTTTCATACTTGACTCTTCAACCTCTGTTTTAGGATCTCCTGCAGATTTTTCAGCACCATTTTCCTTCAAAATATCTTGATCTTTATCAATCAAAGTACTATTATTAATTTTACTATCTTTTACATTCACATCACTAGCAACATCACTGTTTATAACCGAAATATCTTTTGATTCTTCATCATTTTCTTTCAAAGCAATATTTTTTGATGCCAAAGCCCTTAAGCTCTGCAATTTATCTATTTCGTTGTCAGAATTTTCTGAATCCCACACACCTTTGGATAGAAACTCTTTCTCAATCTCTTCGTTGATTTTCACCATTCCTTCAAACGGTTCTGATTTTACTTTGATATGTGTTGAGTATGGATACTTGCAGTTTTTGTCGAAACCGTAGTTCTGTGAACAAGAGTTTCAAAATGTATTATGTAAGGAAAACTAACAGCTAGAGAAATATATAAATACCTAAATGGCAAAAGGCTAATAACATCACTTATAAAATAAATTAACAATTTAAGTACTGGTAGTAGTTCTCTCATACATGAGAGGCTGTCATAGGTACCACCGTAATGTCTGTTTCACCCGCCAAACACCAGTGTAAATGCATTGTTGTGTTCCGGATTAAAGGACATTGTAGCCAGAGTAACTACTGGACATATTGAGACTTAACATCGTATGTCTCAGGATGGCGAGCGCAGCTGAGTACCAAGCATTGCTTTGTAATTCATGTTGTTTCGTTTTGCTACTGTCCATGAGCGGTATCGCTTACCATCAGGCGACTGTAAATAAATATAGAATATGTTCTATGTATTGACTTTTCATAAGAGCTATTTAACCGCCTACATGATCAATAAATCAATTACATTTCATTCCAAATGGCTCCTCTCACCATTCATTGCAATAAAATGACAATCTGATTCTGCGACATGTATATACCGGGTATATCAAGACTGCTACCGAAAACGAAGCCGGGTGATAGTTTAAGCGACTTCAGACACAATGCAACAGAAAAAGTTGCAAAAAAAAGCGACAATTTTTTTTTGTTATTTTTTTTTTCTATGGCCATATTTGGGTGGTAAATACATATTTTCCTAAAATAATAGTGTATATCCTTTTATTTATAAATACTCTAAGGTATAAAAGAGTTTAAATTATTATTTTAGCAAAAACTATGGATTTACCACCCAAAATTGACGATATTTAAAAAATCATAAAAAATAATTGTCGCGTCTCTATGCGAAATTTTTAATTGCATTGTGTTTGTAGCCACTAAAACTACCACCCGGCTTCGTTTTCGGTAGCAGTCTTGAGATACCCTGTAGAAATGTATTTACTTCTTCTTCTTCTTCTTTAAATGATAAATGGCTCCCCGTGGAATCGGAGATTTTGCCAATGTCAAGTTGTTTGTTTGTTTTGTAGTAAAGACGATTATTTTTGATACAGGTAGAGAGGTTAAATTCATAATTGATGACGGGTAGCATAACAGATACGAAATTTAAAAAAAAAAGGCTCTGACCATATAATTATGATATTAATTAGGTTAGTGCTAGTATTATAAGACTGCCATGAGCAATGTGGGAGAAGAAGTGTTAACAAGTTAAGAAGTTGACCATAGAAGCATGTAAACATATAGCGGACCACACCTATATTATATATTATGAAATCTAGGAAAAGAAGGAAAAGGATTTATAAATATAATTTATGTTATTGAGTTTTATAAATTTGCACAAACTATATACCGGGTATCTCAAGACTGCTACCGAAAACGAAGCCGGGTGGTAGTTTTAGTGGCTACAAACACAATGCAATTAAAAATTTCGCCAGAAACGCGACAATTTTTTTTTATGATTTTTTAAATATAGTTATTTTTGGGTGGTAAATCCATAGTTTTTGCTTAAATAATAATTTAAACTCTTTTATACCTTAGAGTATTTATAAATAAAAGGGTATATACTATTATTTTAGGAAAAAATGTATTTACCACCCAAATATGGCCATAGGAAAAAAATAACAAAAAAAAAATTGTCGCTTTTTTTTGCAACTTTTTCTGTTGCATTGTGTCTGAAGTCGCTTAAACTACCACCCGGCTTCGTTTTCGGTAGCAGTCTTGATATACCCTGTATGAAATGAGAAAAAACACATGTTAACATAAAAGTTAAGTTAACCGGGCGGGGGATACCAGGTGGGAGAATTTCGTACAAAGGAAATAGTACTCTGGGGCATTCCAGTAACATGTGTTCCAAGGTACCATCTTCAACACCACATTCACACAGAGAATGGTCGCGAATACGTAACTTGGCTAGAAATACTGGGGTACACACATGGCCTAATCGCATACGAATGATTGTCGATGTAACTTTTTTATTAATTTTCTTGAAAATGAAAAACCAGGGCTTCTTTGGTATGTAGGGTTAAATTGAACCATAACGAATGCCTTTAACATATCTAGTAGACTGCCAACTTTCGTCCATGGCATTACGCGCACATTGGTCTACAAACTCATTATGGGATATGCCAGAATGACTAGGAATCCATGCTAGCACCGTTTGAATACCAGAAGTATGGCATAGTCGTAGAGCGTCTTTTATTTTTAATGTGAGGTAAAAAGATGTTTTGTTAAAGGGGGACTTAAGAATATCATGGAGGAGACTGGAGGAGTCTGAAAAAATTATGGATTTATTTATGCGGTGAGAGAGAACAAACATAATTACTTCTAAGACAGCTATTGCCTCACCGGTAAAAATAGAGGTAGCAGGAGGGCATTTATAGTTAAGAATAACCCTTAATTTTGGAATCCATGCAGCAGCACCTACGAATTCGTCTGCAGAAAATTTAGAAGCATCCGTAAATAAGGGAAGCCAGCCTTCCCAATTTTCAGCAAGAATTCTATTAAATTGGGTATTAGCATTTGTGTCATTTTTTTGTACGCCAAAGTTGAGAATTATTTGGGGCTTAAAGAGCAATGTTTCGAATGGGAAGGTGTAGGGAAAATGGCAAGGTGTGCGGAAAAGCCTGAAGGATGAGAATTTTTGATAGCTGATAATAAGGAGAGGAGCAGTCTTGTTAAACCAGTACCTGGAATTATGGATCAATTGAGAAAGTGAATTTAATTTGTCATGTAAAGGATGGGATGATAACTGAAGGGTTTTAGAAAGATAGCGATTGCAGAGAAATTGCCGACGAAGACAAAGAGGGGGTTCCAAACATTCTACCTGGAGGGCATTTATGGGAGAAGATTTCATCGCGCCACATATTATACGCAGGGATCTGGCTTGTAGTTGATCTATTGTACGAAGAGCCAGTTTATTACATGGCTCTAGTAAGAATGGCTACGTATAATAGCGTTATATAATAGTTTTTGGTTGTAGGGGTGAGATCCCCAACGAACTCCAGCAACGGCTCTCAAAACATTAATACCCTTCTCACATTTCTCAGTTACGGATCTTAAATGTGGGACTCCAGTCAGTTTGGAATCTAAAATCACTCATAGAAATTTAACTTCATTATGAAAGCCAATAGGTTGGTAATTAACTGAAAGTGATATAGGGGGTATGGATCTTTTGGGGGAAAAGACCACAGCTTTACATTTTGGTATGGAGAGAGAAAGCCAATGATCTTGAAGCCACTGGTCGAGGTGAAGTAGCGCAGTATTTAGTCTATTTGCGCAATCCATAAGCGATTTGGAAGAGGTATACAAAATTATATCATTGGCAAATTGTAAAATATTCACTAAAGGGATCATTGATTTATCTAGGTCAGCAGTGTAAACATTGTAAAGGATTGGACTTAAAACAGAGCCTTGAGGAAGGCCCTTCCATACAATTCTTGAATTTTTAATGGAACCATTGACACTAAAAATGACCGAGCGCCCTACGAAAAGGTTAAATACAATGTTTATCATCCTCGGCGGGATACTCAGCTGCAGTAGTTTCTGCCTGAGCAGGGGGAGATGAACATTATCATAAGCAGAGCTTATGTCGAGAAATACTCCAATAGCGCTTTCTTCGCAAGAAAATGCTAAGCGGATATCCGTAGTAAGAATGTTCAAGTTATCCATAGTGCTCTTGCCTCGTCTAAAACCATATTGAGAATCGGCTAAAAGCCCTCTGCTCTCAAGGATCCACTCCAATCTATTTTTAACTAGATGTTCTAAAATTTTACAAAGGGTTGTAGAAAGGGCAATGGGTCTGTAGGAAGACGCGAGATTAGGATCTTTACCGTGTTTGAAAATTGGTAAAATAATTTGTGTTTTCCAACAATCTGGCAATGAACTATAAAGATAAATATGGTTGATTATACTAAGGAAGAAAATTTTAGAAGATTTAGAAGATCTAGTAATGAAAGAGTAAGGGATGCCATCAATGCCAGGCGCTGAGTCCTGAAGCTTCTCTAGGGTGAAACAGAGTTCATCAAAAGAGAATTGATCATTAAAAGGATCGGAAGAAACAGAGGACAGAAGAGTAGGAAAGCAGTCCGCAGAAGGGGCAAAAGGAGGAGCTATACTGTTAATGAAATCATGAAGCCAGAGATCGATATTATTTGATGATGCACTCAAGGCATCGCCTACGGAACCACGAAAATTTTTAATTTTTCTCCAAACCAAAGAAGACGGAGAACGAGGGGAAAGCGATTCACAAAATCTAGACCAGCCTTCAGCTTTCTTTTTGGCCAAAAATCTTTTAGATTTCGCAGTAATCTTTTTAAGGGATATAAAGTTCTGGAGAGACATGTCTGACGCAAAACATTACTCAGCAGAGTTGCGGAGTCTTATAATCTCTGAACATTCAGAGTCCCACCATGGGGGCGACGATATCTTACCAGACGAAGAGTTTTTGAGGGGGATACAAGAATCTGCAGCCGACAGTAAAGCACTAGAAAAGGAATTGCATATTGAAAGGAAATTGGTGCATGATACAGGTTCAATAGCAGAAAGTAAACTATCAAGTTTATATCTGTAGCTATCCCAGTCTGCTTTGGAAAGCCTGTATTTTAGAAGGGGAGCAGGTTTTGGGGTTGGGGGAATAGAAGTATGCCATGTGGATACTATAGGGTAGTGGTCGCTGCCATAAGAGAGAGAAAGGATTGACCAAGATAAGGACGAAGACAATCCGGAAGATACAAGGGTGAGGTCAACTGCGCTAGGACTGTGGGTAGGAGAAACTCTTCTTGTGGCTGAGCCATCGTTTAAAACACAAATATTTAGGTCGTCAATTAGGTCAAGGAAGGATGATGATAGGGAATCATTGAAGGGAGATCCCCACAGAGATTGGTGAAGATTAAGGTCACCCATAATAATTAGGGGGGAAGGAATATAATTTAGATGTCTATGGATCTCATTGATTATATGGATGTCTGGATGGGGGATATAGATCGAGACAAAGGTAACATTAAGGGCTCTTATAGCGACCATTTGGAATGAGGAATTATGAGGTAGGAGGGAAATTTGGGAGAAGTTCACAGATCTTTTGATGAGGATAGCACATCCAGCCCGTCCATCGTCTCTGTCATCCCTCAGACAGGAATAGCCGGATAACCTAAAAGGTAAACCCGGTTTGAACCACGTCTCAGAGACAGCAAAAACGAGGGGGTTGTACTGATTAATGAGATGAATAATGTCATGTTTTTTGGAGCGGATACTCCTACAGTTCCATTGGAGAAGGTTGAGAGCCATATTGTATTTTAAAGTGAGTAAAAAGCTGTTCCAAAAGATAGAAAATATTAGGGGGAAGGGCATCACTGAACTTAAACGCGATGTTTAGGAGAGCAGACAGGAGTAATTCGATTAGGTTCTCATTTGGAGAAGGGGAAGAGCAAGAGGTTTCAGGTTGGGTTGTATTGGATGGGACTTTGGGGGGGTTGGCACAACCGTTGGGTGTAGAAGACGAAGGGGTAGATGTGATATTACTATGCGCTTTCATGTCATAGCCTTTAGGTTGGCTTGTGTTAGCGCGACGTTCGATAAAAAAGGTTTTTTTCCTTTGAATGTTGGGAGGTGGAGAAGGCAGAGATAGAGATGCAGTAGATTTGGGAGGGAGTATATTAGAGGATTTGGCAATGTCGGCAAAAGATTTTTAACAGGACGGAATCTACGAGATGCTTCCGAGAAAGAAATATTCTCTTCTGACATCACAGACTTTATAGCCTTTTGGCGGGAATGTTCTGGGCAGTTGGGGTAAGTGGCCATATGAGCCCCAGAGCATAATAAACATGTGGAATTATTAATAGAGGCCTGGCAGGTAGATCCTGGGTGGGGTTGGGCGCAGCGGTAGCAACGAGGTTGTGACCTGCATTGGGATGCTACGTGACCAAAGCGGCAGCATTGACGACATTGTATGGTGGGAAGTTGGTACAAAGAGACAGGCATAGACGTGTTAAAGCAGTAAATTCTCTCAGGAAGGAGATTGCCCCGAAAGGTTAGAACCACTGTGGTGGATGGAGTCCACTCCGTAACACCATTTATAATTGATTTTCTATTGAGGCGTCTGGCTTTTAGTATCTCACCATAGGTCTGATGGGACTGGATGCCCGAGACGAATTCTTCAAGGGACCAGTCAGTGAGGACATGCCTGACCACACCCATTCTGCAAAGTTGGTATCGTGGTATAGAGGCAATAAGTTTGTTTTCAGTAATTACATTGGAGTTTATAAAGTTATTTGCCGAATCCGCAGTATTGAATTCAATTGTAATTTTATTGCGACCAAGTGGTTTTATGCTACCAGGACAATGTTGGGCACTTCCAGTTTAAACAAAATTTTCGCAATTTTGAGCGCCTGAATGGGGTTACCGTTCTCTGATGATAAATGAACCACGAATGGTCCCTTATCAGAAGAGAAATACATGTTTTTTTTGTCAAAGTCCGGGCAAGTATAGTTGTCCTGAATAGATTCTGCCGGAGATTTATTTTTTTAGGATTATCTATGGGCGACTCCAATGGTCGTTTTATGGTCTTTTTATGTAAACCCAAAAGAGAAGAGCTTTCAACTATATTAGAGTTATCGCCTCCCCCATCTGGGGGAATATCGTCGTCCAGATCCATTTGAGGGTAGAAACAAATACACTCACAAACACAACACTCTTAACTAAAGAAATAAAAACTAAACAAATTTACTACTAATATTACACACAATTAAGTAATAACACTACATATAAAAATAATTAATTAAATGGTACAAAGTAATAGAAAATATATTTTTTTTAAAGAGAACAAACAAAACGCGTGTTTGACCTCTCGCTGTCAAAATGACACATGTATTTACTTCTAACCTCAATATTATGTACATCGTAATGGTTATTTACGATGTTCTTCAGTAACGGGTCGCATCGCGCCACTCTCACTTGCACTGGTAAAAGTTGGTCCATTATTTCTGGGTCTGTGTTGAATTCAGCTGAAAACAAAATAATATATTTTAGTTATATAGAGTTTTAGTATAATTCTTCATACATACACAACTACATACATACATACATAAACTCACGCCTTTTTCCCAGAAGGGGTAGGCAAAGGTGCCAGGACACCCACATTTCTCCTTGTATGTTCCGTCCCATGATGTAATAGGCGAGCCTATCGCCATATCGGGCACAAATTCCTGACTCTGGGCTGATAAAGAATAGAAAAATTCAATATCACTTTGCCCAACCCGGGATTCGAACCCGAGACCTCAGCTTTGTAACCGTACCTAAGTATAAGTACGCCACAGAGGCAGTCAGTTGTTACGTATAAATTACTTGCTAATAATTATTAATTTTCCAAATTTAAAAACAATTTACAATAGGGAATATGCATGCCAATTTTTTATTTTTACTCGATTCTTTATGGTATTACATCACCAGAAAAAATATTTTTACTTATTTCTTAGTCTCATGCATATCCCCTATTCTATTCAAAGAATAATAGATTTTTTCCAGTCTGTCCCATGAAGTCGTATCCTTCGTTGCTTTTATCTATCCCCGTGGTTCCTAACCTGGGGGTAATTACCCCCGCGGGGGTAAAACCTGTATTTTGCGGGGGTAACAATGAGCTGGTTATCGTCTTAAGTGAAACAAAACCTAATATTACCAAACTTGTAAAAGCTAGGCAGTACCTCGTGTTACTGTGGTGGTATAAAAATTTTAAACTAATAGAAATTTCAAAAGCATAATTATTGGTTATGTGCAATTGCTTTAAGTTAAATAAAGTCTACGTATAAGGTATTAACACGTGTTGTTTGAGATCATCCTCGGGAGGAGGGGTAAAATCAGTCACCCTTAGATCATAGGGGTAACGGACCTAAAAAGGTTAGGAACCACGGATCTATACTAACATACAGGGCATATCAAGACTGCTACCGAAAACAGAAGGCAGGTGGTAATTTAAGCGACTTCAGACACAATGCAACAGAAAATGTTGCAAAAAAAGCGACGATGTTTTTTTTTATTTTTTTCATATGGTCGCATTTGGGTGGTAAATACATTTTTTCCCTATAATAATAGTGTATATCCTGTTATTTATAAAGACTCTAAGGTATAAAAGAGTTTAAATTATTATTTTAGCTAAAACTATGGATTTACCACCCAAACTCAACGATATTTAAAAAAAATTGTCGAGTTTCTCAGCGAAATATTTAGTTACATTGTGTTTGTAGTCACCAAAACTACCAGCCGGCTTCATTTTCGGTAGCAGCCTTGATATACCCGGTATATCATCACGCTATCATTTATAGGAGGGTAGCAGTAGTGAAAAATCTAGCAAATACGAGGTAATTTTATTCGTTTTTCGTGGTCCGATTGGTCGATATTCTAAATTGAGAGTAAGAATTGAAACTTTTGGCCAACATTTTGAACCATATTTACAACCGGATTGAGACAAGCTGGTTATAATATTTGTTGGTTTATAATATTTGTAGGATTATTTGACAGCCTCCGTAGCGCAGGTATATATGCGGCTGTGAAACGAGAGGCCGCGGGTTCGATCCCCGCACCGAGAGAAATGTTTGTGAGTCCCATAAATATTTCTTTCGGGTCTGGGTGTTTGTAAGACCGAGAAGTCTCTCGTAGTTCCTGATGCACGACACAAGACTCGATCTTAATGTGGGGTCAGGACTATGTATGTGACTGTTGGGTGTTATTTATTTATTTTATTGTACTCACTTCTCCTTCTATGTAGACAGGTACTCTCGTGACGAATAAGATTTTTGAGCAATACGTAAGTACGGTTGCACTTCGGACATTTACCTGCAATGAGATATAAAATTTATACCGGGTATCTCAAGACTGCTACCGAAAACGAAGCCGGGTGGTAGTTTTAGTGGCTACAAACACAACGCAATTAAAAATTTCGCATAGAAACGCGACAATTATTTTTTATGATTTTTTAAATATCGTCATTTTTGGGTGGTAAATCCATAGTTTTTGCTAAAATAATAATTTAAACTCTCTTATATCTTAGAGTATTTATAAATTAAAGGGTATACACTATTATTTTAGGAAAAAATGTATTTACCACCAAAATAGGGCAATAGGAAAAAAATTACAAAAAAAAAATTGTCGCTTTTTTTTGCAACTTTTTCTGTTGCATTGTGTCTGAAGTCGCTTAAACTACCACCCAGCTTCGTTTTCGGTAGCAGTCTTGATATACCCTGTATATCAGGCATAACAGGAGGGGGGTATAAAGAGGGAAAGGGTGTATTCAGCCCATTAAACTGTACAACATTACTCTAGAAAAACATGACAAAGATAACCTTGCAAATAAATAGACTAAATAACTCGAAAACAATCGCCATGAAAGAAAGAACACTAATAATCAAATCCGCTATATTTGTGATAAATTGATACCTAGAAAAATAAGAAAAAGCCATGACAGAGGCTTTAAGAAAAATCATTGTATATATTCTAGAAATAAAAAGTACCGAAAAGGAATAAAGTAGGACTCTACAAAAAGACGTGAGATCCCATCAAAAACATCCTGTAAAAAAACTCCAAGTCTCGCAGCTCAGTTTTTCTACCACAAAAAGTTGTGAGATCCATGTAATACCAAGTCGATTAATTTATTTAGTCCTTGATTAAGGGACGTTCTGTATAAAGTTATTACGTAAGTTATTATCATATCAATATTAAAAATTCTTTACGTTTTAAATAAATAGATCGACTTGGCCAGCAGCATTATGTATAAATTATACGATACATTATGTTTTCATGCGATGGATCTATTTATTTACAACGTAAAGAATTTTTAATATTGATATGATAATAACTTACGTAATAACTTTATACAGAACGTCCCTTAATCAAGGACTAAATAAATTAATCGACTTGGTATTTCATGGATCTCACAACTTTTTGTGGTAGAAAAACTGAGCTGCGAGACTTGGAATTTTTTTACAGGATGTTTTTGATGGGTTGAGTATTGCTCGCCGCACACGATAACTACATATATAGGCTATTGTAGGGTATGAGTTTTATTTACAAATGGGAATTCTGTTGAGAGGGGTTAGGCTATATATTTTGGCTTACTGTTAAAGCTCTCAGGCATCTCTACAATGTCTTAATTTAATTTAACGATAAGTGATATTCAGTTTTAGTTTTTTTTCCTATAATAATAAGAAATCAGTAGCGTTTGATACACGACACAAGATTTTATTGATCTTAGTGTGGTGACAGGACTATGTATGTGACTGTTGGGTGTATTTATGGAGAACTTGACAGCCTCCGTGGCGCAGTCGCTTAAACGCCGCCTGTGAAACGAGAGGCCGCGGGTTCGATCCCCGCACCGAAAGAAATGTTTGTGTGGCCCACAAATATTTCTTTCGGGTCTGGGTGTTTGTGAGACCGAAAAAGTCTCTCGTAGTTCCTGATACCCACGACACAAGACTCGATCTTAGTGTGGGGTCAGGACTATGTATGTGACTGTTGGGTGTTATTTATTATTTATTATTATATAATTATTATTATAACTATAGTGCGTTTTGTACCATGGGCGTAGCCACGGTGGGGCACTTGCCCCACGCTGGCTCTGACCTCTGAGGTACCTAACCATACCTAAAAAAAAATATCTAAGGAAAGTACTGTCTATGGATAGATAAAAATGTCTTAATTAACTGATTAACAAATTGGCATACTCCCAGAGCGCAAACGGCTGAAGTTAGAGACACATTTTTAGATGGAAGATTTCTTGGGGTAGGAAGGTGAGCGAAAATAAAATGTTTTAGTCCATTCGAATTGTACATCACAAGGTATATCAAGTCTGCGACCGAAAACGAGGCCGGGTGCTAGTTTAAGTGACCAAAAAACATATCATCCATCCTCCATCAGCCAAAGGAAGTCCACTGCTGAACATAGGCCTCCGCCAATGATTTCCACAGAGACCTGTTGGAGGCAGCCTGCATCCAGCGACGTCCCGCGACCGACACCAGGTCGTCGGACCATCTTATGGGTGGACGTCCTACGCTGCGCTTTCCGCTACGCGGCCTCCATTCGAGCACTTTCCGACCCCATCGGTCATCAGATCTCCGCGCTATGTGGCCTGCCCGTTGCCACTATATATGTATATGTATATATATTACCTCCTGGTCGTCCCCCCACGCCTGCGCACTGATGTTCTATGAGCAGCCTGTCGGTGGCGAAGTATCGCCAGCACTCGTCGCAACGTACGTCTGCCACCTCGTCAAATGGCACGCACTGCTTCTTGCCGAAGTGACTGTGTACATACATCATTAAAAATAATAATAAATATTATACTAAAACGGTGAAGGAAAACATCGTAAGGAAACCTGCATACCATAGCGATTTATAAGAATTTCTATGGTATGTAAGTCCGCCTTGCATTAGGCCAGCGTGATGGACTATATCTGACCACTCTCAATCGTGCTCTCGATTGTAGAGTAGGTGCCCTGCAGTGGGACGGGCCTCCTCTACAATCGAGAGTACGATTGAGAGTGGTTAGGCCATATAGTCCACCACGCTGGTCTAGTACGGGTTGGCGGACTTACATACCATAGAAATTCTTGTTTAAATGGCTATGGTATGCAGGTTTTCTCACGATGTTTTCCTTCATTATAGTGCGTGGTGATTGACTATCAATACACACGACTCCGAAAAGTTAGAGGTGTGCCCTGGGATTCGAACCCGCGACCACCGCGAACATGTTGGCAGCCGCGTCTAGTCCGTTTACCAACAGGCCGCCACGCACGTTTTGTTTGGTTTGTATAATAGTTTGTTTTTATTGTTTCTACTAGTGCATATTACCCTCGCATTGTGAATGTACACACCTCTAATAGGCATGTGCATCAGCATTATATTCACACAAGTGTTTCGGTTAATTTTTAATGCATTTATTGTTGATCTTTAATAAATAAAATATTATTATTGCAGCCTCCGTGGCGCAGTTGGTTAGACGCCGCCTGTGAAACGAGAGGCCGCGGGTTCGATTCCCGCACTGAGAGAAATGTTTGTGCGGCCCACAAATATTTCTTCCGGGTGTGGGTGTTTGTGAGACCGAAAAGTCTCTCGTAGTTCCTGATACCCACGACACAAGACTCGATCTTAGTGTGGGGTCAGGACTATGTATGTGACTGTTGGGTGTTATTTATTATTTATTTATTTATTATTTATATTATACACTAACTCGTCGTATTCCTCCGGTGTCTGGAAGTCTGCAGTGCATCGTCTACACTTGTACGGCACATTTTGATGCCACTTGTGATGCGCGCTCGCCTCGGTGAGAGTGGGGAACCATTCGCCGCACGCGTTGCACGCCAGTCTGGAGTGATCGATTGTGTTGGGTTAGGCCGGAATGTTAGGCAAGTTATGTTGGGTTGGGATGGTGTAAATTGTTGAGAGTGTTTAGTTCATCAGGATGATCTAAGTTCGATTGAGAGGGGTTAGGTCATGTAAGTTTCAAGGTTTATTGGGTGAGGCTGGTCTAAATTTTTATTAAGGCCATTTAATCCATCAGGCATCTCTAAGATCAATTGAGAAGGGTTAGGCCACCATACTAGGTAAGTTCCTTTGAGTAAGGCAGACCTAATGTATTATTGAGACCATTTAACCCACCAGGCTGATCTAAGATTGACTGTCAGAGGTAGAGCCATGCGAGTATATTTTCATTGAATGGGGTTAGTTTGGTCTAATTTTTGTTGAGTGTATTTAATCCACCAGGCATTATAAGATCGATTGACAAGGGAGAGGCCACAAAGCTAGTAGTGGTTAGTCCACTATACTGGACTGAGATCGATAGTTATGGGTTAGGCCATGCAAGTTTCACTTCCCTTATGTTGTCTTAATTTTCAATAAATCAATTTAGGTCACCAAGCTGCTCTAAGATCGTTTGTTGTGGGTTAGGCCACCCCACTCACCTGGTGTTAGTGAAGCACACAACATGGCTCCGCATATGATTGTGATATCCAATGGAGGTGCGCGTCTTCTGACCGCACACTGGACATGTCTGAACCACTTCTGTGGCGACGAGAGGTGGTGACTTCGGTCTCACCACTTTGGATTTCGATTTGGGTGTAGCGGGTTCGATTACCAACCTGCGAATATGGATGACTTTAAAGTTGATGTTAAATGTGTCAAATTCATAATCCACAAGAAATATTTTACTAGTAGGTCTCTCATATTTGAGCGGCGGCCTAGGTGGGTACCATCGCAATGTCTGTTTCTCCCGACAAACAGCAGTTTAAATGCACTGTTGTGTTTCGGATTGAAGGACATCGTAGAGCATTGTTTTGTAATTCGAGGTGTTGTTTGGTTTTGCTACTGTTCATGAGCGGTCGTATCGCTTACCACATTGATCACATGACATTACAGTGGAACCTACCCTCGCGGCTTCTCACATATGAGGGACCTACCACCAGTAAAATTTAAAATAATTTGTAAAATTCTAATGTATGTGACTGTTAGTTGTATCCCATCAAAAACATCCTGTAAAAAAATTCCAAGTCTCGCAGCTCAGGTTTTCTACCGCAAATAGTTGTGAGATGCATGTAATACCAAGTCGATTAATTTATTTAGTCCTTAAGGGACCTTCTGTATAAAAGTTATTACGTTAGTTATTACCATATGAATATTAAAAATTCTTTACGTTTTAAATAAATGGATCGACTTGGCCATCGCATGAAAACATAATGTATCGTCTTAGATTATATACTCGTCTAGATTGAGCAATGTCAACAAACGATGCGCTAAAAGTGTCCTCACTTTCGTTGATATGTGTGAGTACCGGTCGTGTAATTATTGTAATCCAACTGTCAAGGTGTGTGTGTTTAGGGATGCCTACTCCAGATTATTAACTTAACTTTTCCCCATTATTTGATATACAAAATAGGTTAAATAAAATATTTTTTCTTTATTTAAAGTAATCATACTATTAATTATATTTATAACGCATTTTAGTAAAAACAATAAAGATCTAAACCCATCTCCTAGTGTTTGTTTCCGAATAGAATTAACTCTTTGGATTTATTGCCTGGGCTGTTATCTGATTTCTGTATTTATGTAAAATATAAATCATCATAAGTAAAATGTTCGGAACACACAACTGAAGTCATGTGAGGCTACGAATGGTCTTCTTTTCATTTCCGCTGTGTAATGTCTCTCCAGCAATTTGCTAGTACGGAATCCGTAGGAAGTCTAAAAATATTATTAGGACCTTGAATAAGTTCTCGCTGTTTCTTCAAAGATGACAATAGCAGTACCCCGTTTATGAAATTTTGAATGGTACATGCAAGGCAAAGAATTAATAAAATTACTATGAAGTGCATGTCGTCGTGGGTTTCATAAATATCGTGTAGGTAAGTTTTATTTACTCATTCAATAAATAATGCCATTCTTCTTGTTATTATTCTGATCTAAATATTATGTAATGATATTTGTGTTTTATAGTTTCTCCCATAGTTTCAACAAATTTTCCTAGTAATAAATTGACAACACTGGCCAATGAAACTCATCTTCAAAATAATGAATTAAAAGTTCATGTTTTCTTCAAATAATAGTGGTTTAACAATAATGTTACCGATAGAAACTGATATTGGTATTATTATACAGTTTTCCCACACAATTGCGATACAATTCGACAGCACAAACCGGCATAATTAATTATTTTTCGGGAGCACGTTATCCATATGTAGTTCAAATGACACTGACGTACGTGAGAAGCGAGTCTACCAAATTTGGTAGACTTTTTTTGAGCCGCGCGGTGAGGTGTGATGTGTCATCTAGACGAGTATATAATCTAAGTGTATCGTACAATTTATACATAATGCTGCTGGCCAAGTCGATCTATTTATTTAAAACGTAAAGAATTTTTAATATTGATATGGTAATAACTAACGTAATAACTTTATATAGAAGGTCCCTTAAGGACTAAATAAATTAATCGACTTGGTATTACATGCATCTCACAACTTTTTGCGGTAGAAAACCTGAGCTGCGAGACTTGGATTTTTTTTACAGGATGTTTTTGATGGGATCTCACGTGTTTTTGTAGAGTCCTACTTTTTTCCTTTTCGGTACTTCTTATTTCTAGAAAATCACTAACAATTTTTCTTAAAGCCTCTGTCTTATGGATTTTTCTTATTTTTGTAGGTATCAATTTATCACAAATATAGCGGATTTGATTATTAATGTTCTTTCTTTCATTGTAATTGATATTTTCGAGTAATTTAATCTATTTATTTGCAAGTTTTTCTTCGTCATGTTTTTCTAGAGGAATATTGTACAGTTTCATGGGCTGAATACCCCATTTCCCTCTCTATATCCCCTCCTGTTATGCCTCATGTATATAGATATCTATCTACAACTATTATTCCATTATATACGGGTACAATGATTCATTAACTGCAAATGTAACTTTGTAATTAACATTTATATTTATATGGGATTACAAAGTTATTCACGCAGTTGGTCTATCTAGAAAACTAGACACAAATTATGAAATGTTTGAATTTTTCCTTACTTTAGACACTAAACACTAATTATATTCTAAATTTGAAGGTTCTACGTCTGCTAGAAGTGCCTTAGACTTTTGATGATCGGTCAGTCAGTCAGTGAGTGACAAAATTAAGAAAGTTTGACTAGTTATAATTCTTAAACTACTGGTTCAAATTGAATGAAATTTTAAATATACCGTGTTTACACAATGCCTGCTTAGTAACTGAAAATTCAGGCTTCATGCTTTAGCCACAAAGAAGTTATCCAATTCATATATCCAATAAAATCCATCCCATGGTTGTCTGGAAGACATTGCCTTTGAGCGATAAGACCGCCAATTGTACTTTTATGATTGTGATTTTCGTTTTATTTGTATTTTTTTTTTTTGTGTGCAATAAAGTGTATAAATAAATAAATAATAAATAAGTTATAGGGGGTTGAAAATGGTCTGAATTGCTTCGAGAAAAGGATGTTACGGCCTATAGCTCGACTTGGAGGGGGCTCGGCCGCACCCCCAGATTTATTAATATAAATTATAACGATACAATATTCTAAATATATTAATGCATAAAATTAATAATATGACTTCCTCCTCTCTTCTAAATTGTTGCCGTGCCCAACATGATCCACAATGTACCTTTTATAAAATGTTAACATCTTTATAACATGTGGTGTGCAATATATTGAATATTGAAATATTGAATATTAATAATTTCTTTGCTACTTACTTCACTTTTTTCTGTGGCACTTCAACTTTGATTTCTTTCTCCCGAGACCTTTTGACTGAAGATTGTGGTTTATCTTCGGCCTAAAACAAAATAAATAAACTTTAATATTTTAGTTTTTATTATATTTTAGTGCAAGTAAAGGAGAATGCCCGTGTTACTATAAAACTTAGGATTGGTGTGGATATTTTTGTCCCTCGATGAAACCTACTTTTATGTGTAGAGAAAAATATATATTTTCAATAAATATAAACATAATTGCGACCCAGGCTCGGAGTTCTTAGAGAAATTACAAATTTAACATTTTGTTCACAAAGCCCCATACAAAAAATTAACTTCAAGTTCATTGTTGAATAAACTTTAAGTTCTTAATATGGGCATTCTCTTTTTTTTTTTTTTTTTTTTTTTTTTATTGCATTGAATGGCGAGACGAGCAAGCCGTTCGCCTGATGGTAAGCGATACGACCGCTCATAAACAGTAGCAATATTCCACTGCGCTCGCCATCCTGAGACATAAGATGTTAAGTCTCAATATGTCCAGTAGTTGCTCTGGCTACAATGTCCTTCAATCCGAAACACAACAGTGCATTTAAGCAGTGTTGTTTCACGGGAGAAATAGACATTGCGGTGGTACCTACCCAGATGGCTTCTCACATATGAGAGACCTACCACCAGTAAAAAAAATTCTCCTTTAAACAAATTAAAATAACAGGTAATTTTCATTAAAAAAATTCAAATATTGACACAACAAATTTGAAATTTCGCGCGTTTGCATACGACGCCCTCTGATGGCGAAGTCACGTTGAAAAATAAAAATATAAGTAGAATTGTGCACCTATCTCTGTAACTAATACTAATCTGTGCTTTACATAAGGGGCCGTCCATAATTCACGTAAGGCTTGAATGGGCGTGACAAAAATCACGAATTAACACAAGGGACTATAAATATATTTTTTTTCGATGCATAATGTTGATTAAAATGCTACATAATATTATAATTACTTGTATGCCAATAAAAAACTGCAACCTTTCTGTTTAGACATTTTTATCATGGTCTTTAATTTCAGAATAAAAGAAATTATACTTTGTACCTGTATTTAAAGAAAATATTCGAAAAAAGATTTTTATACGTACTAAAATACACGTGATTAATGGACGGCCCCTTGTGGAGAAAAATCATACCTTAACTTCTTCTTTTTCTTTCTTCATTATAGATTTAACTTCTTTCTTGACTATCGGTGTTGCTTTTGACTTTTTCGATGATTCCTGAAAAGATAAAATTATTGCAATTTTTTATTTATTATATTTTATTCGCTATTCTTCACTGCACAAAAATAAAGATTGCGATGAATGAGATGATGATAAGAACCTCCTCGTTTTTTTAAATTTGTTAATGCAAAAAACAAAAACAACTTATAAAATATTAAAAATACTGATAGCTGTCTCAAATTCTGCCAATTTTTATTTTAAAACCTGACCATAGCATAACAATCTTTTATATGCAAAAATGCAAATTTTAAGAAGAAGTGTTTGATACTTTGACATCGTATAAAAAATAAAACAGAGGCAGAGTATAGATTGCCACATGCATATACAGCCGGTTGGTAGTTTTAGGAACTTCAGACACAATGCAACTAAATGTGCAAAAAATGGTGACAATTTTTTATATTTTTTTTTATTAGGTTGGTAAATACATTGTTTTTTCCTTTAATTATAGTGTACCCCCTTTTATTTTAAAGACGCTATGGTAAACAAGGCTTTAAATTATTATTGCGAAAGCTATGGATTTATCAACCAAACTGGACGATATTTAAAAAAATGCCGTCTGTCTTTGCGAAATTTTTAGTTACATTGTGTTTGTAGTCACTAAAACTTCCACCCAGCTTCGTTTTCGGTAGCACTCCTGATATACCCTGTATTAAATAATAAATAAATAAATAAATAACACCCAACAGTCACATACATAGTCCTGACCCCACACTAAGATCGAGTCTTGTGTCATGGGTATCAGGAACTACGAGAGACTTTTCGGTCTCACAAACACCCAGACCCGGAAGAAATATTTGTGGGCCGCACAAACATTTCTCTCGGTGCGGGGATCGAACCCGCGGCCTCTCGTTTCACAGGCGGTGTCTAACCAACTGCACCACGGAGGCTGTCGAAACCTTACCAAAATATACACCATGTTTACCTGGTTTTTACTAGTGACTTCACTAAGACTAGTCCTAGTAATCCTAGGTGGTGTTTGAGAGCTGATTTTCTCGTTACTGGCCACACTGCTGGTCCTTAGTACCCGGGCAGGCGGCGGTGTGGGGGATCTGCGCTTCACTCTACAAGAACGACTGCTTCTGTCTGTCGATAGGATGTTTTCTGGCTGTAAAACAATTAAGTAAGTAAGTTTTAAGTAAGTTTAGTATTAAGTAAGTAAGTTACTGGTAGTAGGTCTGTCATATTTATTATGTGAGAGGCTATCTGGACGGGTACCACCGCAATGTCTATTTCTCCCGCTTAACAGCAGTTTAAAAGCACCATTGTGTTTCGGTTTAAAGGAAATTGTAGCCAGACTAACTACTGGACATATTGAGACTTAACATTGAAATAAAACTATTATTTACGGATTTTATCGCGAATTTAGTTTAATTTTTTTTACATTTTACTTCCCGACGTTTCGATCACTTTACAGCTTTCGTGGTCACGGGGCGGACCGTCCGCCGTAAAAAAAAATAAACTAAATTCGCGATAAAATCCGTAAATAATAGTTTTATTTCAATGTGTAACATTCGCGTAAATCTAAGAAACCATTATGAGACTTAACATCTTATGTCTCAGGATGGCGAGCGCAGTGGAATGTTGCTACTGTTTATGAGCGGTCGTATCGCTTACCATCAGGCGAACGGCATGCACGTCATGCCATTCACTGCTATAAAAAAAAAACGTAGAAGGCCGGCATAATTGTATCGAATGGCATGAGCCAACCGTTTGATGCCTCTTGTTTCACAGGTGGCGCTTAAGTTCGTGGAGGTTGTCAATTAAACAGCTCATTAATTTTAAAACCGCGCCGCACCAACCTGCATTAGGCCAGCGTGGTGGACTATATGGCCTAACCACTCTCAATCGTACTCTCGACTGTAGAGGAGGCCCGTGCCCTGCAGTGGGACGTATATTGGCTTATACAGTTGATTAGCGGTTTCTTATGAATAAAAAGTCTTTACTCACGTTAATATTATGTTGCAGTTCCGTCTTCATAATACTCTTTTGTGTCGTCTTTTTTTTCTCCTTGCTTTTAGGCTTGCCCTTTTGGTTGGGAAGAGGTTCAACGTCCGAGTCACTGTTGATGTAAACTGGCTCTGTATCGCCTAGTATGCAATCTGTAGACTCTTGCTGAAAAATACAATAATTTTAAATAATAAACAAATCATTAACACCCAACAGTCACACACATAGTCCTGACCCCACACTAAGATCGTGTCTTGTGTCGTATCAGGAACTACGAGAGAATTTTCGGTCTCACAAACATACATTATACAATTTTTTTGTCATTGCAAAGAATGGCGAGACAAGCATGCCCTTCGCCTGATGGTAAGCGATACGACTGCTCATGATCAGTAGCAAAACCAAACAACACCTTGAATTACCAAGCAATGCTTGGCATTCTACTGCACTCGCCATCCTGACATTTATGGTGTAGTTACTGTGTCTACAATGACGTTCAATCCGAAACACAACAGTGCATTTACACTGATGTTTGGCGGGAGAAATAGACATTGCGGTGGTACCTACTCAGGCGGCCTCTCATATATGAGACCTAGACCAGATCGGAGACAAATATTTGTGGGTCTCACAAGCATTTGTCTCAGTGCGGGGATCGAAACCGCGGCCTCTCGTTTCACAGACACAAAGCATGTCAAATTCAAAACATCTACTCACCACTTCTTTCGGAGCATTATGTAGTGGCAGACCGAGCTTCAGTCTCGTCTGTTTGTTTGTCTGCCTGCACAAGTCAACGAACTCGTAGAAATCATTCACTTTGTCCACACACAGCTCGCATATTAGTGGTGGCATTTTATCATCTGGATGCACCTGGAAAGAAAGATATTCTTTTAATATTTATTCCTTCTTTTCTTCATTTTTTAACAAAGATTATTTAGTTTATGCGTCTATGTTGATCTCTCATATCTCACCACCCAAAGGTTGAATGAGAGAGAATGCCTCAGGCAAAAAGTCTGCCTATATACTTTGTATATAGAGTATAAATAAATAAAAGATAAATAAATAAATACACCCCACAGTCACATACAGTCTTGACCCCACACTAAGATCAAGTCTTGTGTTGTGGGTATCAGGAACTAAGAGAAACTTTTCAGTTTCACAAACACCCAGACCCGAAACAAATACCTGTGGTTCACACAAATATTGATTTCGGTGCGGGGATCGAACCCGCAGCCTCTTATTTCACAGCTGGTGTCTTACCAAATGTGCAACGGAGGCTGTCACGGAGATTGTAGTTATTATGACACAAAAATCTACGTCAGTCAGAGGCATGCCCTGGGATTTGAAACCATGACCATTGTCCGAGCAGTCGCATCACCATCTAGGTTACTCTATACTCTGTCATGACTATGTGTTTCAGGACTCTCCGATCAGGAGGGGAGCGGGAAGGAAAAAAGGTGGTAAGAGGGGAGGGGAGTTTGGCACATGAAATGCATTGCATTATTCATCAGAGGCATTTTAGCCAGTTTATTGGGACTATATGAAACAATCAATGTTTGATCACAGCACTATACTGTTTCCATTCGTTTATTTTATTTTTGACAGTTCACGCCTATAAAGTACGACATTACAGTAGAACAATATTTTGAAATAAAAGTAGATACTTTCTTGACGGGTAACGCCCACTTAGAGTTGTGCCATTCGTAACGAATGACCACAGATAACAAAAACGATTTTGAATAGAATCAATCAATCGGAATCATTTGAAATAAAATTACATTAAAATGCTAATGAAAACAGTTAAACGTAATATAGTACCCAATATTAGGATCGAATGTATTTGCTGCAAATTAATTAATATGAATAAAGGTATACGTATTGAAGTGACTTTTAATAAGAGTTTAATTTAAAATAATTACAATGATTACAACGAAAATAAATGTTTAGTACCTACTTGTAATAAACAGTTAAACCATGTTGGAATTCATAGTACTTTAAGGATTAAATAATTAAAACAACTAAAAGGTAATTTGTTAATATTTTATTTATAAACAATCGTCTGTTTCGTCGGAATCGGCGTCGTCGTCACTCGTATCCCCAGTAACACTAATTATTAATGAGTGCATGGGTAAGTTGTCAAATGCGACATCGCGATCCCAATCAGACACTATTTCTTTCTTCGTCTTATCTACGACACTCGCCCAGTTATGAGGCGTCACATTTTCACACGCATTTTTAAGCAACTCCGCAAAATTTTTTAAGCATTTTGTTTGCGGTGAAAGGAGGAGTTGTATTTATTCTCGCAGCATATCCTTTCACTTGCGCCCATATTAGCTCTATGGCATTATACTGGCAATGATATGGAGGAATTCTAAGGACGGTGTGCCCATGTTCTGCAGCCATTTCATCTATAACGTATCGTTTAGGCTGCTTCCTCATTTTTAATATTTTAAGTAACTCTACTTTTAATAGGGACTCGTCCACCTCCTCGCCATTGTTACGGAGCCAGTTTATTATTTCATTTTTTTTACTGGCTTGCGTTGGCATTTTGTTAATTTGCCGAGAGTGATAGGACGCATTATCTATAAATATTGTTGATGGCTGTTCGAGTGACAATAATATTTCCCGAAACCATTTTTCATATACTTCGGAATTCATTTCTTCGTGGTAATCCCCTGTTTTCTTTGATTTAAAAGCTAACATAGCATCTTGCACAAATCCTTTTGCGGTTCCTGCATGACAAATTATAATTCTTTCACCTTTTCCCATTGGCACTGCGGTCGAGGAGCTAGCAGTGTCGTCAGTCCAAGTTTTTGATACCGTGTGATTCGCATTGAGCCAAGTTTCATCGGTGAAAACAACATTCGACCAGTCTTCTATTTTTTTAGCTTGTCTTAAAAATTCGCATCGATACAAAGCAACATCATTGCGTTCCATCAATATTTTTCTTTTGTCACATTTTTTGTATTGGAATCCAATCCTATTCAATACCTTCGCCAAAGAAGACTTTTGACCACGGAACAAGCCACTAGTTTTCAGAGATTGTACTAGGTTATGTAAAGTAGGAATCTCTTTTCTTTGGTAATAATCGTATATATGACGACGAATAGCATCACCATCAAAACTGTCAATTGCTGTCACTTTAAAGGGCTGACGTTTTTTCTTAGGTGTAGATGGCTTGTTTTGTTCCATGCCACTACTGCCGTAGCCTTCTTTAATTATTTTTGAAACTGTTGGAGCAGTAATACCTAATGCTGCTGAAACACGGTCTCTGATTTGAGTCACTGGTATAAGAGGTCCACCATTACGGTTTTCCCTTTCAAAGTACTCATGAAGTCGCAACACAAACTCCCTTGTTTGTCCTTTAAGCACCTTTCCTTTAGGCATTTTGAAAGTGATGAAGGCAGGTACGATGTTCTCAATTCAACCAAATGTAGGAATTCACGGGTAAAACAATACGGAGGAATATAAATACTCAACTCGACGTATGAAAAATGTGAATTAAAATTCAGCGAACGGAAAACACTAGCACGGGCGCGGGCGTCTCGTTGTGAGTGACCACAAAATGGCGGCGCGCGTCACCTGTCTGCCCAGTGTTGCCGTTTCACAATTTGTTTTTAACAACATTACTATTGCCGACGGAAGTGATAAGAATATTAACTTAACATGAGTAAATGGTTTATTTTAATATAATTATTAAATCAAGTAACTTAAATATCCCTGAAGTTTTATAAAACAATGCATGGAGCAAAAAATAAAATATGTATTAAATCGATTAAAACTTGTTCAAAAATAAAATCGTTTGTTATAAAAATTGATTCGATAACGCATCAGGCCATCACTATTTGATTCAGTACTCGATGTGTCAAAAATAAAATAAACGAATGGAAACAGTATAGTAAATGGCAAATGGTTGGTAATGACTTTATATTATAATAACCTGTATATTATATACAGTATGTATTACATATATTGATAATTATTAGAACATATATGAATAAAGATACATAAAAAAAGCGAAGGAATTAAAATATAGTCTTTACCTCTCTAACCTTTCTAGTGAGTTGCAAACTAAAACTTGTCAAATTGGTTTTTTTTTAACTCAGTATTAATTAAAGGTACCATAAGTTGAACACAATAATGTTGTATTCTAATCATATTATTTTCGAAATCATAATTAGTCACACCATGCGTGGTGTTGTATGGACCCCCACAAAGCTTCCCATGATGGTGTTGTTAACCTATAATAGGTCACCATAATTAACCAAGTTTTATTATTATGGTAAATATTGATTGACTTCAGAATAATATTATTGCCACCGATATGGTCACTACAAATAATTTTACTGCACACAGAAAAAGTAGGACTACGACGAAATCCGGTCAAATAACAAATCGTGACGTCTCACGTCAAGCCAAAACGCGTCATAATTTCGAACGTTAGAAAAATGGAATATTAGATATTTTAGACAAGGATTATAAAATAAAAGTGCGTGTTTGTTATTAAATTATTGTAAAAACGCATAAATTACCTCTATTTGTACGCATTCACGTATTTTTTGGGACAAATTCAGTTCCGAGTCTTCGGTGTCCAACACATTTTGCATTATGGGCATTTTGTAGCCTGCACCCGCTCCGCAGAGACGGCATCCTCGGTAAATCTCGTAAATCGTCTCTTTCTCCAGTTTAGGGTTCAACGCACAATCCATTTTAACGTATTAATCTTAATTTACAAAAACATTAAACAAATAACAATAGGATGACAGCGATGCATGCTCAGCCGCCATTTCTGATGACCATAAATTACTACTAAATTTAAACAAGATGCAAAATTTCTACCATACGAATATTGTTCATTGAGCGTTTTTGCAATAAATAAACATTAAAATGAAAAATCAAGAGACACATTATTTTATTTAAGTTTTTGCAATTTTTTTTATTTAATAATAGCCTCAGTCCTCAGAGAATCGCTTTCAACGTTCATCACCAATCGCTATTTGATTAATAAAACGAGTGGATCGTGGGCAAAGGAATTCCAATTGTAAATCAAAATATTGTTAATAATATGTTAAAATAAAATGTATCGTATTCCTTAATGCTATGTTTATTTAAAAATACCAAATAGAAAGCACATAAATTATTAATTCTACTAAATTGTAACATCTTTTTACGTTGGTATTATTTAAAGGATGACACTACAGATAAAATTATGATTTTCCCGCTTAAAAATGATAAAAATATTACAACTGTGGGGCACAACTAGTCATTGGCGTAGCACAGAAAATGCTTGAAGTCACAAAACAGTAAAGAAATTGTGGGGCATAATTAGTACTATTATGAAAATCTCACTCTGTAATTCGATTGCATATTGACTGTATAATATTATGTAATTATAATGTAATTTCCTTTGCAAAATGAAACATTAAAATCCTCCACATATATTTTTTTAAACAAAAGTATATTTTACTAATGAATACAGCATGTAAATACTGAAATAAATTTTAAAATTGATCGTTTTATTAATAGCTCGCCAATTAAATTTACGACTTCTTGTTAGCACCAACAATAAAAATTGTAAAAGTTGTTTAGTTATACAGCCTTACTGCCAGAAAGCAGTATGAAGGAGAAAATATTTATATTTCTATTATATTTTTATATTTCCGTTTTAGTTCATTGTGGATATCCACCGGTGAGAAAATATGTATTAAAATGAATTGCCTCTTTAATAAGAATGTTAAAGGACAATGGCGAAATCGTATTTGCATGAACAACGCGTTTAGATATGTCATACTTGCTAATAATAATATTATTATTTTTCATGACTTTTCAGCATACTAATTATAGTTGTGTAACGATGTTTAAGATTCACAATAAAATAAAAACCTTTATTGACTATTTTGTATGGGAGTCAGTTTTTTTTTCAGCAATAGCGTAAGGTCTTTTAAGCCGACAAAAAATATTTTTCATTGAATCTCGCAAAATCTGTTATAAAAAATAGTTTTATTTGGTAAAACAAGTGCGGTAAATATTTATATCATAGCCCTAGTTCACCAAATAACATTTTTAAGAAAACAATAATATTTCAATTGAAAATGACAAATAGAAAATAACCTCAAAATCTATAAATTAAAAACGTTTAGTAAGTAATGTAGACTTTTTCACCAGTATTTCTCAACACATTATTGTTTAGGAACGGCAGCGGAATTCATTTATATTATTTTGACCAATAAACGCTCTAAATTTACATCAACTAAAATCATGTATGGAAATCTGCCATTGTCCTTTGCTCATTTGAGTTCATAGGTCCCAAATATTAGATAATACAATACGTAAACTTAAAAATAAATACACCCAATGATCACACACAAAGTCCAGTAGTGCGATTTACGTAACTTTTTGACGCGCCGATCAAGTTGCAGTACGGTTACAATTAAGTTTACGTGAATCGCCCTACAGACCCCACGCTGAGACATAAGTCTCGTTTTGTGTTGAGGAAACGAGACTTATGGACTCATTTGTTAAACAAACCTCAATCCTTTTGAATTATGTATTCCACGTCGTATTGTCTCCTACAGAACTGTAAAAAAGTAGAATACATTTAAAGAAAATTATAACACGTTTCCGATCACCCTGTTCCCAGTAACCATAGCTGGGCATTAACTCGTTAATCCGTTAATCGTTAATTAACGAAGTTAACATTTTGATTATCGAATTAACTTTTAAGTTAACTTTTTAAAATGTTAACGGACACGTTAACTTCCGTTAATATGCAGAAGCCCGTTAATCGTTAATCTAATGCCTACTATTTACCGCATGGCACCGCGGCGCGGCGCGAAAATCAGGTTCAGACAAGTATGAAACGAATGACAAGTGCCGGGCGGTGCGTGGCAGCTCGTGAAACAAAAACAAAACTAGATATATTTTGCCGGCACGTGCGAGCGAGAAAACTGCGAAGATATTTTTTCGTTTGATCATTTCATTACTTAGCGCCAGTGCTTAGAGTGACGAATGTTTTGTTTGTTGTTATTATAAAGAGTAAAGCGCAAAGTCTTGTTAAAATGTGGCTGGATATGAAATCAAAAGACTCGTTCAACGATGCTGCATTCCTCGGGGAACAGATATTCATAAATCTATTTATTAAATACAATACTGCTATACCCTCAAGCGCTGCAGTTGAACGTCTGTTTTCCACGGGTAAAGACATTTAACACCAAAACGAGCCTCGCTTACAGACGAGAACTTCAACATGTTAATGTTCATGAAGGGGAATATGCACCTTATGCCCGACGATTAAATTACACATTTGAATTATACAAGTATTTTGTTTTATTCCTAACCAGTTAACTTCCAGAACCTAAACCAACAAGTTGTATAAGTTCACTAACGCAACGATATAAAAATGCAATTTTACACATATTAACGGATTAACGATTAACGTTAACTTGCGTTAATTCTTCCGAAATGTAACGCTTTAACGCTTAACGAAGCTAACTTTTTTTGTAGCGGATTAACGATTAACGAAGTTAACTATTTGATTAACGGTGCCCAGCTATGCCAGTAACCCCATTGATGTTTTCTTTTTTTAGACAGGCGATGAGGTCCAAGCTGGTAGTGTTTTACTACCAGCGACACGAAGAGGAAGATATTTAGCCAATATCGTAAGAAGACAGGCTGTGGTAAGTTATTTTTAATTTAAATATAAAATTATCGTCGGAATATTATACTGGAGTGATCATCGAGAACAAAATGTTGCGTACCAGACACGCGGTACCAAAGCGAGAGGGAAAATGTCCTGTGAGACAGGAGTAAGAGAGACAACATAAAGAATCGGCAGAATCCAGTAGAACGAAAGGAAACATACCGTAACTGCATAGGAGTAACAGAGCCAGAAATAATACGTGGAAACCGTTAGAGAGAGAGGGCACATGCTGTGACTGCATAGGAGTAAGAAAGACAGAATCAATATCCACGGCGAACACCTTAGAACGAGAGGGAAGATTCTATGACTGTATAGGGGTAAGAGGGACGGAAACAATAAACAGGAAGAACCCAATAGAGCAAGAGGGAACATACTGTGACTGCATAGGGATAAAGAAACAATTTAAATGATTTATTTTCGGGAGAACTCAATAGAACGAGAAGGAAGATAGCGTTACTGCGTAAGAGTAATAGCTATAGAAATAGTGCTTTAACCGCTTTTAATTTACCCATTTATTTCGCGGTTTTGTTTCAAATAATAATATTTCTAATATTATTACCTACTTTTAAATGTTAAATTTAAAGGAGGTTAACCAAACTTTAAAATTAATTAACCATTTTATCTCCATCAATAATTTTCGTTCTAGGATGGCACCGGAATAAAATTCAACAAGGATGCAGACAGGGTATGATCGTTACACTATTCACAAAAGTATTTAAATGATATAAAGAATGCGACGTTCTGAGTTCGAATCTCAGTTCGGGCGTTAGATTTTTATATTTTGATCAAAAATATTATTTTTAAATAAGTTGCTTGAGACAAGAATATCGTTTTCATTACGATAGCCATGTACCTGAGGTACTGGTGTCATTCTATAAAATAATACATATTATAACAAAGCAGTAGTGTAGGACGCCCTCCAATGAGGTGGAGTGATGATATCCGGAAGATGGCTGGTAGCAGTTGGAGACGTTGGGCTGAAGATCGAGCCCAGTGGCGTGTCATAGGAGAGGCCTATGTCCAGCAGTGGACGCGAATAGGCTGATGATGATGATGATGATAACAAAGCAGAGCTCTCAGGTTCGAATCCCGGGTCAAGAAAAGTGATAAAGGGATTTCATTTCAATGCAGGACCGTTGGCTTCTTTTCATATCTTATCATAATCTATTCATGTGAAATTGAAGTGTGTACTTGTAAAGTAAAAATAACAATGTTATTCTCCAACAAAATGTCGTTATTTACTTCGGTATGTAACTAATACTACGCTAATGAACTTTAATTACTTTTGTATGTCTTTCGTTCTGTTTGTTACCGCCAATCTCGAGAACGGCTGGACCGATTTTGAAGGAACTTTCACTGACAAATAGCAAATTTGTGAGTCACTAGTCATCTTTTATTTCGAAAAATAAATTAGGGTTCCGCACAAAAAATCCTTCAAATTCTAATTTAATATAATATAACTTGTACAACACAGATGAACGCAGAAGCGAAAAAGAAAGTTGATGTTTTATCAGAAGAATTATTACCGTACATAATAGCTGAACAGGAGCGACGGACCACTTTGTATAAGAGAATAATGACGGCCATACAGAACGGGGAGAAAGGAGTCACAATAGCCGAGATTAGGAATAAACCACCGCTTATTATAAGGAAAGGTAAGTTAGTAAATAACACCCAACAGTCACATAGTTAGTCCTGACCCCACACTAAGATCGAGTCTTGTGTCGTGTATCAGAAAATTTGTAGTTTTATTGCTACAATAATAATAAATAAATATGGTGAGACGAGCATGCCGTTCAGCTGTTGGTAAGCGATGCGACTGCTTATGAACAGTAGCAAGACCAAATAACGCCGTGAATTACAAAGCGATGCTTGGTATTCCACTGCGCTCGCAATCCTGAGACATAAGATGTACAGTCTCAATATGTCCAGTAGTTACTGTGGCTAAAATGTCCTTTAATCCGAAACACAACAGTGCATTTACTGTTTGTCGCATTAACCTACCCTAGGCAGCCTCTCACATATGAGAGACCTACCACCAGTAAACTGTATGTAATTTATGTGAGACTTTTCGGTCTGGTACACTCAGACCCGAAACAATACATATTACATTTGTCTCGGTGTGGGTATCGAACCCACAGCCTCTCATTACACACATCTAACCAACTACTGTCTGTCAGAGTACTAGGATCGCAGAATTAGGTAGAGATTAATTTATTCCTTGTAGGTCTAATGTACCGATGTCCAGCCAACCGAGCGCCCAAAGAACCCGACGGTTCTGGAATAATTATGTGTGAGGATGAAATCGAACCCACTCCTGTAATGTACGACTCCTGCCTCAGCGCAGAGGATAAGGAACTCTATGTTGCTGAGAATAAGTACTTCTTTTGCAATCGTGAGTATTCTTCTACTTATAGTTTGCTGTTTTTTATTGCAATTTAAGACGAGCATGCCGTTCGCCTGATGGTAAGCGATACCGCTCATGAACAGTAACAAAATCAAACACCATGGATCATAAAGCAATGTTTGGTGTTCCACTGCACTCGCCATCTTGACACATAAGATGATGTCTCAATATGTCCAATAGCTACTCTGGCCACAATTATAATATAGATACTGGAAACTTTATTAGTCAAAGTTTAGCTATATTATTTCTTTATTTTGTTTTTATACTTTGTTCTGTTTGTTTCCTTTACTTGAATTTAAAAAAAAACAATGTCCTTCAATTCGAAACACAACAGTTCATTTAAACGGCTGTTCGGCGGGAGAAATAGACATTGCGATGGTACCAGTAATATGTGTGTAGTTATTTCTTTTTTGGACCTGTACATTCCCTCCTCTTTTTAGGTCATAAAGTGGAGGGTCCAGACCTCCCTCGCAACGGCAGTACAGTGATTGGCTGCGCGCCTATAGAGAGGACCTCTCTAAATTACACCACTAGTAAATGCGCCTTAGAAGACACAGATGACGTGGTCGTCCATTATCGATACTATCCGGATCGGGTGAGTGATAAAAAATAAGGTCTTTAAAATAAAACTATTATTTACGGATTTTATACCGGATTTGGTTTAATTTTTTGAATTCCCCAGCGTTTCGATAATATGTGTATTTATGATTTTTATTGCTTGTAATTTTATTAAATTATTTGTATGTGCAATACTTTTCCTTTCTATGTAGGTTCTTTCATTTACACTTAAGACAGCCCTCTGTTTATCCCATTCTTAAATCCATATCATGGTGATCTGTAAGACATTGATTTCGGCGATGAGACCGCCAATTGTACTTTTTATGGATGTGATTTTATTTTATATTTGTCTTCTTTTGTGCAGTAAAGCGTAAATAAATAAATATCAGAACATAACAATGGAAGTATTTATTTTGTTATTCCATTTTGCAGACCTACAAATTCGTAACGGAGTTAGACCCTGACAGGGAAGTCTGCGATCACTGGAACCCTTGCCAAATAGGATACATCTACAGCCTACCGTCCCCCGACCAAGCTGTGGCAGCGAATGAACTGTGGCGTGAGTATACATGTAGTATATAGATGTGACAGCCTCCGTGGCGCAGTTGGTTATGAAACGAGAAGCGGCGGGTTTCAACCCACGCACCGAGACATATGTTTGTGTGTAACCATTAGTATTTTTTTAACTCCTGTGTTCTTGAAATAAAACTATTGTTTACGGATTTTATCGCGAATTTAGTTTAATTTTTTACATTTTTAACTTCCCGACGTTTCGATCACTTTACAGCTTTTGTGGTCACGGGGCGGACTAATTGTGGGGGACTTATCCTGTGTTCTTATTGTGGGGGAGATGCTAGATGTCGCTGGGCAGTGTAGTGAGTGTTGGCGTGGGGTGGAACTCTTGGTAGGTATTTCGGATCTGAGTGTTTGTGAGAGCGAAAAGTCTCTCGTAGTTTCTGATACCTACGACACAAGACTTAATTGATCTTAATGTGGCGTCTAAACTATGTATGTGACGTGACTATTAGGTGTATTGGGTGTATATATTATTCATTTGTTATAGATCGGATATAGCGAAGACTTTTTTGTGTGTATCAGAAGGTGTAAAAAAGCGGAAGAGAGCATTGCGTAGTATAAGAGTGAGAGAGATAGATATAGTCTTAACTCTTAAGTACCACGAATTAAACCCAGTCTAAACACCAGTTTAAACAGAGATCTGAGCGGTATAGGAACATAGCCGACTTGCTAAAACCGATTATAAACTTAAAATGGCGACGGTTTTTTCATTTTGAATATAATAATTTTATTCTTATTTTCAGGTGATTACAGTAAGTATTTTTGTCTTTTAGTGGTTGAAGACTTGTTAAAATCTTAACTAATTGAATCTAACAAAGCTTAAATAGTCAATCAGCACTTAAACGGTGAAAAGAAACATAGTGAGGAAACCTGCATACCATCTTGACTATAAAAGAGATCTTGACCATTGAAATAAATATATGGACACTGCGGAAAGCGCGTAAAGTGTTCCTCTGTAAGTGGTGCGCGCTCCAGTACATCTCTAGTGGAGCGTTACTGAAATTAGTCGTCGCTCGCAACGATTTTGGAAATATTTGCTTGTATTACGACAAAAAGATTAATAAAAATAAAGATAAATAATTTTATCACCTTTAAGACGAAATCTATTAGATGTTATTTAATTTTTTTTGGCGCGATTTCATGTTCATATTTTTGAGATCCAAATGTGCTGAAGGGCCTATCTTTAGTTTATAAATCAATGATCTTATCGAAAAAAAATTATCTAATAAATCAGAATTTTTATATTATAATTTTTAAATTTCAGTGGAGCGTAAGTATATGTATTTAATAATATTTCATGGTTTTTGATCCGATATCAGCAGATGGTAGCAGCCATGGTGACGGTGGGGCAGGGGGTGCTAAGAATCCCCGGGTTGGCCCCGGCTACCACCCCCGACGACGACTGGCCCTGGTAACACACAACATACGCACTTTGAGGACAGACGAGAAGATTGTCGAACTGGAAGAAGAATTGAGCGGGTTACACTGGGATATTCTGGGGTTATCGGAAGTCCGAAGAATCGTGGAGGATACGATAACCCTGAAGTCTGGTAACCTGCTCTTCTACCGGGGGGACGACCAACAGTCCCGAGGAGGTGTCGGATTTCTCGTCCACAGGTCTCTCATCAACAACATCGTATCCATCGAAAGTGTGTCGAGCAGGGTAGTATACCTTATACTCAGAATATCCAAAAGATATTCGTTGAAGGTCATACAGGTATACGCGCCGACCTCGACACACCCAGATGAAGAAGTAGAGGAGATGTATGAGGACATTAGTCAGGCCATACATACTTCCAAAACCTACTTCCATGTTGTTATGGGGGACTTCAACGCAAAGTTGGGCAAGAGAAGCGATGCAGAGTTGAAAGTGGGGCAATTTGGACATGGGCAACGGAACGTCAGGGGTCAGAGGCTGGCCGACTTTCTGGAAAAAGAGGGACTCTTCGCGACGAACTCTTTTTTCCAGAAGCCGCCTCACAGGAAATGGACCTGGTTGAGTCCTGACGGTTCTACGAGAAATGAGATAGATTTCATCTTGACGACGAATAGACGGATGTTCAGTGATGTCTCTGTGATCAACAGGGTGAAAACCGGTAGTGATCACCGAATGGTTAGGGGCACATTGAATATCAACGTCCAATTAGAAAGGCGCCGCTTGATGAAGTCTATGCTCCGACCTACTCGCGCCCATATCCAAAACCCCGAGAGCTTTCAACTCGAGTTAACAAATCGCTTTGATTGTCTAAAAGAAAACCTTGCAGTGGACGAGTTAAACAGCGGTTTGGTAGAAGCTGTCCATACGGTGGGATCTAAGTATTTTAGACCTCGCCGTAGAGATAGACCACAAAAACTCTCGATCCACACTCTTGACCTCATGGTCGAACGTCGATCTTTGACGCTGCAGTCTTCCGTTGACGCCGAAGCATATCGGCGGCTCAATAGACGGATCTGGAAGTCCTTGCGACACGATGTCCGTGCTCACAATACTGTGAGCATTAAGGAGACAATTGAGCGGAACGGAGGCTCCAAAGTGTTTGCAAGAGACTTGTCTATTGGGCAAAGCCAGTTGTCTAGGCTGAAGACGGAAGACGGCCGCGTGGTATCGACGAGGGCAGAGGTATTAAGGGAGATCGAGAGGTTCTACGGACAGCTTTACACCTCGGTTGCCGAACCTACTGTTTGTTAGCTCGGCCGAAGACCCGAGAGCCGAGTTAATCCGACACTTTAGCGATGATATCCCGGACATCAGCCTGTTTGAGATTGAGATGGCCCTCAAACAACTTAAAAACAACAAGGCGCCGGGTGAGGACGGAATCACTTCAGAGCTTCTGAAAGCGGGCGGAACGCCGGTACTGAAAGTCCTTCAGAGGCTCTTCAATTCCGTTCTCCTCGAGGGCTCAACGCCGGAGGCATGGAGCAGGAGCGTGGTGGTACTGCTCTTCAAAAAAGGTGATAACACTTTGCTGAAGAACTACAGGCCCATCTCGCTCCTGAGCCATGTCTATAAGTTGTTTTCAAGGGTCATCACAAATCGTCTCGAAGGCAGGTTTGATGACTTCCAGCCTCCCGAACAAGCCGGTTTCCGAAAAGGCTTTAGTACCATAGACCATATTCATACGCTACGGCAGGTTATACAAAAAACCGAGGAGTATAACTTGCCGCTTTGTTTAGCGTTTGTGGACTATGAGAAAGCCTTTGATTCGATCGAGACCTGGGCTGTGCTACAGTCTCTTCAGCGGTGCCACATAGATTATCGGTACATCGAAGTGTTGAGGTGTATATACAACAACGCCACCATGTCGGTCCGAGTACAGGATCAGAGCACGAAGGCTATTCCACTACAGAGAGGCGTGAGACAGGGAGATGTCATATCTCCGAAACTGTTCACTGCCGCGCTGGAAAATGCCTTCAAGCTCTTGCAGTGGAAAGGATTCGGCATCAACATCAACGGCGAGTATATTACTCACCTTCGATTTGCCGACGATATTGTAGTCTTGGCAGAATCGCTGGAAGACCTTAGCACTATGCTCGAAGACCTTAATCGAGTTTCCCAACAGGTGGGTCTTAAAATGAACATAGATAAAACGAAGATCATGTCGAATATCCATGTTGTGCCCACCCCCATTGGAGTTGGGGGCTCGACTCTCGAAGTTGTAGACGAATATGTCTATTTAGGACAAGTGGTCCGGTTAGGCAGGTCCAACTTCGAGAGAGAGGTCAATCGGCGAATCCAACTCGGTTGGGCAGCGTTCGGGAAACTACGCGACGTCTTCCCGTCCAAAATACCTCAGTGCCTTAAATCGAAAGTCTTCGATAGTTGTGTGTTGCCAGTGATGACTTACGGCACCGAGACGTGGCCTCTCACTATGGGCCTTATTAGGAAGCTCAAAGTCACTCAACGAACTATGGAGAGGGCTATGCTCGGGGTTTCCCTACGAGATCGAATCAGAAATGAGGAGATCCGTAGGAGAACCAAGGTTACCGACATAGCCCATAGGATTGGCAAGTTGAAGTGGCAGTGGGCCGGGCACATAGCTCGTAGAACCGATGGCCGTTGGGGCCGAAAGGTTCTCGAGTGGAGGCCACGTACAGGCAAGCGAAGTGTCGGACGCCCGCCTACAAGGTGGACGGACGATCTGACTAAGGTCGCAGGAAGTCGGTGGATGCAGGCCGCTTCCAACAGGTCATTGTGGAGATCATTGGGGGAGGCCTATGTTCAGCAGTGGACTTCCTGTGGCTGATATGATGATGATATGATGATCCGATATAGTTACTTCTATTACTACTAATCGTGAGGTTCTTAAATCGATTCCCAAGTTGGATATATCACTTTGCATTTTAATAACAGTCTGAAAAAAAAATTATAAATATTTATAATAACTTTTGTTTATCTTTTTAGGGTTTGACGGTAAGTGTGATTCTCAACAGAGATTTTATATGGAGCGACTTATAATGAAAACCCGATTGCCAACCCGCACTAGGCCAGCGTGGTGGGCTATATGGCCTAACCACTCTCAATCGTACTTTCGATTGTAGAGGAGGCCCGTGCCCTGCAGTGGGACGCATATGGGCTGATACAGATATAATGAAAAAAAAAAAAATGTTTCTATACTAAAACAAAAAATATTTATTTTTAATTATTTCTTCCAGAGTACGAAAGTAAGTACATATTATACAGGGTATATCAAGACTGCTACCGAAAACGAAGCCGGGTGGTAGTTAAAGCGACTTCAGACACAATGCAACAGAAAAAGTTGCAAAAAAAAAGCGACAATTTTTTTTTGTTATTTTTTCCTATGACCATATTTGGGTGGTAAATATTTTTTTTCCTAAAAATATAACAGTGTATATCCTTTTATTTATAAATAATCTAAGATATAAAAGTGTTTAAATTATTATTTTAGCAAAAACTATGGATTTAACACCCAAAAATGACGATATATAAAAAATCATAAAAAATCATTGTCGCGTTTCTTTGCGAAATTTTTAGTTGCATAGTGTTTGTAGCCACTAAAACTACCACCCGGCTTCGTTTTCGGTAGCAGTCTTGAGATACCCGGTATTAATTATATTAACATTATATCACTACATAATATAAAACAAAGTCGCTTTCTCTGTCCCTATGTCCCTTTGTATGCTTAAATCTTTAAAATTACGCAACGGATTTTGATGCGGTTTTTTTTAATAGATAGAGTGATTCAAGAGGAAGGTTTATATGTATAATACGTACATATTATTGTACAGAAATCTATTTGTACCCGGGCGAAGCCGGGCCGGGCCGCTAGTATTACATAATTAAAACTAAGACATTTGTCTTTAAAATTAATAAAATCTTATATTAATTCACTCGTTGATTAGTGAAGCTGTCTATTCTTTGGTGAAGCTCATAAACATCCCATTAGAAAAATCGAAACACCTTGCAAGTTTATGTTTTTTGTAAGGATTATCAGAAAAATGTGTATATTTAGGAATAAGTATTTGTCAAATGTCGTTTAGCAGTGAATAATATGAGGTGTTCAAATGTTAATGTCGATGTCCTAAATTCATTTTTTGTACACATTTTTCTGATAATCCTTACAATACATAAGCTTGCAAGGTGTTCTGATTTTTCTGATGAAAAGTATATTTTACATAGTTACTTCTTTGACGCTAAATACTACAAGTGTGTTTAGAATCGAATAATCTGTAACCTGTTTTAATAACTTTTTTGTCTAACCTTATGTCTTATTGTCTTGTCTACCTTATACCATGTTCAATTATTGAAAAACATTTGGGTTTTCAGAGGATGGTATGTTTTCTTTATTGTTTCTTAGTAACTTTTGTTTGAAATACATTTATCGCTACATACATTTTTTATTTTAAATAATGTTATTGTTCACTCTCTTCATACCTGTGTTATTTTATTAGTGGAAACTTTACCGGATTCTGTAAAACATTCGTCTGTTATCTACATGTTAAATTCTTTGTTTGTTTTCCAAAAAATAATAAATAATAATACAATTCTGGGTCCTTCCGGCGTGGTGTGAAGTGGCACCTTAGCAGGCCGGCATAATTGTTTCCATTGGCATGGGACTGCCGTCCGATGCCAATGGATATTCTGCCTGGGCGGCATTGGCACTTACCATCAGGTGCAATGCCGCCACTATGCCAGGCTATTATAAAAAAAAATGCTAAATATTACTTCCAAGTCTAATAAAAATGAAAATTGTTCTCAGTCTATCTTTCTTTCTCTCTCTGCAGTGGTCATCGTTGGATGTACCGCACTTAGAGTGTATTATTTGTTTCCGCCGGTTTCTATTCATCGCTATGTTATATTCATCATTCTCAATGTGCTGGTGGTAGGTCTCACATATGTGAGAGATCGTCTGGGTAGGTACCACAGCGATGTCTATTTCTCCCGCCAAATAGCCGTATAACTGCACTGTTATGTTTCGGATTGAAGGACATTTTAGCCAGAGTAACTACTGGACATATTGAGACTTAACATTTTGTGCCTCAGGATGGCGAGCGCAATGTCAAGCATAGCATTGTTATTCATGAAGTTTAGTTTTGCTACTGTTCATGACCGGTGTTATTAAAGTGAATTGAAGACATGGTTAAGGTTGTCGCTGGATGCAGGCCGCTTCCAACAGGTCGATGTGGAGATTCTTGGCACTTATAGTATATATTTTTTATTGCAATGAATGGCGAGACGTGCAAGCCGTTCGCCTGATGGTAAGCGATACGACCGCTCATACAGTAGCAACATTCCACTGCGCTCGCCATCCTGAGACATAAGATGTTAAGTCTTAATATGTCCAGTAGTTACTCTGGCTACAATGTCCTTCAATCCGAAATACAACAGTGCATTTACACTGTTGTTTCACGGAAGAAATAGACATTGCGGTGGTACCTACCCAGATTGCCTCTCACATATGAGAGACCTACCACCAGTAAACTTATGTTCAGCAGTGGCCATGACATGGCTGAAAAAGATAATTAATTTTGAAATACTTAATTGCGACTGCCTCGGTGGCGTAGTTGTACTACGGTACGGTTACAAAGCTGACGTCTCGGGTTCGAATCCAGGGTTGGGTGAAGTGATATTGGATTTTTCTATTCAGTATCAGCCCAGAGTCAGGAATTTGTGCCCGATATGGCGATAGGCTCGCCACCTATCACATTGTGGGACGGAACATACGAGGCGAAATGTGGGTGTCCTGGCACCTCTGCCTACCCCTTCTGGGAACAAGGCGTGAGTTTATGTATATATGTATGTTAATTGCGTAATAATTAATTAACATTGAAACCAATGTATTTTAATTTCCAGAAATAATACCATGTAAGTATCTACTTAATTTCTGTATCAGCTCATATACGTCCCGCTGCAGGGCATGGGCCTCCACTAAACTGGAGAATACGATTGAGAGAAGTTAGAAATAGTCCACTATGATGGTCCATCGTTTAGGGGAGTTATAAACAATTGTTAATAACGCCATCTAGTAACGAATAGTTTAACTACATGTTCGTGTAGAGCACAGAGTACATTTTATAGAGGCCAGCGTGATGGACTATATAGTCCATCACGCTGGCTATATAGCTATATAGCTAGGCTATATAGCCTAGCTGCTTTCTATCGTACTCTCGATTGTAGAGAAGGCCCCGTGCCCTGCAGTGGGACGTATATGGGCTGATACAAACACAATTGTGCAATCTGACCTTATAAAAAGCTATTACAGTTTTCCTAAAGTCCGGCAATGTACTGACTATCTGGGGGCGCGGCCGAGCCCCCTCCAAGTCGAGCTATAGGCCGTAACATCCTTTTCTCGAAGCAATTCAGACCATTTTCAACCCCCTATAACTTCGTTGTGGCTAAAGCATGAAGCCTGAATTTTCTGTTACTAAGCAGGCATTGTGTAAATACGGTATATTTAAAATTTCATTCAATTTGAACCAGTAGTTTAAGAATTATAACTAGTCAAACTTTCTTAATTTTGTCACTCACTGACTGACTGACCGATCATCAAAAGTCTAAGGCACTTCTAGCAGACATAGAACCTTCAAATTTAGAATACAATTAGTGTTTAGTGTCTAAAGTAAGGAAAAATTCAAACATTTCATAATTTGTGTCTAGTTTTCTAGATAGACCAACTGCGTGAATAACTTTGTAATCCCATATAAATGTATAGGATTACAAAGTTACATTTGCAGTTAATGAATCATTGTACCCGTATATAGTGGAATAATAGTTGTAGATAGATATCTATATACATGAGGCATAATAGGAGGGGATATAGAGAGAGAAATGGTGTATTCAGCCCATGAAACTGTACAACATTCCTCTAGAAAAACATGACGAAGAAAAACTTGCAAATAAATAGATTAAATTACTCGAAAATATCAATTACAATGAAAGAAAGAACATTAATAATCAAATCCGCTATATTTGTGATAAATAGATACCTACAAAAATAAGAAAAATCCATGACAGAGGCTTTAAGAAAAATCGTTAGTGATATTCTAGAAGCAAGAAGTACCGAAAAGGAAAAAAGTAGGACTCTACAAAAAGACGTGAGATCCCATCAAAAACATCCTGTAAAAAAATTCCAAGTCTCGCAGCTCAGGTTTTCTACCGCAAAAAGTTGTGAGATGCATGTAATACCAAGTCGATTAATTGATTTAGTCCTTAAGGGACCTTCTATATAAAGTTATTACGTTAGTTATTACCATATCAATATTAAAATTCTTTACGTTTTAAAGAAATAGATCGACTTGGCCAGCAGCATTATGTATAAATTGTACGATACATTATGTTTTCATGCGATGGCCAAGTCGATCCATTTATTTAAAACGTAAAGAATTTTTAATATTGATATGGTAATAACTAACGTAATAACTTTATATAGAAGGTCCCTTAAGGACTAAATCAATTAATCGACTTGGTATTACATGCATCTCGCAACTTTTTGCGATAGAAAACCTGAGCTGCCAGACTTGGAATTTTTTTACAGGATGTTTTTTGATGGGATCCCTCTTACATATACATCTTTATTTTATTTTTATCAATTTTTATTTGATTATCAATTTTCTATCAATTTGAACTACAGTCATACATTTATTTACAGCTATACCGGGTAAGCTTAATGTTAATATAAACTTTATATAGGTACTACATTATAATACCGTTAAATACCAAGTACCTACTATTTTGTCCCGCTGCTGGGCAAAGGTCTCCCTCAACTCCTTCCACTTATCCCTATGAGTTGCTGATGGCACCCAAGTGCTGTTAAATTGGTCGAGGTCGTCGCGCCACCTTTTCCAAAGCCTGCCGCGTGGCCTCTTGCCATCGTTAGGCACCCATTGAGTTGCAATCTTTGCCCACCTCTTTGGGTGCATCCGCGTGACGTGACCTGCCCAATCCCATTTTAGTTCGGCCGATTTCAGTACCTACTAATATTAAAGTAAAATGTCTGCTGAAACAATAGTTCTACAACTTGCAAGAATGGTGCCACTGTAACACAATTGTAATATTTTTTTGTTAGGTACTTTGGTTTTGATACTTTTTGGAGTGATCTCAAAGCGTTTATGAAGTTTCTATGGTCACCCGTGCTCTGTGACACTTTCCCGCCAATTTGGAAAATTCAAAAGTTAACGAAAAAGACTAACAAATGGGCTTCTAAAAAAATAAAAATAATTTTATATCTAAAAATACAAATATTTTTACAGAGGATGATCCCAACGAGTTTGTAGTACCAAACAGGGAGTACAGAACCAGTAGGAGAAAGTGGCTTATTCCTGAGGGATATGTGTTTGATGGCACCGGGGTTTACACTGCCAACGGTGGGGTGAGTGGGGAAATACTACTTCCAGCTTTAATCACAATTGTTAGAAATCATGAATCAAACGCCGGTATATCTTGAAACTATTATATTTGTCATATTCATTTCTAAATTTCAAGTACAATACAAAACAATGAGCGCGTTTTATCATATTTTTTTGGCGCGATGCGAGTCTGAATGGCGGGCTTTTTGACATTTCGGATTAATCATATTGAGATTCTATGCAAAGGTGTCCTAGTCTTACGACCTTATGCAACATGCCCATATATAATAAACAACATTAAGATAATACATTAAGAGACACAATACAGTCACTTATTGTGCCGTAATAATAATAAATAACTATTTAATAAAATCTGAGTATTTAAAATAAATAACCTAAAAAGTTATGAGTATACCAGAAAATTGTATAATTTATCTGGCTCTTAATGACAGTAATTCATATAAAATTATATTTTCACAGCAACACAGATTAACCACGTATAGAAGGGTAAGTAAATAGCATTTTAGAGGTTTTTTTATTTATGAAATGAAGGCGGGAAGGCCGCTCATGGAGAGTAGCAAACCCAAGCTGTGACCCAAGCTAAATGAATTACAAACAATGCTTGAGATTCCACTGCGCTCGCCATCCTGAGACATAAGTTAAGTCTCAATATGTACAGTAGTTACTCTGACTACAAACCGGTACACAACAGTGCATTTACATTGCTGTATTGGCGGGATAAATAGATATGGCGGTATCACCTGTAAAAATGAGTTAAAACAGGGTTATAATGAGTCCTAATTTCGAAACTGGATCTTACAAATAAAACTATTTTTTGGGTATTCTGTCGTTTTAATACTAAATATATATTTGAAATAGAAATAAAATTACTAAATACTTATGATAAAAATATATATTTTCAGAGTACGAGAGTAAGTATATAACAAATATTAATTGATTTTTATAAAATAAATTCTCATTTCCTCACAGGGTTTTAAAACCTTTTTTACGTATCAAATGTTATATTTTCTTCGCTCAAACTGAATTCAAAAGTCAACCAAAGGAACAAAGCACTTCATTAAATAATTAAATAATAGTTTATAACACTAAAAATACACGCTTTAATAAAAGATCCAACTAAAAAGTAAAAATAATTGATAATGAGTTTAAGATTAGTAAATGGAGTAAAATACATACATTTTCTTGCTATAAAGCATGGGGTGCTCTAGGATAAGTAATTTTTGTAAGCACCACACGCTGTGTCACAATAAAATGAATATATTTCACTCCAGTTTTCGATATACCCAGACTTGTAACAAATATCCATTTAACTCACAAACATTTCTCTCGGTGTGGGGTCGAACCCCCGGACTCAAGTTTCACAGGCGTCTAACCAACTGCGTCGGACAAGGAAAGAGTTTTTGCCAACTTTCCAGTCTACAGTCAGGATTTTGGAATTCCGTTTAACAAAATATATTATGTATTAATTATTTTTATTTATTTTGCAGACTAGAATCGTAAGTATATAAAATTCCACACAGGGAATCTCAAGACAGCTACCGAAAATGAATCCGGGTGGTAGTTTTAGTGACTTCAGACAATGCAACTAGTTTTTTTCCTAGCTTCGAATGGGTGGTAAATAAAAATAGGATTTCCAAAAATAATAATGTACATCTTTTTATGTTATAGAGGTTATGTTTCGCAAGAGTTGAAATTATTATTTTGGAAATATCTGTAGATTTACCAACCAATACGATGATTTTTAAAACATGACATTTTTATATGCTTTGTGTCTGTTTCCTTTATGACTTTTATATTTGAATGAACGGCGAGACGAGCATTCCGTTCGCCTTTTTTTTTTCTTTTTTTTTTTTTTTTTATTGCATTGAATGGCGAGACGAGCAAGCCGTTCGCCTGATGTTAAGCGATACGACCGCTCATAAACAGTAGTAACATTCCACTGCGCTCGCCATCCTGAGACATAAGATGTTAAGTCTCAATATGTCCAGTAGTTGCTCTGGCTACAATGTCCTTCAATCCGAAACACAACAGTGCATTTAAGCAGTGTTGTTTCACGGGAGAAATAGACATTGCGGTGGTACCTACCCAGATGGCCTCTCACATATGAGAGACCTACCACCAGTAAAATGCAAATCGCCTGATGGTAAGCGATGCAACCGCTACTAAAATTAGCTTTTATATTACTATTTCTTCTATTTATATTCTAGCACAATCTAGAAGCAATTCAAGAAGTCAAAGGACATTATGTCTACGTAGTCTTCATATTCAGACCATTCAAAGTTGAAAATGCAGCGTCTTATTATCTCCGGTTTGAGTCTAGGAAACATAACTCTAAAGCGAAATACACCAAATTCCTTACTTTAAGTAAGTACGTTATCGCTTACGTCAAGACGTTAACGATTGTAGAAAGAAAAATATTGGAAGCGCTTGTAATTTGGCTAAGGGTCAGGAGTATCATCACTTACATCCGACACAGGCCGAAACAAAATCACACGCCAAAAGTGGCCGAGGTTGCTTATACTTAAACATATATTTTTTGAACTACGAGATGTAGCAAAAAGACTTAAATTATAATAAAATGCACGTTACAATAAACCTTATTCCTTTAAAGTAAGATTTATTATGGTTTGGACCATACTAAAATCAAATAAGAGCACACGCTTATTTGTGCTCTTATTTCTTTTGCTGTTTTTTAGGCCGTTACTTATGATCTAGCGTGTATTTGATCGAAGCTTTTATCATTAAAATATATTATTTATTTAATATTTATTGTACACAAACAAAAGATCATAACAATATAAAGAAATAACATATATAAAAAGTACAAAAGGCGGTCTTATCGCTAATAAGCGATCTCTACCAGGCAACCTTTGGATGGATATAAAAGAAGGATAAAGAAAGGGCAGTGTAAAACAAAGATAAGTTAAGCTAAAAAGATATAAATTATTAAATAGATAATGATAAATAATACATAATATAAATAACATAATAAATACATACGTAATATAATATATACATAAATACAATTTTAAATAATTACATAAACAAAATAAAATATATTCTTCACTTTCAGATATAGCTACGACGTCAGTACAAACAAAATCTCTAGAATTATTACCAAGTCAGCCGCTCAATTTAACCAACATACCTTTAAAATGTAACAGATGTATACTGAAAGGTGTTATGTTAAGAGCTGATGACGGTACAGTAGCTAATCTAGACCCGTCTAGATACAGCCTAAAAGGATTTATTGATAGGTAAGTTCTAGGAATAGCACCCAGACATTCATTTTAATAGGTTTGAATATAACTTGATCATTACAATCGGATCAATTACAAAGAATTTGAAAATGGCGGATACTTTTTTGTAATAACACTAAAGTTCAATATGAAAATCGAAACTTAATGTTTTTGTTACTTTTCAGCCAAGGCAAACAGTTGAGTATATTTTTACATTTTAATTATGTAAAAATTAAAATTGAAGTTTATTGAATCTTAAAAGTGATATTACCTCATTTAGATTTAGTAAAAATTTTCGCCCGAGAAGAACGGGCAAGAAAATCTAGCGTTGCTTAATTAATTAATGTCAGATATTATGCATCGCATTGCAGCGCACGTAGCTTCTTTAGTATTAAAAAGAAGTTTAGACTGTAATAAAGACTGTACCAATAACTAAAAGTTCAAAATGGCGTCTAAAATCTTCCATCTTTTCACCATTAACTACTACTCGAAAAAAGTTTGCAAAGCTGGATAAAATGATACTCATTTTATCTTACCTAATTTATTCATTCTGCATGGCGTACTTGGTTAAATGCCACCTATGAAACGAAAGGCCGCGGGTTCGATCCCTGCACCGAGAGAAATGTTTGTGCGGCCCACAAATAATTCTTTCGGTTCTGGGTGTTTGTGACATCGAAAAGTCTCTTGTAGTTCCTGATACCCACGATACAAGACTAGATCTTAAAGTGGGGTCAGGACTATGTATATGAGTGTGGGGTGTTATTATTTAAGAAAATAAACATTTTCAGGCAAAAATATATTGAAATGGAGCTAGATGGAACCAGACCTCAAGATTTTGGAGACTACTTCGCCATCATACAAAATGAAGACGGAACGGAAGAAAGAATAAAAGCTTTAACTATTGCTGGTAAGAATTATTATCTTTTGTGAATCCAAACTAGAGTGGAGGCCATGACCAGGCAAGCGAAATGTCGGAATCCCATCAACAAGGGAAAACTATTTACTAAAACTTCTGAGGAAACCTTAATACCATAGCGATTTCTGAGAGATTTTATGGTATGTAAAGTCCGCCTGGCACTAGGCCAGCGTGGTGGACTATATGGCCTAACCACTCTCAATCGTACTCTCGATTGTAGAGGAGGCCCGTGCCCTGCAGTGGGACGTATATAGGCTGATACAGATACAGTATTCACAATCAAGTTGATTGTATTCTTGTTCCATTGCGTATTTAGTATAAGAATAATGATTTAGTATTTTTTTATTTTTACGCAAAATATTTTAATGCGTTTTTTAAATATTTCCGTTATGTTTCCAGCGCCAGGTATTGTATTCCACCATTATGTATGATAAATAGTTACTTCATTAAATATAATCGTTTTTTTTTTCAGAGCAAATAAAAAATATAAAAACTATAGTGTCATGTAATTTTTTTCTGATGTATTTATTTTATTGGTGGTAATGTGTCTTAAGTGCGTGGTGGCCTGTTGGTAAACGGACTAGACGCGACTGCCAACATGTTCACGGTGGTTGCGGGTTCGAATCCCAGGGCACACCTCTGACTTTTCGGAGTCATGTGTGTATTGATAGTCAATCACCACGCACTAAAAAGGTGAAGGAAAACATCGTGAGGAAACCTGCATACCATAGCGATTTATAAAAATTCTATGGTATGTAAGTCCGCCAACCCGCACTAGGCCAGCGTGGTGGACTATATGGCCTAACCACTCTCAATCGTACTTTCGACTGTAGAGGAGGCCCGTGCCCTGCAGTGGGACGCATATGGGCTGATACAGACAATGTGTCTCATATGTGAGAGGCCGTCTGGCTATTTACAATCGCAATGTCCATTTCTCCCGCCAAACAGCAGTGCAAATGCACTATTGTGTTTCGGATTGAAGGACATTGTAGCCAGAGTAACTTCTGGACATATTGAGACTTGACATCTTATGTCTCAGGATGGCGAGTGCAGTGGAATGCCAAGCATTGCTTTGTAATTCATGGTGCTTTTTGGGTTGGCTACTGTTCATGAGCTTTCATATCGCTTACCATCAGGCGAACGACATGCTCGTCTCCCTATTCATTACAATAAAACATTGCAAATAAATGTAAAAGTTTTAAGGGCCTTATACATAGACAGTGTTTAAATCTATTTTAGTTATCGCAGTTCTCGTCCTTTTCTAACGTTAAGATATTATAAAAAAGAAAAGAAAGAAAAGAAAAGAAAATGAACGGTACCGTACCGCTCCTTCTATTTCTGTCTCTGTCACGCCTATGAAGCAACATTATCTGCCCTCTCGCTTCATTGCGTACCGTGTGCACGCACAATACGCAGAGATTTTGTTCCCGATGTCCGCTCTAGTATAATACCTCAGTGTTTTCTAACGACTTTTATATTCAGTATGAGTAAAGAAGACAAAATATTTGATACATATAATATATTTTAAAATTGTTAACATATTATAATATTCGTCGTCGAATATTTTTTATTATTTATTTATTTTACACACACATATACTAATCGTTTATTAAATAATTACAGTTATGGGTAAGTCTTAACAATGTCATAATTATAAGGCAGAATTGCCATTTTTCATACAATCTTGAGCCTGTGTTTAATTACTCGTACTAATACAAAATTAGTGTTATATTATTATTTGTGTAGCAATATTAGTTTTAACTGTGCTTATTTTGAAATTAATTTACAATTGCATTCATGACATATAAGGATCTACAATTCGACCCGATTCATTGGGCTTTTTTAAATATCATCATGTCTTTTGTAGAACCGATGGCCGTTGGGGCCGAAAGGTTCTCGAGTGGAGGCCACGTACAGGCAAGCGAAGTGTCGGACGCCCGCCTACAAGGTGGACGGACGATCTGACTAAGGTCGCAGGAAGTCGCTGGATGCAGGCCGACGACAACAGGTCATTGTGGAGATCATTGGGGGAGGCCTATGTTCAGCAGTGGACTTCCTGTGGCTGATGTGATGATGATGATGATGATGATGATGATGTCTTTTTGCCTTTTACAATACTTACGAAACTCTTTTACGAAGTCGGTGAAAAGTAAGAACTGAACTGAACTAAGTGTAAATCCTTGTTAAATGAGAAAAATATACAAATTATGAGACATGTCTCAAACAAAGCGTTAAATAGATATTTTTTTAATTTTATATGTAGTTACAAATTTCACCACATACCAATAGAAATTTTTTGAATAATAATAATTACGTACTTCTAATTTCAGATGTTCGTAAGTAATACAGTTTTTGTTATTTATAGTATAGATTATTTGATAGTCAATCACCACGCACTAAAACGGCGAAGGAAAACATCGTGAGGAAACCTGCATACCATAGCGGTTTATAAAATTTATATGGTATGTAAGTCCACCAACACGCACTAGGCCAGCGTGGTGGAGTATATGGCCTAACCACTCTCAATCGTTCTCTCGATTGTAGAGTAGGCCTGTGCCCTGCAGTGGGACGTATATGGGCTGATACAGTTACAATATTTTATTCTTTTTTCTTTCTTTTCTAATTGTTCCGCAGTGGACCGTGTATTGATTTCATAAAGCTACCTAATAAATTAATTAGCGTTTTCATATCATTTCGTTAATCAAATTTTTATTTTTTTCAGGCAACGGTATGTCATGCCTAGTTTCTTTTATATTTTTAATACCGTAACAGCAGATACATTTTCAGATAAAAAATGTAGTTGATACAATCTAGTGCGTTGGGGTGACAATGAAATATTGCGTAAGGGGTAAAAAAGTAAATTCATATAAATATAGGAGGTTCCGTTCTTGCCTCTTCCATCCTTGTACTATGCATAATCCTTTGACAAGTTTGAGCAAAAAAGAAAAAACAATTGATATAAAAGCAACAACATAATGAAAACGTCTAATACTTACAAATACAATTCTGTACAATCATTCATTGGATTAGCAAGTTGAAGTGGCAGTGGGCCGGGCACATAGCTCGTAGAACCGATGGCCGTTGGGACCGAAAGGTTCTCGAGTGGAGGCCACGTACAGGCAAGCGCAATGTCAGACGCCCGCCTACAAGGTGGACGAACCATCTGGCTGAGGTTGCAAGAAGTCGCTGAAATGAAATGAAAATAATTTATTGAATCCATTAAGATGTTCTACATCATTTAGATTCAGTATATTTTTTACCTACCACTCGGAACGGAAAGCGGTTTTCACTAGAGAAGAACGGGCAAGAAACTCTAGTGCTGCTCTTTTGAAAACCAGTTTACAATTTGGTGATTATTACAAAAGTTACAAGTGGTTTTAGTCAGAGTAGCTCATTAATAAATGTTGATAACATTTAAATGTAATGAATATTCGACAGCCTCCGTGGCGCAGTCGGTTGGACGCCACATGTGAAACGAGAGGCCGCGGAGATCCCCGCACTGAGAGAAATGTTTGTGCGGCCCACAAATATTTCTTTCGGGTGTGGGTGTTTGTGAGACCGAAAAGTCTGTCATAGTTCCTAATACCCACGACACAATACTCCATCTTAGTGTGGGGTCAGGACTATGTATGTGACTGTTGGGTGTTATTTATTTATTTTATTTCCCCAGTTTTAAAAGCCGTCCGCCTCAAAACCTCTTCAGCAGTGGGTTCACACTACGACCGCCAGGTGTCGTTCGGTTGCGATGTATGTTCGCTCGTGGACGTGTTGTGTGGTGGGGAGTCGGTGCTCGGTGCGGGCAGGGTGACTGTCGTGCAAGGAGCCAGGGTCATCAGCTTTAACTTCCCCAGGTAATATTATTAGCTCTTCTGGTAGAAATAATAGTTCACTTGTTTCAATATTTGTACTAAGTAATTGGTTGCACCACTAAGGTGGCGTGTTCGCATCATCCAGGTTCTCTGACGGGAATTGCGGGAACGATCGAATGAATGTCAGAGTGAAGAACGATTATACAACATGTAACAGATTTAAATGTAAAAGCGGAAAGTAGTACGTTCAGAATCAGCTACTGAACCGATATCAACATTTTTTTCGGTAGGTATTTTTTTTTCAAAATAATTAGTTAAGACCAAGTAAATTACAGACACTCCTTCGTTTAGTACTCCGAACAAACGAAATTGAAACGTAACTCCAGCACATAAGATCATTTTTAAATGAATCACTAAACGAATACTCTAATAAACTAAATAATGAACAAAAATGAACTTTATTTCGATAGTCATAAAGTTTATTTAAGCAATCTATCATTAATCAAACGCACACAACGATAGGCCTCAATAAACGTAATAAGCTACCAAAATAAATAACTATCATATTCTCTTTTCCGCACATTTAACTACAACTAGATAGAGCAGGATGCAGCTATTGTTTAATGCAATTTGATCCATCCGACAAACGACGGCGCGCGCGGCGGTATAGGGATGCGCCGCGAAAAAAAATTACTCCCGGTATTTGCAAGGCCGGGCGATCCAAATCCCGCGCAATACATGCACTTAAATGAAACAAATTAAATGTAACAAAATCAATATGAAAAGAAACAACAAATAGGTATTTCTATGAAAAATAATTTCGGGGAACGTTAAAATGGTGATTAAATTCGGTTTGTAATTTTGCTACAATGTATGCGGAATCCCGGTGTGTCAGATATCCCGTTATTGCAATCCCTAAATGGGCACCGAATATGTGAAAAAAATCTAGTCGTGCACCGCAGTTATCTGTGTCTACTTGTGTTTAAGTGTTAAGTAGATATTTCGATAACTTTCGCGCGCGATGTCTTTTCGGTATTCGAATATTCAAATACACTGAAATGGTGAGAACTTTGGCACTGTGTGGTGATAATGTATCATTGGCATGTCTGACGGTATCTCGATGCTGAGTTCGGAGAGCGCTGGATAGGTCGCGGCGAACCTGTGCAATGGCCTCCTAGGTCACCTGACCTGACTTGACGTCTCTTGACTTTTTTTGTGGGGACGTAATAAATCTCTGGTATACTTCAGTGAAAGTACTAATGTGGAGGATCCAGGATGAGGAGGGTAATGTGGAGCAAATTCCTAAAAGTGAAGTTTTACATAAATTACGTGAACAATTACGCAAATGTGCATCAAAGTGTATCAAGGTGGTGGGGTGGACATGTCGAACATATTTTAAAAAGAAATCGCCTCATGAGTGCCATGTAACACGTAAGTTAATTTTGTTGTATTTTTTTGTGTTGTGATTAGGTTGTGATTCCCAATCTAGTATTCGTTGTTAGATATTGCGTTATCTTATTATCTTATTCAATAATAATGCAAAATAAATGACGCCCGTGTCCTGCCCGCCTGTAGGAACTAAGTTTAGGGGAAGTGAAATTAATAATATTTTATAGCCGATTCATGCAAAATATTGTCTTATGTTGGGTTCGTACGCATTATATCTAGTAAGTAAAATATTTAGATTTTATAGTTAAAACACAAATGTTATGCTTACAGATTAAATAAATAATAATTTGTTTACCAAACCACCCAGTAATCAGTTACGTACGTAATTTGTAATTTGTATTTCGTTTATTGTCAGCTGTTTCTGCCGGCGCGGCGCGGCGCAGCGGTCGGCGACCGGCGTTAGGTACTCGTGTGAATGTGTCTTGTGTACATGTGTGCGTGTCCGGCGAGCGTGTGTAGTAGTACACTCTTATTTGTAACTCGTAAGGTGACCATGTTAAGTACCTACATTTGGTATAACTAATTTCATAAATAAAAGATTTTGTAATTATGATAGTACGATTTCAAAGCATAAACTATGATTGCAATAATATTTTAAAGTTGGGGTGTCTGAGGTTGTGAATTAATCCTGTTACACGTTGTATAAATAATTAGACTAGACTAGACTAGATTGAATGACAGATGGATAAATATCACATCTGATACTCGTTTTATGCGAACACGCACATTAAGAGATATACATTTTCTTATAAAACTAGGACAACATAAATATAAATAATTATAAAAGATAACAATATATTTATTTGAATTACCAAAACAGTATACAGGCGGATTTAATGCCAGATATGATCATGCATTCTCTAACAGTCTTCTTTTATGTGAAGCAGAAATGAAGTAAAGCAGGTTTATTTTACATTAAACTAGGTAAAAAATCTATATAAGCCCATACACGTCCCACTGCAGTGCACGGGCCTCCTCTACAATCGAGAGTAAGATTGAGAGTGGTTAGATATAGTCCACCACACTGGCCTAGTGCGGGTTGGCGGACTTACATACCATAGAAATTCTTATAAATCGCTATGCTATGCAGGTTTCCTCACGATGTTTTCCTTAACCGTTTTAGTGCGTGGTGATGGACTATCTGATTCGATCTCGTAGGGAAACTCCGAGCATAGCCCGCTCCATGGTTCGTTGAGTGACTTTGAGCTTCCTAATAAGGCCCATAGTGAGAGGCCACGTCTCGGTGCCGTATGTCATCACTGGTAACACACAACTATCGAAGACTTTCGATTTTAGGCACTGAGGTATTTTGGACGAGAAGACGTCGCGATGTTTCCCGAACGCTGCCCAACCGAGTTGGATTCGACGAGAGATCGAATCAGAAATGAGGAGATCCGTAGGAGAACCAAGGTTACCGACATAGCCCATAGGATTGGCAAGTTGAAGTGGCAATGGGCCGGGCACATAGCTCGTAGAACCGATGGCCGTTGGGGCCGAAAGGTTCTCGAGTGGAGGCCACGTACAGGCAAGCGAAATGTCGGACGCCCGCCTACAAGGTGGACGGACGATCTGACTAAGGTCGCAGGAAGTCGCTGGATGCAGGCCGCTTCCAACAGGTCATTGTGGAGATCCTTGGGGGAGGCCTATGTTCAGCAGTGGACTTCCTGTGGCTGATATGATGATGATGATGATGATGATGGACTATCAATACACACATGACTCCGAAAAGTCAGATGTATGCCCTGAGATTCGAACCTGCGAACATTGTGAACATGTATGTTATGGTATAAATCACCTGATAAATAACACTCTAATTTGAATTCAAAATTCTAAAAATGTCTTGCCCTCCCTTTTTCTCTCTCCCTGTAGCTTAAATTTTTTAAAGAACATAATGCAAAAAAAAAACCATTGGAATCCTACCTAATTTTAAGGAGTTCTCCTCTCCAGGTCCGAAGATATTCATAACATCTTCACCATATGTGAAGTGAAGTCGAGAATAACATTTCACAAGTTATATAAATAAGCTAAATTAGCGATTTGCGATTGTGATTCACAAAGCCAATCGGCTAATTTTTTATACGATCTCGTGTAATCTATGAAGGAGTGAGTATTTTAATGAACTCGTTTAAAGAAGAAACTGAACAGTCAATTAAGTGTGTCTAATTTTAGATGTGAAAAATTATTACAACATAATATGGTCAGTGTTTTTGTTTACAAATTCTTTGGGGGGTAATTAGCAATAGCAGAAATATCATCCATACATCCATCCATCAGCCAAAGGAAGTCCACTGCTGAACATAGGCCTCCCCCAATGATTTCCACAGAGACCTGTTGGAGGCAGCCTGCATCCAGCGACGTCCCGCGACCGACACCAGGTCGCCTGACCATCGTGTGGGTGGACGTCCTACGCTGCGCTTTCCGATACGTGGCCTCTATTCGAGCACTTTCCGACCCCATCGGTCATCAGATCTCCGCGCTATGTGGCCTGCCCATTGCCACTTCAACTTGCTAATCCGGTGGGCTATGTCGGTTATTTTAGTTCTCCTACGGATCTCCTCATTTCTGATTCGATCTCGTAGGGAAACCCAGAGCATAGCCCTCTCCATAGCTCGTTGAGTGACTTTGAGCTTCCTAATAAGGCCCATAGTGAGAGGCCACGTCTCGGTGCCGTAAGTCATCACTGGCAACACACAACTATCGAAGACTTTCGATTTAAGGCACTGAGGTATTTTGGACGAGAAGACGTCGCGTAGTTTCCCGAACGCTGCCCAACCGAGTTGGATTCGACGATTGACCTCTCTCTCGAAGTTGGACCTGCCTAACCGGACCACTTGTCCTAAATAGACATATTCGTCAACAACTTCAAGAGTCGAGCCCCCAACACCGATGGGGGTGGGCACAACATGGACATTCGACATGATCTTCGTTTTGTCCATGTTCATTTTAAGACCCACCTGTTTTGCAATAAATGAATTAAGGTATGTTTTTTGTTTTAGTTTTGAAGACAACAATTCTTGTGTGTACATGGGAGTGTTTACAAAGGACAACAGCACTTATAGAAAAATACTAGCGGTGTTTGAAAGTAAGTAATAATTAAATAATAAATAAGTATACACCCAACAGTCACATACATAGTCCTGACCCCACACTAAGATCGAGTCTTGTGTCGTGTATCAGGAACTACGAGAGACTCTTCGCTCTCACAAACACCCAGACCCGAAAGAAATATTTGTGGACCGCACAAACATTTCTCTAGGTGCGGGGATCGAACCCGCGGCCTCTCGTTTCAGCCGACGTCTAACCAACTGCGCCACGGAGGCTGTCAAATTGTACCAAAACTCGTATTAGTTTGGTAAGGGCTATGTATGTGACTGTTGGCTGTATTTATTTTGTTATGTAAGATTCATTTAAGCTGTTAAATTCTATATAAAATATAAATTAAACGAGACAAAATGTATAGTTTCGTGTCACGTTTTGATCTATAAGCATGTTGGATTACAAGGCTCAGATTATTTACTGTACTCTTATCATTGAGATAATATACTAGAGGGGACACAGCAAACAAAATGTTTGTAACAAAATGAACGGTATCGTACCGTTATTTCTATCTCTGTCACGCATACGCAGTAACATTATATTCCCTCTCGCTTCACTGTGTTCCCGTGTGCACGCACAATATGCACAATTTTTGTTCCCGATGTCCGCTCTAGTATAATTCCTCAATGCTCTAATGCCCCCTTTGGGGAAACAAGTCGAGTCCCGAATTTGGCTTTAAGTGGGTCGGAGCTTTGTCAACTTTGGGAACTACTGCTCCATAAATGAAATTAAATATCTGACTTAATCTTATTTTAGCTACTATTTACTAAATAAATAGTAAACTTTTGATCATTATATTAATAAGTTTGTAATTTTCCAGATGATTGTAAGTATACGTTTTGCCATACCTCACATCCTGTATCTGTAACTACTCACATCCACATAAAATAATCTGGTTTGTTTTATTTAACAAATGCCATTCTTTAACTCAGTAATTTCTATTTAGAGAAACTAATTTTTTCACCATCTAAAAACTTAGGTACAGTCAGCGACATAAGTCGCTACACATTCACGGGATTTTGAATTGTCTTATCATCCAAAATAATAATTATTTTCAATATCGTATGGCACTTCTCGGCATAGATGACTTTACTTGGTTATATTTTACGACTACAGAGTAGTACGTACAAATTTTAATTCATAAAAAGCTTATCAAAAAATGTGAAGTGTTCAACGACTTATGTCGCTGACTGTACCTTGAGGGTTCATCTATTATCCAAAATGAATCGAATGTTGAAACGTTCGAAGTATAATGTTTGGATAAAAAGAGTCGGTTTTTAATGAGGGCGCTAAGATCGAATTTAGTATTAACATGGCAACCTGATATACTACGATCTACGACGGAAAATCTTAAAATATTTGTTTTATTAATGGTTGTTAATATTTCCACAGATATTTGTGTCGGGTCTGTGTGTTTGTGAGACCAAAAGTATCTCGTAGTTTCTGATAGTCAAGACTCGATCTTAGTGTGTGCTCAGGGTACTTTATAAATCCGAAACGAAGTTCGAAACTTCGGATGATCGAAGTTTATATACGATACGAATGTACCTACATATATTTATAGTCGTTATTGATTTATGGTCATAACCATAGACTTATTACGATGTACGTTAGGTATACAAATTCGAACTTTTACAGATACATTCGTATTGTAAAAAAAATTTCGATCGTCCGAAGTTTCGAACTTCGTTTCGGATGAATATAGTAGGGCCCCAGGACTATGTATGTAACTGTGTAGTGTACCTATTTATTTGTAATTAATAAGAAATTATTTCAATTTCAGCACCGCGTAAGTTGCATTTCGCTAAATTAGTTTTGATTATTATTTTTAATGCATACCAAATAATCCAAAAATCATAATAATATTGAATATAGACACTACCATAATATCTACAGGTATTATTCGTACACCTGATGCTGCCCCAATTTTCGTCATTTTCTCTTATATCCATCAAATGGTTGTCTATCAGAAATTGCCTTGTGCGATAAGACCGCCAATTGTACTTTTTTTCTAGTTTGAATTGTTTCCTTTTGTTTTATTTATGGTGTACAATAAAGCTTATATAAATAAATAAATAAATAATCCGGAATGAGGAGATTCTTTGGAGAACAAAGGTTACTCAAAACGAAGTCGGGTGGTAGTAGTAATTACAGACACAATGCTTATATTAAAAAATAATAGTTAAAAAAAACTAAAATACACGCCTTAATAAGATATACAACTAAAAAAGTAAAAATAATTGATACTGAATTTAAGATAAGAAAATGGAGTAAAATACATATATTTTATTGTTACAAAGCGTGGGGTGTTTACAACAATTACTTATCCTCCTGCACCCCTCGCTTTGTAACAATAAAATATATGTATTTTACTCCATTTTCTTATCTTAAATTCAGTATCAATTATTTTTACTTTTTTAGTTGTATATCTTATTAAAGCGTGTATTTTAGTTTTTTTTAACTATTATTTAATTGTTTTGACTAAAAACATCCATCTACGGCTGTATTTCCAGAGGAAGTTAGCGGCGTGCAAAATATCCATTTTTTTTTCAAAAAATCTATTTTTTTTTTAATTATTGTAATGTCATCGGTCTTTGACGGTGGGCAAAATTTGAATGAAATCTGTCCGTTTAAAGTGGGTCAAAATCGCGTCTTAAGGAGTCGGTTACAAACATACAAACATACAAACAAACATACAAGTGAAGCTAATATAAAGCGTGTAAAAACATAACGCCATCTGTTGGACAGTAGTACATTTGACACTTGAAGAATACAATGTTAGTGCCATCTAGCGATGAATAGTGCAAACATTCATTATTGACGTTATCACGCCATCTGTTAGTCAGTAGCAAATTATGTTCATCTATACGCTATCTAGTGGTCAGTAGCAACAGTCATCAATTATAAGAATAATGAATCCTGGCGAATCTAATCAGGATAATCATATATTTTAACCGAATTATTGTATTGTCATCGGTCTTTGACAGGTGTGCAAAATTTGAATGAAATCTGTCCGTTTAAAGTGGGTCAAAATCGCGTCTTAAGGAGTCGGTTACAAACATACAAACAAACATACAAGTGAAGCTAATATAAAGCGTGTAAAAAGGCTTTGAGTAATGCATTGTGTTCGCAAAATTACCTGCAAATACACTTTATTTGGCACAAAAGTTGAAATTTTCCGAACTAAGAAAAATTATATGTTTCCACTAAAGTTGACTGGCATACACTTTATGTAGGAATATATTAGGTTATTTCATAGAGGTGCGACTTTGAACATGAAAAGTATTTAAAATGATTATTTGCAATTATCCCATAAACTATCTATACTCCATCGGTTTAGGTACTTAACTAAATGTAAACAAACCATAAAAAAGCTTATTTAACATTGCCATTTCTCATTTCAAACTTAAGAGCGTATACACCTTGCGCGCAAAGTCAACAATAGGTATTTCTTCGTTAATTTCACGCACACATAAGCGACCAAAGCTGTGTGCGTAGAGCTGCCGCGTCGGCTCGCTATACAATCGGCTCAAACAACTTTGATCCGTGCGCTTCAAATATTCAATTGAAATGTAACTGTAATATAATATCATAAAAATATTTTATTTGCATTATAAGTAGACAAATATTACTGTGCAAGCAAAGAATAATACAAATTTAGATAGTAATCATACTTTCGTTATTATTACATTGTTAAGTTGAATTCAAATCAGTGTTCAATCAGTAGACACTACGGACGTTTTATTAATAATTTCGTGTTCGAACACATAAATAGTGTTAGGGGCCTTACAACCCCTTACAATTACGAAATATATTTAATTTTATATAACAATAAATAACATAATTTAGCCTCGGAATTACGTCCCATTATATTACCTGAAACATAATTTATAGTCACTACAAAATCATTGTAGGTAATAAAAATAATTAAATATTTTACTACCAAAGTACTAAGATGTGGTAATCGCATTCCGCGCGTGGCTATTTTTACTACGCGCGGCATAATCGACTGCAGCCAGGCCGGAGCGACGAGCGATACGTTCTTCCTCTAGAAGGCCTTGCGGCGGTCTGATTTGATCCACGTCGGACAGCGTGTTTTATAGTGGTTTTTAAAATATTTGTAGAAAACATGAAAACTAATTTTGTTGAAATATAAAAATGGTAATTTATTGATAAGATGTTCTTCTATTATAATATGCAATTGTTATAAAAAAATATGTACGATAAGTTGGTGAAAAAAAATATGTTCTTGACGAGAGTTTCTGAATAATTTCGCATTGTTTAATTTTTTATTTTTCAGGAACTAAACACAAAAAGATTATTTTTCTCAGCAAAATCCCTCCATAAGGGTCTTATTAGTCTGATAATATTTTTATTTTCATCTTATATTTAGTGGTTAAGGATATCTTACAGGATATCTCACTCTCAATCGCACTGTCGATTGTGGAGGAGGCCCGTGCCCTGCAGTGGGACGTATATGGGCTGATACAGATATCTTAAGCTTCTAAATTTCCATTTAAAGCCTAAATAACGAAACTTGTGTTCAGTAATCCGTATAGTACTCACAAATTATCCATCAATTTATAATGTTTTCCACCAAAATCCCTAGATGACAACCTTTTCTAAAATTAGTAATAATTATTTTTCCTTTAAATTGTTTATTGGTGGCTATTAACTCATTTGAAAAGTCCTGTTTTTAAGCCAAAAAGCGCGTGCAGGGTATAAACGCTCTTAATTGAAGACAAAAAAATGTTTACGTAAATGTAAAACTACAATACATGTTCAATTTTATTATAACGATTATAATTATGAATGTGTAAGCTTGGAAACAATTAAATTATGTGAGATCATAATTAAATTACCTAAATTAAATTGAAAAATAATGCTTTAAGTCGGATAACTAAGCATCATCGTATGTTATGTGTGGCAGCCAATTATTATTCATTGCGATAATGTACTTACTGTTTTCGTGAAGTGGTGAAGTGTTTGGAAGTGTTCATCGTTGTTCTTTACTGTTTTAGTTATTATTTGTTATAAGCTGCTGTTAATTGTTGTTAATACTTGTTACTTGGTTGACTAAGAAAATATTCGTAAATTGGACATTGCAATAAAATGTTGAACAACCATGCGTCACGTGTTCTGGTTTGTTTACATTTAGTTACGTACCTAAACCGATGGAGTATAGATTCTAGACATAAATAAATAATATTTTAAAATAAAATTTGTGAGACTAGTTGGATAAACAATTTTTTGATTTGATATCATGAGCTTACGGTTTAATTTCAGTGGGTATTTTATTTAAATAAAAATAAAAAAATATTTTTTCAGTGGTTAAAATTACTTCAGCAGCAGTAGTAGACGCCCCAAAAGAAGGAGAACAATTTGAGCACGAAGTAAATTTTGTTTGTGATACGGAATGCAATGTCGAAAAGGTTAGTCATTTTACTAACTAATGTGAAATTGATAGCCTCTGTGGCGCAGTTGGTTAGACGGTTGTACAACGTGAAGCCGGGGGTTCGATCTCCGTAACGAGACAAATATTTATGTGACCCACAGATATTTGTTTCGGGTCTGTGTGTTTGTGAGAACGAAAAGTCTCTTGTTGTTCCTGATACACGACACAAGACTCGATCTTAGTGTGGAGTCAGGATTATGTATGTGACTGCTGGGTGTATTATTATTAATATATTATTACTATTACTTCCAATATTAATTGTTAGTGCCAACATGTTCACGGTGGTCGCAGGTTCAAATGATGCACACCTCTGACTTTTCGGAGTCATGTGTATATTGATAGTCTATTATCACGCACTATAACATAGGAAAACATCGTGTAGAAACGTACATATCATAGGGAATTGTAAGAATTTCTACGCTATTTAAAGTCCGCCTGGCGCAAGGTCAGCGTGGTGCAATATATCTCTCTCCCTCTCTCGTACCCTCGATTGTAGAGGAGGCCCATGCCCTGCAGTGGGACATGTGTATATGGGCTGATACAGTACAGTAGTAATGGGGACTATTGCTATTTCAAATTAACATGTAGAGCAGAAAATAACCTTGTTATTTTTCAGGTGACTGTAAATGGAATTGTATTGGAAATGTCGACGAGAAGAAATAGTGGAGCTGGATCTTACGCTTATTATGTGGTATGTAATAATTAATCGACAGCCTCCATGGCGTAGTTGGTTAAACGCCGGCTGTTAAACATGTAGCAGCGGGTTCGATTCCCGCACTGAGATAAATATTTGTGTGATCCACTGTTATATGTTTCGGGTCTGAGTGTTTGTGAGAGCGAAAAGTCTCTCGTAGTTTTTAATACGAAACAAGACTCGATCTAAGTGTGGGGTTAGGACTGTATGTGACTGTTGGGTGTATTTATTTATATATGTATCTTATGTATCAGGATGGTAAGAGCAGTGGAATGCCAAGCATTGCTTTGTCATGATGTTTGGTTTTGCTACTGTTCATGAGCGGTCGTATCGCTTACCATCAGGCGTACGGCTTGCTCGTCTCGCCATTCATTGCAATGAAAAGTCTCATAGCTTATGATACGACACAAGACATCTTAGGCTGAATTGCACAAACTAACTTTGCCAATACCTTTGTCTTTAAAAATGTCATCGCCATACATTTGGGACGTTGACCTTGCGAATGTATGAGATTCACAGTTTCAAGGTCAAAGGTATTTCCAAAGTTAGTTTGTGCAATTGAGCCTTACAGCCGCTGCCAATAAACAATCCCAATCCAAAAGCCGTTTGAGATTGACAGCTCAATCTTTTTTCTGACACTATATTGCCAATAATCGATCTCAGTAGTGAAAAAACTATGGCAACATGACAAGAGACCAATCGAAAAGTAGAAAACAATCCAAATTGACTTCAATCTAATTTTTTCGATTGATTATTGGCATCGGCCGTTAGTGTGGGTTTATGTAAGTGAATTTTGGGTGCTTCGATCAAATATACACTATATACAACATGAGCGCTTAGAAAATGGCACCAAAAAAGAGTGCTTTAAGCACTCTTTCGCCTTCAGTCCCGCACCGACCGTTGCTTCTAAAACGTCGCAGAACTTTAGACAATATTATGTGAAAAGCTACTTTAAGCTCCAGGAATAAGGTGGAATTTGTGTTAATATATTTGGAATGTGTGATCTTTTTGTTTACTTTTTTTGTTTCAATGCATCGGTGCCACTTTTTAACAGAACATTTACAGGGAACTGTGTATCTAGTGTATATTTGATCGAAGGTTGGGTATTATATTTTGTTCCAGGCAACACAATCTTCAATAGTGATACGTATAAATGAATTCTCACCCGATTATGAAGGGGTGTACCAAGCTCTGTTTAGTACGCCATCGGGAAATATCACGAAAACTGTTGTGGAAATTAAGTAAGTAGATTATTGTTCGTATGTATGTAGGAAATAGTATCCGATTCCGTTAAATTATAAGTTAAATTGTTTTTTTGTGTGTATCCAAATTTCCAATTTAGTGAGGCGACGATTGCCTTCCCGCTCTATTTTTTCTTTCTCTCTCTCTCTCTCTCAATATAAAAAAGATGGCTAACAGGTGTGATTCGGTGAAGCGTGTGAATGATAATAATTAAACATTGAGGTATTATACTAGAATGGACATCGGGAACAAAATCTGTGCGTATGGTGCTTGCACACGGGTACACAGTGAAGCGAGAGGGAAGATAATATTACTTCGTAGGCGTGACAGAGACAGAAATAGAATGTACCCTTCATTTTGTTACAAACATTTTGTTTGCCGTGGTCCCTCTAGGAGACTGTCCCGCCCTCACACCCACCACTGTAACTCTGTGTCGCAGGATCAACAGTGGCACGCAATGTTATGACACCGAGCATTGAAGCTCGGCGAGTCTCCGGGAATGTCTAACTTGTCTTTAACCCGCAACGAAATTAATCAGAAAGTTAAATTAATAGGAGGAGTTGGAAATAAATTATTGTCCACTTCCCTCCGTGCAAAGCGGGTGACAAAACATTGAACTAGAGGTAAATAACCTCACAAAAAGATTTTTACAGCCGGAGAAGCCAGCTGTAAAGCACCACGGAATTCATTATTACATTTAAATGGATACTATTATGTGACGTGTCCCCTCTAGTATATTATCTCAATGTAATTAAAGAAGTTATTAGTAACATTGAGGAACATTAAAGAGTGCCGTGTCCAACTTGGACTTTCATTCCCTACATATCTAAACGAATATACAGCTGGTGGTAGGTGAACTCCGGGTCTGGATCGCAATTATATTTATATTTATTAAAAATACATATTTTTCACTATACCAAAAACTAAGTTTCATCGAGGGACAACAATCGTCACACCAATACTAAGTTTTATAGTAAAATGGGCATTCTCTCTTGATGGTAATTACCTTTTTTTATAAAAAACTAGCGGCCCGGCCGAGCTTCGCCCGGGTACAAATAGATTTCTGTACAATAATATGTACGTATTATACATATAAACCTTCCTCTTGAATCACTCTATCTATTAAAAAAACTGCAACAAAATCCGTTGCGTAGTTTTAAAGATTTAAGCATACAAAGGGACATAGGGACAGAGAAAGCGACTTTGTTTTATACTATGTAGTGATGGGCATTCTCTCTTGATGGTAATTACCTTATTTTATATAAAAAAAAATGTCGCCTGGGATAAAACGTGAAATCGTTTAAGGATAAAGAATAAAATGCAATAATAAATTTAAAGCAGTATCGGTATTATGATCAAATATATTTTTTACCGATACTATGAATTCTCCTTTCAAATGCCACTCCTGAAAAGTTCAATTTTTGCTTAAGTGACTATGTTGCACCAATGTAATATCTCTAGTATACTAGACATATCGAGACTTAACATCTTATGTCTCAGGATGGCGAGCGCAGTGGAATGCCAAGCATTGCTTTGTAATCAAGCTGTTGTTTGGTTTCGCTACTGTTTATGAGCTGTCGTATCGCTTACCATCAGGCGAACGGCATGCTCGTCTCGACATTCATTGGAATAAAAAAAAAGAATGGACATACTCCATTCCCTAATTATTATATTTATTTCAGGGACTCATCACAGAAAGAAGAAGAAGTCCCTTCAGGTAAATATATTCAATAACATTGACGCAGAAGACGCCGAAGCAAATGTGTGTGAACCACAAATATTTGTTTTGGGTCTGGGTGTTTGTGAGAGCGAAAAGTCTCTCGTAGTTCCTGATACACGACACAAGACTCCTTCATAATACATACATACATAAACTCACACCTTTTTCCCAGAAGGGGTAGGCAGAGGTGCCAGGACACCCACATTTCGCCTTGTATGTTCCGTCCCACAATGTGATAGACGAGCCTATCGTCATATCAGGCACAAATTCCCGACTCGGGGCTGATAATGAATAGAAAAATCCAATATCACTTTGCCCAACCCGGGATTCGAACCCGAGACCTCAGCTTTGTAACCGTACCCTAGTACAACTACGCCACCGAGGCAGTCTCATTAGTAATATCATCAGAATAGTAATAATTCTCATTACTACTTTAAAGTATAAAAGCGAAATAAACAAATATATTAAGATTTTTAATATAAGATATTTTGATTACAATAAAATATTTTGAATTTGAATTTGCTTATTTATTTGTCGTATTGTTACAGAGACTACTGGTATGTATTTAATATCACAATTCCTTATATTATATATGGCAAAATTACTAGAATTATGTATACTTTGAAAAAACTATACAATATATACAATGACGCCTGCATAGACATATGTAAATACAGGGTATATTAAGACTGCTACCGAAAACGAAGCTGGGTGGTACTTTAAGCGACTTCAGACACAATGCAACAGAAAAAGTTGCAAAAAAAAGCGACAACTTTTTTTGTGTTATTTTTTTCTTATGGCCATATTTGGGTGGTAAATACATTTTTTCCTAAAATAATAGTGTATACCTTTTTATTTATAAATACTCTAAGGTATAAAAGAGTTTAAATAATTGTTTTAGCAAAAACTACGGATTTACCACCCAAAAATGACGATATTTAAAAAATCATAAAAAATAATTATCGCGTTTCTATGCGAAATTTTTAGTTGCATTGTGTTTGTAGCCACTAAAACTACCACCCGGCTTCGTTTTCGGTAGCAGTCTTGAGATACCCAGTATATAGTGTTCCGACGTAAGTGGTGCGCGCTCCAGTACATCTCTAGTGGAGCGTTACTGAAATTAGCCATAGCTCACAATCACAGAACAGTTATTCATCTGTTCTGGGGCCCTACTATATTCATCCGAAACGAAGTTCGAAACTTCGGATGATCGAAGTTTATATACGATACGAATGTACCTACATACAGGGTATATCAAGACTGCTACCGAAAACGAAGCCGGGTGGTAGTTTAAGCAACTTCAGACACAATGCAACAGAAAAAATTGCAAAAAAAAGCGACAATATTTTTTTGTTATTTTTTTCCTATGACCATATTTGGGTGGTAAATACATTTTTTCCTAAAATAATAGTGTATACCTTTTTATTTATAAATACTCTAAGGTATAAAAGAGTTTAAATAATTGTTTTAGCAAAAACTACGGATTTACCACCCAAAAATGACGATATTTAAAAAATCATAAATTACGGGCGAAGATTTTACGTGACAACGTCTTTTTCTCGGTAGAATATTTATTGATATGAATATAATTAAATTGCACAATAGGAACAAGGAATTGAATGAAAATAAGAATTGCACAAATTTTAACTATAGAAATATATTTTGTTTACTAAAACATTGTACATGTAATGACGAATCTAAGCACTCCATATTTTCACTACAGACACAGCTGACGATACTTTAACCACACGTGTGAACTTGTATTGTGACGCTTTCTTGTTTTTCCAACGCCAAGAACGTTCGAGAAAGACAAAGACAGAGACACAAGCATGCGCCGATTCAATGCGCCTAATTCTCTAGTGCTGCGCGCGCACCGTTACGTTACCGGGCGTTACACTTTTTCATAAGTGACTCCCAGCCGCAACCTAATTTAAGACGTTGTCACGTCAATAAGAAAAATCGTATTTTGCCTGCTCTCGATTGTCGAGCTCGTCAAGACGATTCCTCTGACTCAAAACACGGGGGGTTTACTTTAAGAAATGACGGAGTTATGCCTGGACAAATATTTTAGGGGAGAGAGGGAGGAATTTGGGGATTTGGTTGGGGCCAATCTGTAGAGCTCACCGAGCCGGTTCCAAAGATACCAAACTCGGTGGGTCTACGATCTATATTGGCCGAGATAGGATTGGGGGGGGGGTGAGGTAAATTTTCGGGGTGGGGGTAAGGGAGGGGGGGGAGGAAGGTTTCGTGGGGAGGCTAACTTAAATTAATTTTTTGGAGGTAAAATATTTTTTTTGGGGGGGTAATTTTTTGCGTAATTTGGGATTTCTGGCGGGGTCAATTTGTAGCCCTCACCAAGACGGTTCCGAGGATACCAAACTCGGTGGGTCTACGACCTATGTTGGCCGAGATAGGATTGGGGGGTGAGGTAAATTTTCGGGGTGGGGGTAGGGGAGGGGGGGGGGTAGGTTTCGTGGGGAGGCTAATAGGCACTATTTCGGAATAAGGGTGGGGGAAGGCAGGGGGGGGGCTATGGGACAATTTTGGAAAAAGTGGGTGAAACTGAAAAATAATTCTCTAGTGCTGCGCGCGCACCGTTACGTTACCGGGCGTTACACTTTTTCATAAGTGACTCCCAGCCGCAACCTAATTTAAGACGTTGTCACGTCAATAATTGTCGCGTTTCTATGCGAAATTTTTAGTTGCATTGTGTTTGTAGCCACTAAAACTACCACCCGGCTTCGTTTTCGGTAGCAGTCTTGAGATACCCGGTGTATAATTATGGTCGTTATTGACTTATGGTCGTAACCATAGACTTATGGTTACGATGTACGTTATACAAATTCAGATTTTTACCGAGTAGATACATTCGTATCGTATAAAAAACTTTGATCGTCCGAAGTTTCGAACTTCGTTTCGGATGAATATAGTAAGGCCCCTGTGCTCACAACGATTTGGAAAATGCTTCCTTGTATTATGACAAAAAGATAAACATTCTTACAAATCGTTGTGGTATGCAAGTTCCTTCGAGTTGTTTTCCTTTATTATAGTGCGTGGTGATTGACTATCAATACACACGTGACTCGGAAAAGTCAGAGGTGTGAGATTTGAACCCGCGACCACCGTGAACATGTTGGCAGCCGCGTCTAGGCCGTTAATTTTTTTTTTATTGCTATGAATAGCGAGACTAGGATATCATTCGCCTGATGGTAAGCGTTACGACCGCTCATGAACAGTAGTAAAACTAAACAACATCTTAAATTACAAAACAATGCTTGGCATTCCACTGCGCTCACCATCCTGAGACATAAGATGTAAAGTCTCAATATGTCCAGTAGTTATTCTTGCCACAATGTTCTTCAAACTGATACACAACAGTGCATTTACACTGCTGTTTGATGGGAGATTATTACATTATTATTTAGTAAATAATATAATTAATACTGTCTACAGTGGCAGCTGGTATGTATTAAGTATTGTATTAATTACTTAAATAAAAAAGAAAACAATAAACAATGTTAGGCAGAAAGGGTGTATAAAGCAAGAGGTGGATGCTATACTCATTATAATGAACAACTTTGAGTATCGGGCAATCCTGAAATCGCGAAAAAACATCAGCTGCTCCATACAAAAGTAACTGTTTAAATCAGCAAAAATGGAACAGCTGATTTTTTGACCCGGTTTCAGGGTTATCCCCATTGGAATTGTCTCCAATGGCATAGGACTGCCGTCTGAAACATCTAACATTCTCTCCCAGTATAATTGGGTTATACTAGATTGTTAAATTGATTACATATATTACAAAAAAAAACTAATTTTATCGTGATATATTATTTTACAGACGCTGGTATGTTTAAATACCGGGTATCTCAAGACTGCTACCGAAAACGAAGCCGGGTGGTAGTTTTAGTGGCTACAAACACAATGCAACTAAAATTTTCGCATAGACACGTGACAATTATTTTTTATGATTTTTTAAATATCGTCATTTTTGGGTGGTAAATCCATAGTTTTTGCTAAAATAATAATTTAAACTCTCTTATATTTTAGAGTATTTATAAATTAAAGGGTATACACTATTATTTTAGGAAAAAAATTATTTACCACCAAAATATGGCAATAGGAAAAAAAATTCAAAAAAAAATTGTCGCTTATTTTTGCAACTTTTTCTGTTGCATTGTGTCTGAAGTCGCTTAAACTACCACCCGGCTTCGTTTTCGGTAGCAGTCTTGATATACCCTGTATATTAATGTCTTTTTAATTGTTAAATTGTCTATGAATAATATCGTTAATCTTTACAGCAGATTTTATCGAAACATTAGCATTCTAGATTATTGCAATTATCCCAAAATTTACCTAGATTCTAGGCATAAATAAATAAGAGTTTTAATGTATTTTATTCAATTTTCTTATTTTAAATTGATTACCAATAATTTTTACGTTGTTTTTTGGACCTTTACTATTTTTATATTCTGGATGGGCACAGTGACGGCATTGCACCTGATGGTAAGCGCAAATGTCGTCCAAGCAGAGTATCTAATGGCGGCAGAAATCAGACGGCAGTCCCATGCTATTCGATACAATAATGCCGGCCCGCTAAGATGGCTCTTCTCTCTAGTGTTGTAATAAATAGTAATAGCAATCACAAATAGCAAGTGAAGTCGATAATAACATTTCACAAGTTATATAAATAACGTAAATTTTGCGAATTGCAATTGTGTTTCACATAATATTTTTATACGATTTCCTGTAATATATGCAGGAGCGAGTGTTTGTGGCATACATTCCGTTTAGCTGTCAATTTTGTGTACATGTAATTTTAGATGTGAGATATAGTTGTAATAAATGGTCAGTTTTTTTTGTTTACAAATCCTGTAGTGGGCAATTAGCAATAGCATAAATATAGAGCATGCTAACTAATGCTTAAAAATAACAAGGTGGTGATGTTAATTTGAAATAGCAATAATTCTCAATACTGTTAAGAACCACTGTTCTAGACCTACTGCTCTCGACTGCCTCGGTGGCGTAGTTGTACTAGGGTACGGTTACAAAGCTGAGGTCTCGGGTTCAAATCCCGGGTTGGGCAAAGTGATATTGGATTTTTCTATTCATTATCAGCCCAGAGTCAGGAATTGTGCCCGATATGGCGATAGACTTGCACCTATCACATTGTGGGACGGAACATACAAGGCGAAATGTGGGTGTCCTGGCACCTCGGCCTACCCCTTCTGGGAAAAGGGCGTGAGTTTATGTATGTAAATAGCCCTAAACTATTCATTTTTACTTTTCTTTTCCAAGTAATTCATGTATGTTGGACAACCTGTCAAATATCAGCCACTGGGAAGGCAGAATAAGGTGGCCAGGCGCCACCATTTTTATCTGCGTTTTTGAAGTGTCAGCGCCCCTTTATATTATGGATAGTCTAAGGTACTAACCGGTGTTACAGGGTGTAATGTAATATGTTAAAACTCGAGCATTTGTGCATTCATCACGAGGAAATAAACACGAAAATTGAATTGTTACTAACGATTGTTTCACACGTGACACGGCGTAACTCCGGTCAGTTTCCGCCTTAAATTCTAGAACACTATTTCTAGCATCAGAGACAGCAGACGCGGGTACCACTGTAGCTGAAGGTACCACCGCGCCGGCAGGTGACGCCACCACCGCCGCCGACGCCACCACAGCAGCCTCAGCCGCTCCGAGCTAGAAATATATCTGCGAGTTTATGCGCTCCTGGTACTTGTATAATCATCATGGCGTGTTTTGGGAAAAATATCTTCGACAAAATTTATGCGTTCCTAAAACCTAATTAATGCTGTTCCATCATAACATGGCAAAAGCAAATGCACATAAGCAAGAGAAAAGAAAAAACAAACACTCAAATATCTTTAACTAACCTAATTAACCTAATACTTCTGGTAGTTACATAAATTCACCATGGTGTTATTTAGCAATTTATCTCCAAGAAATTAATGCGTTCCTGGTACTAACATGAATTTATCATGGCGTATTTTGTCAAAATATCTCCAACTTTATGCGTTCCCGATACTCACATGTATTCATCATGGCATATTTTAGTAAAATATCTCCAACAAATTCATACGTTCCTGGTACTTAGATAAACATCATGGCGTGTTTTGGCAAAATGTTCTAAAACCTATAAACACTCGATCATCCTATTTATGTCCCTACGTATGTGCATAGGGACATCCACATGGCAAAAGCAAAAGAAAAAAACAAAGAATCAAGTAGGTATCTTTTGATTAAAACCTAACACTTCTGGTATTTATATAAATTCATCTTGGGGTATTTTGGCAAAATATCTCCAACTTTATGCGTTCCCGATACTTACATGTATTCATCATGGCATATTTTAGCAAAATATCTCCAACAAATTCATGCGTTCCTGGTACTTAGATAAACATCATGGCGTGTTTTGGCAAGATATTCTAAAACCTAACAACACTTGTCCATCCTATTTATGTCCCTACGTATGTGCATAGGGACATCCACATGGCAAAAGCAAAAGAAAAAAATACAAACACTAAAATATGTTTTAATTAAAACCTAACACTTCTGGTATTTATATAAATTCATCATGTTGTTATTTAGCAAATTATCTCCAAGAAATTCATTCATACCTGGTAATAGCATAAATTCATCATGGCGTATTTGGCAAACTTTTTATCAATTATCAGCCCAGGGTCAGGAATTTGTGCCTGATATCAGCGGCGTGCACAGGATTATGACACTGGGTATGCGGCGGAGTACTCGGTCACAAAAACTTTTTCTTTTATAGTTTTTTAGCATAACCACAGCCACGCGACGGATCTCTAAGTCGGAAACCATGCCAACATAACAAGTCTTAGATGTACTACTATTCATGTCCATCTTCTACGGCAACGCAGACAAAACAGCGATCGATCGTCGCGGCGGAAGAAATCCTAATAAGTAAAATAAAAAACTCACCTAGTCAGCTTCAATTTTCACATATTCAAGGTTCCGGTTACTTGAGATTACTATACCTATCCCGATGTAAATAAACGCAAGATTTCGGCCACCTCATTCATTCATTTGATAAACATACATTTTTAACACAAACCTCGCAATCAAATAACATTTAAAAAAATAAACAAACACACTAGTAAAAGCAAATGACTACAATTAATATCGAAACTTAGTAATAAACTGTTAAATGTACACACTTTCAAATGTTAAAATGAAAAATCCGTTATGAAATCAATTTTTTTTTCAAACATAATAGTATAAATAGTAAACAATGCAATAACTCATAAAAAAAGCAAAATGGCCCCCGCGAAACACAAAACATTTCTATTTAAACAAATAAAACCTTACTAACCAAAAATGCATAATGTGCATAGGTGATTTATTAGATTCCAGCCTATTAATTTTACTCGGATTATAGGCAACGAACATTTACGATTACTCCCGACAACTGCCGAACTCCCGAGGCCTGCCGCAGGAGTCGCGGCTTTCAATATTCATGGGTGTGTGCGTTTGCGACTGTGCACGGACACCAAAATTACTACACACATGCAAACAAATGTAATGCGGGACGCGGCGGCATGACTTGGTTGATTAGGTACATTAATTTGCTTTGCAGCGCCTCTTGCTTTTCGCGAGGCAACCATAATGTTTGCGTGATTGCAAATAGGTGCTATTTATAAAATATTAGGCGTTTTTAAGTTATTATATTTTGTTTATTCATTTATTTACTATAAATTAAAGTCATCTAAAACGTACGAACGTTATAATAAAATATCTGTGAATGGCAAGTAAAGCACTGCATTTCTGCCTACAAGGAGTGCACGCCCCTGCCTGATATGGCGATAGGCTCGCCATGTATCACATCGTGGGACGGAATATAAAAGGCGGCGACATATGGTTGCCCTGCCTACCCCTTCTGGGAAAAGGTGTGCATTTTATGTACATACAGGGTATATCAAGACTGCTACCGAAAACGAAGCTGGGTGGTAGTTTAAACGACTTCAGACACAATGCAACAGAAAAAGTTGCAAAAAAAAGCGACAATTTTTTTTTGTTATTTTTTTCCTATGGCCACATTTGGGTGGTAAACACATTTTTTTCCTAAAATAATAGTGTTTACCCTTTTATTTATAAAAACTCTAAGGTATAAAACAGTTTAAATTATGATTTAAGCAAAAACTATGGATTTACCATCCAAAAATGACGATATTTAAAAAATCATAAAAAATAATTGCCGCGTTTCTTTGCGAAATTTTTAGTTGCATTGTTTTTGTAGTCACTAAAACTACCACCTGGCTTCGTTTTCGGTAGCAGTCTTGAGATACCCAGTATGTCCGTGGCGTAGTTGGTTAAATGCCGGCTATTAAACGAGAGGCCGCGGGTTCCATCCCCGCACCGTAACAAATGTTTGTGTGGACCACAGTTATATGTTTCGGATCTGGGTGTTTGTGAGAGCGAAAAGTCTCTCGTAGTTTTTGATATACGACACAAGACTCGATATTAGTGTGGGGTCAGGAGTGACTGTTGGGTGTATTTATTTATTTATATAATATACTTTCAGATGACCCGACGCGACGCGACGACTTAAGCAAGAAATGGACTTACGAAACTCAACATTATATAATATGTATAAATATATGTTTATATCGAGCATTCATGTGTTTTAATATACCTGTCCCACAATAGTATTGCTCTTGACTTTCCTCGCATGAAAAAGATTTTTTTTTTTTTTTTTATAATGGCCTGGCGTAGTGGCGGCATTGCACCTGATCAAGATTTTTTTATTGCAATAAATGGCGAGACGAGCAAGTCGTTCGCCTAAGCGATTAGCGAAGCGGTAAGCGATACGAGCGCTCATGTACAGTAGCAAAACCAAACACCATGAATTACAAAGCAATGCTTGGGCATCGCAACGCTCGCCATCCTTAGACATAAGTTAAGTCTTAATATGTGTAGTAGTTACTCTAGCTGCAATGTCCTTCAAACCGAAACACAGCAGTGCATGTACACTGCTGTTCAGCTGAAGAAATATACAGATACCTATCCAAGCGGCCTCTCACATACATGGTATGGTATAAAAACATAAACCCTAAAGAACTAACTAAATGTACTGTTTTATTCCTTTGTTTTATAAATGTTTACATTTATATTTAATTACTTGCTCGTACCCGAAAGTTAATATTTAATTTATATACTGGGAAGACGGTGGTAGGTTGTGCGTTTATAACTTTTCATACAAAATTGTAAAATTATTCAAATACAATGTACAACTGTTTTTCCTCAATAATTTAAATAAAAAGAAAAAATATAACAAAAAAAAACATTCCTTTTATGCAAATCATTAGTTGCTTTTTTTAAGTTAATAAAATTACCACCCGGCTTCGTTTTCCGTAGCAGTGTTGATTTAAGTAACAAAAAAATAGTCGCTTTTTTGCAATTTTTTTGTTCCATTGTGTCTGAAGTAACTAAAACTACCACCCGTCTTTATTTCGTTGCAGTCTTATTATATCCTTTATAAAAGACCACTAGTATTCACAAATAGCACTCAATATCTTAATGCAAACAAACAAGCAAATCTTTCCGCCATACAATCAAAGAAAGTGTTATAACGTTGCTTGACACACTTCAAGTCACAAGTAACGGTGGCAATTCACAAGTTTATATTAACTGAAGCGACCTAGTGGCTAATGGTGACTTGTTTTCATTTTTTTTGTCTGTACATTTTACATGATTAACATGATAATTTAAAATGTATTTCCCGCTCGAAATTATTTACCGAACTACTACTGAAAACCGGGGGTCGTATTATTTATTCCAGCAGTTTCGTTCAAACAGTCTTGACTTAACAAACATTTCTACAATTATTGAGTAGATAAGTTATAGAATAAGAATATTATATAAGAATGGCAACAGTAGTGAAAAATCTAGCAAATGGGTCATACACAAAACGAGGCGAAAAATTGTATAAAAAAAACATGGTCGGGATTTTTACAAAATCAGTCTCATTTAATATGATATTATCAGAATATTAAAATTAAAACATAAAACAAGATCGTTTCCTCGATTAGGCTAAAAAATGAAATTATAATATTTTTTTCGAGCACAGAAAGGTCTTGAGTTTACACAAAAGAACAAACATATCAAAAATAGTTACAAAGCAAGTGTCTCCATCGCTGAATTTATTTTTTGTTTTTTCGTTGGTGCAATTGAGTTATCTGAATCACTAAAGTTAAAGAATGATGAACGGACATCACATAATTCGCTATCATATGGAACATGGTTTTATTCCGATACTGAGTAATAATTTAATATTATTATAAGCTAAATACATTACTATCGAGCCCACAGCACTCCACGTCTACATTTACAGGCAAGCAAAATACTGCTTTACTTGTTAAATCATTATTACTTAATTTTTTCTGTAGACATTGTCTTTCGTGTGGACTTATAAATCCACAGAAAAGATGTCCACAGAAAGGACATTCTTTAAAAAAAATTAGCAATGCTAATTTAGTTTTGAGGATAGCCAAGTAGGTAAATTTATTCTACAACTACTCCCCTTAAGCTATTTCGGCAGCATGTGAATTAATAAAACTAATAATTATTTACTCAAGTACACAAGGAACAGAAAAGAAGCACCGATCTTTGACAATAACACTATTAAAGATCTCAATATCTTAATGAACAACCTACGCTGGGCTCAGTCATTAAATCCAACGTGACCGATGCCACCCGTCAGTGTGGCCAGTTTAATTTTTTTGTTGTAAAATAGTATTTTATTCAGGCCAATTTATTCGGTTGAATTTAAGGTCCACAGAAAAGTCGCAGTACCGTGTAACCAACAGTTTATTGAAATTTTTGTGGAGTCACTTTAACATATATTAATTTACTCAGTAAAATTTTAATAGTCAGTATATATACTAATGATATTTAATATAACTTAAATAGATAACGCATATCAAGTATGAGAAATATCTATCAAAATATGCCAAGTGCGTTTACGAACAGTCCACAGAAGGGGACATTTGAGGAAATTTTTGTTGTTATATTAATCATTACTGAAGATAATTCATTATTTGGTATATGTCTTAATAGTAATACTTGTAAGTCATTTACCAAAATTAAGTCAGAGAATCAATCCAGAAATTTGAAGATAATATTCATTCTGAACATGCGTATGTGTATGACCCAAATACTAAATCGAAAAATTTATTCGTTTTTCGTGGTCCAATTGGTCGATATTGTGAAGTGATAGTTGCAATTAAACATTTTGGACGCCATTTTGAAAAGTGTATCTGCACCCGGGTGGACGGCTAGTTAAACAAACAGTCACATACATAGTCCTGACCTCACACTAAGATCTTGGTGTCGTATCAGACTCTACGAGAGACTTGTCGGTCTCCCAAACACCCAGATCCGAAACAAGTAGTTTGTTTTAGTGATCGAACCCGCGGCCACGGAGATTGTTTACGATTAAAACAAGTTTAATAAACTGTACTATCTATATCAGCTCACATACGTCCCACTGCAGAGCACGGGCCTCCTCTACAATTGAGAGTACGATTGAGAGTCGTTGGGCCATATAGTCCATCATACCAGCTCAGTGTTGGTGAATTTATACACCATACAAATTGCTATGCAGGTTTCCTCACTGTGTTTTCCTTCACCGTTATAGTGCGTGGTGATTGACTAAAAAATAAAAATACACACATGACTCCGAAAAGTCATAGGAGTGCCCTGAAATTTTACCCGCGAACATGTAGGCAGCTGCGTCTAGTCTGTTTACCAACAGGGTACCACGCACTTTTCAATAAAAATAACAAGGTCGTTATGTTAATTTGAAATAGTAATTTTTCCTATTACTGTCAAGCCAACTCACCGAAATCCCGTTCTCGAAGCTGGCTAGTCGGCGGCGGCGACGGGGGTTGCTATAGGCCCACCCAATAGCGTTTTGCACCAGATAGTCCGGGATCAACAAACGAAATTACACGAAATCCAGCTCGGTAGTTGAGCACGCGTCATGCGTTGCAAAGCGCACGGTAACTCATATTACTAATGTACCCAGCGAGAGGCAAACGGCGCCAAACTACCCTCTACTGGATTATATTTACGATAAATCAAATTAAAGCAAAACACTGTATCACCATATACGTTCCACTGCAGGGCAGGGGCTCCTCTACAATCGAGAGTACGATTGAGAGTGGTTAGATATAGTCCACCACGCTGGCCTAGTACGGGTTGGCGGACTTACATACCGTAGAAATTTTTATAAATCACCATTGTACATTTAAGCTTGTGGAATCGCCTGCGTGCCCATGTTCAACAGCAAATTGCGAATATGAACAATCCGCGCATCATATACTTTGGGAGTGTAGTCTTTGGCAGAATGAGCGTAAAACCATGCTGGATAGTATGCAAATATCATCTGGAGTTGTATACTACACGGACCTTGTAGAGACTAGGACGAATTTCCGTGCTTTCCGGCGTTTTTGCCATACCTATTACTGGAATCAAGTGTAACAGCTCACATATTAGGTCCCATTTAAATGTAATAAGGATTTGATCCGTGGTGCTTTACAGCTGGCTTCTCCGGCTGTAAAAGTCTTTTTGCGAGGTTATTTACCTCTTTATTTCATCGTTTTGTCACCCGCTTTGCACGGAGGGAAGTGGACAATAATTTATTTCCAACTCCTCCTATTAATTTAACTTTCTGATTGATTTCGTTGCGGGTTAAAGACAAGTTAGACATTCCCGGAGACTCGCCGAGCTTCAATGCTCGGTGTCATTACATTGCGTGCCACTGTTGATCCTGGCTTACAGGAGTTGCAAAAAAAAAATCACCATTGTATGCAAGTTTCCTCACTTTGTTTTCCTTCACCGTTTTAGTAAAAAACAAAACTAAAACCGGAAAGCAAAACTATGAAAACTGTATTATTGTGAAACTGTATCATCATCATCTCAGCCACAGGAAGCCTACTTATGAATATAGGCCTCCCCCAAAGATCTCCACATCAACCTGTTGAAATCAGCCTGTATCCAGCGACTTCCTGCAATTTTAACTAAAAATTGTAACTATAGAATAAGTCATTAATGATAGATTAAAATTAAATCCGCGGCTGCAACAATACCATTCGCCTGATGGTAAGCGATACGACCGCAAAGCAATGCTTAACATGTCATGACATTGCGCAGGTCCAGCCGGGTATGGAATACTGCTCGCACCTCTGGGACAGATCCGCCCAGTACCTGCTCGATGCCTTGGATGGATTGCAGCGGCGGGCCATCCGCATTGTGAATGATGCAGACGTTACGAGCAACTTGGAGTCGCTACAACTCCGGAGGGATGTCGCCTCTCTAAGCGTATTCTACCGCCTGTATCACGGTGAATGCTCTGAAGAATTATTCAACTTGATTCCCTCCTCTCCATTCCTAACCAGAACCACGCGTGCTGGCTTGTGAAGCTATAGTTTGATGGTCCAAACCATCTCGGCACGAACCAAAAAGTTATCAAATTCTTGTTTGTGCCGTACCGCCAAACTGTGAAATTGTTTGCCGTCACGCGTGTTCCCTCCTTCCTAAGATCCCGGGTCCTTCCCACGTAGCGTGAAGAGGCATCTTATTAAGCCGGCATAATTGTGTCGAATGTCTTGGGACTGCCGTCTGATGTCAATTAATACTCTGCCTGGACGACATTTGCGCTTACCATCAGATGCAGTGCAGTCATTATGCCGTGCAATGTAAAAAAGAGTATTATGTTTACGGATTCTATCGCGGATTTGGGTTAATTATATTTTTTTAACTTCCATACGTTTCGATTACTTTATAGCTTTCGTGATCACATCCGCGATAAAACCCGTAAACAAACACTTACGTAGTTTTATTATTTTATTTATTAGGTTCGGTGAATAAGCAAACAGGTCATCTGATAGTAAGTGATAACTACCTGGACATCTCACAACGGATCATGCATGGATCATCACTCTAGAATCATGGATGTGAGCTGTGTTACTGGTGATAGGTCTCTCATATGTAAGAGGCCGCCTGGGTAGGTACCACCGCAATGTCTATTTCTCCCGCCAAACAGCAGTGTAAAGACTGTTGTTTTTCGGTTTGAAGGGCATTGTAGCCAGAGTAACTACCGGACATATTAAGACATGTCTTAGGATGGCGAGCGTAGTGGAATGTCAAACATTTCATGTTAATATAATATGTTGTTTGGTTTTGCTACTGTCCATGAGCGATATCGCTTACCATCAGGCTAATTGCACGATCGTCTCGCCATTGAATAAAAATAAACTTTTAACAAAACAACAGCAGAAACAGTTGCCCGGTCGTGTTAAGTGTAAAATTCTTTGCGCAAACATTCTCTCAGAAATTGGCACGCGACGACCATCTGAGAGCTAAGTGTGTTGCATTCGAACTGTGGAGTTGGACATATTGCGATGTTGCTGGAAATATTAAAAATATTTCGGAGGTGGCTTTTGTTTCTGTATCAGCCCATATACGTCCTACTGCAGGGCACGGGCCTCCTCTACAATCGAGAGTACGATTGAGAGTGGTTTGGCCATATAGTCCACCACGCTGGCCTAGGGCTTTTGTTGGCTGAAGAGAGATTATTAGCCTAGAGTTTCACGTGTAAGTAATAATAAATAATATTTTTTTTATTTAACAGTCTCATACACAGCGCTTAGATCGATTGAGCCGTGGGTATCAGGAACTACAAGAGACTTTTCTGTCTTACAAACACTCAGACCCGAAAGAATTACCTGTGGATAATATGCGGCGGGTTAGGCCGCCCGCAGGTAGGGGTAGGTAGTTAAATGAGAACTCAGGGTAATTACGCGGTTCGGGCTTTAATAGATTCGCATCACTGTTTACACCCGGCACTGTTGCTGGTGGTATGCAACAGGAGTCACTGGCCTTCACTGGACACTGATTCGGGTCTTCAGCACGTGGCGGAACCCGGCGACAGCTCGCCGGCGAAGTCAGCTGCCACGTGGCCGGTTACGGTGCGCAGGTCAGCGGCAGGCGCAGGCTCGGTTGCAGTCGGGCTGGAAGCGGTGCGGAGCAACAGCGGGCAGCGAAGTAAGCGAAAGGGACGCCAAGAACGCAAAGTACGCCAAGAACGCCAAGAAGAAGAAGAAGAAGAACCTGGAATCAGTATCCAAGAGATCGGAATGCAAACTAGGTTTGCATTCCGTGCCAGCGACTCGTGATAGTTCACAAGCCCGGCAGACAGAATACACTGACAAACAAGCAGTTAAGCGGTTAGCAGTTAATAGAACACTGAACACTCACCCCAGCGGGTTCGGAAAGACGCGTGGTAGCACGTGGCTTTTAGGTTATGAAAAGGAGGACGCGAGCGACGTTACACGCGTATTTAAGCGAGCACCGATGACAGTTCGTACGTCAAATTTGACAGATGTTAGAAATGAATCAACCAATCAGCGCAACGGAGGCGTTGATTGGCATAGACAATAGGATTTATGCCGAGTATTGAACTATAGATCGCAAATATAAGAGGTGACATTCCCACAACGTCACAAATACAAATATTTTTCTCGGTGCGGGGATCGAACAAGCGTCCCCCAGTTTCAGCTGGTGTCTAACCAACTGCGCCTCGGAGGGTGTCGAGTGTTAGAATCATTTTTAATAGCGGCTGTGTGCTTTAGTATTTTGAAGAAATTTAAAGAAATATATTTTCTAATTGGGTTCTGATTAAATAGTTTTTCAACATAAATCTTGTTTTATATTAAAATCCAAGTTTGAAATAAGATTGCCTTGGTGGCTCAGGCTGCGATATGATTATAAATTGAGGTCGCTGGTTCGAATGCCAGGTCGTGCAAAGTTATATTGGATTTTTCTATCCATTGTCATCTCGGAGTCAAGAATTTGAGTGTTCAATATTGCGATAGACTCGCCTCCAATCACATCATGGGCGGAACACGAAATTAAACGTGGGTGTCCTGGTAGCACCTCTGCCTAAATCTTCTTAAAAATGCCGTAAGTTAATGCATGTAATATGTCCAAGTATATGCACATTATATGTATTATATTATAATATTATTATTTTATTACGCATGTGTTTGTGTTAGGTCTGGGTTTCTGTGAGACCGAAAAGTCTCGTAGTTCCTGATACCCACGACTCGATCTTAGTGTGGGGTCGCATACTTGAGACTATTTATGTGACTGTTGGGTTTATTTATTTATTTAGGTACAAGGAGGTTATGTAGCTATGTGTGGTAGTTTATGTAGCTATGTTATATGTACATATGTCCAAGTATAGACATCATTCTCTTGCCTAAATACACTAGACATCAGTGGCGTAACTACACCATCTGGGGCCCGTGGCAAAATCATCGGATGGGGGCCCCCCTTTTTTGTATGGAGAGGAAAACTGTTAAGCTTATTTTCCGGTCCCCGAAGAAAACCGAAAGGAATATATTATCCTGTATGTATCCTGTAGCATATCAATGACATGTTGTCTATCACCAGCTGGCATTGCTATGCAGATGCTAGTGTAAGGCAAGATACATCTGACTACAAAATCTCTATCGGGGATCCGTTAAGGAAAGATGATCTCAAATTTTATCGGAAATCGAGACCTCTCTGGGGCAAGCCTCTCAATGGCGTACATTGAACATAGCACAATTTAACCCCACGAAGATATAAGTTTGCTCGTTTACAAGCAAGAAGACAACTTTTGTCATGGAGACACCCTCTCTAAGCATCCGAGAGTATTCATTGATCCGAATTATTGATAAAATTGCATTTTATATTTATAATTAATTTTATATTTATAATTCTGTTCTTAGTGTAATTCGTTTTTTGTTTTGTATTCTTTTGGTTTTTATTTTTTGTAATTTATTTTGTTATTGTGCTAGCAATAAATAAATATTTCTTTCTTCTTCTTTCTTTCTTTCTTCTATTTTAGGTGTCATTTGGAAGGCAAGGGCAAATTAGCCAGCAAAAAGTTAAGGATTCTCGACAAAGCCAAGCGGTACCTACTTTTCGTCGGATCATTGGTTATTGCTCTATAAATGCGACAATCCGGCACGACGTTGAGTTCTGCTCTCACCTCTGGGTAGAAGCCCCAAAATACCAGCTCGACCCACTTGACTCATTACAGCGCCGAGCTCTTCGAATCATCCATAATCCCGATCTCACGGAGAATGTGGAGCCTTTGGGATTGCAGTGAAACTTAGGGTCTCTCTGTGTAATCTATCAATTGTGCCACGGAAAGTGTTTTGAGGAAGATGGTGCCGCTATCGCTATTGTCCCATAATACTTCCCGTCACCGCAGTAGAATTCATTGTTACCACCTGGAAACTATCCCTTCCCGGAAAGTAAGCAAGCTCTGGAATGACCTCCCTGCTTCGGTATTCCCTAAGCGCTATAACCTATCCTTCTTTAAACTAGGCTTTAAGAAAGTGCTCTCCTTACGGTAGGAAGCGACTTCATTTTGCTGGATCCCTGGATCTGCAAGTGTATGAGCGGCGGTGACCGCTGACCGTGAGGCGGGCTGTATGCTTGTATGCCTGCAAGCCATAAAAAGAACTCCACAACGAGACCAATTAGTCGTCGTAATATCTTTACTACGTGGCCGGAGCCCAAACGCAGCAATGGTGATGGGCCCCCCTCAGAAGCCTAATATTGAAGATTAATTCGTTTTAAAACCAAATCAGTGCTATTATCATTATCATGTTTACATAATAGTTTTATTTCAATGAGTAAAATTCGCGTAACTCTAAAGAACCATTTTTATTTTTATGTAGGGTATCACAAATAAACCTTGATATCTTTAATAATAATTACGAAAATAATTTTTGATTATCAATTTTGTTGGTAATAAATTAGCTAGGTTCTTTCTCTGCTTACGGCCTATCGGGCTTGAGGGGCCGGGCTGCCGGGGGCCCCTAAGGTCGGGGGCCCGTGGCATTTTGCGCACTATGCCACCCTATTGTTACGCCACTGCTAGACATGTCGTGAATATACCGGTTTGTATTAAAGTCGCGACAGTACTTTCGCCGAGGTCTGTAACTGTACATTAAGTAGTGCCGCCGCGGTCGCCGTCGCGAGTACATGTCCGCCATATTGAATATGTTTGTGTGAACTGTGTAATAATACGGTGAGTTGTGTAATGTTTTAAATCTAGTTTTGGACGTTTTGGTGTTGATTTTTAAACATATGTTTTATTTGGTTCACATAACAAATACACAAAAAAAAATGGATGAAATATTGCTTTTAAAAAATGAAAAATGTTTGTATGTATTGTCGATGTGAACACGAATTGCATTTAAGTGTTGCGTATATAATTCATTTAAAAAACATTTATAAGACTATAGGTATAGTTTTTAAGAGACTGCATTTTTTTTGGCCGTTATGAAAAGTTTGCGTTATTAGGTAGGTAATACTTTTTCGTGAATACCACGATGATTCAGTTTAAGAACGAGACATTGACGCCCGAATACTCGAACGCCATTCAAATAAAAAGTTGCTTTTAACAACGCACGGCCCACTTAGCCAGTACATTTAAGCGGGATTTACGTAGTAAGGTGCAACATAATATTTAAGTTGCGTTCCAGTATTCGGGCGTGACATAAATATATAGACAGGGCGGTAAGCGCGTAAAGTGTTCCGACGTAAGTGGTGCGCGCTCCAGTACATCTCTAGTGGAGCGCTACTGAAATTAGTCGTCGCTCCTAACGATTTTGAAAATGCTTGCTTATGACAGAAAGTTTAATAAAAATAAATATCTGGGGGCGCGGCCGAGCCCCCGTCCAAGTCGAGCTATAGGCCGTAACATCCTTTTCTCGAAGCAATTCAGACCATTTTCAACCCCCTATAACTTCGTTGTGGCTAAAGCATGAAGCCTGAATTTTCAGTTACTAAGCAGGCATTGTGTAAACACGGTATATTTAAAATTTCATTCAATTTGAACCAGTAGTTTAAGAATTGTAACCAGCAGCATTATGTATAAATTGTATGATACATTATGTTTTCATGCGATGGCCAAGTCGATCCATTTATTTAAAACGTAAAGAATTTTTAATATTGATATGGTAATAACTAACGTAATAACTTTATATAGAAGGTCCCATAAGGACTAAATAAATTAATCGACTTGGTATAACATGCATCTCACAACTTTTTGCGGTAGAAAACCTGAGCTGCGAGACTTGGAATTTTTTTACAGGCTGTTTTTGATGGGATAATATTTTATATCACGGTATAGACGGAATCTAAATTAATTTAATATTTACTTTACCGCAATTTTCACGATCATATTATTGAAGCTCCAAATGTACTGAAGAGCCTATTCTTAGTTTTTAAATTAATGGTTTAACCGCCGTTCTCTGTATCCCATCTATCTTTAACTAGAGGTCAAAATAGCTACCATTACTATGAAGATGCAGTTCTATGCTTCAATAAACAAATACATACATACATAAACTCACGCCTTTTTCCCAGAAGGGATAGGCAGAGGTGCCAGGGCACCCACATTTCGCCTTGTATGTTCCGTCCCACGATGTGATAGGTGGCGAGCCTATCGCCATATCGGGCACAAATTCCTGACTCTTGGCTGATAATGAATAGAAAAATCCAATATAACTTTGCCCAACCCGGGATTCGAACCCGAAACCTCAGCTTTGTAACCGTACTGTAGTACAACTACTCCACCGAGGCAGTCGAAGAGAAAAAACAAATATTGACAATTGACATATATATTTATTTTGCCTAGCTACCTACCTAGTCTACAAATATATGCACCATATCTATATTAGAGAGATATAGATATGTTTGTGTACTGAAAATAAAATGCATCGAAAATCTAATGAATTGTCTAGTTAAAGATAGATAGATTACAGACACCGGCCATAACTCATAAGATAACCTTTTAGTTAACGGAGTAAAACAAAATAAAATAAGTCGTTTTTTCTTTATTTCCAACATTGCTTGATAAAAGTTATATTGTTAGGTACAAAAAGGTAAACCATAAAAACAGAACAAGTGACCAATATTTGGGAATAATGGTAATTATATTATGTTAATAAAATAAATAAATAATAAATAACACCCAACAGTCACATACATAGTCCTGACCCCACACTAAGATTCATTTCATCGAATGCAATGGGTAGCGACTGCGTCACCCGTAATATGATTCTGCCTATCCTTGACGAAATCCTTCCCATAATTTCCCATATCCTCAACCACTCCATCTCTACTGGGATTTTCCCAAGTGCCTGGAAAGAAGCCCACGTTATCCCCATTCCTAAAAAGTCCAACGCCTCTACATGCTCTGATTTCCGACCCATTTCCATTCTCCCTTTCCTTTCCAAAGTTCTTGAACGCCTTATCCACACTCAATTGAACGATTTCCTATCCAAAAATGATCTCCTAAACCCGCTCCAATCGGGTTTTCGTCCTGGGCACAGCACTACCACCACCTTGATTGACTCATATTACGGATGACATTAGATCGGGTATGGAGGAAGGCAAGCTGACAGTCTTAGCATTGCTGGACTTCAGTAACGCCTTCAATACCGTTGACTTTGATGTGTTGCTTAGTATGCTATGTTCTCTCAACATATCTCCAACAGCAGTTGATAGGTTTCGTAGTTACCTGTATGGGCGCCGGCAGCGTATCTGTATTGAGGATAGTTATTCCTCGTGGTGCTCCTTATCTGCTGGCGTTCCACAGGGCGGCGTGCTTTCTCCTCTACTCTTTGCTGTCTTTATCAATTCTATATCTAATCATCTTCGCTCATCCTACCACCTCTACGCAGATGATTTACAACTTTATTCTCAGGCACCTCTTGACAAGGTTATTGAGGCAATTCATAACTTAAACAGCGACATCCAACGCATCTGTGAATGGAGTAAGACTCATGGCTTAAAAATTAACCCCTCCAAAACACACGCTATTATTATCGGCAGCCCCAGAACGACTTCAAAACTTGATAGGGACCAACTACCACTGTTATCTGTGACGGTACTACTGTCTCTTATAGTGACATAGTAAAAAACCTTGGTTTATTTCTGGACAAGTCCTTTACCTGGGGTCCGCAGCTTAAGGAGCTCAACCGCAAATTGTTCGCCTCGGCAAAGTCCTTGCGTAGACTACACAACCTTCTACCTGTTGCCACGAAGATTTCACTAGCGCAAACCCTCCTTCTCGCTATCCTTGATTATGCCGATGTCAGCTATCCAGATCTCACCGAGGACCAACTTAATAAACTTGAGCGCCTTCAAAACTTTTGTATTAGATTCATATTTGGTTTACGCAAATATGATCATGTTTCGGAATTCCGTGCTAAGCTCAAGTGGTTGCCCATACGACTTCGTCGGAATGCTCATATTCTCTTTCTTCTGTACAATATATTGTTTAATCCTCTTACCCCCTCTTACCTCAAAGATCGATTTGTATTTCTCCACGACTCACATACTAGATCCCTACGGTCGTCAGAGAGTTTGGAGTTGAGAATGCCCGTGCACACCACCACTTTCATGGACAAATCGTTTACTGTTAAGGCTGTTCGATTATAGAACGCATTACCAGTTGTGGTAAGACGGGCACGATCACTATCATCATTCAAAAAACTTGTCAAAGATTATTACCTTTCTCACTGAACTGACACATTGATGTGGATAGCATTCCTATTTGCATGTCTGGAACTTTATTATATATATATATATATATATATATATATATATATATATATATATATATATATATTATGTATATGTATGTATTTTCTGATGTATGTATTCTTATGATCTTATATATGTATACATATATTTATGTATATGTTTATATTACATAATATGAGTATTTATGATTATTTTAATTAGTATTTTGCAATTTTTTTCCCTTTCTAGGTAGGTTCTATCCTTTACACTTTTGACTGCCCTCTGTTTATCCTATTCTTAAATCCATCCCATGGTTGTCTGTAAGACATTGCCTTTCGGCGATAAGACCGCCAATTGTACTTTTTATATTTGTAATTTCTCTCTGTATTTGTTGTCTTTTTGTGCAATAAAGTGTAAATAAATAAATAAATAAATAAATAAATAAGATCGAGTCTTGTGTCGTGAGTATCAGGAACTACGAAAGACTTTTCGCTCTCACAAACACCCAGACCCGGAAGAAATATTTGTGGACCGCACTAACATTTCTCTCGGTGCGGGGATCGAACCCGCGAAAGCCAGAAATTACAAAAAAAATCGTCCCTTAAATTGCGTAAATGTAAATTTAATTATGTTCAAGGCACTCAAACTCCCACCCGGCTTCGTTTTCGGTAGCAGTCTTGATATACCCTGTATAATGTATTGAAAAAGTTAAATATAGTTTTGGCAATCAAAGGAATTTAAAGCAATTTATTGCAAAATATTTAATTCAATTTCCACTAATATAGAAGTGTTGCCAAAATTACGAACATGAAAATATCTACGTTTTTCAAGACGCGGATGTATGACAGCGCTCCCTCTATATTATAAATACTCTAAGGTTTCCATAAAACCACAGTGTTATATTTAGAACTTATATGTACGTATATATTCAGAGCAAGGCAGCGCATGTCGACACAAACTTGGAATTACGCAAGTCAGTATAAAAATACACAATTTTGCAACTAACCTTACGTGTCAGCTGTTTAGGTCGAACAAAACGGTATTGGCGGGCAATTTGACAGTTAGAATTGAAAAAAAGAAAACACTTTTTTCTTTTCTTTCCGTTAGGAACCGGCTAAGGTCAAAGACCATGCTGCCAACTCGGAAGTGTTGGAATAAACATTTTAAGTCATCTGTTTTCAATTTGAGTGTATAATTAACAAAATATATTTTTTTGGCGTGTGCCTATCGACGAAGCTTACACTCCTCATGTTGTGTGGAGGATTTATTTGAAATTAAAATAAACGAAATTATAATAATTAGTAAACCATAACAAATAAAATATATTAACAAACCTGAACAGATATAGCCAAGACTATGGAAAGACAATGAATAAAATATTTTACAGGAAAAAAAATCACAACTGTAATATAGAAAATAAATTAAGTTAATTTAATTTTTATTATAGCGTGTCTTTCACGGTCGTCTTCTTGAAACTCCAAATTTTCTGAAGGGTCAAGGGCATTAGTTTTTAAATCAATGCAATTTTGACAAACTTTCTCCAGAGAAGTCGTATTAAGACTATTAAGAAGTCAGCACTTATCCAAATATTTTTCAATTATTATTATTTCAACCCGAGAAAGCGAAGCCGAATAATTGCAGTCTCGTAACGGATTATAATGTTATTGGATTATGACGTCACAAATCGACGTACTCAAGTTCATGGGCATAATGAACCACGGAATAATAAATGAACCCAACAGTCTGATACATAGTTATCACACAAAGATCGAGCCTTGTGTCGTGGGTATCAGAAACTACGCGAGACTTTTCGGTCTCATAAACACACCCGATACAAACACCTGCGGTTTACACAAATACATATTTGTTTCGGGGCGGGGATTGAACCCGAGGCGTCCCTTTTTACAGCCGGCGTTTAACCACGCCACGAAGGCTGTTAATAATTAATAATTTAAAGTAAAAAAACTATTAAATATACCTACATAAGATCTGAATTACTAATAATTTCCGCATATACACAATAAATATACAAAATAAATATACATTATTGAGACTTAAATCGTATGTCTCAGGATGGCGAGTGCAGTGAAATAAAAAATAAAAATAAGTTTATTTCTGAACCAACAAAAAATGAAATGCCAAGCATTGCTTTGTAATTCAAGGTGTTTGGTAATAAAAACAATTATCTAAATTCGTTTCTGAGCTATTTATTGCGCGTTGAAATTAACTTTTAACCTTTGTATTTAAAACCGTATTCATTAGCATTTTAAATAAGAGTGGATTAAATGTGTCACATCCGCCTATAGACTGCCTCGGTGGCGTCGTATTGGTAGGATGGACTCTGAGGTACCGAGTTCGAATCCCGGTTGGGCAGTGATATTGGATTTTTCTATCCACTATCAGCCCAGTTATTAAAATGGTAAGCTATAAAATATGTATATTTATCGAAAATAAGCATGATCACTTGATGTCAGCCAAAATATGCATTAGCATATGCAAATAAGTAAATTCATTTATTTCGGGCCATACCAACATATTCAATCAGGCCTAGGGAAATAAATAAAATAAAAAAGGCCTTTTTTTTCAATGTGGTTAACATTTCTGTAGTTATTGTTGTAGATAGCTAAAATTTTTATATCATTGTTTGCCAATTTGGCGGGCCATAGTTGTACGGACATACAATTTTTAACAACTTATTACTTATGTAAATCTATGTCCACAATAAAAAAATATATATTTGATTTGGAACGTATGAAACTTAATTTGTTAAGAGGAGAGTCTACGTAAAATAGCCAGTTCACAACGTTTTTTTCTTGACGATCCTTAAAGGTAGGTCTTCAAAAAATATATGTTGATCTACACTATATGGAGCATGATCCCTTCTTTTCAGAATTGATACAAATGTACTAAAAGTATTTGAAATAAATGTGTAAAATTGCCTCTATTTTCGCATTTACAACGTTTATGTTATTTTATTTATTTATATATACTTTATTGTACACCATAGAAAAAGAACAATAACAGATTAAATACTTAAAACTAAAGACATGGTAACAATTGGCGGCCTTATCGCTAGCTGCGATCTCTTCCAGGCAACCTTTGGATGGACTGGATTAATATAATAAAGAACTAATGGGGCAGTACCATAGATGTAGTATAGAACATAGATCGGCAATGTGTCATTTTGAGCGCGACCAAAACTGATTTACGATTGTGTGCGTGAAGTTTACATGTGTGCTTGACATATAGTGGTGTACCATGCACTTTCGATACTATCATATCGATATCGATATAGCTGTCGGCCTGTAGTGGTGAAATAAAATGTTATGGATATATGCGACATTTTATTATATATTAACAGAAACTTATTGGTGTGTTTATTTCAATACAGATTGATAAACACACAAATAAATAAAGATAAATTGTCATATTATTTGAAAACATTTTGTTTGAGATGTTTTGTATGGGTCTTTATGTTCACCTGAACAATATTATTTTTTTCATTGTGATGTATACACAGTACATATACTAATTAAATTGAGAACAAAAAAAAACTTTTATTAAAATAAAACTATAATTTACAAAGTTTTAGCGTTTACGGTTTATTTTTTTTTCATTTTTAATTTCCCGTTGCGAAGTTTCGATTACTTTACAGCTTTCGTAGTCACAGGGTGGACTCAGTCTGCAACAAAATCCGTGATTATTAGTTTTTTTCAATGAGTAACATTCGCGTAAGTCTAAGAAACACATTTTTAATATATATGTATACTAGAGTTAAAAAATATATGCTTATTTAATGTGTTACAGTCAATTAATTGACTTGTAACACATTGGGAAGTGTTGGACGCCTGCTAGGCCGCGTTGGAGGTGTACGGAGGAGCTTGTAGGAAGTTGTTGGATGCAGGCAGCTTATAACAAACTGATGTAGACATTCTTGTGGAAGGCCTATGTTCATTAGTCGCATTCCTGTGACTGAAGAAAGAGACAGTTTAATAAACTATGAAGCTTTTCTCGATCACGTCACCTAAACTAATGTTTTTCCTAAGAGAATTATAAATTTTAAACCTATACCTAATGTTATGGTAAATGAATAATGTTGCTTCAAGGTTTGGACGATCATACTGTGCATAGAAGTATCGCATATTTTATAATAATATCGAATATGTTCTTGTTTTACTATTATAAATTGACAGCCTCTTGGCAGAGACTGAAACAGGTTCTTAATTCATTAATCACACACATGAAGTGTTATATTAACTATTCCACAAATATAAAAAAATGAGAAAAAGTAAAGTAATAACTAATATTGTAGAATGAATCCGATAATAATGGCCGGGATAACGCTAGGTAGAAGAGGAAGAATGCACACTATCACAACATACTATAGCTCCATAAAAATGTAGGGAAACATGTGTTGTCATCGACTATTTTATCGACAACCTTTTATAGATCGAACCTCAATCCCTAGCAACTTTTGGTTGAAATTATTGTAAATTCACGTATTTGATATTATTTTTTATACGTAATGGATGCTTTCAGCGTATTTATATAATGAAATACTATATTTTTTTCTACCGATATGTATACACAGATTTCCATTTAATTCTATAATATCGTCACAAAATAGTATTGTGCAAAAGTGGCCGGTACCTGTGAAAACTTTAATTATTTCGGATTTATACGCCTGCATGATCCACACCTTGGTACTGCACAATGCACTATAATAAACTACGTTTAATAAATATAACCAAGTACTGTAAAATTAAATAAATTATGAAAATAAGCGATTTTTGTTGCTCGCTTAGTTTGACATATTTCGACTCTGGGTCACTGCAGGCTACTTCTGTGTAAACGTATGGTCGCATCATGCATCTCGCTTTAACATATGAGTTAAATTATTCTATCTCTTTCACATTGCCGATCTATGTTTTATACTAAATCTATGGGCAGTACAGAGGACGAGATAAAAGAAAATTATACTAGATGTACAGGTTATATATTATGTTTTAAATATAACATACTTATATACCTAAATTATAAATACATAATATATACCGGGTATCTCAAGACTGCTACCGAAAACGAGGCCGGGTAGTAGTTTTAGTGACTACAAACACAATGCAACTAAAAATTTCGCAAAAAAACGGGACAAATATTTTTTATGATTTTTTAAATATCGTAATTTTTGGGTGGTAAATCCATAGTTTTTACTAAAATAATAATTTAAACTCTTTTATATCTTAGAGTCCTTATAAATAAAAGGGTATACACTATTATTTTAGGAAAAAAATAAATTTACCATCCAAATACGACCACAGGAAAAAAATAACAAAAAAAAATCGTCGCATTTTTTTTCAACATTTTCTGTTGCAATGTGTCTGAAGTCACTAAAACTACCACCCGGCTTCGTTTTCGGTAGCAGTCTTGAGATACCCTGTATAATATAATACATAATTATACATACACATATATATAAATATAATATATATTAAGTAAGTAGTACGTTTTTTCTCCTAAAGTTTAAGCACAATTTTAAGAGCGTATACACCTTGCGCGCAAAGTCAACTATAGGTATTTCTTCGTTAATTTCACGCACACATAAGCGACCAAAGCTGTGTGCGTAGAACTGCCGCGTCGGCTCGCTATACAATCGGCTCAAACAACTTTGATCCGTGCGCTTCAAATATTCAATTGAAATGTAACTGTAATATAATATCACAAAAAGATTTTATTTGCATTATAAGTAGACTAATATTACTGTGCAAGCAAAGAATAATACAAATTTAGATAGTAATCATACTTTCGTTATTATTACATTGTTAAGTTGCATTCAAATCAGTGTTCAATCAGTAGACACTACGGACGTTTTATTAATCATTTCGTGTTCGAACACATAAATAGTGTTAGGGGCCTTACAACCCCTTACAATTACGAAATATATTTAATTTTATATTACAATACATAACATAATTTAGCCTCGGAATTACATCCCATTATATTACCTGAAACATAATTTATAGTCACTACAAAATCATTGTAGGTAATAAAAATAATTAAATATTTTACCACCAAAGTACTAAGATGTGGTAATCGCAGTCCGCGCGTGGCTATTTTTACTACGTACGGCAAAAATCGACTGCAGCTAGGCCGGAGCGACGAGCGATATGTCCTCCCTCTAGAAGGCCTTGCGGCGGCGGTCTGATTTGATCCACGTCGGACAGCGTGTTTTATAGTGGTTTTTAAAATATTTGTAGAAAACATGAAAACTAATTTTGTTGAAATATAAAAATAGTAATTTATTGATAAGATGTTCTTCTATTATAATATGCAATTTCTATAAAAAATTATGTACGATAAGTTGGTGAAAAAAAATATGTTCTTGACGAGAGTTTCTGAATAATTTCGCATTGTTTAAATTTTTATTTTTCAGGAACTAAACACAAAAAGATTATTTTTCTCAGCAAAATCCCTCAAAATAAGGGTCTTATTAGTCTGATAATATTTTTATTTTCATCTTATATTTAGTGGTTTCGGATATCTTAAGCTTCTAAATTGTCATTTAAAGCCTAAATAACGAAACTTGTGTTCAGTAATCCTTATAGTACTCACAAATTATCCATCAATCTATAATGTTTTCCACCAAAATCCCTAGATGACAACCTTTTCTAAAATTAGTAATAATTATTTTTCCTTTAAATTGTTTATTGGTGGCTATTAACTCATTTGAAAAGTCCTGTTTTTAAGCCAAAAAGCGCGTGCAGGGTATAAACGCTCTTAAATATGTCTCAAAGGATGTTTATATTCATTATAAGCCAGGAGTCGGGAATATGTGCCCAATATAGGCTTTCATATCATTTAAGACGGAACATACAAGGCGAAACAAGAGTGTACTGGTCCCCCACCTCTGCCTGCCCCTTCTGGGAAATAGGCGTGAGTTTATGTATGTATATTTCGTCCTTAGAGTACTTATAATATAGAGGGAGCGCTGTCATACATTCGCGTGAAAAACGTAGATATTTTCTTGTTCGTAATGTTGGTAGCGCACCTATATTAGTAAAAATTGAATTAATTATTTAGCAATAAATTGCTATAAATTCCTTTGATAACCGAAATTATATTTAGCTATTACCATTTTAAAACAAGTTTGAGTGGAATTAAATAGCCCTAAACTATTTATTTTTATTTTTCTTTTCCAAATAATTCATGTCTGTTAGACAACCTGTCAAATATCAGCCAATAGGAGGGCACAAAAAGGTGTCCCGGCACCATTTTTATCTACGTTTTTGAAGTACCAGTGTTCCCTCTATATTATAGATACTCTAAGATTTCGTCCAATAGCCCCGGATGAAAATCTATGACTAACAAGAGCGTCGTGAGAAATGATACATGTCCAACCAAGCGGAGAAATATTTAATATTATGAACTTGAACTGTCTTACGCCCGAATACTGTAACGCCATTCTAATAATAAGTTGCTCTTAACAGCTAAGATGTTTATAAAGCATAGATGCGTTGTCCGAGCTTTATAATGGCAAGACGTTTGGAAGGTATTTGCCTCCCTTGCAATTAGTCACGTTTCAACCAGTGTCGCGGATACACGTTTCTCTGACTATTTGTATTCTCGAAACCAAATGCGGAAAAATAGATTAGAGTGATTTAAAATAATGTACAAATGATTCTGAAACTGTGAAACAAAAAAAATATTTTATTTAGTGCGCAAGTACACACTAATTTAATTTTTTATTAATAAAATTAATAAATTCGCTCTCAAAGCGACGTTTGACAGCTCTCGCCACGTCATCCCGTACTTCATGCTTGGTGCTACGTCACGCGCGCTTTGGCCAATAACCGTGCGGCACTTATTGTTACGTAACTACCGATGTCTATTCATCTTCTTCTAACATATGTTTCTTGCTTTTTTACTCTTTCTTCGAACCAATTTGAAATTACAATACGCATCGCGCCATTTTTTTGTGTCATTATGTTAGTGTATGACGTGTCTATTTGTAAAACGTCATTGCTTAACAGCGCACGGCCCACTGAGCCAGTACATTTAATCGGGATTAACGTAGTTAAGCGCCATTTATATTTAAGTTGCGGTCCAGTATTTGGGCGTTAATATGGTTCTTTGATTAGACGTCAGGTGTATAATGTGAGGCCGCGGGTTCGATTCCCTTAACGGGAAAAATGTTTGTGTGATCTATAGATATTTGTTTCGGGTCTGGTTGTTTGTGAGACCGAAAAGTCAACAGGTGGAAATTATTGGGGGACGATGAATGGAAGCTCCAATAAATAAGATATAAAAGAATTGTACATGTTATGGACCAAGTGATTATTCGGGCAATATGAATAATGCCCAATAAGAGCAGACAATGTAATTATAACCAATACATTTATCACATTGCTCGGGCATTATGAATAATGCCAAGTGCCTATTGGGCAGAGTGATGTAAAGCGAATCGAAATCCAAACAATGAGCCGAAGTGGCATCGTGCGGCTATTGCAAGGTCACGCACCTCCCCTGGTACCACTCCCATGAAAAGGTAACGCACAATTCCTGAGAAATATCAATTATAGTAACCATACCTCAAAACACTTGTTATCAATACAAATTTGCTTCTGCAACGTGTCCGACGCTACGGGAAGTTCAGCCCCTTCGCCCTTGCGTAACAAAAGGTGGGCACCCATGCTCACCTCCGCAGCTTCGGCTTGCTGTCAGCCTCAGCCGCTACGGCTCGCACGGTTGCCTATCCTTCGTTACAGCGGGCGGGAGCTGCTCTCCCTCCGCGCCTCCGGCTTTTTATACACACTCTAGGGTCGGTAGCCAAGAGATTACGTGAAGTCGGGGTGTCCCGAGTCGGTTTTGGGGCACAGCCGACCTAACTGACCCATAAAGTGGGTACACTAATTTCCTTCTGAAGATAATGTTTCGGACGTTAAAAACAACTACTAAACCTAAGCAGATCAATTCAACCTTTCTATTTTCACATTGCCCGATCATCATGTAGCCATATTCATAATGCCCGGGCAATGTGATAAATAGGTGAGTTTAGATTGTAACTAATCACTTGGCCCGATATGGCTGAGCATTATTCATACTGCCCGCATTAATTACTTGGCCCATAACATATATCACTACATAGTATAAAACAAAGTCGCTTTTTCTGCCCTATTTCCCCTTGTTTGCTTAAATCTTTAAAACTACGCAACGGATTTTGATGCGGTTTTTTTCAATAGATAGAGTGATTCAATAGAAAGTTTAACATTTATTTTTTGCATTGATTGGCGGGACAAGCAAGCCGTTCGCCTGATGGTAAGCGATACGACCGCTCATGAACAGTAGCAACATTCCACTGCGCTCGCCATCCTGAGACATAAGATGTTAAGTCTCAATATGTCCAGTAGTTGCTCTGGCTACAATGCCCTTCAATCCGAAACACAACAGTGCATTTAAGCAATGTTGTTTCACGGGAGAAATAGACATTGCGGTGGTACCTACCCAGATGGCCTCTCACATATGAAAGACCTACTACCAGTACAGTACAGTACATGTATAATAACATCCATTAAATAGTGGAGAAATATTGTTATTTTTGAGGTTTCTAATGTGATGTCGTTAATTATCAATATTTTTCCGCTTACATTGCAAACGCAGGCTGAACCCTACGAGATTTATCAAAATAATGTACTACATATTTGTACACATTGAAAAGGTCAACAGATAACTCCGCGATGGTATATTATGTCTATCTCTTATGGATATCCCACAATAACATTTTTTTGTCATTTATTTTTTACGACAAATAGTGGCTAATTTTCGAAGCGATTTTAACCAATACAGCATTAATCCTTATCCAATTAAATAGCTTAAATACATTGTTGATTTAATATAGATCTATGTGGTCCTTTACAGCACAAGATTTAAATGAATATTTTCGAAGATATTACAGATTTAAAATTGCGGGACGTAGCGCTTGCGGCGGTACTAGCCGGCCGGGGCGGCGGCAGCGTGCCTATATAGGAATGTTTATATGTATAATAATAATACGTACATATTATTGTACAAAAATCTATTTGTAACCGGGCGAAGCTGGGCTGGGCCGCTAGTACTTAATAAACAGATACAATCTATTATCGCCAACATCCATTCCTATAAATAAAGAAATACACCTGACAGTCACATACATTGTCCTGACCCCACACTAAGATTGAGTCTTGTGTATCAGAAACTACGAGAAACTTTTTCGTTTTACAAACACCCAGACCCGAAACAAATGCCTGTATCACACAAATATTTATCTCGTTGCGGGGATCGAACCCGCGGCCTCTCGTTTCACAGGCGACATCTAACCAAAGTGTACTCTCATGTATCTAGGAAGTGGTTACAGAGCTTGAACCATTAGGTAACTTGAACCTAAAGATTGTGGTTTCAATTCCTTGTTAGTTGTTACAAACATGTTTTGAGATAAGTATGGAATAAAATTAATTTGATCTGGCTAGGTACTACTGCAATGTCTATTTCTCCTGCCAAACAGCTGTTTAAATGCACTGCTTTTCCGGATTGAAGGACATTGTAGCCAGAGTAACTACTGGATATATTGAGACTTAACATCTTATGTCTCAGGACGGCGAGCGCAGTGAAATGCCAAGCATTGCTGTGTAATTCATTGTATAGTTTTGCTACTGTCCATGAGTGGTCGCATCGCTTACCATCAGGCGAACGGCAAGCTGGTCTCACCGTTTATACTCGTAGCTAAAAATCACATGAACATGTTGGCGGCTGCGTCTGAGGGGTTTAGTCTATGATCCGAAATTAAGTTCAAATGCTCGTGTCGTTCGCCGTCCGGAGTAAGATATAAGATTCCCATTTCTAAAAATCAATACTATTCTCTTTTATACTTATCATTTTCTCCGAACTTAGTCTATGGTTGCGACGTACGATAGAGGAATCCAACATTTGTGGATTATCTAGGCGCATTGGTGAAGTTTTACATACGGTGTCTGAACATTCGAAGTTCGTATCGTTTTTATAGAGTAAGCCCCCAGGATTCCAACATTTTGTAAAGTATTTAGGCATATTCGTACAGTTTCAGTCAGTCTATCTTCATTTCTATCAAACTTTACTTCATAATACATACAAGCATTTTCAAAATCGTTGAGAGCGGCACTGAGACGTGGCCTCTCACTGTGGGCCTCATTAAAAGGCTCAAAGTCACTCAACGAGTCATGGAGAGGGCTATGCTATATTCCCTACGAGATCGAATCGAAATGAGGAGATCCGTAGGAGAACGAAGGTTACCGACATAGCCCATAGGATTGGCAAGTTGAAGTGGCAGTGGGCCGGGCACATAGCTCGTAGAACCGATGGCCGTTGGGGCCGAAAGGTTCTTGAATGGAGGCCACGTACAGGCAAGCGAAGTGTCGGACGCCCGCCTACGAGATGGACGGACGATCTGACTAAGGTTGCAGGAAGACGCTGGATGCAGGCCGCTTCCAACAGGTCATTGTGGAGATCCTTGGGGGAGGCCTATGTTCAGCAGTGGACTTCCTGTGGCTGAGATGATGATGATGATGATGAGAGCGTCGACTTATTTCAGTAACCACTAGAAATGTACTGGAGCGCGCGCACCACTTACGTCGGAACACTTAACGCTCTTTCCACCCTGTACATATATTTATGTCAATGGTATTTACCTACTTTACGACAATTCTTGGCATCGTGGGATCGAGGCAGTAAAAGGCCATTTTCACAGTAATGTGGTCATTAGATAGAGACAGGTAATCGTATATGTCTGACCCAGTACTTAAATAACCTGCTTTTTAATATAACTCCGTGGTACAGTTAGACGCTGGCTGTGAGACGTGAGGCCGCGGGTTCGATCCCCGCAACGAGATAAATATTTGTGTGATACAGGTATTTGTTTCGGGTCTGGGTGCATGTTAAACGGAAAAGTCTCTCGTAGTTCTCTCCTAGTGTGGGGTCAGGACTATGTATGTGACAGTTGGGTTTATTTATTTATTATTATTTAAGTACATTTTTTATTTATTATATTTTACTTTAGGGGCCATTCAAGTATTACGTAAGCAGATTTATTACAATTATATACCCCCCCGTCCCCCTTGTCAGCAAAAGTAAGCAAAGCTCTTACCCCCTCCCCCCATGCTCACGTAAACATTTTTCAATGTCATAATATATTATTTTTTAATGATTCATGCGCAGAAGCTATAATTCTAAACATAAAAAACTAGAATTAGGATAGAGATTAGATTTTACTTATACGGTATTCAACATAGAGTAAGGTACAAAAATATAATAATACTAGCAGTCCCGGCCTCATTATGTATAAAATATAGTTGTTAGAATAAAAAAGTTCAAGATGGCCGTCAAGAACCAACAACGAACAAAGGTGCCTCAGATATCGATTTCGGGACCAATCGGATCAAAAACAAAAAAGTTCAAAATGACGTCCACAAATTTCGATTCTGACTCCGAATATAGGTTATACGAACAAAGGCTCAGAAATCTATTTTCAGACCAATTGGATCAATAACTAAAAAGTTCAACATGGCTAATGATTTCTACCAACGACTACCCCAAACGCCATTAAAGAACCTTTTTCGCCCCTTCAGACCCAATAAAGAAAACGTTGCGTGACATTATATTTCATTAGTAGTATACCGGGTATCTCAAGACTGCTACCGAAAACGAAGCCGGGTGGTAGTTTTAGTGACTACAAACACAATGCAATTAAAAATTTCGCCTAGAAACGCGACAATATTTTTTTATGATTTTTTAAATATCGTCATTTTTGGGTGGTAAATCCATAGTTTTTGCTAAAATAATAATTTAAACTCTTTTATACCTTAGAGTATTTATAAATAAAAGGGTATATACTATTATTTTAGGAAAACAATGTATTTACCACCCAAATATGGACTTAGGAAAAAAATAAAAAAAAATAATTTCGCTTTTTTTCTGCAAATTTTTCTGTTGCATTGTGTCGGAAGTCGTTTATACTACCACCCGGCTTCGTTTTCGGTAGCAGTCTTGATATACCCTGTATAAACAAATTTTCAAAAATTGTTGCACGCCATTATTTTGCGTTTGTAATAAGGAGCTTGATAATGTATATTTATACATTTTCAAAAGAATATCTTCAGTAGTTTTTATTTTCTATTTCTATTTCCACCTTTATTTCAACCCCTTTAGGCAAATATATAGCCTATGTTACTCCAGGATAATGTACCATTCAAATGGTGAAAGAATTTTAAAAATCAGTCCAGTAATTTTTGAGTTTATTCATTATAAACAAAAATACAAATGTTTCCTCTTTAAATAATAATATTGGTATAGATATCTTATATCTTCTAACTTTGTTTTCATACCATCTCTGTGTTTCTTCTGCCAACTACGTTTGAAATCTTCCTGTTTAAAGACTGTTTTTATGACGTAATCATCATCTAGACCCCCCTACCCCCCATGTCATCCAAAATAAGCAAAGCAAAGAGCCCCCCGCCCCCCTATAGGGCTTACGTAATACTTGAACGGCCCCTTATTTAGAAAACCGCATAAAAACTTATATATTAAATACAAGTAAACCGTACATTATACATAACAAAGCTGTTATGTACCACATTTTACAATAAAACATAAACGAAAACTAAAGTAGGGACATTGCTATTTTATTCACTTAAAGGAAACAAACAGTACGACGTATAAAAACAAAATAAATATAAATAAAAAAATAAAACCAATAAAGTTTCCAATATCTATATTATAACTGTGACACTTGATGGTAGTACATTTTTTTAAGCCTATATCATCCCACTGCTGTGCAAAGGTCTCCCCCATGTCTCTCCACAATTCGCGCTCTAAGGAAATTTCAGGCCACTTGGGCTCGAAAGCATCCAGGTCGTCTCGTTTTTTAGGTCTGCCGCGGCGTCGTCGAGATACCATGAGGTATCCATTGGGTGACGATATTTGCCCAGCGATCTGGATGCATTCGAGTCACATGGCCCGCCCAGCTCCACATAAGTAATGCTGTTTTGCTCCCCACGTCTATTACGGTTTTTAAGCGAATTTCCGTGTTTCGCACATGTATTTTTGTTGTATTTTTGTATCATGGTAGCACATTATATAACAAAAATGCGGCTGCCCGACTTTCGTCATTTTTTAAAAGCAAAAAGTTACTTAGATAACTTCCAAAGCAACCACGATCGGAACTTCATAATAGCTGATCGTGTGATGCCTATGTCAGAGGCATGCGCAGACAAACTTTCAGCTATTACAAAATGACGAAAGTCTGGCGGCCACTGGCTTTTGCTCTATGTTATGTTTGCTCGTTTGCCAGAGCTATTAAGCAAAAAAATGTCTTTTTCCTTTTTTTCTTTTTTTATTGCAATGAATGGCGAGACAAGCATGCCGTTCGCTTGATGGTAAGCGATACGACCGCTCATGAACAGTAGCAAAACCAGACAACACTTTGAATTACAAAGCAATGCTTGGCATTCCACTGCGCTCGTCATCCTAAGACATAAGTTGTTAAGTGTCAATATGTCCAGTAGTTACTCTGGCTACAGTGTCCTTCAATCCGAAACAGAACAGTGCATTTAAACTTCTGTTTGGCGGGAGAAATATACATTTTTTCTATCACAAAAGACATGGTGTGTGGTCTCAAATTGATATATCCCATTTCCATATTCCCACATTAAGATGATTTCACGCCTATCTGGCTTTGTGGGTAAGCTGTACATAATAGCAATTTAGTCACGGTCTGATAAACTTATAGAAGTGTGTGGCCTTTTGGTAACGGACCAGACGCGGCTGCCAACATGTTCACGGTGGTCGCGGGTTCAAATCACATACCCCTGACTTTTGGGACTGTGTATTGATAGTCAGTCACCACGCACTATGAAGGAAAACATTGTGAGGAAACCTGCATACCGTTGCGATTTGTAAGAATTTCTCTAGTATGTAAAGTCCGCCTGGCGGTAAGTCGCAGTGGACTATATCTAACCACTCTCAATCGTACTCTCGATTGTAGAGGAGGCCCGTGCCTTGCAGTGGGACGTATATGGGCTGATACAGTAACAATACACACGTGACTCCGAAAAGATAACGCGTCCCGTGTGCTTCGAACCCTCGACCAACGTCTAAACACTCTCATCCAATTCTTTACTAGAAGACAACTCACTCCATCTATTTCTATACAAATAAATAAACACACCCAACAGTCACATACATAGTCCGGACCCCACATTTAGATCAATTAAGTCCTGTGTCGTGTATCAAAAACTGCACTAGAGTTTCTTGCCCGTTCTTCTCTAGTGAAAACTGCTTTCCGAACCGGATGGTAGACAAAAAAATTACGATCTAAATTATTGTTGAACACTTTTATGTATTCAATAAATTATTTTCATTTTCATTTTACGAGAAACTGCGGTCTTACACACATAAATATTTGTGGGCCGTAAACACATTTGTGTATGTTCTATATCGGCCCATATACGTCCCACTGCAGGGCACGGGCCTACTCTACAATCGAGAGTACGTTTGAGAGTGGTTAGGCCATATAGTCCCCCATGCTGACCTAATTCGGATTGGCGGACGTTACATACCTACTATAGAAATGTTTGTAAATGTCTATGGTATGCAGGTTTCCTCACGATGTTTGCTTCACCGTTTTAGTGCGTTTTGTGTATATGCTTTTAATTTATTTGCAGAAAATGTTTCAATACGAATACGAAAAGCGGCCACCGTCCTCCACCTCCTGCGACAGTGGCGCCACAGCAAGCACAGATTGGAGTCGGCAGAACCCGGTACCAATTCGAGGACCTTGCAGACCGCTGCCACCCAGACCTGTCGAGCTGCCCGTCAAGACCACTGTTAGTATTAAAACTCTTTTGCTATGAATGGCGAGACTAGAAGACTTGGAGGTTGGAAATCACCAAAGTACCTACGTTTCTCTAGATACTTTCTCCCACGTACTACTCTGTGGAACCAGTTGCCAGCGGCATCACTGCAGGGCACGGGCCTCCTCTACAATCGAGAGTACGACTAAGAGTGGTTAGGCCATATAGACTTACATCATAGTGTCTTTTATAAATTGCTACGGTATGCAGGTTTCCTTACGATGTTTTCCTTCACCGTTTTAGTGCGTGGTGATTGACTATCAATACACACATGACTCCTAAAAGTTAGAAGTGTGTTATTCGAACCCGGGATCACCGTGAACATGTTGGCAGCCGCGTCTGGTCCGTTTACTAGGCCACCAGTCACTTTAGTAACTCATAATTAACTATTTCGTAAAATGTGATGCATAAAAAGTGTCCTCAATACGCTTGCTTCATAAATCTTTCTAACAATAAGTCCCACAGCAACGTTACATATTTCATTGATTGGTCAATCGAACATATTGGTGTGAATTCGAGGAAACCTTACTTTTTGTACTGACAGCCTCTGTGGCGCAGTTGGTTAGACGCCGTCTGTGAAACGAAAGGCCGCGGGTTCGATCCCCGCACCGCGAGAAATGTTTGTGCGGCCCACAAATATTTCTTTCGGGTCTGGGTATTTCTGAGAGCGAAAAGTCTCTAGTCTTTTCTTATACACGACACAAGACTCGATCTAATGTGGGGTCATGACTATGAACATGCTGTATCAGCCCATATACGTCCCACTGCAGGGCACGGGCCTCCTCCACAATCGACAGTGCGATTGAGAGTGGTTAGGCCACTATGAACATGACTTGGGTTTATTTATTATTCATTTTGATATTGCTTTGAATGGCGGAGACGACCATACCGTTCATCTGATGCTATGCGATACGACCGCTTATGAACAGTAGCAAAACCAAACACCATGAATCTAAATGAATTAAAAGCAGTGCATGGCAGTTCATTGCGCTCGCCATCCTGAGATATAAGATGTGAAGTTTCAATATGTCCAGTAGTTACTCTGGCTACAATGTTCTTAACACCGAAACAATACATTTACACTGGTGTTTCACGGGAGAAACAGACATGGCGGTGGTACCTACCCAGGCGGCCTCTCATATATGAAAGACTTATTAGTAGAAATGTCATTTGTATCAGTTTCTAATAGGATCTCGATCTGAGATATTAATAACTTTATTTATTACTGTTGGGTATAATTATTATTACAAATAATTTCCAGGTGCCTCTCAAGATCTGGATAATAGCAAGTGCGTCATGCTTCGCAGTCTGCGCCGCGCTGGTTCTAGCTACAGTGGTCATCACAAAATGGGGTACTGAAACACAATATACGACAGAAGTTTACGCTGAGCTGCCGGTAAGTCTATACCTATATAGCATAACAATTTATTATTATTTTAATCTTTATTGTGCAAAAGCATAATTATAATAACTAGACCTAAAAAAGCTAAAAACTTGCTTGATATACAAAAAGTCTATTGATTATAACTAACTTCTGATGATAATGATTTAATAAAAGATACGCCCAGATGATCCACGGAACGCAAACCCTAACGCACTAATTTATCAATTAATATCTAATTTTATGTTAATAAATTAAAATTCCGCGCCGATTTGTACGGTTGAACAGCAATCATTGAATAATTAGAGGAATTTGCAAGAATTGTTATTGTATGCAAAGTCCGCCAACCCGCACCTTTATTCCACTTTATTCAATTTATACATGTGTCATGTGTGTATTGATAGTCAATCACTACGCACTAAAACGGTGAAGGAAAACATCGTGAGGAAACCTGCATACCATAGCGATTTATAAAATTTCTATGGTATGTAAGTCCGCCAACCCGCATTAGGCCAGCGTGGAGGACTATATGACCTAATCACTCTCAATCGTACTCTCGATTGTAGAGGAGGCCCGTGCCCTGTAGTGGGACGATTATGGGCTGACACAAAAAAAAATATACAATATAATGTAGTATATACTTTAAATTATTTACAGGAACCAATATACTACAACACAAAAGAACAACAAAAGTGGTGGTTTACTGGTGGTAGGTCTCTCATATGTGAGAGGCCATCTGGGTAGGTACCACCGCAATGTCTATTTCTCCCGTCAAACAACACTGCTTAAATGCACTGTTGTGTTTCGGATTGAAGGACATTGTAGCCAGAGTAACTACTGGACATATTGAGACTTAACATCTTATGTCTCAGGATGGCGAGCGCAGTGGAATGTTGCTACTGTTTATGAGCGGTCGTATCGTTTACCATCAGGCGAACGGCTTGCTCGTCTCGCCATTCATTGCAATAAAAAAAAAAAAAAAAAAAAAAAAAAGTGGAAGAAATTGAAACACCAGTCCTAGAGAAGCTGTCAATGTTCAAAAACGTAGTAGCTAATAGAGAACGCAACAAATCCTTACTATCAAAACATCAAATGCATCCATTACACGAAGAAATCGATCACCAAGAACGAAAGATCGAGAAGAAAGATAAAGCGAAAAGCGACCATAAGGCAGACGAGGAAAGTCCAAATTTAGTTGAAGATTTAAAAGAAAATACCGTTGACACAAAGGAAGATACTCATAAAATTGTTGATGTGAAAGATAATTACGATATAAGGAACTTCATACCACAATTCAAACCTATAGTTAGAAATATAGAAGTTAAACTACCAGAAACATTTGTTAAATATAGGCAAGAAGATTACCAAGATTATTACGATGATGTAAACCTATACGATGATTATATACAAAGTAATAGTATAACTAACTATTTGATCGAAAAAGTTCAAGAATTACACGATTGGGTTGGCAAAGACCCTGATTTTGACAAAGTAAAAAACAGTACCAAAAGAGATATTTCCAACGATTTTAGCGAAGTTCTAAAAGCTTTAAATTCCAGTTTGGTTGAGGGAAATGTTTCGATTATTATGAATACTCTGAGAGACGTTTATTTTGGCGGTAAAAGCAATGAAACTGGCGAATCCATTATTAAAAATAGTACTGATTTGGTATCATTCGGGATTTTGAGTTTGGATGTGATGTTGTTGCATAATATACAGATGATGGCTTGGGAGAACCAGGTAAGACATTTAAATCCTTATTCAAATACCGGGTATATCAAGAGTGCTACCGAAAACGAAGCTAGGCGGTAGTTTTAGTGACTTCAGACACATTGCAGCTAAATATTGTGCAAAAAATTGTGACTTTTTTGTATTTTTTTTTTCAATCGACGTATTTGTTGGTAAATACATAGATTTTTCTTTAATAATGGTGTACACCCTTTAATATTTAAAGACGCTATGGTACGCAAGGCTTTAAATTATTATTTTAGCAAAAACTATGGATTCTCCACCCAAACTCGACGATATTTAAAAAAAAATTGTCGCATTTCTTTGGGAAATTTTTAGTTACATTGTGTTTGTAGTCACTAAAACTACCCCCGGGCTTCATTTTCAGTAGCACTCTTGATATACCCGGTATATGTATGTGAACTACCTATGTTTTCATAATGTAAACAACACGCATTTATACTAGTAATCTTATATTATGTCCAATATAATAAAATGTGAAAAGAAAAAAACTATTCTCTAAATTTTGTTTTTTGACAAAAACGCTTTCAGCAACGGACGATCGTATATTGACTTATATTCTCTTTCTACAATCGCTAACGCCTTGACGTAAGCGATGACGTTTCGTTTGCGCTAATCAAATTGCGGATACGTAGTGCGGATAGCATTTGTATGGGAGCCGATGTCGTTGTACAACGTACAAACGTCATCGCTTACGTCAAGGCGTTAACGATTGTAGAAAGATAATAGATTGGAAGCACTTGTAACTTGGCTAAGGCTGCAGTATTGAGACAGCCAGACATCGACCGTTTCGAGAACACTTAGGCTTCAAATATTTAGATTTAGACTGTTATACAGGTCTTATTTCAGACAGTTTTAAAACCTTTTGTAATTATCAGATGTTTGTCTTCTTCGCTCATAATGAATTCAAAAGTGGTTCGAAAAGGACAGAACATTCGTTAACTGACATACGATTTCAAAATGTCTGTAAATGAGGCGTTTAAAGATAAAGATCACCCCCCTTCACATCCGCTACTTCTGTAAGCATATAGGCATACACACTGGTGGTAGGTCTCTCATGTGTGCGAGGCCATCTGGGTAGGTACCACTGCAATGTCTATTTTTCCCGTGAAACAACACTGCTTAAATGCACTGTTGTGTTTCGGATTGAAGGAAATCGTAGCCAGAGCAACTACTGGACATATTGAGACTTAACATCTTATGTCTCAGTATGGCGAGCGCAGTGGAATGTTGCTACTGTTTATGAGCGGTCGTATCGCTTACCATCAGGCGAACGGCATGGTCGTCTCGCCATTCAAGGCAATAAAAAAAAACATTAAAAACAGCAGCACTTTTTTATTCGTAATAAATGGCGAGACGAGCATTCGCCTGTTAGTAAGGGATAGTGTTAGTAAGGTTGATACGACCGCTCATGAATATTAGCAAAACCAAACACAATCAATTAAGGAGCAATTCTTACAATTTCTCCACCAGTAGGTGGAGAATGCCTCAGGCATTAAGTCCACCTAGACATCATTTTTATGAATTGTAAATAAATAAATATAATCAAACCCAACAATTATTTCCAGGAGTCGGCTCGTATCAAAATGTTGAGGGATCCAGACGTGTATGCATTCAACGCTTTGTTCTTAGAGCACAACAAAATGGAGGCTATGGAAAACGAAATACAAACGAAGGAGAATGTACCGTAAGTGTATTTTCGTAAAGTACAAATTGAAATGATAGTTTTACCCTGCGTTTATACGCGGTATAAAACTGATGCATGATTTAACCTCAAAATTATATAACAGTTATACGTGCGGACTGGAAAGTTTGAAGTCCTGGCTTCTAGGGTTGATTCCAAAGCCAGCCAAAAAAATTACACTATTAATATACAGGGTATATCAAGACTGCTACCGAAAACGAAGCCGGGTGGTAGTCTAAGCGACTTCAGACACAATGCAACAGAAAAAGTTGCAAAAAAAAGCGACAATTTTTTTTTTGTTATTTTTTTCCTATGGCCATATTTGGGTGGTAAATATTTTTTTTCCTAAAATAATAGTGTATACCCTTTTATTTATAAATACTCTAAGGTATAAAAGAGTTTAAATTATTATTTTAGCAAAAACTATGGATTTACCAGCCAAAAATGACGATATTTAAAAAATCATAAAAAATAATTGTCGCGTTTCTATGCGAAATTTTTAATTGCATTGTGTTTGTAGCCACTAAAACTACCACCCGGCTTCGTTTTCGGTAGCAGTCTTGAGATACCCGGTATAGCTTGTCAAAAAATTATGTTTTGAATGAGGGCGCTGAAATAGAATTTAGTATTAAAATGGCAACCCGATAAACTACGACGGAAATGTTTAGATACTTGTTGTATTATTATTTTAGATACCTATTGTTAAAAGTCTCTTTGTTTATTTTGAATCACAAAACAAACAAAAACCGTACGAAAATTTAAAAAAGTACCTACGTATATAATATACCATCAACGAACATAATGTCTTTTTTTTTGTTATCCTTCTTTATTTAGGGATTTTTGCCCAACGTACGTCAGTCCCATCGTATCCTAAACAATAACAATCAGCAAGATTCTATTGATGTATAAACATTTCAAACAACCCGCCAGCCTCTACAGAAGCTGGCCTCGATAAAGTGTTGGCGGAAACTCCCATGTCAAGCATATTTAATTGCAATTTCCGAATTAAATCACATCTTTTATCCTTATATTTGGTACAATCCATCAAGAGATGATAGACATCGTCCAGAATCCCACACACATCACAATTCGGCGAATCAACTTTCTTCATAAGGAATCCTAATTATCTTGATGGATAGTGACCGAACGCAATCTATGCGCTAGAACAATGTAAGACCTACTCAATAAATTACCAGTAATGAACCAAGGTATACGAGGAGGCTGACACTGTAAAGTTTTATACCAAATTCCTTTTTCCTTACTCTTTACGTCAAAATATTCTTTGTATACATCATAGCATATTTCTTTACACTTATATATTTTTTAGTGAAGTTTGATTTTAAACAATAATTTAAGCCTTGTGAACAGGCCAATTTAGCCAGTGTGTCAGCCACCTCGTTACCTCTTAAGCCTATGTGGGATGGAACCCACTGCAACTTCAGGTCGATACCAATTACAATAATAATCGCGTATAACGGACTCCGAGACGTGTGATGGAGCCTCGTCTCCGTCATGGACGCCCATAACAGCTTTATGGGCGTCCGAAAAGGGGGTGTAAATGGAGGTAATCTGGGCCTTCATAATGATAACATAAGGCCCAGCAATGGTTTTGCGCGGGGCGGTTCGCGGACGTAAATCGGGGCGCCCTTCGCCCTGGGATGTCCGGTGCTGCCCACAATGCGTGTGAGGGCTATCAAGAGGTTTTTAGTCAGTATGCTGGCGTAGGTATTGCTAGGGACCCAGTTCGGACACAATATCCGCGTGTGTACCGGGCTGGAAGGCCAGAGACACTGACATACCTCTTTCGGCCTCTTTTCCCCCGGGGTACCGAAAGGGCAGCTTAATAGCTTTACATCTTGAAAAAAAAAACGGTACCAATAAGTGCCAGATTATGAATTTTATTCAAAATATCATAAGCTACCGAAACACCTCTCAACCCAGAGGCGCATCGAGCTATATGGAACAATGCACTTTTGCTATCTGTAAAGATGACTACAGCTTGACTATTCAAAATGTTTATAGAATTTAAAGCCTCAGAAATTGCAATGAGCTCGAGTGACATAATTGAGACTTCGGAATCAATTTTATACATACTACTAACATTATTACTTGTGTCAAAATACGAAGCTCCTTGACCTACATCGCTCTTAGACCCATCAGTAAATAACATATTATGTCTATTATCGTATTTTTCATGCAGCTCTTGAATAATATCAAATCTCAAACTTGTGATATCATGATTTCTCTTTGCCCCTTTTAAGCTTTCCAAATAACAATTAATAATTCCGTAAATTTTAATGAATGTTACCCAGATATCTAAAGAAAACATTTTAAGAGGATTAGAATAATCTATATCAAAATCTTTACGTTTGTCGAAAACTGTAACAATTAATGGTTCTTTTTTAATTTGCCAATATGTGATATGTCTTAGAGAGTGGAGATTTTCAAGAAACTGTATGGTCACACTATTATCCCTAGACAAACTTTTGATACAAAATTTATACGCTAAATACAATCGTCTTATGGGTAAATGTCATTTTTAATAGTGTTGATTAATTGTTTTATTTATTGTCACCCTCCCCAAGATACAAATACGCCTATTTTGGGATCAATAGAAATAAGACGCACTGTATTAATTTCACTTTTCGAATATAGGATACAAATTAATAAATTAACATTATTTAAAACTACTATTTTGTGCCAAGTAATACATAAAAAATAATTATGTGAATTTAACGTCAAGGCAACTTTTTATTTGTTTGTAAAAAAACTTGGAAATGTTGTTTGGGTTGGAATCTGCCATCGAAGTCTTAGTAGTAGCATCCAGTCCATTACTAATATCTGTATCAGTCACACTGCAGGGCGCGGGCCTCCTCTACAATCGAGAGTACGATTGAAAGTGGTTAGGCCATATAGTCCACCGCGCTGGCCAAGTGCGGGTTGGCGGACTTACATACCATAGAAATTACGCATTACTAATATGCCACCACGTAATTAGCAAACCGTTTACAATTGATATTAATTTTTCAGAAAACGACAAAATAAGCAAGATATGGAGGATGATTTTGGTAAACACTTCTTAAGCAATATTCTTGACATCGGTATGAGTACTGCAAGGGCCGCCATACATTTAGGAAGAGCTTACAAGAACACCAGGTAATAAGTATATTTAATTTAGCATCATCATCATCATCTCAGCCACAGGAAGTCCACTGCTGAACATAGACCTCCCCCAAGGATCTCCACATCGACCTGTTGGAAGCTTGTATCCAGCGACTTCCTGCAACTTTAGCCAGTTCGTCCGTCCACCTTGTTGGCGGGCGTCTGACATTTCGCTTGCCTGTGCGTGACCTCAAATCTAGACCCTTTAACCTGTAAAACCTTGTTTTTATACCAAAAATCGGACTGCCGTCCGATGCCAATGGATACTCTGCCTGGGCGGCATTGGCACTTACCATCAGGTGCAAGGCCGCCAATATGCCAGGCCATTATAAAAAAAAAAACAAAAACAAAAAAAATATCAGTCCAAGTTAGTAACATTTTCATTTCATTTTCACAATAAAATTGTAGCCAGAGTGACTACTGGACATATTGAGACTTAACACCATATGTCTCAGGATGGCGAGCGCAGTGAAATGCCATTGCTTTGTGATCCATTTTGTTTGATTTTGCAACTATTCATGAGCGGTCGTATCGCTTACCATCAGGCAAACGGCATTCTCGTCTCCTCGTTTATTGCAATTAAGAAAATATATATTTCAGCAATTCATTTTAATTACATTACTTTTTTTATAAAATTAACGTATGCTGTCCGGCGGTCGCTAGACGTTCTAGGACTTAATATATATTTGAGTTTGACGATGCAGCAAGGAATTCCTGAAATAAAGTACCTAGGATTTCATTTATTCTTTTTGCGTAAGCATCGAGGGACCAAAATATCCCATCATAAGGACACTCTAAATAGATCTTGATTTTAAAAGATTTTGATTTAATAATGTAACACTGGACCCTCGTATTTCCATACTACTTCCAACCCGGGTTTTTTTTCTATGAATGGCGAGACGATCTTGCCGTTCGCGTACGCGATACGACCCCTTATGGACTGAAGCAATGCTTGGCATTCCACTTCGCTGACCATCCTGAGACATAAGATGTTAAGTATCAATTTGTCCAGTAGTTATTCTGGCATAAGATCATAACTTTCAATATATCCAGTTATTATTCTGGCTACAATATCCTTCCAACCAGAACACAACAGTGTGCTGGCACTGTTGTTTGGCACTCATAAAAGTACTCACATATAAAAGACCTACCACCAGTAATAACTCAAAATGTTTTATCAGTTATTTTTATATTAAAATTTAAATGTTTTCAGGACCCTCCTAAACCAGCTTGCAACCAAAGAGACACAGAGCCAAATATCACGAGATATAGATGGCAATACTCAAGTATTGAATCATCTTCAAGCGTCGTATAACGGCAGTGTTGCCAGCTCAAACCAAATTTATACCGAGTTGGACTGTGTTTGGTTGTTATATTGTAGGAATTTAGTCGCTACGTCGAAATTGAACCCTCCGTATGGTACTATGGCAAGGATAAATGGGTTAGTGATATTATAGTAAATGTAAAATTTTAAAATATTCTCTAAAATATATTTTTGATACAATGTTGACTGGTAGAAATTGCCAACGGTATTAGGTCAGTTGGTAACATTATATTGTATGAAGATTTTAATTGATTAAATTAATACTTGTTATAAAATTTATTATGAAGGAATTAAATAAACGTGATAAAAGAGAATATAATTAAAACAGGAAAATATTTACAATGACAAATAGAAAAATCTGAGACATGGCCACACCAAGGAATGACAAAGAATAATTTTTTTTTAAATTCGCTACCAAAATCTAGGATAATTCAAATATCGTTTACAATAAATGAAACATGGCAAAAAGACCACATGCCCGTCACATCGGGTGGAAGTGGCGAAGGAAAAAGATGGGAAATATAAAAGGGGTATTGGACATCTGGCAGTCTAAAGCTAAAATCAAACTATCATACGTACGTCTTTCGCGTAGAGCAAAGAAGATATCCATAAATACTAGATGCGGCTAACTGGCCAATGAGGACAATAGAACACAATAGGTCACGTCATAAGCTTCCGACCGATAATGTGCACACAACAAAAAATCCATTGTTAAGATCGATCTTAGACGCGTTTCTTTGGTATTTACGGGGCTTCTTTACTCTATGCGTAAGACGGATTACTTTAGTATGATTTCACCTTAATGGTTATATAATCACTAATATACATAATTTATATTTCAGTGTTGCCCTGCGCATGTTGACCGGCGAACTGTCAGCAGAGAGAGCTATAGACACGATGTTGTATGAAGCGTTCATGGGTTGGACAGAACTTAAATGCAACGACATGTTTCCCAAGTAAGTTTAACAGCTACAGATAAAGCAACAAATTAACACCCGAATACTCAAACGCCATTCAAATAATAAGTTTCTCTTAACAGCGCACGACTCACTTAGCCACTACATTAAAGCGAGATTTACGTAGTTAAGTGCAACATAATATTTAAGTTTCGTTCCAGTATTCGAGCGTTAGAATACGAGTTTAAATGCTTGTTGTATAAATTAAGAAAAATATCTCAAACAATACGTGAAATAGAAAAAATCTGTTCCTATTTTGACAACAGCATGACAAACACGCATTCGCAGCATTGTACATCAAGGAGGTAAAATAAAAATAGCCTTCGCCAGTTTTTAGTCCTCCCGGGACCTCCAAAGCTATAAAGTAATATTAAAGTCGAGAAGTTAAAAAGTGTAAAAATTAAACCATATCCGCGATAAAATCTGTAAATAATAGTTTTATTTCAAAAATAGCCTTACCTGCTGTTACGACTCCATACTTATAAAATACTTTCTTTAATTTCAGATGCAGTAAAGTGAACGCTGCTGCAATAGTAATGGACAACATCATACAACCATTAAAAAAACACCACCAAAATAAGGGTTGAATTAGATGTAATAGAATTGTTACGTAGTTTTAAATATAAATATCAATAAATAATTACATATGCTAAGCATATAGTGAACTTAAGCTCAAAAACTCTTGTTTATGTTTATTGTATTTAAAACTCCGCAACAAGTAACTACTACAATAGTAGTATTTTATAAGCTGACAATACTTAAAATGTGACATCTGTAGTAGAATGAATGAACTGGCGGGAAATTTGACAGCTCGATATGTTTATATATATATATATATATACATATATATATATATATTAAACTGTGTTATTTGAGCAAGGGATAAACCAGTTTATAAAGACGGGTCTGTCAAAATATCCACCAGGGTGTTTAAAAACAACTACATTTGTCACATTTTCCATGTGTCCAGGAAATTTTAAATAATTTCTTGCCAAGACACTGTTAAAAATGTTTAGTCGTAAGTTTTAGGTTAATTATTCCGCCATTTCTACCAGTGTTGCTAGACCAAAACATTTTCTACTAAAGTGCGTTAAAATTTGTTATAAGTACAAAAAGTTTGAGCATTATTAGATGAAGTATTCAAAATTGAACTTTTTAAATACAGGGTTTTGAGAAAATATAATGTCTGTTGTATTAAAAATTAAAGCAACTTTCTATAAGATAGGGTCTTTTGACAGAATAAAATTGTATAAAAATATTTCTTATTTGAAAAGACACAAGACTTCAATTCCTAAAACAAAAATTTTCCTTTATCAAATAACGTAAAATTGTGAGACAATTTATTGTATTTGAGGCTCAATATTATAAACTGTTGTTTATAGACTGATGTTGTTAAAATATACGTATTATTTCAATTCATTTGTTTATTTAATTACCTTGTTTAATATAAAGATCCGACAAAGATTACGCTAAAGGGGCTTTGGTATATTCAATGTGGAAAAGGAAAAAAAAGGAAGTGATGAGGCAAGATTTTTTAATTGCAGTGAATGGCTAGGCCAGCAAGCCGTTCACCCAGTGGCGTAACAATAGGGTGGCAGAGTGCGCAAAATGCCACGGGCCCCCGACCCGGCAATGCTGTGGCCTGACTGTATCTCGGGCCCGACGGAGCCCTGGCTCGACAGAGCCTCGGGCTCAATTTCGACAGGGCGTAAGCAGAGAAAATCTAAGATTTATTACGAAATAATGGCCCAAAACTAGAAAGACACCACAGAAACTTTAGGTTGAGTATAGTAGAGAACGCGAGAATTGGACTCTAAATTATTGGTCATGACTATTTTTTTCTGACGAGTCTAGATTCTGTTTATACAAGAACGACAAAAGAGAAATTCTGAATAACAACGTTGGTCTACTTTAGTGGACATGGGCGAGAATGCCGTTTTTATGCAAGATAATGCCCGCCTGCATGCCATGTCAATATCTACCTTGGACAACTAATGCAAATGGGTAGATAGAACTTCGAAAAGGAAGCCGATAGTAGGATTCAATTGCAGAATTCAGGTTGGGCAGCGTTTAGGAAGTTTTACCACATATTTTCGTCAGATATACCACAGACCCAGAAGACTAATGTGATCAACCAGTGCATCCTCCCTGCAATGATTTACGGAGCCGAGACGTGGACACTGACTGTGGGGCTTATCCTCAAGTTTAAAGACGCTCAACGTACTATGGAAAGAGTTAAACTATGAGTCTCTGAAGGACGCAATTCGGAAAGTGACCCGTCAGGGAACTACGGTGAAATATATTGCAAAACGGATAACCACTAGAATAAGCGTGTACTGAAGTAGACACCGCGTCTCGGCAAACATAGCGTGGGACGCTTTTTGGCCAGATGGCAGACGTGTTGCACAAGAGGGCCGGCAGTGAGTGGATGCATAAAGCAAAAGACCAAGTTTCGTGGCGTATCGTGGTTGAGGCCTATGTCCGGCATTTGCCTGCAACGGGCTGATTATCATCAGCCCAGTTCATCCTATGCGTGCTTGCGTCGTCATCGCGACGAGCACGCATGGGATGAACTGGGAAAATGTGTAAGTCAATGGATCCGCCGCCAATCACGCTACGGGATATGAAATAATTTCTAATAGAGGAATGGCAGAATATTCCTCAAGAACCTAGTAGAAAGTATGTTAAATCGGATCGGACAGCAGTATTGTGAGCTTTAAGAGGGAACACAAAGTACTTAAATGCGTGAAACCGATACATCCTTAACCAATCTAAATTTAAGAAAATACCGGATAATTAGCGCATTTTATTTTATACTAGCTGTGCCCGCGACTTCGTCTGCGTGGAGTTTAACAAAAAAGTTAATTAGTTTTGTTAAGTTATTTTTTTAAATAAATGAAATTTTCAAAAACAAATCAAAAAATCCCGTCAAAATCGGTCCAGCTATTTCAGAGATTAGCCGGAACAAACAGACAGAAAATAACTTTTCTAAAATAAATGTAGCCTAAGTTACTCCTTGTTATATCAGCTACCTGACAAAAAAAGTCCCGTCAAAATCGGTCCAGCCATTTCAGAGATTAGCCGGAACAGACAAAATTTTTTAAATATCATTTTCGGCACAGGTATCGTGTATATAACGATATGTAGGACATTTTTTTTTATTTTCACTCTTAAGAGCGTATACACCTTGCGCGCAAAGTCAACTATAGGTATTTCTTCGTTAATTTCACGCACACATAAGCGACCAAAGCTGTGTGCGTAGAGCTGCCGCGTCGGCTCGCTATACAATCGGCTCAAACAACTTTGATCCGTGCGCTTCAAATATTCAATTGAAATGTAACTGTAATATAATATCATAAAAATATTTTATTTGCATTATAAGTAGACAAATATTACTGTGCAAGCAAAGAATAATACAAATTTAGATAGTAATCATACTTTCGTTATTATTACATTGTTAAGTTGAATTCAAATCAGTGTTCAATCAGTAGACACTACGGACGTTTTATTAATAATTTCGTGTTCGAACACATACATAGTGTTAGGGGCGTTACAACCCCTTACAATTACGAAATATATTTAATTTATACTACAATAAATAACATACTTTAGCCTCGGAATTACGTCCCATTATATTACCTGAAACATAATTTATACTCACTACAAAATCATTGTAGGTAATAAAAATAATTAAATATTTTACTACCAAAGTACTAAGATGTGGTAATCGCATTCCGCGCGTGGCTATTTTTACTACGCGCGGCATAATCGACTGCAGCCAGGCCGGAGCGACGAGCGATACATCCTCCCTCTAGAAGGCCTTGCGGCGGTCTGATTTGATCCACGTCGGACAGCGTGTTTTATAGTGGTTTTTAAAATATTTGTAGAAAACATGAAAACTAATTTTGTTGAAATATAAAAATGGTAATTTATTGATAAGATGTTCTTCTATTATAATATGCAATTGTTATAAAAAAATATGTACGATAAGTTGGTGAAAAAAAATATGTTCTTGACGAGAGTTTCTGAATAATTTCGCATTGTTTAATTTTTTATTTTTCAGGAACTAAACACAAAAAGATTATTTTTCTCAGCAAAATCCCTCCATAAGGGTCTTATTAGTCTGATAATATTTTTATTTTCATCTTATATTTAGTGGTTAAGGATATCTTAAGCTTCTAAATTGCCATTTAAAGCCTAAATAACGAAACTTGTGTTCAGTAATCCGTATAGTACTCACAAATTATCCATCAATTTATAATGTTTTCCACCAAAATCCCTAGATGACAACCTTATCTAAAATTAGTAATAATTATTTTTCCTTTAAATTGTTTATTGGTGGCTATTAACTCATTTGAAAAGTCCTGTTTTTAAGCCAAAAAGCGCGTGCAGGGTATAAACGCTCTTAAAACAGACACTTCAATTTTATTTATATGTATAGATTTGTTAAAAATAAAAAGCTTGGTAGAATCACTGGGTAAAATTCATTTTTTATGTTTAATTAATCATATTAAAATATTCTTGAATGTAATCTTTATTGTATAAAGCTAGGTTAGGTACTATTAAAGATATTTAAGATTTTCTGACCAAACCTTTTCCTTTATGGTCCAGTATATTTTACTCACTTTCCAAAGATATTCCTAGTTTTCGATCCACTTTTAAACGCGAATTACAAAAGTCAACATCTATAAGAGAACATGCCGATTTTTCATCATCAGTCCGTTGCAGTCCACTGATCGAAATAGACCTTTCCCAAGGTACGCCACTGAGCCCGGTCTACTGCTTTGTGCATCCAATCGCTACCGCCCCGCTTGTGAAAGTTGTGCCGTCATCTGGCCAGGGAGCGTCCCAAGTTAAGTTTTCGAAGGCGCGGTGTCCACTCTAGGACAAGCTTACTACAGCGGTTATCTGTTCTGCGACATATGTGGCCCCCATTGTAACTTCAACCTACAACTATCAGAGCGAAGAGCTATCGTTACAGAAAATGTTTTGAAAGCTGTGAAGCTTTAATGAAAACCTCCAAACGAATGGGTTTCTGTATGAACCTAGACAAGAAGGTCATGTGTAATGAACTCGTCGCTCCAGGTCCATTTATCATCAATGACGTCTCTCGAAGTTGTCAAGCAATATGTCTACCTCGAGAAATTAATGCAATTGTGTAGATACAACTTCGAAAAGGAAGCCGACAGGAGGATTTAGTTGGGCTGGGCAGTGCTTAGGAAGTTGTACCACATATTTTCGTCAGATACACAACAGAGCCTGAAATCAATTGTTTTCAGCTAGTACGGCCTCCCTGTAACGATGTACGGAGCTGAGACGTGGACACTGACTGTGGAGCTAATCCATAAGCTTAAAGTCGTTTGACGTGCTATGGAAAGAGCTATGCACGGACTATCTTTGTGATGGCCAAAATTCGGAAAGAGGTGATATCCTTCAGGGAATCATGGTGACCGACATAGTTCTGAAAGTTATTAGGTCGATTTTTTACCCTCTAGCTTTCCAGAGGCGTACAGCAGTACGCAACGAACATTGTCGAAATTAAAATTAGTAGGAACTCATTTTAAAAATTCTTTGGTATAAGGAAGTCTACGCAACTTGGTAATTCTATTTAAAATTCTTTAACTCCTAATTTGAACTTTGATGACGTCTTTGACACTTTTGCTGAACAAAAAGTCCGAAAAAAGGATATTTAATACTATCATATGTTTCTTCCTTAAGATAATAATAAGACAAAAAAAATCATACAGTAATTATAATAGTGTTTCTACATATACCTAAGTAAACCATACTTTACTTAGTTATTCATAAAAACAAAATTACAACGTCAACTTTTTTTTACATTTACGAAGGGCCCCATCTGATGATTTTGCCACGGGCCCCCGATGGTGTAGTTACGCCACTGCGTTCGCCTGATGGTAACCGATACGACTGCTTATGAACAGTAGCAAAACCAAACAACACCTTAAATCACAAAGCAATGCTTGGCATTCCACTGCGCTCGCCATCCTGAGACATAAGATGTTAAGTCTCAATAATATTTCCAGTAGTTACTCTGGCTACAATATGCTTCAATCAGAAACACATAAGTACATTTATACTGCTGTTTGGCGCGCGAAATAGACATTGCGGTGGTTCCTGCCCAGGCGGCCTCTCACACACGAGTGACCTACCGCCAGTAATATAGCTAAGCTAAGCTTTTGGTCCTCCGGAAAACTTACATTTAGTAATATAAATAGTTTTTAGTAAGGTTCAAGGTGAAGAAAGGACAAGATGTTATTGAAATAAATAAAGCAACAGTGAATTTATCATTTAATCTATTATACATACTCTAATCTATACATGTAGATACATTTTGATCAAATAAATTATACAATGTGCATTTTTGTTTCTAGTAAGTTTTTTAGCAGAGTAAAAATTATAAATTAATGATTATACTTCTTAGTGGTAATTTACGGCAGAAGTTCTAAAAACCATACTATGTCTTCTCATTGTCATTTGGTTTATCAAAATTATAAGTAAAAAATAGTTAATGTGTTTTCCGCGAAAAGTTGAAAACAGTCTTTAAAATGTTTGGTCATTAAAAAAAGTAAATAAATGCCTTTCTGGTTTTTAAAACATTTGGTGAGTCTGAAAAATCAGACATTTAAAAAACGAATTATTATAAACAGAACTAATCAACAAGGTACATCAAGACTGCGAAAACGAAGCCGGGTAGTTTTAGTGACTACAAACACAATGCAACCAAAATAGCGTTTTATGATTTTTTTAAGTGTCTTCGTGTTTGGATGGACAATCGATAGATTTTATTAAATCATAAACCCGACCGTACCATAGCGTCTTTAAAAATTCAAGGGGGCCTATTATTTAAAAGAAACGATGTAATATTATACTATGTAGGAAGTAAGAATGTATGACATTATTTTTTCATTGTGTCTGTTATTAAAACTACCACCTGGCTTCGTTTTCGGTAACAGTCTTTATATACCCATAAGAATAAAATAGTACATAATGCATTTGCTTTTCACACATTTTATACCTAGAAACAAAAACGCACATTTACAACAAAATGACCATAAAAAATCAAAGTATAAAAAATAAATAAAAAGTCTCTTTTAAAACACTTACAGTCGAAACTGGAATATTTTATAAGTATTTTTATGCATACGAGTAAACATGTCACCAGATATTGAGATACTATACAAGAGGGGACACTGCAAACAAAATGTAACAAAATGAACGGTACCGCACCACTCCTTCTATTTCTGTCTCTGTCACGCCTACGCAGTAACATTATCTTCCCTCTCGCTTCACTGTGTCCCCGTGTGCACGCACAATACGCAGAGATTTTGTTCCCGATGTCCGCTCTAGTATAATACCTCAATGTCTGACGGCAAGCGATCACTGCACATGAATGAAATGAGCCTTAATAACATAAAAATAATTATAATAAAATTCATAGACAATTTTTTAGTTATCAAATATTTTGTCCCTTTCGAAAGAATCGAATATGTATCATGTATATTGTTTTATCACCAACGGTGCAAGTTGTGACCACATTCATAGGGTGTTACTCTTAAGTTATTTCTGTATATTTTATTAGTCTACTAGCGGCCCGGCCCAGCTTCGCCCGGGTACAAATAGATTTCTGTATAATAATATGTACGTATTATACACATATAAACCTTCCTCTTGAATCACTCTATCTATTAAAAAAACCGCATCAAAATCCGTAGCGTAGTTTTAAAGATTTAAGCATACAAAGGGACATAGGACAGAGAACGCGATTGCTTTATACTATGTAGTGACGTTATATTGTAACAACCACAGGCTGTCTGTTCAGGTCAGCTGTTAAATAAAATAAAATAAAGAATATTGAATTCAGTTTGAGCGACACAGACAAAACATTTGATAGCTAAAATAACTTAAAATTGTCTGTGAACAAGGCTGCACATATTTGACTTATTGATAAATACATACATAGTTTTAGACATAGTTTTACATAGTTTTAGACATAGTTACATAGTTTTACATAGTTTTAGACATAGTTACATAGTTTTAGTTTTTTCATAAAATAGACCTTAGTAACACAAGTGTAATGTAGTCACTATTTACGGTTAATATGTGTAATATTGTAGTAGAGTTTAATTATTCATATTTATCGGCTCGTTTGCTATACATATGGACGTAGCATCAAATAGACTCGACATTCGAGTTCCACCGTAAGGGACAGATATATTTTCATATTATCGTTTAGATCGGCTCTTACAGCCAATAATAAAGCAGCGCGCCATACCTTTTGTCTTATAATCACTTTCAACACTCTTTTACACACATTTTTGACCGCAAATATTCGTGAAATACAAAGTTATTCAAGTTTAAATCAAACCGCACATCCTATGTGCTTGGCCGGTAAAACATGAACGCTACAAAATTATGTGGAACTATGACAAGGACGACAAATTGTGTTTTGTCACTTTCATTCTTATGGTTTATGCATAAGTCTAAGTGAGATGGACTATAATATGTAAAATGCATGTCAAGTCTATTTTGATACTACGTCTATGGTTCTCTTTCACCCCTGGTTCGCGTTGTGTATAGTTCGAGACGACAGATGCAAAGAGTATGAATATATCAATACACTACAATAAGAACACAAATCATTTTTGGTTGTATGACATTAATAGTTCAATCTTAACCAATTTGCGTGTAGGATATAACACAGAATTTAATATACAAAAAATCCAGTTTCGACTGCAGTTAAAAATTACAATAAAACTTAACCTAAGCTTTGGTATTACTATTTGTGTCATTATTCAGATCTTTATTAATATCTTGAGTGATTTGTTTCGAAATTTGTTTAGTTTTACATAAAATACTTGGTGAATACTGTTGGAGAGAGCGCGATTTGAAATAACGCCATCTATTAGATTAAATTGAAAATATGTACCCTCATTTAGGAAAATACATTTTTGAATAATCTGGATGATACATGAATTTTCTAGAACATTTAATAGACGACTTAAACTCGTCGCATATGAATTAACGCGGTAGATATCATACAAAACATGTATTTTTTTATTGCTCCGAATGCCATTCACCTGATGGTAAGCGATACGACCGCTCATGAACAGTAGCAAAACCAACACTATGAATTTACAAAGCAATGTTTGGCGTTACCCTGCGCTCGCCATCCTGAGACATACGATGTAAAGTTTCAATATATCCAGTAGTTACTCTGGCTACAATGTCCTTCAATCCGAAACACAACTGTGTTTTTATTGAATATCGTTTAAATAATTGTTAAACTTCAATCAAACTATGGAATTTGGTTTAATATTATGACCATAGTGCGTGGTGGCCTGTTGGTAAACGGACTAGACGCGGCTGCCAACATGTTCACGGTGGTCGCGGGTTCGAATCCCAGGGCACACCTCTGACTTTTCGGAGTCATGTGTGTATTGATAGTCAATCACCACGCACTAAAACGGTGAAGGAAAACATCGTGAGGAAACCTGCATACCATAGCGATTTATAAATATTTCTATGGTATGTAAGTCCGCCAACCCGCACTAGGCCAGCGTGGTGGACTATATGGCCTAACCACTCTCAATCGTATCCTCGATTGTAGAGTAGGCCCGTGCCCTGCAGTGGGACGTATATGGGCTGATACAGATACAGATACAGATTATGACCATACAACACCTAATACTATGTCTTCAAAAACAAACCACCATGTACAACCAAATAAATTTCGAAACACCCTATACAATAAAATCAATGAAATATCAATATTTTACGTAACATTCGCAATTTTAAAATCATTTTCGTCATTTATCAATATTGAATTCACCTGACAGTCGAAAATAGTTCTAATATTGCGACAAACATTTTTATTGTAAGTGACTTGAATATGTATACAGGGTTAGAAATAGTATAGAAGAAAGACGAACAACTTTTATAATGGTACCAATGTTGAAATCGCGAAAATAATGTATGTAACATAATTGTACAACCTCCGTGGCGCAGTTAGTTAGAGGCTGGCTGTGAAACGCGAGGCCGCGGGTTCGATCCCCGCAACGAAACAAATATTTTCTGTAGTCCACATTTCGGGTCTGTGTGTTTGTGAGATCGAAAAGTTTCTCGTAGTTTCTGATACACAAGACTCGATCTTAGTGTGGGCTCAGGACTATGTATGTGACTTATGGGAGTTATTTATTTAGTTATTATCATACTAATAATGTTTTAACTGTACGATGTATACAACAGCTGTTTTTTTAAGATTTAACAAACCTTTCGTCACAACAAGCCACGAGTCAATACACACCCCAATACAGATTTCAATTCAATTTGTTTATTGAAGCATGTAACTGTATCGACATTGTAAAGGTACCTTTTTTAACCTCCCGTTAATTAAATATAGAAGGGATATTGAGACCAGATGTGACTACAGTGGACCTGAATTTAAGTACTTAGAGAGCATCCACAATATATATCAAGACTGCTACCGAAAACGAAGCCGGGTGGTAGTTTTAGTGACTACAAACACAATGCAACTAAAAATTTTGCTAAGAAACGCGACAATTTTTTTTATAATTTTTTAAATATCGTCATTTTGGGCGGTAAATCCATAGTTTTTGCTAAAATAATAATTTAAACTCATTTATACCTTAGTCTTTATAAATAAAAGGGTATACACTGTTACTTAAAAAATTGTTAATAAAAAAATAACAAAAAAATATGGTCGCATTTTTTCCAACATTTTCTGTTGCATTATGTTTGAAGTCGCTTAAACTACCACCCGGCTTCGTTTTCCGTAGCAGTCTTGATATACCCTGTATATTTCACCGATACAGTGATGTCTGATTGTATCTGGGTTTTTTTATTATATTTTTTATTGTTTTATTATTTATATGAACGGCGAGACGGACACGCCACTCGCCTGATAATAAGCGATCATAAACAGTAATAACTAACAATGCTCGGTACTCCACTGCGCTCGCCATCCTGACACATAAGACGCTAACGGCCGATGCCAATAAACAATTGAAAAAATTAGATTGAAGTCTATCTGGACTGGTTTCTACTTTTCGATTTGTCATTTACCATGTTTAGACAGCCTCCGTGGCGCAGTTGGTTAGACGCCGCCTGTGAAACGAGAGGCCGCGGGTTCGATTCCCGCACTGAGAGAAATGTTTGTGCGGACCACAAATATTTCTTCCGGGTCTGGGTGTTTGTGAGACCGAAATGTATCTCGTAGTTCCTGATACCCACGACACAAGACTCGATCTTAGTGTGGGGTCAGGACTATGTATGTGACTGTTGGGTGTTATTTATTTATTTATTTTTATGTTGCCATAGTTGTTTCACTACTGAGATTGATTATTGCCAATATAGTATCAGAAAAAAGATTGAGCTGTCAATCTCAAACGGCAAATGTTGGATTGGGATTGTTTATTGGCAGCGGCTGTATGTTTCAGTATTTTTAACCTAACTTTTGTAAAGGTTATCGATTTGTTTGAACTTGTTTCGATAGGGACTTACAGACTCTTCAAAGATAAGTCACTTACAATAAAAATGCACACATTTGGTTTCCACTTATATAAATAAATATTAACTATTAGAGGCGTCGCGGCTTTGTGGAATCGATTTGACACAATCGATTTTAGAATCGATTATTGTTTTAACATGTGTTTGATTTACCGATATATAGTATTGTTTTCCATCACAAATATTTTCATTTACTTCTATTGTATTTTCTCGCCTTTCCCAGTTCTAAAGACCTAATTAGAACATTAACGAAACCCTTCTATTTAACTAAAGAAATCACCAATCAGTTCAGAATCAAGAGAGGTAGTGAAGAGAACAGATATAAAAATAATACCAAATTCATAAACTCATTTTTATAAATACATAAATCACGCCATTTTCCCAGAAGGGGTAGGCAGAGGTGCCAGAACACATTTCGCTTTATATGTTATTATTTTTATAATGTCACCAGTGCTTATTATTGAACTACAATATATAGAGAGACGGACAAAATAAACTTTTTTTGCCACCAAATACTTTACATGTATACAAATTTACACTAACCTTTTGGGAAAGGGGTCAACGAACCCACAAAGCCGCGCCGCGTTCACACCAATACGCGAAATACCACTACCTTAATTACTCTTAAAGCTCAAGAAGGAAGAGAAATGAAAAAAATAATAAAAATATCAAAAAAAAAAAAAAACTTAACACTAGAACAAAATAAAAACAGTCTATACAATTTGGCTACGTTTGTGTTGGGTTGGTTACATACGGGCGGCGACGCCGGTGTACTTGAGTCGACCTTCAACTTTGTGACCTTGACCTTCGTGACCTTTTGCGACCTTGACCTAAGTATCCCTGAGTGCCATCTTTTGTGACCTTAATCGTTCGTGACAACTTCATCTAAATTTTAGTGTTGTGACCTTGAGCATGACCTTCAAATGTCCTTGAACTTGACTGTTATTGACCTTGGAATCAACAACATAATGACAAATCTTACTGATCCTATACTTGGTGATATATTTGTCTGATCTAGCCAATTGCAGCAAAAATATTATCAACTTTCTTATTCTTAGCTTAGCCTAAAAATGTCACGTACTGCTCCTAAGCTTTAACCTTGGGTTTGATATTGAATTCATAATTGAATTGACCTAAAGTTTCATGTGTACCGTCAGCAACATAAGTTGCTGCACACTTCACATTTTTTGATAACCTTTTTATGAATTAAAATTTGTACGTACTACTCTGTAGTCGTAAAATATAACCAAGTAAAGTCATCTATGCCGAGATGTGCCATACGGTATTGAAAATAATTATTATTTTGGATGATAAGACAATTCCAAATCTCGTGAATGTGTAGCGACTTATGTTGCTGACTGTACATGAACTGAACAAAACCTTAAATATAAATAAAGTTAAATTTCGTCAGTCTTTACATTTTGACCAATTTTTCCCCAAACTTGCACAAAAGTTTGAAAAGAATTTGATTTGCAACCCTCGTCAGTTGCAATCGCTACGCCGGCCTGTTCGAGCACAACGGCGCCACCACACCGCAACAGGTGGTACTACACAAAAGATCTAAAAAGTATTAAAGTTATAGATTTACAAACATACTTTTCAAAGTATTTTTTATATTTCAACTGTCCCATATTAAAATTTATTATTATTCACATTCGTAATTTTTAGTAGAGAAAAAAAAATAACGGCAATAGTTCTTGGTTAGTAAGACGCCGGGTGTAAAACGCGAGGCCTCGGGTTCGATCCCCGCGACAAGAAAAATATTTCTGTGAACCACAGATATTTATTTTGGGTCTGGGTGTTTGTGAGACCGAAAAGTCTCTCGTAGCTCCTGATATGACACAAGACTCGATCTTAGTGTGGGGTCAGGACTATGTATGTGACTGTTGGGTTTGTTATTTATATCTCATACAATGCGTTAAATAGAGAAAAAAGTTAATATTTTGAAAAGAGCATTCGCACGCTAAAAATCTGTAGTTGATATATTGTGAACATAGTACCCAAAGTAATTTCTATGGTATGTAAGTCCGCCAACCCGCACTAGGCCAGCGTGGTGGACTATATGACCTAACCACTCTCAATCTTCCTCTCGATTGTAGAGGAGGCCCGTGCCCTGCAGTGGGACGTATATGGGCTGATACAAGTACAAGTACCCAAAGAATACAGTAATTTTAACTAAATTTTAATATGAGAAAGCTGTTTCTATAAACGACAGTTTAAAGTAAAAAAGTAGGATACAAGTTGGTGAAGATAAGAAAGGGCATTTAACAGATGACTCAAAATCCCGACAGTATAGACATGACGGGATAAAACGTCAAAGTCTGACGAAAATGTTCGGTGACTTTTAGTCAATGACTAGTTTAGTCAATCACTTAAAACCCAGCTGTACAATAATATGAGTTGAGTTAAGCATTTATATGAATCTTTAACTAAATTATAGTCGGACTAAATGACTTAAATAATTAAAATATTTAATATTAGTGACAGCATCAACAATATAATCACTGAAGAAATGACTCAAAAATGACTAAATTAGTCAACGAGATATGTTATTAAAATCCCAAAAAAAAAATACTATTTAAATTACTTTATAAACAGTACTTGTTCGACTCAAAATAGTATGACTAAATATGTCATAATATTCCCCAAAACTCCTTAATATTTTAGTTTATTTTTAATCTAGTTTATGCATATTAGAGTGAATTATTAAACAAAATTACTGCATAAAACAAAATGAACTGACTAATACCGTCACTATACAGGGTATATCAAGACTGCTACCGAAAACGAAGCCGGGTGGTAGTTTAAGCTACTTCAGACACAATGCAACAGAAAAAGTTGCAAAAAAAAGCGACAATATTTTTTTGTTATTTTTTTCCTATGGCCATATTTGGGTGGTAAATACATTTTTTCCTAAAATAATAGTGTATACCCTTTTATTTATAACTAATCTAAGGTATAAAAGTGTTTAAATTATTACTTTAGCAAAAACTATGGATTTACCACCCAAAAATGACGATGTGCAAAAAATCATAAAAAATAATTGTCGCGTTTCTATGCGAAATTTTTAGTTGCATTGTGTTTGTAGCCACTAAAACTACCACCCGGCTTCGTTCTCGGTAGTAGTCTTGAGATACCCGGTATATAATTAGAACAAAACTCAATGACAAATTTTACCGTAGACGGAAAAACCTGGCCTGACTAACACACAATATTGACTGACTAATTTTCCCCATCTCTTTTCCACCCTTTTATGCCCTCCCCTTCCTATCTTCACCCCCTTTGATGAAAGTACAACGTTTTTAACTACTTAATAAATAACAATTCCTTCGAATAGGAATATAAGAGCAACCGCGACTAGTCGTGACAAGCACTGCGAAGACAACTAGCAATTGGTTGCCGATTGCAATTTTTTTGACGGCATTCGTTTGCTTCGTTAATATAGAGTTCATATTCTTCAGAACATAATATGAACAATAGGTTGCCAGTCGGAATTCATTTTCAGGTAAATAAAACGGACTTCAACAAGTCACAATATACAACTCAACTTAAGCAACCAATTGCCAAACGAGTTTTTTACGCCTGCATTGGTTTTCTAAAAACAATAACTCGACTAAATGAAAAGATATTAGTAGCCAATTGCTCATTCAATACCGACATTGATCCTACATATATAGAAATAGACAAAAAAATAGCAACCGATCGCAACTCACGTTAGCAACCGATTGCCAGTTGCAATTTTTTTGCCGGCGTCGATTTAAAACCACCAATTATTAAACCTCACACCTCACGCCAGTTGTACCACTTATATCGGCTTGATTTCACGCAGCGGTTGGCACGACTAGACGGGCGTTTCTGCCGCCGCGTTTTAACGCTCGTCTGCTCGCCCCATTAGTTGGATGACGTCTCCTTACGTCCAGTGAAGGATACGATGGACCGAATGCCTTTCACTGATGTCTGTAACGAGAAAAATATAATTTTTATATTGATTGGTTAATCTATACTAATATAAAGGGTGATATTGACACATGGTACTTAATTTAATCCACACGTTTCAAATCACCCCAGGTGACATTGTACATGATTTGAAAAAATAATAATGTTAAGATTTAATGTCAAAAATCGTGATTTTAGACATATAGTTTTTTGACCGCCTAACTGAACTTCAGTTCGGTTCGGGAACCCACGTGAGCCGTGAAAGACTCGGTATCTATAGCGGTTGATCAAAACTTCGGAACCTATAATCGTGATTTTTGACAATACTATCAGGCAGCTCTTGTTCAAACTTGGTACAATGTTACCTGGGGTGGTTAGGAACATTTTTAAATTCACTAAAACTACTACTCAGCTTCGTTTTTCGGTAGCACTCTCGGTATACCCTGTATAACTTATAGCATTTCTCGATAAATGTACTTTCCAACACTGAAAGAATTATTCAAATCGGACCAGCGGTTCCTGAGATTAGCGCGTTCAAACAAACAAACTCTTCAGCTTTGTAATATTAGTATAGAGGGTGCACAAGTGAAGTAATATAAAATCACTACATAGTATAAAACAAAGTCGCTTCCTCTGTCCCTATGTCCCTTTGTATGCTTAAATCTTTAAAACTACGAAACGGATTTTGATGCGGTTTTTTTTAATAGATAGAGTGATTCAAGAGGAAGGTTTATATGTATAATACGTACATATTATTGTACAGAAATCTATTTGTACCCGGGCGAAGCTGGGCCGGGCCGCTAGTATAAGATAAAATACAAGCATTGCGCTTAGTTTGGGGCCACAGTCTCTCAATAAGTTATAGTGTTATGTTATATTTCTTAATCGCTCTCATTAGTTAATAAGGCAAAATTTGCAACGCAGTTTAAATAGTTATCCCCTTGCTCGTTCAAGTCAATAAATTGTTTACAGTTTCCAAATCGTGCATTGGACTTGGCATGTTTTTGTTGACATGACTGGACATTTTTTTGCCCTTGTCAACAATTTGATTACACGCTTGAGTAGCAAACGCGGGAATGGGCCAGTCATTTTGCGGGGTCGCAAAAAATCGCGCGGGCGCCCAAGGGGTTATTATTATAATTATTATAATATTACCTTTTTCTTGGATCCGTTGAGGTATTCCTTGTACATATCGGATCGCAGGTATCTCGAGTAACTATCGGACTTCATTAGGTGGTACACATGCGCCTGTGAAAAACAAAAACAAAGTTATTACTTACAATTTACTGGTGGTAGGTCACTCATATGTGAGAAGCCGCCTGGATACCACCGCAATGTTTATTTCTCCCGACAAACAGTGTGAATGTACTGTTGTAATTCTATTTGAAGGACACTGTAGCCAGAGTAACTACTGGACATATTGAGACTTAATATGTTATGTCTCGGGATGACGGGAGCAGTGGAACGCCAAGCATTGCTTTGTAATTCATGCTACTGTTCATGAGCGGTGGTATCGCTTACCATCAGGCGAACGGCATGCTCGTCTCGACATTCATTTCAATAAGAACTCTGCAATTGTAAGAATTAATTATCTGTTTGCCTTATGTTACAAGCTACTTTAACACTTTTTTGACAACAAGGATTTATTTTTAACATATTTGTGTTTATAAGCGAAATAATACCGTACTGTACTGTACTGTATCAGCCCATACACGTCCCACTGCAGGGCACGGGCCTCCTCTATAATCGAGAGTACGATTGAGAGTGGTTAGGCCATATAGTCCACCACGCTGGCCTAGTGCGGGTTGGCGGACTTACATACCATAGAAATTTTCATAAATCGCTACGGTATGCAGGTTTCCTCACGATGTTTTCCTTCACCGTTTTAGTGCGTGGTGATTGACTATCAGTACACACATGACTCCGAAAAGTCAGAGGTGTGCCCTGGGATTCGAACCCGCGACCACCGTGAACATGTTGGCAGTCGCGTCTAGTCCGTTTACCAACAGGCCACCACGCACTCACGTAAATGTCAACGAAATAATACCAATTAAATAATAGTTAAAAAAAAAACTAAAATACACGCTTTAATAAGATATACAACTAAAAAAGTAAAAATAATTGATACTGAATTTAAGATAAGAAAATGGAGTAAAATACATATATTTTATTGTTACAAAGCGTGGGGTGTTTACAACAATTACTTATCCTCCTGCACCCCTTTTTTTTTCAACATGTAAAGCTATTAAGCTGCCCTTTCGGTACCCCGGGGGAGGCCGAAAGAGGTATGTCAGTGTCTCTGGCCTTCCAGCCCGGTACACACGCGGATATTGTGTCCGAACTGGGTCCCTAGCAATACCTACGCCAGCATACTGACTAAAAACCTCTTGATAACCCTCACACGCATTGTGGGCAGCACCGGACATCCCAGGGCGAAGGGCGCCCCGATTTACGTCCGCGAACCGCCCCGCGCAAAACCATTGCTGGGCCTTATGTTATCATTATGAAGGCCCAGATTACCTCCATTTACACCCCCTTTTCGGACGCCCGTAAAGCTGTTATGGGCGTCCATGACGGAGACGAGGCTCCATCACACGTCTCGGAGTCCGTTATACGCGAGGGCGGCCCCGCCGAGTGCCCAGTGACTCCGATGACCCCTTTAGGTCGTCTCTTACGACGGGCAGAGGATACCGTGGAGGAATTCTTGTACCCCCAACCCACAGGGTAAATCCTCCTGCACCCCACGCTTTGTAACAATAAAATATATGTATTTTACTCCATTTTCTTATCTTAAATTCAGTATCAATTATTTTTACTTTTTTAGTTGTATCCATCTACGGCTGTATTTCCAGAGGAAGTTAGCGGCGTGCAAAATATCCATTTTTTTTTTTCAAAAAATCTATTTTTTTTTAAACTATTTTATTGTCATCGGTCTTTGACAGGTGTGCAAAATTTGAATGAAATCTGTCCGTTTAAAGTGGGTCAAAATCGCGTCTTAAGGAGTTGGTTACAAACATACAAACAAACATACAAGTGAAGCTAATATAAAGCGTGTAAAAATCAATAATAGTCAAATACCATAGTATTAAGAACTAAAGCTAACCTGAGCTTGATCGAAGCAGTATCTGTCTGGAGTGCCAGATTCCACTTTCACTCGAGTCAGTTCCCTGGAAAAAAAACTATTTAAATCACTGACTTAAATATATGGACGTAAGTGGTGCGCGCTCCAGTACATCTCTAGTGGAGCGTTACTGAAAACGATCTTGAAAACGCTCGCAACGATTTTGAAAACGCTTGCTTGTATTGACAGAAAGTTTAATAAAATGAAGATAATATTTTTTAATGTATACAGGGTATATCAAGACTGCTACCGAAAACGAAGCCGGGTGGTAGTTTAAGCGACTTCAGACACAATGCAACAGAAAATGTTGCAAAAAAAGCGACGATTTTTTTTTGTTATTTTCTTCATATGGTCGTTTTTGGGTGGTAAATACATTTTTTTCTCTAAAATAATAGTGTGTACCCTTTTATTTATACAAACATTAAGGTATAAAAGAGTTCAAATTATTATTTTAGCAAAGACTATGTATTACCACCCAAAAATGATGATATTTAAAAAATGATTTAAAAAAATTGTCGCGTTTCTTTGCGAAATTTTTAGTTGCATTGTGTTTGTAGCCTAAAACTACCACCCGGCTTCGTTTTCGGTAGCAGTCTTAATATACCCGGTATACGCAATTTATTAAATTAAGTTAATTTAATATTTATTTTAGCGCGATTTTCGCGGTCATCTTTTTGAAACTTTGACAGCCTAAAAAAGAGGCCGCGGGTTCGATCCCCGCACCGAGAGAAATGTTTGTGCGGCACACAAATATTTCTTTCGGGTCTGTGTGTTTGTGCGATCGAAAAGTCTCTCGTAGTTTCTGAAACACGACACAAGACTCGATCTTAGTGTGGGGTCAGGACTATGTTACATATCGCTGCTTTAATTTGATACTGGCACATAACTAAATGTGTCATTTTTATGATAATGTTACCATTTAATACATAGCAATCTAAAATATCATGTGAATAAAACTCATATTCCAGTGTATACATTTGGCTGGGTGGCGTGACTAAATGACGTTATCTGATTGGTCGAAATATTGCGCCATTTTGTTGGTACATCGACACAACGCCATTTGCTTTGAGTTCTCGCAAGGTGACACTAGCATTTTTTTAAGATATAGGCATAAAACGAAATAATTTGCGGCTATTTGTGATTTTTTTTCTGATATAAGGTCCTATTTCGTGTTGTGACGATATATTATTAGAAGTTTTGATGGCATAGTTGTTTTGCTTCACTTATAGAACGTGGTATTTGATGTTGCAACGTTATCAAAACAAGTAAGTATTAAAACTAAGTAGCGTATTTCACAATGAGTGTGTATTCAAATATTTTTTGTGCAGTTAAAGCAATCAGTACGAAATATGTCAATTTCGTTTATAAACTCATCATTTTTATGATTATTCTTTGCAAAATATGTCCCTTTTTGTGCTATAATTGTTAAATGATTTTAAATATGTGCCATTATTCAAGATAATTCAATTTAAAAAATTAATTTTTTGTTACATGTAGCGTAGTGTGGATAAATAAAATAAAATATTGAAAATATCTTTAACTGTGACCTAATATATTTATTTTTTCACAGTGTATAATCGACGTACTCTTCAGATGTTTAAAAACATGAACATGGATAAAAATACACAGAATATCATTTCAATAGAATTGCAGATTTCGACAGCTGATGGTCCTGCTAAATATCAAGAAAGGAATGCATTATCACCTTTGTCGATAAAAGACAATAAGGTAGTATTTAACGAATTTTCTACGGAAGAACAAGATTTTTGTTCAGACGATAGTGTAAAAGATCCCGACTACGAAAATAAAGTGAATCAACTAATTCTGAAACTGATGCTAAGAAACTTTGTGCAAAACAACGACAGAAAAAAATTTCGAAAACCAAAAATACACCAAATAAAATGTTAAATTTTGATGTTCGTAAGCCTTTGCAGCTGTTGCAGAACAAAAGAGACTATGTTTCTACTCTTCAAACAATGCGTTCTAATGCGGATAATAAATTAAATACGCAACCTGATTGTAATGAAATTGATTTCGCTGGTCAAAACTTCTCAACTAAAGTAACTGACGGCAATATTGAAGAGAATATATCTGATTTAGCAACCTCCACATTAAGCAGCATTCAGCAAAGGTCTAGCTCAAGTAGCTCATCTAGTACCAGTAGTTCCTCCGATTCGAGCAATTCTTCAGATTCAAGCAGTTCATCAGATTCCGAATCGGAAAGACGAAGCGTAGCGGGCGTTATCTTATCAGATAAATTCCCTGTGGTCGAAAATAACGCGTCAACGGAGACTGCGCCTTCTAACCAGAATCTTGAGAACTTCGATTCGGCGGCAAACTCAATAATTGCATTAAACACTACTGATACTCAAAATTCTGCAAGCCTTGTTCTTGAACAAGAGCATCTTGATGCTATTGATAACCCGTTAAAAACAATAAAAATAACCCGAAAACGTAAACTAAACACAGAAAAATGGGCATGCGTACAAGCAAAGATATTAAGAAATAGAGGACAGGAATACAAATCTAAATGTGGTAAAATTGACCAGGAAAAATTAATTAAGGCTCCATGTGGTGACAAGTGCAAACAAAAATGTACAAATAAAATAACAGAAACCCAGCGAAAAGGTATTTTTGATTCCTATTGGAATATAGGCGACCTGCATAAACAAAGAGAGTTTATATTGCGACATACTTCAGTTATTAATCCAAGATATTCTTACAAAGTTTATAATAGTAACCGCGGAAATAATAACGCTTTTTATCTGACAGTAGATGGCGCACGAATAAGAGTGTGTAAACAATATTTTAAGGCCACCTTGGATATATCTGATCGACCTATTAGAACGGTTCTAGAAAAAATTAAAAAATCGGGATCTTTGGAGTTGGATCAACGTGGCAAACACAACAATCATCATGCTGTAGATCCAGCCATTAAAGATGGTGTCAGGAAACACCTTAATTCGATACCGAAAATTGAAAGCCATTATTGTCGAGCGGACACTAAACGTGTATACATTGATGGTGGTAAGACTGTAGCGGATTTGCATAGAGATTATGTAGCTGAATGCCAATCGAAAGGTTTACCGAGCGCAACTTACATTATGTATTACAATATATTTACATATGAAAATAATATTTCGTTTTTCCAACCAAAAAAGGATCAGTGCGAAGATTGCACAGCCTATGTTAATGCCACTGAAGAAGAAAAAATGGACTGAAGGAAAAGTATGAAAAACATTTAGAAGAAAAGAACTTATCGAGACAAGCAAAAGATGATGATAAGAATCATACAGCAGACAATACTATAGTCTGTGTGTATGATCTACAAGCAGCAATGAGTTGTCCAAGGGGTGAGGTGTCTAATTTTTATTATGTTTCAAAATTGAACTGCTATAATTTTACCATATGCAATATTAAAAATAAAGAAGTTAGTTGTTTTGTTTGGCACGAAGGTCAAGCAAAAAGAGGGGATGTTGAGATTGGGACCTGCGTTCTGAAGTATATTAAAAATTTAAAACAAACGGCTGAAAATCTTGATTCCAAGTTAGATTTAGTATTTTATTCCGATAATTGTTGTGGGCAACAAAAAAATCATTACATAATAGCACTTTATATGTTTATAGTTCATAATTTTAATTATATAAACACAATTACCCACAAATTTCTAATCAAAGGACACACGCAGAATGAAGGCGATAGTGCCCATTCTGTAATTGAAAGGCAAATACAGAAAACTTTAAAATCAGGCCCTATATATACACCAGACCAATATACCCATATAATTAGGAATGCAAAAAAAACAGGTACCCCATATAAAGTTTACGAATTGAGTTATGATGATTTCATCGACATAAAAGCATTAGCTACATCCATAGGCAAAAATTACTCTAAAAATACAGAAAAGGAAATTGTGAAAATAACAGATATTGTGATTTTAAAAGTAGAAGCAGAAGATACACATTACTCATATTATTATAAAAATTCGTACGAAACAAATAATTTTAAAAAAGTGATTGTTGAAAATATTGGAAAGACAAGAAACAGTAGCACTACTAATAAAAATATTTCACTAAAGAGAGCTTACAAAACTAAAATGACAATATGTGAGAACAAGAAAAAAGGCCTACTTACTCTGCTAAATAAAAAACTTATTCCCAGATTTTACGCCCCATTTTTTGAAAATCTATAAATGTATCTTTTTATAATGATTTAACATACAATACATAGTTTTCTACCATTTTAAAAACCCTTAGTTTTTTTTTTCTATTTTAACATTTTTATGTTTCGATTTATTTTTGTGTTGTATTACTGATTTTGGTAGTTAAATAGTTTTTTTTTCTTTTTTATATAAATTTAAATTTGTAATAAAGTGGGCTAATGGCACTACAGGTATAGTTATAATTATATTATATTAGAAGGTTATAATACTGTTTCTGTTATGTGCTGTATGTAACAAAACTATCTATTTTTACAATTTTGAGGGTAATGTGTGTTCTTTGAAAGAAAGTTTTACTAAATTATAATGTTTATGATCTCTATAACGTTGGAAGACTGATAGAATGTTACCCATACAAAACAAGAAATGTCATTATGTAATAAAAATATATTAGATTTTTATTTCACTTTCCTTAGAATAGTAATGTAATTGTAAATGTGACATTATTTAGAAAAAAGAATTCCGAAAAAAATTGTTCTAAAAATAAATAAAACGTTCTATAAAAAATTCTTAACTGAAACAATTGTTCTATTGCGAATAGTGTCATTGTTTACGAAAGGATGTAGTCAAAATAAAGGTCATACTATTGTCTAAGTCAATATTGAAAATAATTAAACCAAAAACTTTTTGACGTATGTTAGAAGCATGTTGTTTTTTATAAGATTATATTTTGTTTTTGTACTGAAAGAGTTAAACAGCTCATTAATAATAGAAATTTGATAGATTATACGTTGATTTAAGCAACTTTCAAAGAGTTTTCATTATTAAAATAAAATATATAAATAATTACTTCTTTTGTTTTATTTAAACTGCTCTCCTGAAAAACGTTCATTTTTGAGATATGTCGTTATCAAATTAAAGCAGCGATATGTGACTTTTGGGTGTTATTTATTTATTACAATTAACTCAAAATGTACTGAAGGGCTTATCGTTAGTTTTTAAATCAATGAATTAAAACGATTAGTTATATACAGAGTTCGCTGCAGATGACTTTTATTTTGTACTTTTTTCAATAGACATTTTTTATTTTCTTATTTTTTAATCGAATTAATTTTCGATATCCAAGTATTTCGACTTTTTGTTTGCAATGAAATATTACTTTATTAATCGACTTCATAAAAGGAGATTATGTATTCGATGTGCATGTATGTAAACTTGTTAGCCTATACCAGCCTCTGAACACGAATTTTTAATTTTTATATGTATGTATTTTTTTTTTAATTATTGTTGGTTTGTTTACCTGCTAGCGGCATCAACATTGACCGGGGAAGGCGCATCGGCCGCGAGAAACTCCTTCCATATCTCTGTGGCTCGCGCCGACACGCGCCGTATGGGTAGCGCCTTCAATTCCTGAACGGCTAGCCAGAACCTATGGCAAAATAACTCGTGTATATTTCGATTGGAAAATAGAACGTTCAGTTAAAAAAGGCGCGGGAAGATACAGCGAGTGTAAAACACAGTTAAAGGATAACAACCAGCATTCATAGGGCGTAAAGACCGCCATAGTGCAAGGTTTTTCGAGGGGATTGAGTTCGGGCATGACGATGTACCGTGTGAGTATTTTTGGTTCGCGGTCGATGGGAGGGATTTGACCCGCCGGCCAGGGAGACCCGTAGAAACGGTTGTCCGCTGGCCGCCCGCGGTACAGTACCGGGGCCCAATCGTGGTTAACCACCACGAGAGGCTGCCTCACCATGCCGCGCATAATCTTGGGTGGGTTCGTCGTGCCGGTTGGTGACCGAATGTGGGATCCCGGCGGCCCATCCCGGGAGGGTACCGGGGCCCTTCCGTCCGGCGGATCAATTCGCTTCCTGCCGACCCTTTCGTGCCGGTGCCCATTCGGCCTTCTTAGTGCCCGAACTTAGCTCCTCGTTGCCTCTTCACCAATCCCATCCTTAATCTACCATGACAGTGCAATTAAACAGAGCAGGTCCTTCAGCGGTGCATAGCCCCACCACTGCGTTCACTATGGAGTTAACTAATATCCGCGGACCCCATACGAACCTCAATGCCGTCCATCACCATCTCGAGACGGCCCGGCCTGCTTTGCTCTTCCTAACGGAGACGCAGATTCGTTGTCAGACCGATAATTCTTACTTGTTGTATCCCGGTTATTCGCTTGAAGTAAACTTCAAGCCTAAAGCCGGGGTATGCTTGTATGTTCGGTCGGACATCTGCTGTCGCCGTTTGCACTGCATGGAGGACCCCTCCTTCTCCGCTCTGTGGGTGCACGTGGATCTAGGTTCCTTGGGCCGCATCTACGTGTGCCTTTACAGGTCTCACAACGGGGACGATGAGACGACTCTGGTACGGTACGGTCTGGTATGGACGTCTCTGGCTGTTCAGGTATCTTAGCCAGGCGGCTGATGACGCGCAGGCGCAGTTCTTGTCGGCCGAATTGGTGGTCTTGGGGGATTTCAATGCACATCACGAATTGTTGCTGGGATCCTCCAAGACTGATCATGCTGGAAGGACTACCCATGCATTCGCTCTGACTCATGACTTGACACAGCTGGTGAACCAGCCCACCAGGATCCCGGATGTGGCGGGTCATGAGCCTTCTCTGCTGGACCTTCTGCTGGCGAGTCATCCGGCCGGGTATCGTGTGACCGTTAGTGCGCCTCTGGGCACTTCCGATCACTGCCTGGTTAGGTCGTCAGCACCTTTCGCTTCACCTCCACGTCCCGTGCAGGTTAAGCGGAGGGTCTGGCATTACTCGTCGGCAGATTGGGATGATATGCGGGAATATTTCGCATCCGTCCCTTGGAGGCAACGCTGCTTTGAGGGCAAAGATCCTTCAGCGAGTGCCAACGCTATTGCTGGCGAGATAAGGCTAGGAATGGATTACTACATTCCTTCCTCTGAGATCGCCAGTAAGGGCCGTGGATGCTCCTGGTTTAATCGTGCTTGCGCCGATGCTGTCGGTGACAAACAAGCGGCGTATCGCGCTTGGATCAGGGGTCGCGCCAAGAAGGATCCCAATATCGGTTCCCTCAAAGAAGCCTACAACCGGGCCACCAAGGCCTGCAAGAAGGCATACGTTAGAGCGGATGCCCAGCGCGTTAGCAGGATTGGGCGTGCGTTAGCCAAGCACCCGACTATCAGTAGTGCTTATTGGAGTATGGCTAGGGCCGTTCAGTGTAACTTATGCCGTCTAGCATTGCCTCCGCTGAGGTACTCGGAAGGTCCGCTGGCTCACAAGCCGCAAGAGAATGCTGCCTTACTGGCAAACCTCTTTGCGGCTAATTCCCTGGTGGTAGGTCTCTCATATGTGCGAGGCCATCTGGGTAGGTACCACCGCAATGTCTATTTCTCCCGTGAAACAACACTGCTTAAATGCACTGTTGTGTTTCGGATTGAAGGACATTGTAGCCAGAGCAACTACTGGACATATTGAGACTTAACATCTTATGTCTCAGGATGGCGAGCGCAGTGGAATGTTTCTACTGTTTATGAGCGGTCGTATCGCTTACCATCAGGCGAACGGCTTGCTCGTCTCGCCATTCAATGCAATAAAAAAATAAAAAAAAAAAAATCCCGCCTCGACGACCGTGGTTCTCAGACGCTGCCTACACTGCCTGGTTGCGGTTTCTCAATGGCGGATATTCGCATCAGGCAGTGTGATGTGCGGCGTGAGTTGCGGTCTCTCGATGTGCGGAAAGCCAGTGGTCCGGATGGGATACCAGCGGTGGTATTAAAGGCTTGTGCAGCCGAGTTGTCTCCTGCACTGACTCGCCTCTGCCGAGTGTCCTATCGCACAGGTGTTGTGCCGGAATCTTGGGAGGAGGCCAATGTGCAACCGATCCCCAAAAAGGGTGATCGGTCGGACCCTACCAATTACCGCCCTATCGCTATCACCTCAGTGATGTGTAAGGTCATGGAGCGGATCATAAACGCTCAATTGGTCCGCTATCTGGAGGATCACTCGTTGATCAGTGACAGACATACGGATTCCGTCAATATCGATCAACGGGTGATCTTCTAGCGTTTGTCCTGCATCGCTGGGGTGAGGTGATTGACCGGCGTGGCGAGGCTCTTGCTGTGAGCCTCGACATAGTCAAGGTGTTTGATAGGGTCTGGCACCGTGGTCTTCTCTCCAAGCTTCCGGCATACGGTCTGCCCGGCAACCTGTGTTCGTGGATTTCCGGCTTTCTGAGTGGGCGTAGAATACGTGTAGTCGTTGACGGACACGAATCGGCGCGCATGTCGGTAAATGCCGGAGTTCCACAGGGCTCGATGCTGTCGCCCACCTTGTTTATTCTGCATATCAATGACATATTGTCGCTTGACAACATTCATTGCAGCCTCGGGGTTGCCGAGTCGAAACTGTGAGGGGACGTGAAGATCTTGTCATTGAGCTCATCCGGACTTTGGATCTCATTTCTACATGGGGTTCCAGGAATATGGTTGAGTTCAATGCCAAGAAAACCCAGGTGTGTGCGTTTACGTGCAAAAAATCCCCGTTCTCTCCCCTCCCCGTTCTTCAGGGTGCTCCCCTCTAAGTGCGGAATGACCTGAGTATCCTTGGTGTGGATATCCGCTGTGATCTCAATCCAAGGAATCACATCGAGGGCGTAATATCTGCCACATCACGCAGGGTTGGAGTCCTGAACGGTGTGCGTCGGTTCTTCATGCCCGGTCAGCTTTATCGTTTGTATAAAGCGCAGGTCCGGCCGGGCATGGAGTACTGTTCGCACCTCTGGGATGGATCCGCCCAGTACCTGCTCGATGGATTGCAGCGGCGGGCCATCCGCATTGCGAATGATGCAGACGTTACGAGCAACTTCGAGTCGCTACAACTCCGGAGGGATGTCGCCTCTCTAAGCGTATTCTACCGCCTGTATCACGGTGAATACTCTGAGGAATTGTTCAACTTGATCCCCTCCTCACCATTCCTAACCAGAACCACGCGTGCTGGCTTGTGAAGCCATAGCTTATCGGTCCACACCATCCCGGCGCGAACCAAACGGTTCTCAAATTCTTTTTTGTGCCGCGCCGTCAGGCTGTGGAATTGTTTGCCGTCTCACGTGTTCCCTCCTTCCGACAATCCTGTGTCCTTCCGCCGTAGTGTGAAGAGGCACCTTAGCAGGCCGGCATAATTGTTTCCATTGGCATGGGACTGCCGTCCGATGTCAAAGGATACTCTACCTGGGCGGCATTTGCGCTTACCATCAGGTGCAATGTCGCCACTATGCCCGGCCAGAGTAAAAAAAAAAACATCTACAATCCATATCGTATCACACATGATTACTGTCAATATAGTTACACACACTACACACTAACTTGAGATTCTCCCCGCTGAACTCCTTGCAGAGGAACCTCGCGAAGTGCTCCCTGCCGTGCGCGTCGCGCAGCAGCTCGCGCAGCCCGAACGCCCAGCGACGCACGCGCCGGCTGGGCAGCGGCTCCTTACTGTGGGGGATGCTGGACTGTACCGGCGCATATACAAATATACGGCGCCAGAGCAACAACAGAGTACATATCTGTATCTGTAGTGCGCATATACAAATACACGGCACCATAGCGACGTCAATAGAAAACGTATGTTTCAGAAAGCTTGTTTACATTTTACAAGTGTCGCTTGTTTGTGTTGCGTTTTGTTTCCTTTAATTGTGGTTAACTTATACTTACTTACTCTTAAAAAAATATTAAATTCATCTATGGTTATATTTCGGAGGATGTGATCGTTTTAAATACAAATAATAATAACTTTCCATGTCAAGAAATAAAATTAAAATATACATGTGTGACATTTTGACAACTTATAATTTAAATGGATTTGTGCAGTAACGAAACGCTATGAGTTCAAAGTTGTCAAAACAAATTATGATCTGTATTCTATACCGCCAATTTTTCTTTGAACTTTTGAATTGTTTTTATTTACTGTAGGCACTTCACGAAAGTCTATTCTAAATTACTATATTAGCATTGTGAGTGTGAAGGTGAAATATGACATAATTTTGGTGATCCAATTGACTATAAATCCTTGGAAGTTGTTAAAACCTACTATACCAATCGTGAGAGGTTTGCTAATGTAAGATAATTTTCTAAATAAACGTGGTATAATTTACTTACTTTAAATTAAAACTTAGCAGTTGAACTCATACTAAGTACTAAAGTAATATTGTTAGTTCAAGGAACATTGTTTGGTTGGTTTGCCCATTACCTGATAATTAATAAATTTATTTCTTTGCCATTTAGTTCTGATTTTTGTGTTATCTATTTGGCTTGCTGCTGCAGGCCTAGCGCCATATGGGTATCATTGACAAATAACCAAATCAGACATCTGAAAGTAATTTATTTTTACCAATCAATAGATATTAGTGGTCTTATTTTGGGAATACATTTTTTTTTCTCGCGGGGAAAGTCCCTTTACGGACCATCCCACCCCCGAAGGGGCGGGGGTGTGTCGGACTCACCGGTGCGCCTTCCGGCCCAGCGAGACGTGGAGCTGGGTGGGGTCCCTATCGTAGTCTGCGCACCGAAATACCGACTAAAAACCCCGCGTTGGCCACCATCGGTGCACTTTGGAGACGGCCCCGGGATACCGCTCAACGGACGCGCCAGGACCGCCTCCTTGTGCACTGCCGCTTACAGCGACGCGGCTTTGAACGCGTTTGGCGTAACGTCTCGGGTGCCACCAGGATAGGGAAGGCGGCCCCATGTGGCGATCCACAGAGCGCCGAGCGGGATCGGGAGTAGAACGATTTCTACTCCCGATCCCGCTCGGCGCTCTCCTTCTGCAATATGACGCGCTCGCAGAAGGAGAGCAAGGCTCGCCACGACCTCTGGCTGCCTACCATGGAGGCGACCACGGCCGGCAGCGAGAGGTCTCCACCCAAAACCGCAGTGAGAGCGCTGCGCTCCTCGTCCCAGGCTGGGCACTCCTCCAGTGTGTGCTGGGCCGTGTCCTCACGGCAGTTGCCACAATGGTGGCACACGGCGGACTCCTCCGCTCCGGCTATGCGACACAAGTACGCACCGAAGCAGCCGTGCCCGGTGAGCACCTGCGTCAACCGGAATGTCGGCGCACCGTGGCGCCTCTCCAGCCACTGTTGGAGGACAGGTCGCACTGCCGCGACGGTCCTTGTGCCAGCACTAGGGTTCTCCAACCTGGAACGCCACTCCTCCACGGCGGTCCTGCGGAGGGAGGCCAACATTGCCTCGACCTCTCGGGACACCAGTCTCTGCCCTCGCTGGGACGCCTCCTCTAGTCCAAAGAAGACAGACGAGAGGGTCTTAGCGTCCAGCTCCCAGGGCAGAGTTCCTGCTAGAACGCAGGCCGCCTCGTGCGAGACCGTGCGGTAATCCCTGACGATTCGCTGCGCCACCATGTGCTGCGGACGGTGCAGCAGGCGCACGCAGCGAGCGCTCAGGGACTCGGCCCAAACGGGACTTCCGTAGGGGGCCATGGACCGCACGACTCCAGCATACAGGTTTCGGCAAGGGATGCCAGGACCATCAGTGTTGGGCAGCAGGCGCCCCAGTGCGCCCGCCGCCCTCACCAGTTTCGGCGAAAACTTCTCAAAATGCGCGCGGAAATTCCATCGGCTATCGAGGATGAGGCCAAGATACTTCATGCTCGAGCCGACGGGAACCCGCACGCCCTCCACTGTGAGGTGGGCCTCTGGTGGGGGCCCACACCGAGGTCCGTGGAAACACACGGCCTCGGTCTTGTTCAGGGCCACCTTGAGGCCCAGTCGCCGAATCCTGCCAACCTCCAGTCCCGTGCCAATCGAGGCTAGCAGGGCGGCTCTCCTGAAAGTCCTGGCCGTCGCCGTCACCAACGTGTCGTCCGCATAGCAGACGACAGCGACGCCCCGAAGGTTGGCACCACGGAGCACCCAATCGTACCCGATGTTCCACAGGAGCGGCCCAGAACCGATCCCTGCGGAACACCGCACGACACCGCTCTTCGATGCCACCCGTTGGCGCCCGGGTACACCACGTACCTGTCAGAAAGGTACGCGTGCACCATGAGCCGGAGATAGGGCGGCACCTCGTGGTACCGCAGTGCTTCAACAATGCAGGCCCAGGGCATGGTATTGAAAGCGTTGGCGATGTCTAGAGACACCGCCACCACGACATTGCCCCGGGACATCGCTTCTTCCGCCTGTGCCTTGACCCGCAAAATCGCGTGGATCGTAGACCGGCCCTGTCTGAACCCGAACTGGCAATCCGCCAGGTCCGGGCCCGTGTCCTCCAAGTGCTCGACGAGGCGCGCGTGAACAATACGCTCAAAAGCTTGCACACCTCGTCGAGCAACACGATGGGCCGGTAGGCCGATGGCGACTCTGCGGGTCGCCCCTCCTTCCGAAGCAGGACAAGCTTGCCCGTCTTCTATCGCGATGGGAAGATGCCCTGCTCCAGGCACGCGGAGAAAAGGCCGCGGAGCCTCGTACCCAGCGACTCGACGGCCAGCACCCAGACACGACCGTGCACCCCGTCGAGTCCCGGGGCCGAGTTTTTGCTCTGCAGCCGAAGCACTGCCGCCTCCAATTCTTGCGACGAAACCTCCGGGATATCCCTTTCCGAAACCGATGACGACGATGGCGCCGATAGACGTGGCACCATCGGTGGAGGAGTGAACTCCTCGGTGGCCGGGAACAAGGCCGCGACGACGTCTTCTACGAGGTCGGTCCGAAGACTTTGAGCCAGCCGGGGCGCCCACGGGCGGAGTTTTTTCATCGCCATGCGATACGGACGCCCCCATGAATCTCTGTCGAGAGTTCTCCGGAACTCATCATTCGCCGCTGCCTTTGCTCGTGCGATGGCCACCCGCAGCGCTCTCTTCGCCTCTCTGTGGAGGTCGAGAACCTGGCAGGCCGCGCGCAGCTCTGTGAGCTCGGCCGACCACCAGTACACCTGGCGCTTTGCTGGGAGGCGGGTGACCCGGGGCATGGCCGCGTCGCAGACGCGTGACATTGCCACCCCGAACCATTCCACCTCTTGCTCGACCCGCACCTGCCCGTCCGGTACGGGGAGCCACGTCTGAATCAAAGCGGCCTCCTTCAACGCCTCCACATTGAGGCGTTTTACGGCCCATCGCCGGCCGCCCATGAAACCGACAGTCGGACTACCACCGGACTGGACGGGGACCTAGGTGGCCTGGACGCTGTACCATATGTATAAATGATCGGACAGCGACTCCTCCTCGACCAGGACCCTCCAGTCTTGAACACGGCGGGCAAGGGATGGGATGGCGAACGTCACATCCACCACCGAACCGCCGTTTTGCCGCACGCACGTGTTTTCCGACCCCCGATTCAGGACGACCAGCCCGATGGAGATCGCCCACTCCTCCAGGGCCTCGCCCCGCGCGTCGGTTACCGACGAACCCAAAGCCAAGGATTTGGCGTTGAAATCGCCGGCTACAAGCAAGGTTCCAGACGGACGAGAAAGTTTTCAAAGTCCGCCATGGGCCTGTTAGGAGAGAAATAAACACCTACGACCCAAATCCCTCCCAACAGAACTGCCACACATCCCGTGCCTTTCGCTGCTTTTTCGAAAGGCAGCGCCCCGTGTGGTGATGGCCACCGAGCCATCCAGGTCCCCGTCCCACTCATCAGTGTCGGGGACAGAGTGTGGCTCAGAGACCACAGCCACGTGAATTAACCATTCTGCCAGGGACTGGACGAGCATGCCCTGTGCTCCCCGGCAGTGGTTTATGTTCGCCTGGAGGAAGTTCAGCGCCATTTATGATTGAGCGATCTCCATCATCTCTGGGCGGGACGGTTGCGGACGCGCCACTGCTCCGGTACCCACGCCGCGCAGAGGACGGGGCGGAACCGATGATGCAGCACAGGCCTTACCGCCCACCCTGTGGTTCGCGGGTTTCCCTGCTTCTGCGCAAAGCACGCAGTGCGGGTCCGCGGAGCACCCCCTTGCCTTATGGCCAGATTGACCACAGCGGTAGCAGAGCTCGCTGCAGTCACATTCATCTATGCAATGCACTCGAACGTGCCCCTTGTATAGGCAGCGGAAGCAGCGCATGGGCCGAGGCTCAAGAAGCCTCACTCCCGCTGCCACCCATCCTACCAGGACACATCCCGCCTTCACGGCTTTCTCCGCTGCCTTGACTGGACAGCGGAGCCAGACTGCGCCCAGGCCCGAGCGCTCGGCGCGTACCTCCCCAACCTTTATGTCCTCCGAGGAGCACTCACCGAGGCGGGCGATGGCTGCTGCGACTGTCTCGGGGGTGACTGAAGCGTCCAACTCCGAGACGCGCAGCTCCGCGGTCTTGATGGGTCGGATGATTCGCACGTCTTCCTCCGACCCACGGAGAGCTTCCCTCATTTTTGTGATGAGGGAGTCGGCCTTCGCCTCTGATTCGGGCTCGGGCACTATTTTGGGAATACATTCCTCAACTCAACTCAACTTAAACAATGATATAGATGTATAGATATTTGTTTACAACCTAAAAAATGAAATTAACTTGGACAAACAAAAAGTAAGCCGAGCGAGTGTTCAGAAAATGTTGGTTGGCTCAATAAGTCGCATAATGAAACTTATATCATATAAATATTTAGGTAGTTAGCAATAGCTGCTATGTATAACTTGCTACGACTTGCAAATTCACAAGTTGATGAAGTTATTTTGAAATAGCAATAATTGCCATTACTAGAATGTACGGTTCATTTCGTTACAAACATTTTGTTTGCAGTGTCCCATCTAGTATATTATCTCAATGGTCTATGACTTTTTTTTTTCTGTTATTTGTGGTGTTCAATGGTGTTGTGTATCTGTATAAACAGGGTGATATCGACATGCGGTATTTAATTTAAACCACATATTCCTAACCACCCCAGGTAACATTGTACCAAGTTTGAACAAAAACTGCTTGGTTAGTTTTGTCAAAAATCGTGACTTTAGGTTTCAAGACTTTTGACTAACCCCTATAGATACAGAGTCTTTTACCCCTCGGGTAAGTTCCCGAACTAAACTGAAGGACAGCTAAGCGGTAAAAATAATCGTATGTATATGGGATGCCCAAAAATCGTAAATACTAAAATCACTATTTTTGTCAAAAAATCTTCTCATATTTTCTTAAATCATGTACAATGTCACCGGGGGTGTTGAGGAACATGTGGGACAAATTAAGTACAATGTGTCAATATCACCCTGTATAAACTTCGGTCGTCCAAAGTTTTGAACTTCATTTCGGATTTATAGAGTAGGGCTCCTGAACATAATATATCGCGAGTATAACCATTTAAAATTACACGCTGAAAAATTGACTTCAGTTACTTTTCTTTAAATGGGTTCGTAAAAAAAACTCACTCCTTCATACATTACACGACTTCGTATAAAACATTAGCCATCCGGTTTATGAATCAGAATCGCGATTCGCTAAATTTCGCTTATTTATACTGGTTATATCTAGACTGCTACCGAAAACGAAGCCGGGTGGTAGTTTTAGTGACTACAAACACAATGCAACTAAAAATTTCGCAAAGAAACGCGACAACTATTTTTTATGATTTTATAAACATCGTAATTTTTGGGTGGTAAATCCATAGTTTTTGCTAAAATAATAATTTAAACTCTCTTATACCTTAGAGTATAAAAGGGTATACACTATTATTTTAGGGAAAAAAATAAAAAAAAATTGACGCTTTTTTTTGCAACTTTTTCTGTTGCATTGTATCTACTTAAACTACCACCCGGCTTCGTTTTCGGTAGCAGTCTTGATATACCCTGTATAACTTGTGAAATGTTATTATCGAATTCACTTGGTATTTGTGATTGCTATCGCTATTTATTCCAACACTATTTCTATATACTTACGATTGTTTCTCCTGATCCCATAGCTCGGTGGTGTCGTTAATCCATGGGTTAGGCCACTCCGGAGGCGTGAGGAACGCGTCATACTCCGCGTATTGCTCGCAGTAAGCTATGAACCTGACAAGTTAATAATAAAAATTAAATATATTCCTAGTAGCGTATATTGAGTAGGTACATCTGCTTGTTTTATTTTATAATAAAATTTTAGAAAAAATAATAGAACCTTACAAGTATTTCCCATTACAAAAAAACATTGCAACTAAACAGTATACTATACTCGTAAATACACAGCGTTGCTGAACATCTTGAAATCTAAAATGACAAGTACATTAAGTGTATTGACAAAATTACGAGACACATTTATATTTAAAATTTTACTCAGTTTAAGCTGCTGCTTTGGGAGAGGAACGGAGCAGGAGAAGGAGGAAGGGGGAGGAAGAGGAAGGGTAGGAGGGGGAGGGGAGGAAGGGGATGGGAGGGTAACGGGGGGGAGGTGGGAGGGGGAAGATGAGGAAGTGGGAGGTAAGGGAAGGAGGAGGAGGACGGGAATAGGAACGGGAAGGGGAGGGGGGGGGTGATAGTATGGTTGTATGAGTGTTATACAACTGTCGAACAACACTCACATCTCCGCCACCTTGCTGACTCGAACATTCCTACGTTCCATGCGCGCTCGCAGCATAGTGAGGTGTCTGCGGGCCGCATCGATCTGCTGCTCGATACTCGGTGCGGCCTTGTCGGGGGAGGAGGGGGGAGGCTGCGACGACTCACCTGCAAGGGGAACGGGGGAGAAGCATTCACATAAAAGTTCATCCATCCATCCATCAGCTAAAGGAAGTCCACTGCTGAACATAGGCCTCCCCCAATGATTTCCACAGAGACCTGTTGGAGGCAGCCTGCATCCAGCGACGTCCCGCGACCTTTACCAGGTCGTCGGACCCCCTCTTGGGTGGACGTCCTACGCTGCGCTTTCCGCTACGGGGCCTCCATTCGACCAATTTCCGACCCCATCGGTCATCAGTTCTCCGCGCTATGTGCCCTGCCCATTGCCACTTCAACTTGCTAATCCGCTGGGCTATGTCGGTTATTTTAGTTCTCCTAAGGATCTCCTCATTTCTGATTCGACCTCCTAGGGAAACCCCGAGCATAGCCCTCTCCATAGCTCGTTGAGTGACTTTGAGCTTCCTAATAAGACCCATAGTGAGAGGCCACGCCTCGGTGCCGTAAGTCATCACTGGCAACACACAACTATCGAAGACTTTCGATTTAAGGCACTGAGGTATTTTGGACGATAAGACGTCACATAGTTTCCCGAACGCTGCCCTACCGAGTTGGATTCGACGATTGACCTCTCTCTCGAAGTTGGACCTGCCTAACCGAACCACTTGTCCTAAATAGACATATTCGTCAACAACTTCGAGAGTCGAGCCGCCAACACCGATGGGAGTGGGCACAACATGGACATTCGACATGATCTTCGTTTTGTCCATGTTCATTTTAAGACCCACCTGTTGGGAGACTCGATTGAGGTGTTCGAGCATAGTGCTAATGTCTTTCACTTAAAAGTTACCTGATCGCAAATATCGAAAATACATGCCAGGGGGAGGGGTGATAAATACAGCTAAAATTTATAATCGTGATCCCAAAGTCAGAAAGAATATATGTGTCGGAAATAAAACCACGTGTTAAATATTTTGAACGATAATAACGTCACAGGTCTATATTCGTTTATTAATTAACTAGCAGCCCGGCTCAGCTTCGCCCGGGTACAAATAGATTTCTGTACAATAATATGTACGTATTATACATATAAACCTTCCTCTTGAATCACTCTATCTATTAAAACAAAACCGCATCAAAATCCGTTGCGTAGTTTTAAAGATTTAAGTATACAAAGGGGCATAGGGACAGAGAAAGCGACTTTGTTTTAGTAGTGATTTTTGCTATCACGGCACGTTATAATTAACGGATTAACGATTTATCCGAATATCTGCGATAACTTGTTACTTTTATAGTAAACACGCATTTGTCAGTGTCTCACTGCCAACTGCTGGATGTTTAACGCCTTGCATACGGTCCGGAGGCGCTTTATATTGCAAACTGCCAGGCCCCCACCCTTACTCTAACTGTGGGTAGTGAAATAGAATCACAACCGTGCATTTTCTTTAATAAAATTACTTCTACAGCTACCCGTAGATTGCTTAAAGCTTGTTTACCATTTTGACTTTACATAAAATCGCCCCGACATATACTGACCCGACACTAAGATTGGGTTTTGCATATCAGAAAATATGAAACTTTTCGCTCTCACGAACAACCAGACCCAAAAAAAAATGTGGATCGTCGAAATATCATATAATATAATATTCAGTGTTGAAATCATGCCCTTTATCTCATTTCACAACCTTCTTAAAAGCTGTACATTAATTAAAATAAAACTATTATTTACGGATTTTATCGCGAATCTGGTTAAATTTTTACATTTTTGACTTCCCGACGTTTCGAATAAAATTTATAAAATCCGTAAATAATAGATTTATTTCAATGTGTAACATTCGTATAGGTGTAAGAAACCATTATGCTGTAGAATCTTTTAATTACTATTTTTCTTGCAGTGCTCGAAGGACCAAAACATCCGGCTTGAAGGACCAAAACGCGTCATCTCATCATTTATTTGTTAAAGTAATCATTTCAAATTGGTTGATTATTATACGAGTTAGTCACTTTCTTCCACTGAATGGCGATACTAGCATGCCGTTTACCTAATGGTAAGCGATACAACCGCTCATTAATAGTAGATAAACCTATCACGTTTAATTACAAAGCAATTGGCATTCCACTGCGCTCGCCATCCTGAGACATAAGTGTAATATGTGAGACATAAGTGTAATATGGCGCGCGGCGTCGGCGTGGCTGCTGGTAACTCAGGCGGCAGCTGCGTGTGTTAAGTGGTTGGGCCGGGCTATACCCTGGACGCCTCCGAACCTTCTTTCTTCTTAGACCGCACTGGTTGTCAGATCAGCACGAGAGATACTGGCCAAGTTGTGTCTATTCCATTCTCGTTGCATGGTCCGTACGTGGTGTTTATTACATTTCTTGAAAACGTAATATATTAAAGCAATTGCTAATATTACGACAGCTGTGGTAATCAAGACTTCTGTAATCTCCAAACGTTCGGTATGGTATTGTAATGTCGTTGCCGAAGCTACTCCGTTGGCGTTCTGTGCGATCACAACTTGCTCTTTTGACGCAGATTTACCCATGGTATATCTTCAAAGATCTTCTTTCTTCTTATGAGGTCTTGAACTCTTCTTCTTGATAGAATTGTTCCACAAACGGTGCCACTGGCAGGGTCGCCATGTAATATGTTAGACGTTTAGGTGTTTTAAATCAAACATGTCTCACTTGTTCAGAGTCATTTATTAGAATACCAATAAAAATATTAATACAATATCAATTGTTAGCATAATTACGTAGCAACTAATTGGAATTTGTAATCGATGCAAAATTCATACGCGTCAGTTTTAACTTATTGCTAAAGGAATTCCATGTTATCGGATTACATTACATAAGATGTTAAATCTCATTATGTCCAGTAGTTACTCTGGCTACAATATCCTTCAAACCGAAATACAACAATGCATTTACACTGCTGTTTGGCGGCTGAAATAGACATTATGGTGGTGCGTACCCGGTAGGTCTTTCATATGTGAGAGACCAATGAAGTACGTTTTTTCTCTTATTTCTTTATTGTTAGTCTCAGGTGTACAACTAAGTTTTAAATAAATAAATAAATAATTCTTATAGTGCTCGAAGGACCAAAAAATCCGGCTGTAAGGACCAAAATGAATCACCCATGAACCCTTCAACTACTAGTGGTATAATCATTGAGGTCCTGTACTAGAGCGGACATCGGGAACAAAATCTGTGCGTATTGTGTTTGCACACGGGTACACAGTGAAGCGAGAGGGAAGATAATGTTACTGTGTAGGTGAGACAGAGACAGAAGTAGAAGGGGCGGTAGGGTACCGTTCATTTTGTTACAAACATTTTGTTTGCAGTGTCCCCTCTAGTATGTTATCCCAATGGGTAAAACTTACCATTCTCTTTAACCACTTCTGCGTTTTTCTTCTGTATTTCTTCCTCACTTTCTTGTGGGTTAGTTATGGTCACTATAGGGTTGTTCTGTGGAAGAAAATCACTATTTAAATACTTATCTTAATTTTAGTTCAACATTTCGCACCTTGTGAATTAAAGAGACCTAACTAAAAAATCTTATTTTTCGGAAACATTCCTTAAAAATTTGTAACATAAGAAATTTTGTACTTATGGAAGATATGTCTAGAAGCCTGAAGTATAAATCTTTCTGTCTTTCACTCGTCAATAGGTCGTTCTTTAATAACGGGTCGATAGGTCATTTTGAGCCAACATATGATTAAAAGCCAAAATCATATATTTTTTTTTGGATTAGGTCACTAATTCTTATGGTGCCATTTGTTTCTCAGTAAGTGAATTATGTATGCAATTCTACGTGAGAAAAGAAAGTTCTTCTTAAACCTAAACTTCAACTCACGATGGGCCATCAGACAAAAAAAATCCCATTCATTCATCTGTATCTGTATCAGCCCATATACGTCCCACTGCAGGGCACGGGCCTCCTCTACAATCGAGAGTACGATTGGGAGTGGTTAGGCCATATAGTCCACCACGCTGGCCTAGTACGGGTTGGCGGACTTACATTACATTAAACTTACATTACTTACATTCATTCATACTTGCTTAAAAATTCATTAAAGCCATTGTATTTGAGCCATAAAAATATGGCTCATACTTCAATTTTTTCCTATTTTCAGATATTTCTAAAGTTAATTAATGGGCTGTTAGTAAACGGAAGTGCAGTGCAGTGAAGTGCGTGGTGGCCTGTTGGTAAACGGACTAGACGCGACTGCCAACATGTTCACGGTGGTCGCGGGTTCGAATCCCAGGGCACACCTTTGACTTTTCGGAGCCATGTGTGTATGTGTGTATTGATAGTCAATCACCACGCACTAAAACGGTGAAGAAAAACATCGTGAGGAAACCTGCATACCATAACAATTTATAAAAAAAATTGTATGGTATGTAAGTCCGCCAACCCGCACTAGGCCAGCGTGGTGGACTATATGGCCTAACCACTCTCAATCGTATTGTCGATTGTAGAGTAGGCCCGTGCCCTGCAGTGGGACGTATATGGGCTGATGATGATGATAAATGGGCTGTTAAGTAGCTGATCAGTGATTTTTGACGTCTATGAATATTTTCGAATCAGCTTATAATATTAGCTGACAGCCATTGAAAACTTCATCAAGTCCTTATAAATACGGGTGTGTGTATACAGGGTGCATTTTTCAAGGGGGCGTGAGAGGCCAAATAAACTAAGGAATTGCGAAAAATTCTCCTTTTTATTGCTATGAATGGCAAGAAGAGCATTTGCCTGATGTTAAGCAATACGACCACTCATGAACAGCAAAACCAAACAACACCTTGAACCACAAAACAATACTTAGCATTCCACTGCGCTCACCATCCGGAGATATACGATATTAAGTCTCAATATATCTAGTAGTTACTCTACCTACAATGTCCTTCAATTCGAAACACAACAGTGCATTTTCACTGCTGTTTAGCGGGAGAAATCGACATTGCGGTGGCACCCAGGCGGCCTCTCACATATGAGAGACCTACCACCATTCCTCATAGTCTCGGATTTGGCCATCCACACCCACTTGAATACACCCTGTATATGAGTGTATACATATGTATGTAACTCCCATACATTACCTTGACATTGTGTTGTTGTATGAGTTCTTGACATTGTCTCTTGCGTTTCTCCTTCAGCGCGTTGATTCGGGACAGCTTGCGAGGGTCCAGCTCCGTTGTGTTCACGCAACCAGGCTGAAATGAAAGGAAAATAGATAAATACACCCAACAGTCACATACATAGTCCTGACCCCACACGAAGATCGAGTCTTGTTGTGGGTATCAGGAACTACGAGAGAGTTTTCGATCTCACAAACACCCAGACCCGAAAGATATATTCTGTAGTCTCCAGGACTATAGTTATTATAGTTATTTTGGATTACAAGGAACGCCAGATTTTTAGTATTTACCATATTTTGGGTTTTGTGTGCTTTGGGACCATTTGCAATTTTGTGAACCATTGTTTATACATTAAATATTACAGAGGGCTTACTCTATAAAAAGGATACGATCTTCGAATGTTCGTAACGTACTTAAAACTTCACTAATGTGCCTAGATACTGCACAAAATGTTGGATCCCTCTATCGTACGTCGCAACCATAGACTAAGTTCGAAGAAAATGATAAGTAAAATAGAGAATAGTATTGATTTTTAGAAGTGGAAATCTTATCTTACTCCGGACTTCGAACATCCCATGATTCGAAGTTCGTGTCGTTTTTGTAGAGTAAACCCCCTGACCCCACACTAAGATTGAGACTTTTCGGTCTAACAAACACCCAGACCTGAAACAATTACCTGTGGTTCACACAAATATTTGTGTCGGTGCGGGGATCGAATCCCTATATACGACGAGAGTACGATTGAGAGTGGTAGGGCCATAAAATCCACCACTCTGGCCTAATGCGGGTTAGCAGGAGATATATTAAATGTAATAATTACTTGTAACTTTGAATTAACAAAAGCTAGTAATTCTAAAAACTTTACTTTTCATCTCGATAATACATAAAATCCGATTTAGACTTCTCAAATAGTATCAAGTAGCAGTGGCGTGCCTAGGGTTCTGGACTAGGGCAAGCCCAATATTTTTTTTAGATATTTTAATATGTATTGATTTAGAAGCAAAATGGTATTAAGTCGGCAGACCTACCACACAACATCTATACATACACATGTTGAAAGAGGTGCTACCAGGATACTCATGTTTCGCCTTGCATATTCCGTGCCATCATGATAGGGGGCGGGCCTTTGCGATGTTAATATTGTTAATGAATTAAAAAAAATATAAAAACGACCCGGGATTCGAATCCGACACCTCAGGCACCGAGACAGCCCTAGACCTACCATTCAATCTATATAAGAATAGGATGAAAACCATTAAAATAAACAGCTATCTTTATCAGCGATATGAAAACATCTATTACAATAAGTTGTTCCGTAAAAATCTAATAGATGGCGCGATTTTCACAGCCATCTAATATTCCTAATATGCTGAAGGCATTACTTATCATTCGTTTTTAAATCAATTAATAAAATAAATATGTAATTTAAATTACTTTTGGACATGCATCTGTAACTTTATATTGCATTTTAATAGCAAAAGCATAGCTACAGCTACGGTGCCGTGTATAACTTCGCGGGCAGAAATTGTTATTAATACATTCGTGTTATGTTCTTCTGTAATACAATTGATAAAATTTCTATTGAAGGACGAACTAATTTATTTAAAATTTAAATCATTATATTCCAAATAATTTAACACACAAAACTTGGCGTTTGATAAACATTTATGAAACACGATTGTTCAATAATCTATTTGAAGTGGAGCATGTTAAAATTAAACAACGCACATAGTTTAAAGCGAGTTGATAAAATGTCTCTTGTTATATACCACGACTGAGAAATTCACAATCCCGGCGTATTTTTCGCGCCAGATTATTTACAGTATACTTGAATAAATTTACCTTTTTAACGGCAATGAATACTTTCACCGTCACACTCACACCATCACAGCAAAACAATACCACTCATTATATTATCAAAAAGTTTAAATAATATCAAAAACTAAACATTATCACTAAAAAGAACTATTTTTGAAAACTACTAACAATTGCAAAATGTCTAAATACATATTATTATGAAGTTAACCGCATTTCGTACAGTATTGCCCATAAACGTAACATAAATATTACGACATACAATTATATTTTATCAAAAAGTACCTATAGGAAAACCTCATTATTTGTACTAAAATTATAAAACCAACCAAATTAATAAAAATAAAAATAAAATTTAATAATTCATAATAACAAATAACAACGCGCCGACCATGAAACGTACGATGTTCATTCTAAAAAGCCGGGCATTTGGTGTAGTACAAATTGCTATATAAAATGTATATACCTATACATTTGTAGTGCACTTCACTCGTGAGATCCCCATACAAATTTCGATTTTGCCAAAAGTCTCTTAAAAGCACACGAGAGAGAAAGGGATAGATATATTGTACGATGTTGCGACTGCGGGAGCGCGCGTGGAGCCAGCGGACTTCGTATTTTAATGTCACTGCCAATCGAATGAATTTCGCGTGGCGCTTCGTCGCGGTGCACCGTCGCAGGCGCTTTTAATAATACTAGTGGTCGCCTAGTGGTCGAAATTCGACCAAATCAAGAAGAGAAAAAGTTTGTACCTGTATGATGATGTTGTTATTCTGATAATTCGTGCACATTTAAATGTACGTATCTCTCAAAATCACTTATTTATCCTGAAGTATATGCAATTACTGAAATCGTAAACTACAATAATTGCTTTGAACCACCAATAGCAAATTATATTTTTTTTTGTACCTGAATATTGTTATTACAGATTGCTGCTACAGAACTTTCTTTATGCATATAATGATAGTCCGTGTACATTTAAATGTATCTTACTGCTACACAATTTGTATAAGCGCTCAGTATTTCACGTAGTATTCGTCAAATAAAACTTTTCTGTTTGTCATTCATTAAACCACATTAAACCGTACAGATTAAACAAACTTTTCTGTTTGACATTCAACCATGTCTATATTATACAAAAGAAACAATTTGACCACAAAGTATGTATACGTGTACAAATACTTGTGTATGCGTGTGTCAAATGCATGCTGGTTTGTGAAATGTTTTATTTATTGAATTAATGTACTTTTTATGCATTATTATTAAAAACTTTTTTCATATTAAATGAGGCAAATAAAACTTTTTTTTTATATATCTATATCAGTACTCCGTGTCTATGGACAAAGTGAAAAACAAAAGAAACAATTTGACGTATACAAATACTTGTGTATGTATGCGTGTGTGAAATGCATGGTAGTGTGTGTAATGTTTTATTTATTGATTTAATGTACTTTATAAGCATTATTATTGAAAAATATTAGCGTTCTGCACTACACATAAACTATAAGTGTGCCAAATTTTATGCTCCTGCGTCCGCGCAATTTTCGTAAAAAGGGGTCCAAAGTTTTTGCATCACGTATTAATATATAGATTAATTTGGATTTTAGGCCCGCGACAGGACGACGACCTCTGTCGCGCTCGACAGGACGCGGTAAATTCAAAAATTGCAGATGTTTTCTAATAAAATATGATTGTATTGTGTGGAATAAAATGGTTTGTGTTCAGTATCGAGTATGTACGAAGTAGGGCAAGCCGGGCTTTTGGGCTTGTATGGAAGTACCGCCACTGTCAAGTAGTGTTGGAATAAATAGCAATCACAAATAGCAAGTGAAGTCGATTATAACATTTTATCATATTTTTATTTTACTGAATATTAGATAGCTTCGCGCTACTTACACGCATAGAAAATAATATCTAACCAGGCAGATGCATTAACATGGGTAAATTTATAATACACACATACATGCCTAAAATTGAGTACAATTAATTTTTAAATCAAAATCAAATCAAATCAAAAACTTTTATTGTGGACATAGGTTTACACAAGGTGTTACAATTGTGTTTTGTATGGACCACTATGGCCCGCCAAATTGGCATACAATAATATGAAATACAAAACTGGTTAACTGGTTAACATAAAGAAACATCAATAAACGAAATCAATCAAATCTATATAACAAATATTAAAATTCTAAACATTTAAAAAAAATAACTTATAATCTACGCTTAATTAGTATAATAAATCTATTAAAGTAATAATTATTTAAAAAACAAATAACCATCTTTTTTTTTCTTAAAAACAAGTTATTACTTAGTGCTCGTAGTAGTGATAAATGAGTCTTGTAAATAATCTTGTATTGTGTAGTAACATTTATCTGCAAGAAGTGTATTTAGGTGTTTTTAAAGCGTTTGATGTCGAGGGTTTTAATGCTGTCGGGTAGCTTATTATATATTTTTATGGCTGTACAGTATATACTCTTAACCTTAAATGTAGTCTTGGATGTTTCAGTACTAAGAAGATTATCTCCTCTTAAATTACGGTTTCGTTTTTGGATGTTCGTTATAAGTAAGTTTTTATATTTGTGTTTTGTTCAAGTTTTTATCTTCTTTATTAATTTGGTTATTTTATCACTTTTCCCAATTGTTATAATTATTGTACATTTTTTAACAGTTCAACGTTTTAATTCAAGTTAGACTAAAGACTGAGCATCCGAACGTGACTTGGTCCTCGCATTGAAAATCAGCGCTGCGGTACTGCTTATGCATTGCCGAAGCATTTAGCTGAATGCGAGGTCCATTGTTGGCGCAGTGACAATTATTTTTACTTTTTAGTGTTTGTGTTTCACTTGTGTTACCTGCTTTGTTTCTGATATTTTTGTCACTGTCCAACAATAAATTCTACTTTCTTTCTTTCTTTGTAACATTTCACAAGTTATATAAATAAGCTATATTTTGCTATTCGCGAATGTGATTCACAAAGCCAAAGGCCGGCTAATATTTTTATATAATTTCGTGTAATCTATGAACGACTAAGTTTTTGACTGAACGGACAATTTTGTGCCTGTAATTTTAGATGTGAAAAATAGTTATAATATATAGTCAGTTTTTTTCTTTAAAAATTCTGAGTTGTCAATTAGCAATAGCAGAAATATAGAGCATGCTAAGGCTTAAATAACAAAGTGGTGATATTAATTTGAAATAGCAACAATTCCCATCAAGAAATGTATATTTGATTTTGTAACATACCATAGGTCTGTGAACATCCCAAAATGCTCTCTCCTGGCTGTCCAAAACTTTCCTCTCCAACTTATCCCGTTTTTTGTCCACCTGCAACGATATTAATCATATGAAATACTAACATGCTGGGAAAATGTTTGACTGATAACCAGAAATGGATAATTTTTTACTCTTTTGCTGGTAAGTCTCATATGTGAGAGGCCGCCTGGGTATGTACCACCGCAATGTCTATTTCTCCCTCCAAACAGCAGTATAAACGCACTGTTGTGTTTCGGTTTTAAAAATCATTGTACCCAGAGTAACTGCCGGACATATTGACACTTAGCATTTTATGTCTCAGGATGGCGAGTGCAGTGAAATGCCAAGCATTGCTTTATAATTCAAGGTTTTGTTTGGTTTAGCTACTGTTCATGAGCGGTCGTATCGCTTACCATCAGGCGAACGGCATGCTCGTTTCATCATTCATAGCAATTTTTTGAAAGACATTGTAGCCAGAGCAACTACTGGAGATGGTGAGACATATTGATATTACCATTAATAGCATTTTTTTTTGCCTTGATTTGTAAGATTTTTTAAATATATTGTAGCCAGAGTAACTACAGGACATATTGAGACATAACAAAATAGTATTGCAACAAAATAGTAGGCAATTGTTTGGTTTTGCTACTGTTCATGAGCAGCCGTATCGCTTACCCAAACTAGTCTCGCCATTTATTGCAATATGAATTGCTTGTTTTTGTTTATGTATTCTTTTATTATATTAATTATGTGGACATTTGTATTGGTTATACATTAAGATTAAGATGACATAGTAAATATAATGTAAAATTATTTTTTTCCAATAAATAGATTTTTTTATTTTATTTTATCCTGCACTGTATTTACCTTGCTCTGAGCTTCAGCTTGCATAAATATAAATTCCCATTTCCTACTAAACATCTTCTGAAGTCTAGCCAATGACTCGGCCTCATAGTCAGCAAGTTCAAGACGGGCTTTGTTCTGCATGGTACGTTTGCAGAGATACACCGCTGTAACAAAAGCCCAGGATTATACAATATCAAGACTGCTACCGAAAACGAAGCCGGGTGGTAGTTTTAGTGACTTCAGACGCAATGCAACAGAAAATGTTGCAAAAAAAGCGAAATTTTTTTTTATTTTTTTCCTATGGCCATATTTGGGTGGTGAATACATTTTTTTCCTGAAATAATAGTGTATACCCTTTTAACCCTCTAAGGTATAAAATAATTTGAATTATTATTTTAGCAAAAACTATGGATTTACCACCCAAAAACGATCATATTTAATAAATCATTAAAATAATTGTCGCGTTTCTTTGCGAAATTTTTAGTTGCATTGTGTTTGTAGTCACTAAAACTACCACCCGGCTTCATTTCGGTAGCAGTGTTGATATAATCAGTATGTATATCTTGAATCAGGCTTGAAGGAACAAAAATTGTTGGGAAAAATACGATATAAATTTCAAAGAGGTAAATAACCTCGCAAAAATACTTTTACAACCAGAGAAGCTAGCTGTATAACATCACGGATAAAATAATTATTACATTTAAATGGGACCTATTATGTGTATTCTATCTTGAGATGACAATTAAGATGGTACATAATATTATTTCTACAGTTGATTTAAAAAAAAACTACCACATACCATAATCGGTATTTTCAGGCTCCCATTGGTTCGACGGCCAAAATATGGAGTTTGGAACCTGAAACATATCAAACGATAATTTAATTCTGTACAATATACCGGGTATCTCAAGACTGCTACCGAAAACGAAGCCGGGTGGTAGTTTTAGTGGCTACAAACACAATGCAATTAAAAATTTCGCCTAGAAACGCGACAATTTTTTTTTATGATTTTTTAAATATCGTCATTTTTGGGTGGTAAATCCATAGTTTTTGCTAAAATAATAATTTAAACTCTTTATACCTTAGAGTATTTATAAATAAAAGGGTATATACTATTATTATAGGAAAAAATGTATTTACCACCCAAATATGGCCATAGGAAAAAAATAACAAAAAAAAAATTGTCGCTTTTTTTTGCAACTTTTTCTGTTGCATTGTGTCTGAAGTCGCTTAAACTACCACCCGGCTTCGTTTTCGGTAGCAGTCTTGATATACCCTGTATGTAAAACAAAAACTCCAAATTACTATAGTACTGTAAAGTTCACGAATCCCACTGAACTCAGAATCAGAAAGTATAGTATTATGACCCCACAATTTAGTTCCTGGTGTTAACCCTAAAGTTAATCCTACCTGTAGTAAGTGTTATAGTTCTTCAGTCAAGCAGTGATCTAAAGTGAAAACATATCCTCTACATCATATCATCTACTGGTGGTAGGTCTCTCATATGTGAGAGGCCATCTGGGTAGGTACCACCGCAATGTCTATTTCTCCCGTGAAACAACACTGCGTAAATGCACTGTTGTGTTTCGGATTGAAGGACATTGTAGCCAGAGTAACTACTGGACATATTGAGACTTAACATCTTATGTCTCAGGATGGCGAGCGCAGTGGAACGTTCCTACTGTTTATGAGCGGTCGTATCGCTTACCATCAGGCGAACGGCTTGCTCGTCTCGTCATTCATTGCAATAAAAAAAAATCCTTGCACCACTAGCAGATGCGCTAGATGAGGAGCCTCCCAAACCTACCCATTCTATAGTCTAATATGAATCCTACATTATAGTTTGAATCCTACATTCTAGTATAAATCCCACATTCTAGTATGAATCCTACATTAACTTAAATCCTACCTGTAATAAGTATTATCGTTCTTCACAGTCAAGCAGTGGTCGTCTATAGGGAACAGGTATCCGTGCGCCGCGAGGAGATGTGCTAGATGGAGAGCCTCCCAGGCTTCTTCCAGTTGCAGGTGTCTGGTCAGCCAGGATACTAGCTCAGAGCCGGTGAACACCTGGAAAGGAAATATAGCTTTATTGTAAAATTATTTCCCTTCTATGGGTGTTTGTGAGACAGAAGTCTTTTTTATTGCAATGGCGATACGAGCATGCCGTTCGCCTGATGGTAAGCGATACGACTGCTCATGAACAGTAGTAAAACCAAATATTGCCTTGAATTACAAAGCCTTGGCATTCCACTGCACTCGCCATATTGAGACATAAGATGTTAAGTCTCAATATGTCCAGTAGTTACTCTGGCTATAATGTCCTTCAATCCGAACTAGGGCATCAGAACCGGTTTTTCCCGGTTCCAAAAGAACCGGGAATTCCCGTTTCTGAAAGACACTGATAGAACCGGTTCTGTAAAACGAGGAACCGGTTTTTTCGGTTCTTACGGTTCTCTCTTAAAATTTTAGAAATAATATTATCTCTATAATACTCTTAATGCTAAATATCAAGTTATTATCCAAATTTATTATTAAAACAGAATATATGCAGTTATTTCACTGTTAAAGTAATAAAAAACATTATAATTTATTATTAATGATGAATCTCTAAGAAACTATTATAACAAGGGACATGAAAGTAAATGCTCCAGGATACCCCGCGAAATTCAAATTTTTGACAGTTGTTTTGCAATTTTCAGCTCGGTCTCGGATAGTATAGTAATGAGCTGGCAATTTTAAAAAAACGTACGGCGGATGCACGGAGGGAAGTGGACAATAATTTATTTCCAACTCCTCCTATTAATTTAACTTTCTGATTGATTTCGTTGCGGGTTAAAGACAAGTTAGACATTCCCGGAGACTCGCCGAGCTTCAATGCTCGGTGTCATTACATTGCGTGCCACTGTTGATCCTGGCTTACAGGAGTTGCAGTGGTGGGTGTGAGGGCGGGACAGTCTCCACATAAAAGTGAAGCACAAAAATTTGACCTTTGGTATGGTCTTCCATCCTTTTCTTATGTTGCCAAAGCTTACCAATTATTTCCCCAAATAGCACAAAGTATTGATGTTATTAATTAACTAATTAAAATAAAAAGGTTATGTTTTCGACCTGTACGTTTACATAAGTTTGTATGGTCATGATATCCTATAAAACTACGCATTCGATTAGGATTTGGTGTTTATTACTTAACTTTATTAATATTTTTGTTTTACATTATTTCCTCATTTAATTGCTCATTGCGCATACATTGCTAGGCAACACTTTAACAAAATGACAACTTCAAATAACAAAATCATTTACTGTTGTTATTTTGTAAATGTTCTTTTCTGCTCTGTTCTTTATATTTTTTTGTAATTTTTATCATTTATTTACAACTGTTATGTGCTTGTTGATTTGTTTTGAGTGGATTTGTAAAAGTTCCTATATCTAGCTTGTAAGATGGTTAATTTTTTTAAGTTTAAGTTTTATTATTTCCCTTTTTGATCTCTGTAGTGTAGTGAATTATAAAGAACTGATTGTAACTGATTATGAAAATACTGAATTTTAAAGAACTGATTGTTGCCAAAAATAGTTAAAAACGATGTTGTAATTTGAGTATAATTCAAAAAATATATAAATATGCGTACCAATAAAGTGTGTTTTATTTAGACCCTTTTCAAATAGAATTTATGAAAAAATCCCGGAAGAACCGAAAGAACCGGGTACCCGGTTCCGTCTAGAATTTAGAACCGAAAGAACCGGTTCCGAAAATAGGACCGGTTCTCGATGCCCTAATCCGAACCACAACAGTGCATTTAAACTGCTGTTTATCGGGAGAAACAGACATTGTGGTTTTATCCATTCATGTGGCTTCTCACATACTTGAAATGCCACCAGTAAAATCCACCAGTCTCTCGTAGTTCCTGATACACGACACAAGACTCGATCTTAGAGTGGAGTCAGGACTATGTATGTGACTGTTGTGTTATTTATTTATTTATTTATTCTCTAACTTTTATCTACCCCACAAACTGTTAGAGATTGCCTAGAGTAGGAATCGGCAAACTTTTGAGTCGGAAGAGTCAACAATTACAATACAGCATTTCTTAAATTTTAATGAGTCAAAAAAAAATTTTGTTTACTTTACGACCCCTGTCATGGGGGAGGGGTGCGGTAAAATGCAAGAAGACAAGTGGCTGAGAGACAGAAATGGTGCCTAATTCTCTAAATTACCCCCTTTTTTTTTAATTATTGTATTGTCGTCGATCCTGGATAAGTATGCAAAATTTCGAATAAATCCGACGATTTAAAGTGCCCGAAAATCAAATTTAAGGATTCCGTAACATACATACCTACATACATACATACATACAAACAGGCAAAGGTAATAAAATTACTCACAGAAGGTATCTTGCTCATGAAACTCTTGACCGTCCGGACCTGAACTCCTGTCACTTCATCTTGCATCTTCTCAATGAGGGCTTCCATCTGAAACACGAGTTTTTTACACTGTCACGACATAATGACCACGCTGCACGTAATGGTAAACGCCGATTGCTGGCAAACAATATGGTCTTACTCCAGGTAGGTCTTCTCTCATATCTGGGAGCCCTGAGTCTATCTGATGCCAAAAGGCCAAAATGTTCATTCTCACTATCAATTTATAATATCGGTGCAAATGATTCCTCAGCTATCGGTTTTGAAAGGAATCGGACCATGAAAAACTAATAAAATGTACTCGTATTTGCTAGATTTTTCACTACTACTTCCCTCCTGTAGGTCATAGCATGATGTCATATAGCCTATAGCAGGGGTGGCCAACTTGATTAGACCTAAGATCTACTGTTTACTAACGAAACCCTGTGCGATCTACCAAGTACAAGACACGAGACGGATTGACACTTGACACACGCCGCTCCCCCGCATCCCACACGCTTCCCGCTTAATGGTCATTGCGTGCCGAAAATAAAACACTATACAGCGTAGAATAGAGCATAAATAACGTGACGAAACACCGATTGAAAAATGATATAAGACGGTGCTGCTCTTATTGATGATTAAGTTGCGCAGTCTGGTCTATTTATTTATATTTTTTGCCTGGCCACGATTGACTGGACTAACTGACTATCGACCGGTTGGCCACCCCTGGCCTATAGCATTCCTCGACAAATAATCTATCCAACACGATAATATTTTTTCATTTCAGACCACTGGTTCCTGAGATCAGAGGTAACAAACAAACAAACCTTCAGCTTTATGTGTTTGTAGTTTTTTTTACTTTAACACAGTACCTTCTTATAAATGAGGTAGTTAGGCGACTCTTCAGGCGAGGGTATGGTGGCTATCAGGGCTTGCACGTTCGGTGGCAGGTTGGATATCGCCGTCTCTCTCTTCTCCTTGTCCTTGTCTCGCTCCTTCTCTTTCTCTTTCTCCTCTTTGGCGCATTTTGAACTCTCCCTGTTGAAGAAATATGAGTCTTTATAGTAAGTAGATTTGGTTTATTTAAGGCGGATTCAATACACACATGAGTCCGAAAAGTCAGAGGTGTGCCCTGGGATTCGAACCCGCGACCAACGCGTCTTATGTGTATTGATAGTCAATCACCACGCACTAAAACGGTGAAGTAAAATATCCTGAGGAAACCTGCATACCATGGCGATTTATAAGAATTTATATGGTATGTAAGTCCACCAACCTGCACTAGATCAGCGTGGTGGACTATATGGCCTAACCACTCTCAATCGTACTCTCAATGGCAGAGGAGACCCGTGCCCTGCAGTGGTACGCATATGGGCTGATACAGTACAATTGTAAACTGGTTTTAAAAAGAGCAACACTAAAGTTTCTTGTCCGTTCTTCTCTAGTAAAAGCCGCTTTCCGAACCGGGTGGTATGTAGATCAAAAAATTACTGAATCTAAATGATGTAGAACATCATAATGGATTCAATAAATTATTTTCATTTCATATCAGCCCATACACGTCCCACTGCAGGGCACGGGCCTCCTCTACAATCCAGAGTACGATTGAGAGTAGTTAGGCTCTATAGTCGATCACGCTAGCCTAATGCGGGCTGGCGGATTTAATATACCATATATACCTTACAAATCGCTATAGTATGAGGGTGAATGTCAGCAGTAAATAAATAACACCCAACAGTCACACACATAGACCCCACACTAAGATCGAGTCTCGTGTCGTGTATCAGAAACTACGAGACTTTTCGCTCTCACAAACACGCACACCCGAAAGAAATATTTGTGGGCCGCACAAACATTTATCTCGGTGCGGAGATCGAACCCGCGGCCTCTCGTTTCACAGGAGGCGTCTAACCGCCTGTGCCACGGAGGCTGTGCTGGGATTCGAACCCTCGACCACAGTGAACATGTTTTCTACCGCATCTAGTCCGTTGAAAGACGAAGAAGTGGAGTGAAGGTAACGAATGACTTTATGGCATTATTAATAAATAATATTGATACATTTTATGCTTACGTTTACCAACAGGCCACCACGCACTTACTAGACGCGACTGCCAACATGTTCACGGTGGTCGCGGGTTCGAATCCCAGGGCACACCTCTGACTTTTCGGAGTCATGTGTGTATTGATAGTCAATCACCACGCACTAAAATGGTGAAGGAAAACATCGTGAGGAAACCTGCATACCATAGCGATTTATAAAATTTATATGGTATGTAAGTCCGCCAACCCGCACTAGGCCAGCGTGGTGGACTATATGGCCTAACCACTCTCAATCGTACTCTCGATTGTAGAGGAGGCCTGTGCCCTGCAGTGGGACGTATATGGGCTGATACAGATTATGCTTACGAAAGATGGGGCTCTACTATACACAGTCAGGTCATAAGTATTGTCACACAATAAAAACTTTTTTTTTATAATGCTGGCCACAAAAAAGTTTATTGAATTCGAATTTCGAATTGTTCATGAAAATAAAAATGTATACTTTTTAGAATTTTACTCATTTTTAAATATGTAGTGGACGCTTAAAGAAGACCGTGTTGCAGTTATTGCGTTGCATCGTTGCGGTTACGCGCCAATTCAAATATTTGACATACTGAAAAATTTGAATATAATCAAAAGATTCGTTTATCGTACCATCAAACGATACAATGAAGACTCTAGTGTAGATGACAGGTCAAGAAGTGGTCGCCCTCGGTCTGTTAGGACTCCAGCAGTGATAAAAGCTGTGAATTCAAAGAAATCCCAAACGTAAGCAAAAACTGTTGACCCTTCAGATGGGGTTAAGCAGAACCACGGTGAAAAGGGTGTTAAATGAAGACTTAGGGCTTCGGGCATATCGCAGAAAAACAGGACATCGTTTGAATGCTCGTCTAATGGACCTGAGACTGAAGAGATGCCGCGCTTTGTTGAAGCGGTACGCGGGAAAAAAATATCGGGAAATTCTTTTTTCAGATGAAAAAATGTTTACCGTAGAAGAGAGCTACAACAAACAAAATGATAAGGTGTACGCACACAGTAGTGAAGAAGCAACCGTATTCCGCGTGTCCAACGAGGTCATTTTCCATACTCGCTCATAGTATGGTTGGGAGTTTCTTATTGGGGCTTCTTAACAGAGGTACATATTTGTGAGAAAGGTGTAAAAACGAATGCAGTTGTGTATCAAAATACAGTCCTGACGAACCTTGTCGAACCTGTTTCTCATACCATGTTCAATAACAGGCACTGGGTATTCCAACAAGATTCGGCGCCAGCTCATAGAGCGAAGAGCACACAAGACTGGCTGGCGGCGCATGAAATCAACTTCATCCGGCACGAAGACTGGCCCTCCTCCAGTCCAGATTTGAATCCGTTAGATTACAAGATATGGCAACACTTGGAGGAAAAGGCGTGCTCAAAGCCTTATCCCAATTTGGAGTCACTCAAGACATCCTTGATTAAAGCAGCCGCCGATATTGACATGGACCTCGTTCGTGCTGCGATAGACAACTGGCCGCGCAGATTGAAGGCCTATATTCAAAATCACGGAGGTCATTTTGAATAAACTTTAATGTCATAAGAATCTATGTTTTGTTAAGTTCATTTTGGTATATAAATGGTTACATAATGAATAAACTTGTTTCAATTATTTCATATTAAACATGTGACAGAATTTATGACCTGACTAGGTATTAATCCGAAACGAAGTTCGAAACTTCGGACGATCGAAGTTTATATACGATACAAATGTATATCTACTCTGTAAAAGTTCGAATTTGTATAACGTACATCGTAACCGTAAGTCTATGTTTACGACCATAAGTCAATAACGACCATAAGTGTTTGTAGGTAAATTCGTATAGTATATAAACTTCGATCATCCGAAGTTTCGAAGTTCGTTTCGGATTAATATAGTAGGGCCGATGATTCTAATACGTGTACCTATATTCATCATAGACAATAGCTCTATATTCTATTTACAATGTTCAATCGAACCCCTACAGCAACCGGGTGGTCACTCATGCGTTTAGTAACTGGATTATGGATATATCGACCCCGTAACCAACACGGCGCATCGAATAGCAAATATACTGTGTTATACAGGGTGTATACAGACTGCGACAGAAAGCGAAGCCGGGTGGGTGTATATAGCAATAGCAGAAATATAGAGCATGCTAAGGCTTCAAAAATAACAAGGTGGCGAAGTTAATTAGCATTGATTCCCATTATTACCCGCCCCTTTTGTTCATATCGTGATATTATGCAGGATGTAGCAAAACTGCGACAGAAAACGAAGCCGGGTGGTAATTTTACTGACTTCAGACAATGCAACTTAAAATTTTGCAAAAGAACTGATGTAATTTACTGGTGGTAGGTCTCTCATATGTGAGAGGCCGCCTGGGTAGGTACCACCGCAATGCACTGTTATGTTTTAGATTGAAGGACATTGTAGACCGAGTAACTACTGGACATATTGAGACTTAACATCTTATGTTTTAGGATGGCGAGCGCAATGGAATGCCTAGCATTGCTTTGTGATTCACGGTGTTGTTTGCCTTTGCTAGTGTTCATGAGCGGCAGTATTGATTATCATTAGGCGAACGGGATGCTCGTCTCGCCATTTATTGCAAAAAATAATAATATATAAGTAAATAAACAAATACACCCAACAGTCACATACATAGTCCTGACCCCGCACTAACATCGAGTCTTGTGTCGTGTATCACGAACTACGAGAGACTTCTCAGTCTCACAAACATGCAGACCCAAAACAAATACCTGTGTAACAGACAAATATTTATCTCGGTGCGGGGATCGAACCCGCGGCCTCTCGCTTCACAGCAGGCTTCTAATCAACTATGCTAGTTTTCCTAAAATAATAATATACACCCTTTTATTATAAACAACGCTACGTTATGCAAGGGTTTAAATTAGAATTTTAGCAAAAACTATCGATCTACCACCTAAACACGGGGATTTTTAAAAAAATCGCAAAATATTGGTAGCAGTCCATTGAAAAATTTTTAGTTTGCATTGTGTTTGTAAACTAAAACCACCACCTGACTTCGTTTTCGATCGCAGTCTTTATATACCCTGAATATACTGCAGCAGCCCATATACGTCCTACAAGGCACGAGCCTCCTCTATAATCGAGAGTACGATTGAGAGGGGTTAGTATAGTCCACCACGCTGACTTATTATAGGCGAACTTTACAGACAATGGTTCTGGTATGCATGTTTCCTCACCCTGTTTTCCTTCATCTCTACCACATCATGGGACGGAAAATAGACGGCGAAACGAGCGTGTCATTTATTTTATACCTCTGCCTACTCCTTCTGAGAAAAGGCGTGAGCATATCATACATACATAAATGTGTGTTATGATAATACCAGAACATTCTTTTACCTAAATTTTGCTACCATTCGACCACTAGTTGAATATGTCATTGTGCAAAATAGAATATGGTAATTCAAATTTAGCTTGACGTAGTTTCTAGGGGCCGTCCATTAATCACGTGATCTTTTATTTAGTATTTTTCCCCTTTATGTGGTGAGATTTAAGACTAACCACCCCCTTGAAAAGTCATCTGCATTTGCCATTAATTGTTGCCGATTTTAACGGGGAAGGAAAACCTTATGAGGAAACTTACATATCTATGAATTCTTTAGTGTAACCAGACAGTTATTATTATATTTGGTGTGTAATATTTTTGAGATTGTATTGTACTATATTTTATCAGTCCATATACGTCCCACTGTAGGGCACGGATCTTATTTACTTTAGATACTTTTTATTTACTCTAAAATCGAGAGTACTATTGAGTGGGGATTTTTGAAATTATAATACATATAATTATAGAGATAATTGAGTCATAGTCATAGAAGACACTTTCTGACTGTTATGCCTATGCAGGAATATCATTTTCTCTCTCGCTTCTAAATTATCTCAATATTTATAGGTAGGTAATTTTTTAATTTTTGTTTCTAATATTAAAGTTGCTTCTTCTCTTCATAGTTTGTCCTTTATTTAATCTCACTTTAACATTCATTTCAAATGTAATATATAAAGTAACAGCCTTATTCATAAGCACTTTATAAAGCCATTTTAGTTTTTTTTATGTTTTCCCCCTTTAAACAAATTTTGTATTCAGGTTGAGTGAAGACAACAAAACATTTGACCAAAATATATTTATTACTAGCTGTACTTAAGGCCGTAATGTTCTGTCAAATCATTTTTAATTTTATATACAGTTTTTAAGATTGTTATATGAAAATTAGTGTCAATTACACTAATTTTCCAATAATATTTTTGTGAAAAGAAATCAGTTCAGTGGCTTACTTTTACTTATGGGAGAAGAAATGTCCGATATTATGATTATAGCCTGGGGCCTTATAGACTATGGACCATAACATATTTATATATTTATATCCTTTATTGTACACTAAGTAGACCTAATAATAGAACATCATATACTTTATAAGAAGTGCGTGGAGGCCTGTTAGTAAACGGACTAGACGCGACTGCCAACATGTTCACGGTGGTCACGGGTTCAAATCCCAGGGCACACCTCTGACTTTTGGAGTCATGTGTGTATTGATAGTCAATCACCACGCACTAAAACGGTGAAGGAAAAACATCGTGAGGAAACCTGCATACTATAGCGATTTATAAGAATTTCTATGGTATGTAAGTCCGCCAACCCGCACTAGGCCAGCATGGTGGACTATATGGTCTAACCACTCTCAATCGTTCTTTCGATTGTAGAGTAGGCCCGTGCCCTGCAGTGGGACGTATATGGGCCTATACAGAATACTTTATAAGGTAACATGGTTGTTTCACAGAAATTGCCATGGAGTGCTAAGACCGCCATTTCTAATTGGTTGTTTTGTATTGTCTCTAAAACTGTTATTATTTTTTACAGTATAAAATAATGAATTAAATAAATAATCAAATAAGAAACTTAGTTTTAATTAAAGATCTACATATTACAAAGGTATATTTAATTTAAACTGCAAGGATATGGGACACTGAACTTTTGTGCATCAGTAAATTTGTTAGATGTAAATCACAGAGTACTTTATTTTAATGAAAATGTAAATGAAATGCAGGGAAAACAGTGTTTTCAATAAGTATTCCAATTCATAATTTTAAATTATGAATTTGGTGCATTCAAATTCAGACATTTTTTTTTTTTTTATTGCATTGAATGGCGAGACGAGCAAGCCGTTCGCCTGATGGTAAGCGATACGACCACTCATGAACAGTAGCAATATTCCACTGCGCTCGCCATCCTGAGACATAAGATGTTAAGTCTCAATATGTCCAGTAGTTGCTCTGGCTACAATGTCCTTCAATCCGAAACACAACAGTGCATTTAAGCAGTGTTGTTTCACGGGAAAATCTTGAAATTTTAAAGAAAAAAAAATCAATTTATATTTAGCATACCTGGACGTTCCCTGCTGACAGGCCTTCTGTGCCACCTTTTCTGATGAATTCATCGTAACCATTTTCATTCAAAAATATCAATTTAAACACAAAAATAAAATCAAAACACTTTGTACGCTTCGTCCATTTTTCACACTTATTAACTTTAATTAAAACACACAGCAAAGGAATTATATTTTATTCCCTCGGTGCACTTGTGGTTTTTTATAACACCGTAATTTTTACCGCAGCCTCGATCCAGCATTTATAAACATTAGTCATTCATCCCAACGTATAAATATTTACATTGCGAAGTAATTAATTTTAACAATTTACGATATACATTAGAACTTCTATAGTTTAGCCAATAAGATATAAAAAATTAAAAGTTTTTTTTATTTCACTTCCCGTGTCATGAAAAGAGGTTTCAGTTTAGTTGAATTAAAAAGTAAGATTTTAAGATCTGCACCCACGAAAGCTGTTTAATAATCATGAATACAATATTATAAAACTGTTTTAAACTTTAAATGTACATTTATACACTCATTTTGCTTGATATTTAATTTTATTTGTTCCACTTCCAACAGATAATTTGTTCCTTTTCTGCTCGGTCACAAAGCGACGCACTAACCGAAATAAGTCATCAAATAATTGTCCATAACGATAACCATATTGTTTTATTTCATAAATGTAAATAATAACATGAGATAACACACTTTTAACAGGTTTAATAATATCGTACTAAATGTCATGGAGCGATCGCCATTTGTTATTTTTTTCTATTTTAGAAAGAGATCGAGAATCGCTATGCAATGAGAGAGAAAGAGATGGCTGATATGTCAAGTTATAATACGAACAAATACAGAAGTCCGATCGTTATAAATGGTTATTCCAAATGTATGTACAACTTAAATATGTTGAATTGAAACAAAATATGGCGCATGTGTCCAGAAGTTTATTGAACGCCTTTTATGGAGCTATTTTTAGATTAAGGGAATCGACATAAAATAATGCATAGTGAAGAAACGTCATTTTTATGGAATGCGATAATATTAATTGAGGAATGTTTTGTCAAAATTGCATTCAATTTTAATTCAATTGTATAAAATAGTACTCGTGTAGTGTAAGAGATGGCAGCACCTGTCTATTAATTATCTTTAAAGTTCATAGTTTGCTAGAACTTCTAAATTAATTCTGATCACGATTCTACATTGATTAGATTTAATGCATATTCTTTTAAATATAGTAGAATTATTATGTCCTCACATAACTATATTCTCCAGACTAAAAGCACTGTAATGGATATTTCACTCATTGGCATATACAACGTGTAACAGGATTAATTCACAACCTCAGACACCCCAACTTTAAAATATTATTGCAATCATAGTTTATGCTTTGAAATCGTACTATCATAATTACAAAATATTTTATTTATGAAATTAGTTATACCAAATGTAGGCACTTAACATGGTCACCTTACGAGTTACAAATAAGAGTGTACTACTACACACGCTCGCCGGACACGTACACATGTACACAAGACACATTCACACGAGTACCTAACGCCGGTCGCCGACCGCTGCGCCGCACCGCGCCGGCAGAAACAGCTGACAATAAACGAAATACAAATTACAAATTACGTACGTAACTGATTACTGGGTGGTTTGGTAAACAAATTATTATTTATTTAATCTGTAAGCATAACATTTGTGTTTTAACCCATTAATTCCCAAGGGTAAAAATAAACATATATTTATTGGTTTAATTGTTTATTACGTTTATAAATACATCCAAAAAGAGCAAATTATAGTAAAAAAAATATTGATTAATTATTTTACATTCCGCAAAATGTTGCGTCTAAGGAACGTTGGGATTACTGAACTTCAATTTTACAGGCAAGTCTAACAACGCTAGCGTATAAGCGTGAGTGAAATATTTTAAAACAATCAGCATGAAGATGTACTTGACATTTTTTACACATACAGGGTATATCAAGACTGCTACCGAAAACGAAGCCGGGTAGTAGTTTAAGCGACTTCAGACACAATGCAACAGAAAAAGTTGCAAAAAAAAGCGACAATTTTTTTTTGTTATTTTTTTCCTATGGCCATATTTGGGTGGTAAATACATTTTTTCCTAAAATAATAGTATATACCCTTTTATTTATAAATACTCTAAGGTATAAAAGTGTTTAAATTATTATTTTAGCAAAAACTGTGGATTTACCACCCAAAAATGACGATATTTAAAAAATCATAAAAAAAAATTGTCACGTTTCTAGGCGAAATTTTTAATTGCATTGTGTTTGTAGCCACTAAAACTACCACCCGGCTTCGTTTTCGGTAGCAGTCTTGAGATACCCGGTATAAATTGTTGTACTTCTACACTGTCGACATCTTCTTCACATTTTACTTTCGTGCTCTTCTATTACATGATCAATATTATCGAAGCGAATATTGGAAGGTAACGCGTTTTTGGATGGTCTTCCTAAATTTATATTTGAATTACCCAAAAAATGCAAATTATCTGCAAGTTGGGCTTCTTCGGTTTTCATCAAACTTACAGCAACGTAAGATTTGAATTCCATTTGATTCAAAGATCGCTCATTCGCCATATTGTAAATTTTCCACGAGTTTACCAATACACTGTCTATCAAATTGATGAACAGTGGCCACCACCACTTTGTCCCTCTTACTCGAATCCTATAATTGGCTATTGCATTATCATGGAGATCTACACCTCCCATATTTTTATTATAATCTGCTATAACCTGGGGCTGTGGCACATTCACCATCTTTTTTATTTTTCTATCATAGCGTTTTGCTGTAACCAATGGTTCAATTTTTGCGTTGTTAGTAGTTTCGCCACAGTCACCACAGAATTGTCATTCCATCGAACCAACAGTACTTCAGGTTTTTGGTCAAAGCTATAATTTATTTATTTATTTATTTCAAGGAAAATGCAAGTTTACAGTATTTTAACCAAAACACTTACATTCTAATTAATAAGAATGGAACATACACATTATTACTGTTATTTCTAAAATTTTAACAACATTTATAATCAAGTGATCCTCTCTCTTTTTTCTGAAGTTTTTTTTCTTTTATTTCTCCCAACGTTGCGCATACGCAACATTTCCTGGAAGTCTAAGATAAACAACAAGTGTGACTAGTTTTGTCCAGCAAAAGGGTTTATATCATAAATAAGATATTGCTTGAGCTTTATACAGAGTAAAAAGTTAAGCTTTATTTCAATTTATATTTTTTATGATTGGATGAATCTGTCGATCTTGAGATAACTCAATTAGCAGTTTTTAAAAAATTAAACTAATATGTATTTTTATTTAAAAAAAAACATTGAAAAAAATTTGAATCCATTTTTTAGTTCTAATTCTCGAGACTGGCTTACATTTCATAGAAATAATTACTTATTTTAAAACAAAAAAAAATAACATTTGAAATGTTGCGCTAGCGCGACGTTGGGTAATAATGGGTTAACTATAAAATCTAAATATTTTACTTACTAGATATAATGCGTACGAACCCAACATAAGACAATATTTTGCATGAATCGGCTATAAAATATTATTAATTTCACTTCCCCTAAACTTATTTCTTACAGGCGGGCAGGATACGGGCGTCATTTATTTTGCATTATTATTGAATAAGATAATAAGATAACGCAATATCTAACAACGAATACTAGATTGGGAATCACAACCTAATCACAACACAAAAAAATACAACAAAATTAACTTACGTGTTACATGGCACTCATGAGGCGATTTCTTTTTAAAATATGTTCGACATGTCCACCACCTTGATACATTTTGATGCACATTTGCGTAATTGTTCACGTAATTTATGTAAAACTTCAGTGTCACTCTTCACTTTTAGGAATTTGCTCCACATTACCCTCCTCATCCTGGATCCTCCACATTAGTACTTTCACTGAAGTATACCAGAGATTTATTACGTCCCCACAAAAAAAGTCAAGAGACGTCAAGTCAGGTCAGGTGACCTAGGAGGCCATTGCACAGGTTCGCCGCGACCTATCCAGCGCTCTCCGAACTCAGCATCGAGATACCGTCAGACATGCCAATGATACATTATCACCACACAGTGCCAAAGTTCTCACCATTTCAGTGTATTTGAATATTCGAATACCGAAGACATCGCGCGCGAAAGTTATCGAAATATCTACTTAACACTTAAACACAAGTAGACACAGATAACTGCGGTGCACGACTAGATTTTTTTCACATATTCGGTGCCCATTTAGGGATTGCAATAACGGGATATCTGACACACCGGGATTCCGCATACATTGTAGCAAAATTACAAACCGAATTTAATCACCATTTTAACGTTCCCCGAAATTATTTTTCATAGAAATACCTATTTGTTGTTTCTTTTCATATTGATTTTGTTACATTTAATTTGTTTCATTTAAGTGCATGTATTGCGCGGGATTTGGATCGCCCGGCCTTGCAAATACCGGGAGTAATTTTTTTCGCGGCGCATCCCTATACCGCCGCGCGCGCCATCGTTTGTCGGATGGATCAAATTGCATTAAACAATAGCTGCATCCTGCTCTATCTAGTTGTAGTTAAATGTGCGGAAAAGAGAATATGATAGTTATTTATTTTGGTAGCTTATTACGTTTATTGAGGCCTATCGTTGTGTGCGTTTGATTAATGATAGATTGCTTAAATAAACTTTATGACTATCGAAATAAAGTTCATTTTTGTTCATTATTTAGTTTATTAGAGTATTCGTTTAGTGATTCATTTAAAAATGATCTTATGTGCTGGAGTTACGTTTCAATTTCGTTTGTTCGGAGTATTAAACAAAGGAGTGTCTGTAATTTACTTGGTCTTAACTAATTATTTTGAAAAAAAAATACCTACCGAAAAAAATGTTGATATCGGTTCAGTAGCTGATTCTGAACGTACTACTTTCCGCTTTTACATTTAAATCTGTTACATGTTGTATATATATATATTTTAAATGTTTTATTTTACTGTTTATTCCGATTTTGTTACAAACTATTATGTCTTAGGCCAAACTCGTTTTGAGAATGAAATCATCCTACGTGCTTCGGAATATGCTAGTTTATCCCAGGACAATCAGCACACAAGGAAATAATAAACAAGCCCTGTAGCAGTTTCATTTTGATAAATGCAATCTGAATTCATTTTGATTTTTTATCTACCTACTAATTACATAATAACTTCCTTATTTATTCTCTGGTTCATTTCCCGCCTTTGTGTTTTTTCGGCATAATATAATCTTATCCGATTGCAAAATGATCTCATTTGTGATTAAAAATCCATCGTTGCAGACTAAAATACGCGGTTTCTTAAATTAGAAAGAAATAGCCTCCGTGGCGCAGTTGGTTAGACGCCGCCTGTGAAACGAAAGGCCGCGGGTTCGATACCCGCACCGAAAGAAATATTTGTGTGATCAATAGATATTTGTTTTGGGTCTGGGTGTTTGTGAGAGCGAAGTATCTCGTAGTTCTTAATACAACACAAGACTCTATCTTAGTGTGCGGTCAGGACTATGTGTGTGATTGTTTGGTGTTATTAATTTAAATGACTCATGTAAACAAGATAGTATATAGTTTAAATAACTACACTTGGATATCTCATGACTCGATACATCTTGTATCCAGTGACTTCCTTAGCCAGGTCGTCCGTCCACCTAGGCGGGAAAATATCTTATACGAAAATAATATCCTACATCCTTGGAGTATTTATAATATAGAGGGAGCGTTGGTACTTCAAAAATGTAGATAAAAATGGTGGTGCCGCGCCACCTTTTTATGCGCTCCTATTGGCTGATATTTGACAGGTTATCCAACATATATGAATAACTTGGAAAAGAAAAGTATAAATAAATAGTTTAGGGCTATTTAATTCCAATCAATCTCGTTTTAAAAGGATAGTAGCTAAATTAGTTTCTGTTATCAAAGCAATTTATAGCAATTTATTTATAAATATTTAATTCAATTTTCACTAATATAGGAGCGCTACCAACATTACGAACAAGAAAATATCTACTTTTTCAATACCCAATTGTACGGCACCGCTTCCTCTATATTATAAATACTCTAAGCCTTTATCAAAAACACCGAATATTCAACTATCGAGTGACATTTGCGAGTTGTACGTACCGGTTCTACTCAAGGTTAAAAGTGAATGTGCTGGAATGCGCTGTTGTTTCCCGTTTTATTATAAAACAAGTGAATTACTGACATTAAAACAACTTGTAGAGTGTTCCTGATCTATACATCAGCCAAAGGAAGTCCACTGCTGAATATTTATTTCTTTATTTATTTCTTTATTTGCCACTACACTACACACTACTTTTACAGGTTAAAACCTAATTAATTTAACATAGGCCTCTCAATGATTTCCACACTGACCTGTTGGAGACAGCCTGCATCCAGCGACGTCCCGCGACCGACACCAGGTCGTCCTACGCTGCGCTTCCCGCTATGTAGCCTCCATTCCAGAACTTTTTGGCCCCATGGGCCATCAGTTCTCCGCGCTATGTGCCCCGCCCATTGACTAATCAGCTGGGCTATGTCGGTTACTTTAGTTCTCCTACGGATCTCCTCATTTCTGATTTGATCTTTCGATTACTGGTGTTAGGTCTCTCATATGTGAGAGGCCATCTGGGTAGGTACCACCGCAATGTCTATTTCTCCCGTGAAACAGTAGTGTAAATGCACTGTTGTGTTTCGGATGGAAGGACATTGTAGCCATAGTAACTACGGGATATATTGAGACTTAACATCTTATGTCTCAGGATGGCGAGCGCAGTGAAATTTTGGTACTGTTTATGGGGTACTATTTTCCGGTCGTATCGCTAACCATCAGGCGAACGGCTTACTCGTCTCGCTAATCAATGCAATGAAAACAAACTCGTAGGGAAGCCGCTAATATGCCAATTGAAGTCCTGTAAGCCAGGATTAATATTCAAATAGTTTTATTAAGTTGCAGCAAGTCGCTGGAAGCAGGCCGCTTGCAACAAGTCGATGTGGAAATCATTGGGTAAGGCCCATACACTTACTTCTTTTTAAACTATTCTACAAGTTTTCACGTACAATAACATCATAACATAAACAATATCACATGGTATTTGTAATTAGCATTGCAAATAACGTCACGACACTCGTTATTGTACTAAGATAACATTTCTCCATAATAATATTGAGTGAAAGTAATATTTCCTACTGGAACTAAAATTAAACTAAACGTAAAAAAGGAAATACATTTATAAATTCACGCCATTTCCCAGAAGGGGTAGGCAGAGGTGTTATTCTGATAGATCTGATGGGTGGTATAAAATTCTTAAAAATTACTATATATTATGCAGGTGTCCTCACGATTTTACAGTGTTAAATGTTACTAAATTATGTTATATGGCTATAAAAATTGGTGAAATCCGGCTTGAAGGACCAAAAATTAAGGAAAAAATAAGACATTTTTATCCTATTTTGGGATAGCGATTAACATAATTATGTACGTACATACATACATAAACTCACGCCTTTTTCCCAGAAGGGATACCTCCACATTTCGCATTTTATGTTCCATCCTACGGTGTAATAGGGGGCGAGCTTATCGCCATATCACACAAATTCTGTACTCCAGGCTGATATTGAATTGAAAATATAACTTTTCCAGACCTAGGATTTGTACCGAAGACCTCAGGTTTGGAATCATACTGAAGTATCATTCGATTATGAGTATAAATGACTATTGTTTACATTATAAAACAATATCTCAAAGGAGTACGGCCATTTTACTATGAGACTAAATATCGACTGCCCCGGTGGCGTAGTTGTACCACGGTGCGATTGCAAAGCTGGGGTCTCCGGTTCGAATCCCGGGTAGAGCAAAGTGATATTGGATTTTTCTATTCATTATCAGCTCGGGTTCAGGAATTTGTGCCCGATATAGCGATAGGCTCGCTCCCTATCACATCGTGAGACGGAAAATACAAGACGAAATGTGGGTGTCCAGGCACCTCTGCCTACCCCTTCTAGAAAAAAGGCATGAGTTTGTGTATGTAATATCAGTGCGAAAATGTTTGTCCCTCGATGAAACCTACTCTTTTGTGTGTGTGTGTGTCAGCCCATATACGTCCCACTGCAGGGCACGGGCGTCCTCTACAATCGAGAGTACGATGGAGAGTGTTTAGGCCATATAGTCCACCACGCTGGCCTAGTGCGGGTTGGCGGTTTTTTTGTGTAGGGAATAATATATTTTTTCAATAAATACCAACATAATAGCGACTCAGGCCCGCAGTTCTTGCATTCAGAAATTATCTTGAAGTCCGCAAAAATACTTTTTTTTGCCTTCGGCTCTGTGATGATAGGGCATCCTTTCGCCTCACGCCAATTACAGATTTAAGATGATCTGTTTCAGCCAAATCTGCAACATGGATTATATTACGTCGACTAATGTGGGATAAAGACAGACAGAAAAACTGAGAAGTATACCTATACTATATTATAATATCGCTTCTTTATTCATTCAACCTTAAGTATAAGATGCTACTTTGACCTATATATATTGGCATTTAACGACGACATTTGCATGTCATCAGTCACGACTTATGACCTTTCGTAAAGTTCATATTGGTACATCTTCCATTACGCAACATTAAAGTTGTGGCACACATTATTATAGAGCGGATATTGCGCACAAAATCTGTGTGCGCCAGAGCGAGACGGAACGAAATGTAATATAGGAGTGAAAGAGACAAAAGATTAGCCACGACTGACACCAGAGCGAGAAAAAATATAGAGTAGTTGTAGTGATAGAGACAAATGAGCATGCGTGAATTCAAAGCGAGAGGGAACTTAATGTACTTTATGAGAGACAGAGACAAAAACACAAATAGCGGTGCGGTACCGCAGTTTCTTATAGACCACTGAGATATTATACTAGAGCGGACAAATGGAACAAAATATCTGCGTATTGTGCGTGCACACGGGAATCCAGTGAAGCGAGAGAGCAGCTGTATTAGTACGTAGGTGTGACAGAGACAGAAACAGAAGGAGTGGTACGGTACCGTTCATTTTGTTACGAACATTTTGTTTGCAGTGCCATTATATGCCATAAAGACATGATCGCAGTGTCCGGTATAGTTCATTAACTTAATCGTTTTTATGGTTACTTTGTTGCTAATAAAAGGGTCTAAGTATATACCAATAGTGACGGGAAAGGAAACCTGAATACCATAAAGATTTGCAAGAATTTATACGAGTGAATTCCTAAGCCCTATCTAGTTTCAATCATCTTGATTTTCGAGTCGCGTGCCTTCCAATGGAACTTGCATGTATTATGAGTTAAATATTTATTTATCACCAGTCTCCGTGGTTGATTGGTTAAAAGCCGTCTGAGAAACGAGAGGCCGCAGGTTCTGCAGCGAAATCAAAATCAGCGAAAATTCCTGTTTGTGTGATCCACAAATATTTGTTTTGAGATCAAGTCATGGGTAGTTAAGCCAAAAAGTCTCTCGTAGTTTCTGATACGGCACAAAACTCGATCTTAGTGTGGGGTTGTACATAAGTATTTGTAACGGTATCAGTCCATATACGTCCCCTTGCTGGGCACGGGTGCGGGTTGGCGGACTTCACATACCATAGAAATTCTTACAAATCGCTACGGTATGCAGGTTTCCTCACGATGTTTTCTTTCATCATCTGTATCAGCCCATATACGTCCCACTGCAGGGCACGGGCCTCTTCTACAATCAAGAGTACGATTGAGAGTGGTATGGCCATATAGTCCACCACGCTGGCCTAGTGCAGGTTGGCGGACTTACATACTATATAAATTCTTATAAATCGCATGGTATGCAGGTTTTCTCACGATGTTTTCCTTCACCGTTTTAGTGCGTGGTGATTGACTATCAATACACACCTGACTCCGAAAAGTCAGAGGTGTGCCCTGGGATTCGAACCCGCGACCACCTTGAACATGTTGGCAGTTGCGTCTAGTCCGTTTACCAACAGGCCACCACGCACTTTTATTTCTTTCATCATAGTGCGTCGTGATTGACTATCAATACACACATGATGCCGTAAAGTCAGAAGGGTGCCCTAAGATTTGAACCCCAATATGTTACAATTGGGTGTATTATTTGAACTAAATGTAGCCACGGAACATAACGAATTAGTATGCAAAATCAAATTTCCGTCTCATTATTTGTAAACGACCTTAGAATGAGAAAGGGCGGAATTATAATTTATATTCAAAAGGTCGTTTACTTTTCAATATAGACTTGTACAGGTACCTTTTTTAATATATACTTTTAATATATACTGCAATTCCTAAATACAAAATAATATAAAGTCACTATAGGTACGTTTTACTATTATAGAACTGTGCTGGAAGGGCTGTCATTGCCTTAAAAAAAGAAAACAAAAAAATACAATCGAATTGAGAACTTCCTCCTTTTTTCGAAGTCGGTTAAAAATTATTGGGTGATTTGATAATGGAACTCGAGACTTCACAATGAAATCAAATATATGCAATTATAAACCACGAGGCGAATAATTAACAAAAAATAAATTAAGAATTAAAATAAAAAGAAAATTGTTTGTGGTAATTGAAACTCGTTTCTTTCTACCTTTAAAAATAAACAAATGAAAAACTGCTATGGTAATTGAAATTCCTTTATTTCTTCTAGATTTAAAAATATACAAATGTAAAACCTCCATGGTAATTTAAACTCATTTCTTTCCTCCAGATGTTTAAATAAACAAACCTCTGTCTCTGCTCACAATACCTAATAATAAACTTTATTCTTTCTTTCCTTCTAGTCTCTAGATCAAAACCTCCTTTGTCTCACACGAATATTTTAAGATATTGTAAAGGTTTCCGTTGGAGGTCAATCACTTTCAATACTGAGGTCGCCAACCTGGTTCCTTGCACAATACGTAATAACCAATCTGGATTCCATTCCAACTGTTGAATCATAATGCAAAATGGAATTATTTAACTTAATCTTAACCATGGAATTCATGTTTTTAGTCTATGATTTGAAAATTGTGAATACACATGTTAATTTATTTTATTTTTTAGTTCTGACGATGCAATGATTTTAAAATTCGAATACAAATAAATATCATATAGAAACAGCATTATATGAGATAATTTACTATAATGGTAAGAAAAACATCGTAAGGAAACCTGAATACCATAGCGATTTGTAATTCTATGGTCTATGGTCTAAAATTCGTCAACCTGCCCTAGGCCTAACCACTCTCAATTTGACTTGGAATTATGTACTTAGAATTTTATCCAAAATGAGCCTTTATTATTACATTTATTATAAAACATTTGAATTTTTAAGAAATAGTATAATAATATGGCGATAGGCTCGCCACCTATCACATCGTGGGACGGAACATACAAGGCGTAATGTGGATGTCCTGGCACCTCTGCCTACCCCTTCTGGGAAAAAGGCGTGAGTTTATGTATGTATGTATAATAATAAGTACCTATAATATTATCAGGATCAATATCGATAAATACCATCGGTAGCTCCCCATAACTGAATAAATGCATTTGCAATAATAATTATGCTTTCCAATCCTCTATCTGGGTTTTTATCAAACTTCGTAAACAACTGATAAAATATATCAACAATTGTATAAATTGCATTCGTTTTAGCGAGCACACACGGCGACATATGCGTCATAGTAACAAGTAGACAGATTTCGATAAATAAATGAATGCTTTAAAATTTTTACTGGTGGTAGGTCTCTCATATTTGAGAGGCCATCCGGGTAAGTACCACCGCAATGTCTATTTCTCCCGTGAAACAACAATGCGTAAATGCACTGTTGTGTTTCGGATTGAAGGACATTGTAGCCAGAGTAACTACTGGACATATTGAGACTTGACATCTTATGTCTCAGGATGGCGAGCGCAGTGGAATACTAATAACTGCTTTGTAATTCGTCGTTTGGTTTTACTGCTGTCCATGAGCGGTTGTCTCGCTAAAATCAAGGAAATGACATGCTCGTCTTACCATTCATTGCAATAAAAAAGTATCCGTGGCGCAGTTGGTTAGACGCCGGCTGTGCAACGCGAGGCTGCGGGTTCGACAGACCGACACAAATAAATATGGTCCATAGGTATCGCTTTTGAAATGAAATGAAATGAAAATATTTATTGAATCCATAAAATGTCATACACTATTTAGATTCAGTCATATTTTTTTTCCCACTACCACCCAGTTCACAAGGCTGTTTTCGCCAGAGAAGAACGGGCAAGAAACTCTAGCGTTGCTCTTTTCAAAATAAGTTTACAATACAGTGATCATACAGGAGTTCAAATTCAGAGCAGTTCATAAATTATTCATAATAATAATTATATTGTACGGCTGAGTTAAGTGTGGTCGCCCTGACCGCGGAATCGGTATACACTGTTGAGCAAAAGCAATGAAAGGCAATAAAAAAATTAAAAAAGAAAAACAAAGTAATTAATATTATCATTATAAGCAAATTGAGCAGACCAGTCTACACAAGCAGCACCCGTTCACGAGTATGACGCATGTGCCAGCCATCGGTCTCCTCAACCGTGTTATAGGGAAGTGACCGACCCGGCACACGACGCCGCCGCAAGCACAGACCTTTAAGCGAGCATGACGTTGAATTTTGTTCGTTGAGTGAACTTCCCAGTTGCCAAATAATGCTTTCCCCTTCCCATTATTTTTCCTTCCCGCTCTGCTCATGATTTGATGACGTCAACAAATCTATGATCCGCGCGTTGTGTATGTTTATATGCAGTGATCACTTACCTGGCTTCAATTTCTTTCAAACCTATACACAGCAGTGCATTTACAAAGGGCTTAAAGGCGGGAAAAAAAGACATTGCGGTGTCACCCAGGCGGCCTCTCACATACGAGAGACCTACCACCAATAGACTGTCGACAGATCATAAACATACTTTTATTTGAAATCATTGCATCCCATTTAATTAACTTTATCAGCAACCTTGTAAGATTAGATTAGTTTCCGCAAAAATCAAAGTTAATTGTACATCAAATAGATTTTAAATTGATTGTTTGTTGATTTGCTATAATTGATAAATAATACATTTGTTTGTTCTTGTAATCAACTCCACCTAACAAAATATGATTTTATGTACACAAAATTAAATGTAAGAGGCAATAGTGGAGACTGTCACGCCCTCACACCCACCACTGCAACTCCTGTGTCGCAGGATCAACAGCACGCATTGTAATGACACCGAGCATTGAGGCTCGGCGAGTCTCCGGGAATGTCTAACTTGTCTTAACCCGCAACGAAATCAATCAGAAAGTTAAATTAATAGGAGGAGTTGGAAATAAATTAAGAGGCAATAGAGAAATATACTAAGCTCCCTTAATGAAACTTAATGATGGTAGGTTTAGGTAGGCTGCCTGAGTAGGTACCACCGAAATCTCTATTTCACCCGCTAAACAGCAGTGTATGCACTGTGTTCCAATTTGAATGACATTGTACCCAGAGTAAGTAATGGACTTATGTCTCAGGATCAGGATCAGGCGAGCGCAGAGAAATCCCAAACATAGCTTTGTAATTTATGATATTTGTTTTTGCTACTGTTCATGAGCGGTCGTATCGCTTACCATCAGGTGAACGGCATGCTCAATTTGCCATTCCTTGCAATAAAATGATAATGTTGAGTGTATTTATTCAATAAATCTAGATCAATAAATAGTTTTTATCATGTCATTCAAACACTCAAACACTTATTGAAGGTTTGATTCTTGAACTAATTTACCGAACACTTAAACATTTCGAAACAATTGCAACATGATTATCTGATAAAATTCTCTAGAAGGATTACGGTCGAGTTAAGTGATATTAGATTAATTGGTGTTTGATAACCATGCAATAAGAATGACATACTTAGCATCAACTCACGCCTTTTCGCAGAAGGGGTAGGCAGAAGTGCAGGACACCTACATTTCAAAATCAAATTAAATCATAATCCTTTACAGAATAAAAATTCCTTAAAATGTTAGTGACACAATTAATTAAACTATGTTAGTAATCAAATTAAATACTATATTTCGCGTTGTGTTTTGTTACAAAATGTGATAGGGCAATCCTGTTGCCATATCGGAGACAAATACCATTAATTCTACGTTGCAATAATCCAGTCCATCAGATTGCCTGAAAGAGATCGCAGCTAGCGATAAGACATATTGTTACCATGTCTTTAGTTTTAAGTATTTTATCTGTTTATTGTTTCTTTTTCATACATTTTGGTGTACGATTAAGTCTTAGAATAAAGTATATAAATATGAAATTAATAAATACCTGATTTTACCTTCCACCTTCTTTTTGTATTTTCCGGATTACTAATACCACTTTCCGCTGTTTTTTTTGCAGTTTTTTCCCTCCCTTTGACTGGTGGTAGGTCTCTAATATTTGTAAGGCCGTCTGGGTAAGTACCACTGCCTATTTTTATTTCTCCCGCCAAACAGCAATGTAAATGCACTGTAATGTTTCGGATTTCAGGACATTGTAGCCAGAGTAACTATTGGACATATAGAGACTTAACATCTTATATTTCAGGATGGCGAACGCAGTGGAATGCCAAGCATTGCTTTGTGATTAATGTGTTGTTTGGTTTTGCTAGTGTTTATGAGCGGTACTATCGCTTACTTTCAGGCGGCGGGCTCTTTTCGTCGTTACTTTATTTAATAAAAATCTGTCGCCCGATAACAGGAAAACGTTTAAGAACAAACCATAAATAATGCTATATACTGGATTTGAAGCAGTATATCGATCGATTCAACTATATTTTTACCAATACTTTGAATGTGTATTCTTCTTTAATTATCGTTTTTCAAACAATTACTTTGTTGCGGTACGTTTTGTCGCCATATCAGTATTGACATCCTGTTAGTGATAAATGTTTCATTACAATTAATTTGAATAGGCTAGTTCCAAAAGGTCGCTGTGAATATGCTAAAGGGAGGTCTATAGCAAAGGACTTGAAGTGACTGTCGACTGAAGAATAAAATAAATAAATGAATGGGGGGTATTAATATATATAGTCATAGGTCTATTTTCAGCAGTGGACTTGATATTTGTCAAGAATAAAATAAATCCCATCAAAAACATCCTGTAAAAAAATTTCAAGTCTCGCAGTTCAGTTTTTCTACCGCAAAAAGTTGTGAGATCCATGAAATACCAAGTCGATTAATTTATTTAGTCCTTGATTAAGGGACGTTCTGTATAAAGTTATTACGTAAGTTATTATCATATCAATATTAAAAATTCTTTACGTTGTAAATAAATAGATCGACTTGGCCATTGCATGAAAACATAATGTATCGTACAATTTATGCATAATGCTACTGGCCAAGTCGATCTATTTATTTAAAACGTAAAGAATTTTTAATATTGATATGATAATAACTTACGTAATAACTTTATACAGAACGTCCCTTAATCAAGGACTAAATAAATTAATCGACTTGGTATTTCATGGATCTCACAACTTTTTGCGGTAGAAAAACTGAGCTGCGAGACTTGGAATTTTTTTACAGGATGTTTTTGATGGGATCTCACGTCTTTTTGTAGAGTCCTACTTTATTCCTTTTCGGTACTTTTTATTTCTAGAATATATATAATGATTTTTCTTAAAACCTCTGTCTTATGATTTTTTCTTATTTTTGTAGGTATCAATTTATCACAAATATAGCGGATTTGATTATTAGTGTTATTTCTTTCATGGTGATTGTTTTCGAGCTATTTAGTCTATTTATTTGCAAGGTTATCTTTGTCATGTTTTTCTAGAGGAATGTTGTACAGTTTAATGGGCTGAATACACCCTTTCCCTCTTTATATCCCCCTCCTGTTATGCCTCATATATAATATATATATATATATAGATACCAATCTACAACTATTATTCCATTATATACGGGTACAAAGAATCATTAACTGCAAATGTATCTTTGTAATCCTATACATTTATATGAGATTACAAAGTTATTCACGCAGTTGGTGTATCTAGAAAACTAGACAGAAATTATGAAATGTTTGATTTTTTCCTTACTTTAGACACTAAACACTAATTATATTCTAAATTTGAAGGTTCTATGTCTGCTAGAAGTGCCTTAGACTTTTGATGATCGGTCAGTCAGTCAGTGAGTGACAAAATTGTGAAAGTTTGACAAGTTATAATTCTTAAACTACTGGTTCAAATTGAATGAAATTTTAAATATACCGTGTTTACACAATGCCTAATTAGTAACTGAAATTTCAGGCTTCTTGCTTTAACCACAACGAAGTTATGGGGGGTTGAAAATGGTCTGAATTGCTTCGAGAAAAGGATAGTACGGCTGTGCCGCTTTTTAGCTCGACTTGGAGGGGGCACTGCCGTGCCCCCAGATAACTACACCCAACAGTCACATACATATACATTGATAGTCAATCGCCACGCACTAAAACGGTGAAGGAAAACATCGTGAGGAAACCTGCATACTATAGGGATTCATAAGAATTTCTATGGTATGTAAGTCCGCCAACCCGCACTAGGCCAGCGTGGTGGACTATATGGCCTAACCACTCTCAATCGTATTCTCGATTGTAAAGTAGGCCCTTGCCCTGCAGTGGGACGTATATGGGCTGATACAGATATCAGGAACTACCAGAGATTTTTCGGTCTCACAAACACCCAGACCCGAGACAAATACTTGAAGGTCACATAAACATTTGTCTGAATTGAATGTCATTTGTGCGGGAATCGAACCAACGGTGTCTCGATTCACAGTCGGCGTCTAACCTACTGCGCCTCAGAGGCTGGTAAATATGAATGTGAAGTAATAGTCCTTTTTCATGCGGAGTTAGTTATACAAAGGCTGCGAAACGAAATACCAATATAACCAAACAGCCTAATGGTTTTGTAATTTGTGATGTCCATTTCTCCCGCCAAATTGTATAAATGTTGTGTTCTGGATTGAAGAACATTGTAGCCAGAGTAACTACTGGACATATAGACTTAACATCCTATGTTTCAGGATGGTGAGCGCAGTGGAATGCCAAGCATTTTTTGTAATTCATGGTGTTTGGTTTTGCTACTGTTCATGAGCGATCGTATCGCTTACCATCAGGGGAAAGGTACGCTCAGCTCGCCATTCGTTAAAAAAAAGCCATTATCCAAAATAAAATAATAAAAGATATTCAAGTCATATTACTGTATCAGCCCATATACGTCACACTGCAGGGCACGGGCCTCTTCAACAATCGAGAGTACGATTGAAAGTGGTTAGTACACTCCAGCACGCTGGCCTAGTGCGGTTGGGCAAAAATAGGTATCTTAATAAACAAAAAAAATCCTCACTATACATTGACTGTTGGGTGTATTTATTTATTTTATAGATTCACGCGAATTTATTAGCCGAATACTCTAATATGATAATAAGTCGTTTTAAATACTTATTTATATAAAAACTGGTCACAATAACTGGCACGTCACCTTGACATTTAGCAGACGATCCGACCTTTAAAATCGAAAGTATTTTCGATCAGCCATGCTTCTGTTAAAATTAATTTTAAACTGGTTTTGAAGAGCACTACTAGAATTTTTCCGTTCATCTCTAATGAATACTGACGAACAATTCGTAGAAAGAAAAGTGACAACCTCAATAAAGTTAAAAAAAATAATTAGAATTTTTATATTATAGAAGGAGCGCTGGTACTTCAAAAACGTAAATAAAAATGGTGGTGCCGGGCATTGAGGTATTATACTAGAGCGGACACCGGGAACAAAATCTCTGCGTACTGTGAGTGCACACGGGAACACAGTGAAACGAGAGAGAAGATAATGTTACTGCGTAGGCGTGACAGAGACAGAAATAGAAGGAGCGGTACGGTACCGTTCATTTTGTTACAAACAATTTGTTTGCAGTGTCCCCTCTAGTATACTATCTACATACATTGAGGTATTACAACAATTTCTCAATGGTATTGTACTGTATGAGCCCACATAGCACTGTAGGACATGAACCTCCTCTATATTTGAGAATCTCGTACTCTATGCGAAAATTGTAATTTATTTATTTATATCTTTCTTACATACATATCATATCCAACAAATACATTTCATTAATACACAAGAAGAAATTGTACAATGGGCGGCCTTATTACACTAAGCAATTGCTTACAGGCAACCTTTGGATTGAGATAATAGAAAGGATAGAGAAAGAGTTATGAGTTGTTAGGCCAAATAATCCATCAACCAATAGCCCATTTTTTTATTACGAATATTGGCGAGACGAGCATGCCCTTCGCCTGATGTTTTATTTTATTTTATTTATTGGAACAACAAACGGTTACATGTAAATATTTTATTAAAACTAGTCTTAATCTGAGAGGTTATAAAACACGTATAACCCACACCATTGTCCACGGATTGAGATAATGTGTTAATGTAATTTAAGCAAACAGAAAGACTACAACTACACTCATTTGCAAAAAAAAAACGGGCGGTTTTGATTTTAATTCTTCTTTAAAAAAATACGGTACCAAAATGATTTCAATCATTTGTACATGTTACTGGCCGGTTTTAAAAATGCCGTGGTGTTTAAAACAGTACGTTCTAATTTCAAATTTTCGTTTGATGCTCGTTTTTACAGAAAACCGCTTTTTATCCTACATTTTTGATGCGAAGTTCCAAAAGATAATATCGGTTTTCATAACTTTTAGTCAATTTTTATGAATTTATTTCATATTCTTAATTGTCAAAGCTTCATTTATTGCTGTTTAGCTGTCTCAATAATGTTAGAGAAAGTGGTAAGAGCTACCAAAATTATTGCGCTGCTCGAAGAGGGTGGCAACCAATGCTTCGTGGCTCAGAGGCTTAGTGTGAGTCGCTCGACGGTTCAAAGGACCTGGCAGCGGTATCAAGACACCGGTTCCGTCGAGAGAAGACCTGGTTCTGGAAGAAAACCATGTACCCAACCACGGGATGATCGTTTTCTTGTGAGTCGCGCATTGAGAAATCGCATGTCTTCGTATGTGGACCTTAAGAACAACCTCGAAGAAGTAAGAAATGTGCATATTAGTCTATGGACGGTCATGAGGAGGCTTCTCGCGGCCAATATACGCAGTCATCGCCCGGCCCGCGGCCCTAAGTTACTCCGTGAGCACAGAGTTGCCAGGCTTAGGTTTGCTCGAAATTGTGAGTCATGGACTCATGAAGACTGTAATAGGGTATTGTTCTCCGATGAAGCCAGGATACCTCTGTTCGGTGAAGATCGACGTCGGCGAGTGCTACGAAGACGAGGAGAACGCTTTGCAGAGGCTTGTTTAGAAGAAATCACACCTTATGGTGGGGGCTCTGTTATGTTTTGGGCAGGAATAAATTCAATGGATCGTACAGATTTAGTCTTCATTGAAAACGGCTCACTGACTGGACATCGATACATAACGGAAGTTCTAATTCCTCATGCACAACCCGCATTGGCCGCTTTAGGCGAAGACTCAATTTTTATGGACGACAACGCTCGCGCCCACCGGTCTGGCGATGTGGAAGCGTATGTGCAAGAGGTCGGCATTCGACGTTTGCATTGGCCAGCTCAAAGTCCCGACCTCAATCCTATAGAGCATGTCTGGGACGTTCTGAAACGACGCGTGAGATCAGTACAACCGGCTCCGCAGACCATCAGAAAGGTGAAGAATGTGATTACCGCGGAGTGGGAACGTATTCCGCAAGCAAGTATCCGGGATATCCTCGCTAGCATACCCAGACGAATTCAAGCTGTGATTTCAGCTAGAGGGGGTCACACTCGATACTAAACATTTATCTGCTTTTACTTTATTAAAGAAAAACAAACAAAAATCTTTGTTAACTTTTACTTCACGAGCATATGCACTACTAGCGAGCATACACTACTAGTGAACTTTAGCATTAAAACCCATAAATTTTATCAAAATTTTATGATAATACTGACGAAAACGATTATTTGCTTATTAATTTACAAAATTGTGAAAGTAAAACTACCTATAATTATCAAACAAACCAATAGTAACATTTGAAATGGTTCATTGCTTATGTAGGTCATACACACTACGGTCTACCGGAGAGGTCATCTGTGCATGTATGCTTGCGCAGGTAGACCGAACATTGGTACCGTGTATGGGAACGTTACGGTGTACCGGAGCGGTCTTCAGTTCTTTTTGCGATGGCATCGAATGAGGACGACTGTTTCCTTGACGTCATTTACACTGCACGTTTATTACATGTACAGTCAGCAACATAAGTCGCTGAACACTTCACATTTTTTGATAACCTTTTTATGAATTAAAATTTGTACGTACTACTCAGTAGTCGTAAAATATAACCAAGTAAAGTCATCTATGCCGAGAAGTGCCATACGATATTGAAAATAATTTTTATTTTGGATGATAAGACAATTCCAAATCTTGTGAATGTGTAGCGACTTATTACTGACTGTACTCAATGCACAATAATCATGGCACAAAACATAGTTTCTGTTCACTACAGTAGCTCGTAGCAACTTCACTACAAGAAAATACAATAAAATCTATCGACGCATTACACAATACTTGTGAACAGAAGTTGTTGTATATACAAGCATGGCGGCCGGAGGCGCAGACGCCACCCCAGAGCGATAGGCGACCGCGGGGTGTGTAAGGTTTGCGCGAGGGGTGCTAATGTCATACAATGGTATAAGCATAGATAGCATAAAGGATCGCAAATGTGTAAAGGGACGTTAATCGGACATGCTAGAAAACAACTGACGCGACGTGCGCAGGCGACCGGAGTACAGGCACACACGCACAGGTACGCCCTACGGTGTCACTCGAAAGAATTGATTTTCGATTCTGCGCCGGTCACCTGCACAGGCTCAAAAAACTGCACTGGTCTATTCCCACACACATTTCGGTATACCTGCGCAGGCATACCTGCACAGGTGGACCTTTCCGGTCGACCTTAGCATGTATGGCAGCCATTAGGTGCCCGTTTTTTTTTGCAAATGAGTTTATTATGATGTCGCCTCAGACATTGACAACTTAAGCATAACATGTTTTTTTTTTAAATTCCGTGTTTGAAAGGTAGAAGATATCAATATCAATAAAATGCATAAATGTTGAGCGGTACGACCGCTTATAAACATTAGCGAAAACAAACAACGCCATGAATTACAAAGCAATGCTTGGCATAACACTGCTCTCCGCCCTGAGACATAAATCTCATTATGTCCAGTAGTTGCTCTGGTTAAAGTGTCGTTCAAGCCGAAACATAACAGCGCATTTACACTGATGTTTGGCAGGAGAAATAGACATTGCGGTGGTACCTACCCAGGAGGCCTCTCACATATGAGAGACCTACCACTAGTAAAACACATATATTTATACAGGGTATATCAAGACTGCTACCGAAAACAAAGCCGGGTGGTAGTTTAAGCGACTTCAGACACAATGCAACAGAAAAAGTTGAAATAAAAAGCGACAAATCTTTTTTTGTTATTTTTTTCCTATGGTCATATTTGGGTGGTAAATACATTTTTTCCTAAAAGAATAGTGTATACCCTTTTATTTATAAATTATCTAAGGTATAAAAGTGTTTAAATTATTATTTCAGCAAAAACTATGGATTTACCACCCAAAAATGACGGTATTTAAAAAATCATAAAAAATAATTGTCGCGTTTCTTTGCGAAATTTTTAGTTGCATTGTATTTGTAGTCACTAAAACTACCACCCGGCTTCGTTTTCGGTAGCAGTCTTGAGATACCCGGTATATGAACAGGGCGGAAAGCGCGTAAAGTGTTCCGACATAAGTGATGCGCGCACTCCAGTACATTTCTAGTGAAGCGTTACTCAAATTAGTCGTCGCTCGCAACGATTTTGAAAATTTAAGCTTGTATTAAGAAAGATAACATTTTTATTACCGTTTAGACGAAATCTAAATAAAATAGATTCTGTTAATATAATATTTATTTTAGCGCGATTTTCACCGTCACCCTTTTAAACCCCAAATGTAGTGAAGGACCTATCCTTGGTTTATAAATCAATGCATATTCAATAAAAAGTTTTTATGGAGAAGCCAGCTGTAGCGTTTGTCAATTGATAACATTAAAAGTGGGACATTACCCGAATAACCGATATGATCAATTAAGTAATACTCTTATCAAGTAACCTTATCATTGACTCAGTCAAGGTTACACAATTCAATTATTTCGAGGAAAATATTCCAGCGATTTCGGTAATATTGCGCGCCATTTTGGATTTTTCATCGATTTGAAATATAAAAGTTGATTTTAATTTATTTATTTATTATTTAAATCTTTATTGCACACGTTAAAGAAACAATATACAGAAATATAAATTCAAAAAGTACAAGAGCGTCGTATCGCTTAAAGCAATGACTTACAGACAACCATGGGATGGATTTAGAAGAAGGAGAAAGAGAGGGTTGTGTAAAATAAATAATAATAAATAACACCCAACAGTCACATACATAGTCCTGATCCCACATTCAGATAGAATCCTGTGTCGTGAGTATCAGGCACTACGGGACACTTTTCGGTCTCACAAACACCCAGACCCGAAAGCAATATTTGTGGGCCGCACTAACATATTTCTCGGTATGGGGTTCGAACCCGCGGCTTCAAGTTTCACAGGCGACGTCTAACCGCCTGCGCCACGGAGGCTGTCAAAATAAATAAAAGAGAGGAAACTAAATAAAAGTTATTATTAATTAACTTAACATTATTTAGTACATTTTATTGTACAAAATAAACAGAAAGAAATACACAACAAAACAAACCTATATTTACAGTACAATTGGCAGTCTTATTACTGTCGGCGATATCTTATTTGGATGAACTGGAGTGAATGGAAGTAGGAAAACGAAGATAGGCAAGTCTTAAAAGTAAGAAGAGAGATTGAGAGAGAAAAAAAATATGTACATACATGTCATGTACATGATGGTAAGGGATACGACCGCTCATGAGTAGTTGCAAAACCAAACAACACCTTGAACTAAGAGAAATGTGTGGCATTCCACTGCGCTCGCCATCCTGAGACATGAGATTTTAGTTTCAATATGTCCAGTAGTTACACTGGCTACAATGTCCTTCAAACTATACATATGTTGGTGCCCTGGTAGCATCTTTACCTACCCATTCTGGGAAAAAGGCGTGAATTTATGTATGTAATAAGATTGTATTGGCAAAAATTAAGTTAAAACAATAGTAATCTCAATGGTATGTACGCTCGATTGTATAAGAGGCCCGAGCCCTGCAGTGCGACGTATATGGACTGGATTTTATTACAGGTTTCTGGATTGGAATTAAAAGTACGCCTGGGCAAAGCAATTAGAAGATTCCCAGTACTTCTATTGTTCCAACAATAAGGAAAATTCAAGTCTTTTCTTAGGAATTAAAAGTACATCTGGGCAAAGCAATTTGAGGTTTCCCAGTACTTCTATTGATCCAAGAATAAGTAAAAATCAAGTGTTTTCTTAACAGAAGCGAGTGAGCGCTCCGCTCTCGAACGGACGATGTTTGCATACAAATGAAAAGGGCGATGAACCGTGACCATGTCTGCTAGAATGGCTAGGGAATCGAATTGAAATGCCTAGATGTTTTCTTATTTTATTTATTTAATCTTTATTGTACACAATCAAAAAGAACAATATAAAAAAATACCGACTATTAAAAGTATAAAAGGTGGTCTTATCGTTATATTGCTGCTATGGGATTTCTTACAGACAACCTTTGGATATAAAAGAAGGAGAAAGAAAGGGCAGTGTAAAACAAAGTAAATAAAAGCTCCAATGTATATAAATTATTAAATACATAATCATAAATAATACGTATACATAACAGAATAAATACACATACGTAATATACATATATACATTTAAATACTTCATACTTTATGCGCTTGCAACGAAAAATATCTATTTATTAGTAAATAGTAAGGTACCTATGTTCATAAAGTTTACATCAAAATAAATAAAATCTAAAATAACTTTTAAAAATAAACAACATAGTGTTATTAATTAAATATTTTGTTTCGTTTATTAATTTGCCGTAGTGATCATAGTTTTTTTTTAAATATACACTAGTAGAAAAATTTCACACACAAGATATATCAAGAGTGCCATCGGAAACGAAACCAGTGGTAAGTAGTTTTAGTGACTACAAAAACAATGCAACAAAAAATTATCGCATTCCTTTGCGATTTTTTTTGATGGTTTCTTAAATATCAGCGTGTTTAGATGGTAAATCTATAGTTTTTACCTTGCGTACCATAGAGTCTTTAAAAATTAAACAGCATACACTATTATTTAAGAACAATAAATGTTTCTACCACCAAAATACGGGAAGTAAAGTTTTTAGTTGTATTGTGTCTGAAGTCACTAAAACTACCACCCGGCTTCGTTTTCGGTAGCAGACTTGACCACCTTTTAACTGACCCTGTATTTTCAAAGAGTAAAGCTAAAGATTCTCTAAAAGTTAAGTTGTTAAAATGTCAATTCCCAACTTGTCTGTTCAGTTTGAGAATGTGGACATAAATCTATCTAGGTTCTCAATGGCGCAATCTTGATTAGGCACTAAGACAAGTACAGCTAAATGGTTGAAGGACAAACAGTGAACAGATAATGGCATAAGAAATAGTACCCATGTTTCTTGACCTACATTTTTTTTACATGTAAAGGATTGAAGGAGGGTGGAACCTTAGAGTATATATATATAGAGGGAGCGCTGGTACTTCAAAAACGTAGATAAAATGGTGGTGCCGGGCCACCTTTTTCTGCCCTCCTATTGGCTAATATTTGAACAGGTTGTGCAACATACATAAATTATTTGAATAAAAAAATTAAAAATAAGTAGTTTAGGTCTATTTAATTCCACTCAAACTCGTTTTAAAAGAATAATAGCTCAATATAATTTCAGCTATCAAAGGAATTTATAGCAATTTATTGCTAAATAATTAATTTAATTTTTACTAATATAGGAGCACTACCAACATTCTGTATCAGCCCATATACGTCCCACTGCAGGGCACGGGCCTACTCTACAATCGAGAGTACGATTGAGAGTGGTTAGGCCATATAGTCCACCACGCTGGCCTAATGCGGGTTGGCGGACTTACATACCATAGAAATTCTTATAAGTCGCTACGGTATGCAGGTTTCCTCACGATGTTTTCCTTCACCGTTTTAGTGCGTGGTGATTGACTATCAATACACACATGAGTCCGAAAAGTCAGAGGTGTGCCCTGGGATTCGAACCCGCGACCACCGTGAACATGTTGGCAGCCGCGTTTTGTCCGTTTGCCAACAGGCCACCACGCACTTACCTACCAACATTACGAACAAGAAAATATCTACGTTTTTCAAAACGCGAATGTATGACAGCGCTCCCTCTGTATATAAATACTCTAAGGGTGGAACAAAATTTTCTAAAAAAAATGCGAGTCGAAGTATTTTTGTTATTAAATTATACGATTCCAAAAAAACATTTGTTTTAAATTAATTTAACATCTGTAAAGCAATTTTCAATTGTGTTCTTTTTTAAATTTGAAAAAGGAGAAGTTTTTAGTTTTTTGAATTCGTTCGAGGAATAGACACGAAATTAATTTTATGTTTTTATTTTATTTTATCATAAACAATTAACTTTATAAAAGTGCCTAAATATACTTTTTATATTGATAACTGTTATTGTACCGTTATATTGCCATTATGTACTGAACATATATTACAAATAGTAATAATGTTACCGCGTTGGCACGAGACTATCTGAATTAGGAAGTGTTGCGTCACGATAATTTGCGCCAACTTGTGACAACGCGACCTTACAAGCTCCTTTCACTTTCATATTGTCTAGAGCTGTAGGTTCTTAACGTTTTAGTCATGTCACTGTTGGGTCATGAAAATTTACAGAAATATTGAAATATTTCAATTAAAAATTTCCGAATATTTTTCCTTATTTTTGTTGCAATGAATAGCGAGAAGAGCATGCCGTTCGCTTGATCGTAAGCGATACGACCGCTCATGATCAGTAGCAAAACCAAACAACACCTTAGTACAAAGCAATGCTTGGCATTCCACTACGCTCGCCATCCTGAGACATAAGATGTTAAGTCTCAATAAGTCCAGTAGTTACTCTGGCTACAATGTCCTTCAATCCGAAACACAACAGTGCATTTAAACTGCTGTTTGGCGAGAGAAATAGACATTGCGGTGGTACCAACCCAGGCGGCCTTTCACCTATGAGAGACCTATCACCAGTAAAAAACGAAAAACGGGGTGAATCAATACCAATGGATAAGTAGAAATAAACTAGAAGTCTTGTTTAAAAACCATAAATACACCCAACAGTCACGTACATAGTCCTGACCCCACACTAAGATCGAGTTTTGTGTCGTGGGTATCTGTGAGTGACTTTTCGGTCGCTACACCCAGACGGGAAAGAAATACCTCTGGCATAGGTTTCACAGCCGGCGTCAAACCAACTGCGCCACGGAGGCTGTCAAATTTTAGCATTTTTTTCCTTCAAAGTGTGTGGTAAATGACTATCAACACTGACTTCGGAAAGTTAGAAGTTAAAGTAAAGTATATCGGGTATCTCAAGACTGCTACCGAAAACGAAGACGGGTGGTAGTTTTAGTGACTACAAACACAATGCAACTAAAAATTTCGCAAAGAAACGCGACAATTATTTTTTATGATTTTTTAAATATCGACATTTTTGGGTTAATTCATAGTTTGGTTTGGTAAATTCATAGTTTTTGCTAAAATAATAATTTAAAAACTTTTATACCTTAGATTAGTTATAAATAAAAGGGTATACACTATTATTTTAGGAAAAAATGTATTTACCACCCAAAAAAAAAATAGTCGCTTTTTTTGCAATTTTTTCTGTTGCATTGTGTCTGAAGTCGCTTAAACTACCACCCGGCTTCGTTTTCGGTAGCAGTCTTGATATACCCGGTATAAACTTACGCCTTTTGCCTATTTCTCCCAACAAACAGCAATGTAAATACACTTTTGTGTTACGGTTTGAAGAAAATTGTAGCCAGATTAACTACTGGATATATTGAGACTTACCATCTTATTTTGCAGGATGGCGAGCGCAGTGGAATACCAAGCATTTCTTTGTAATTCAAGACATTGTTTGATTTTGCTATTATCCATCAGCGGTCGTATCGCTTACCATTATACGAATGGCATGCGAGTCACGCCTTGAAATAAAAAAAGAAGGTAGGCATGGGCATACTACCAGGCATATACTACCAGGATACCGAAGTTTCGCCTTATATATTCTGCCCCACGATGTGATCGAAAAGTTCAATATCACAGATGAAACCCTGGATTCGAACACGAGACCTCAGCATTGTAATCGTATTGTAGTACAAAGGCGCCACCGAGGCAGTCATTATTTTTCCAGTCATAAAAAAAAAACAAACATAAAATGTCATATTCGAACATTAAAAATATTTGGCCCTGTCTATCTAATGGTTATAAAGAATTCGAATTTATAAAATGTCACAATCTATAATTAAAAAATATTTTGCCAACACAATTTGTCTAATTATTAGGCTGTATCGAGCGGCGGCCTTGGCGTAATGCCCCTTTCTATTAAAACATTACCTAGTTATGCAAGCGAGTGTAATGGCCGACCTAGTACATATATTTCTTTGTTCATAATTTAGCGTTTACATTGCCGTATTTTAGTTTTTAAATTCATTTTATGATAACTAAATACATGCTCACATCCATACTTCTAATCTAACCACACACTAATATCGAGTCTTGTCGGGTATCAGAAATAATGTGTAACTTTTCAATCTCACAAAAACCAGATCCGAAAGAAGTAAGTAATTCAATTTAAAAATTATACTCTGTGTTAAGTAATCAGCACAAGAAATATTTGTATCGGTGCGAGAATCGAACCCGCGGCCTCTGGTTCAACAGCTTGCTCTAAATATCGGCGCCACGGAGACTTTTAAACAATGATAGCTAAGTACCAAAATAATCACTAACAAGTAACAGCCGTATTCGTGTACAGTTTTAAAAAATATTATAGCTATTGAACCTTTTGTCCCTTTCGAACTATTTTTGAAGACAAACTATTCGATAACAAATATATATAGGGTATGTCAAGACTGCTACCGTAAACGAAGCCGGGTGGTAGTTTAAGTGACTTTAGATACAATGCAACAGAAAAAGTTGCAAAAAAAAGCCTCAATTTTTTTAAAGTAATTTTTTTCCTATAGCCATATTTGGGTTGTAAATACATTTTTTTCCTAAAATAATAGTGTATACCCGTTTATTTATAAAAAAAACTCTAAGGTATAAAAGAGTTTAAATTATAATTTTAGCAAAAACTATGGATTTACCACCCAAAAATGACAATATTTAAAAAATCATAAAAACTAAATTGTTTTTTTTTTATTGCATTGAAAATCGAAAATCGAAAATTGTCGCGTTTCTTTGAGAATTTTTTAGTTGCATTGTGTTTGTAGTCACTAAAATTACCACCCAGCTTCGTTTTCGGTAGCAGTTTTGAGATACCCAGTATAATAAAACAAGGTTTAGGATTGTATATGAATAAAACCGTAAGAATATATAGAAAAATAAATGATGATTCTGTGTTTCAATTCTGACAAGCCCTGAATTACATAAATCCTTTAAATCTTTTCTCTCAACCACCAATATTAATGTCTAAGTATTATGTTTACATGTGTGCTCACATAATGGTTTACTTCCTTAACTTTAATTGTTGAAAATATTTGTTTATTTATTTTATTTTAATTATTTATTGTACATATACCTATTAATGTAACATTCGGGGTATTAAATATAAAATTACCACCCAGAATCGTTTTCGGTAGCAGTCTTGATATACCCTGTATAATTAACATTTTATTGCACAAAATAAAACAAATACAAACAGAAATCATATACATAAAAAGTACAATTGGCGGCCTTATCGCCGAAAGGCAATGTCTTACAGACAACCATGGGATGGATTAAGAATAGGATAAACAGAGGCCAGTCTAAAGTATAAAGGATAGAGCCTATACATAGAAAGGAAAAGTATTACATCCTAACCCCCTTATTCTTAAGGACTTAACACAGTTTTCAAATGCCGCTAATATGACTAAAAAAGTTTTTCATAGACGTCCAAAGTCACTAATAAGATATTTAACGGCTGATTAACTTTAAAATGACAAAGACGCTTGTTCAATCTTTAAGCTGAAAAATAGCGGATATCTGTCAGCTGGATTTTTGATATTCCTATCAAGTGAAGGATTTATTTTTGTCCCACTATTGGGCACGGCCTCCTCTATAATCGAGAGTACGATTGAGAGTGGTTAGGCCATGTAGTCCACCACGCTGGGCTAGTCCGGGTTGGTGGACTTACATACCCTAGAAATTCTTATAAATCGGTGTGGTATACAGGTTTCCTCACGATATTTTCCTTCATTGTTTTAATACGTGGTGATTGACTATCAAATCCCCCATGACTCCGAAAAGTCAGAGGTGTGCCCTGGGATTCGAACCCTCGACCACCGTGAACATATTGGCAGCCGCGTTTAGTCCGTTTACCAACAGGCCACCACGGACTACATATGTGGCAATATTAGTTAAAATATGTAGAAAAAACCATTATGAATAGTAAAACTAACTGAAAGTTTTATCTCTTAACATGATTTAACTAATGTATAATCATATAATGTGTAATAATTAACGTTTATGTAGTTTTTCAATGAATAAGGGGAATCATTAGCTACAATGTCCTTCAAACCGAAACGATAACTTTTTGTCTTAGTACGAGTACATACCATTTTGACGCATTGCGGGTTAAACTTTACAATAGTTTTATTTTGACTGCATAGTACCGGTAAACGAGCAAACAGGTTACCTGATGGTAAGTATTCACTGCACAGGAACATACACCACGGTGGTTTAACTTAAAACAAACAACGACGAATTATAATCATCGTTTTGACTAACTTAACACCAGAGGGCGGAAAAAATCGTTGGTTTGTACGGGTTTCTCCATTTTACGTAGATTGTATTATACGCAGATATTATTGGCCCTGAATTACTTTTAACAGCATTGATTAGCTTATTTGCTGATGAGTTAATTTTAAAACAATTATTAAATTTATTAAAATGCATACACATGCGGAAATGAGAATTGTTATGTTCACATTTCTATACAGAATAATTTGTTTGAAATAGACAAAATTCAAATCGATTCTGTTAGATCTTATTCAGGTCCAAACCTCCCTAAATCTTTTCTTTTCGTATATAAACGTAATTAAAGTAAGTATAGATATATTAATGGATTGTTTTACTTACTTAACGCCAGAGGGCGCCTTGAATTGATTGAGTGACGTCTCTATCTTAGTATGTAAATTTAATCTTTGTAAAATGTACTCTGTGACATACACAACGCGCCCATTGAGGTATTATACTAGAGCGGACATCGGGAACAAAATCTGCGCATTGTGCGTGCACACGGGAACACGGTGAAACGAGAGAGAAGATAATGTTACTACTTAGGCGTGATAGAGACAGAATTAGTAGGAGCGGTACGTACGTTCATTTTGTTACAAACTTTTTGTTTGCAGTGTCCCCTCTAGTATATTATCTCAATGAACGCGCGGATCATGGATGTGATGACGAATCAAGAGAAATGATGATGTGATGATGAATCAAGAGAAGAGCGGGAAAGATAAAGGATGGGACGTGGAAAAGTTGGCCATCAATGGGTTGGGATTATGAATTGAACCTTCAAATTCACGATTTTAAAGATGACTCGTGTTGAATAAAGGCTTTTGTGAACTGATCATAATAAAAGAAAACATCGGGGGGAAACCTGCATACCATAGCTATTTGTAACAATTTCTATGGTATGTAAAGTCCACCTTGCACTAGACCAGTGTGGTGGACTGTATTAACCACTCTCAATCGTACTCTCGATTGTAAAGAAGGCCCGTGCTTTGCAGTGAGACGTATATGAGCTGATACAGTAGTAAAAACATTACCGTCACTGGTGGTAGGTCTCTCATATGTGAGAGGCCGCCTGGTTAGGTACCACCGCAATGCTTATTTCTCCCGCCAAACAGCAGTGTAAATGCACTGTTGTGTTTGGGATTGAAGGACATTGTAGCCACTAGCCAGAGTAACTACTGGACATATTGAGACTTTAACGCCCAAATACTGGAACGCAACTTAAATATAAATGGCGCTTAACTACGTTAATCCCGATTAAATGTACTGGCTAAGTGGGCCGTGCGCTGTTAAGACCAACTTATTATTTGAATGGCGTTCCAGTATTCGGGCGTAAATCTTATATCTCAAGATGGCAAGCGCAGTGGAAACTGAAAAGCCAGGCATCACTACATAGTATAAAACAAAGCCGCTTTTTTTGTCCCTATTTCCCCTTGTTTGCTTAAATCTTTAAAACTACGCAACGGATTTTGATGCGGTTTTTTTGAATAGATAGAGTGATTCAATAGAAAGGTTTACATGTATAATAACATTCATTAAATAGTGGAGAAATATTGTTATTTTTGAGGTTTCTAATGTGATGTCATTAATTATCAATATTTTTCCGCATACATTGCAAACGCAGGCTGAACCCTACGAGATTTATCAAAATAATGTACTACATATTTGTACACATTGAAAAGGTCTACAGAAAATTCCGCGATGGTATATGTCTATATCTTATGGATATCCCACAATAACATTTTTTTGTCATTTACTTTTTACGACAAATAATGGCTAATTTTCGAAGCGATTTTAACCAATACAGCATTAATCCTTATCCAATTAAATAGCTTAAATACATTGTTGATTTAATATAGATCTATGTGGTCCTTTACAGCACAAGATTTAAATGAATATTTTCGAAGATATTACAGATTTAAAATTGCGGGACGTAGCGCTTGCGGCGGTACTGGCCGGCCGGGGCGGCGGCAGCGTGCCTATATAGGAATGTTTATATTATGTATAATAATAATACGTACATATTATTGTACAAAAATCTATTTGTACCCGGGCGAAGCTGGGCCGGGCCGCTAGTTGCTTTGTAATTCAAGTTGTTGTTTGGTTTTGCTTCTGTTTATGAGCGGTCGTATCGCTTACCATCAGGCGAACGGCATGCTCGTCTTACCATTCATTGCAATAAAATAAAACCCTCCTTTCTGGGACAGTCGGGTAAGCGGCCTGTCAGTGTTTAACATGTATTTCACAACTTTGCCACGAGACTGCGTGTTGAAAACCTGACTGTTTCAACACTATAAGCGAAATTGAATTTTTGACGATGTAATAACTTAATAGTTGTTACATTGCCTTATTAGTTTAGTTGTTAATGCTGAGAACTATGAAGTACCGGGTTCATTTTAATTTCATTTTATTTTCATTTTTATTAAAACTCGGATAGCGGTTGAGAAACAAGTAATATTTAGTCATTTGTTTATACATACCCCCTTATTCATTAAAAAATCGTAATGTGGTGCATTTTAAATGTAAATTAGTTAAATCATGTTAAAAGGAGATAAAACGTTCATTGAGTTTTGCTTTTCATAGTGGCTTTACATTATCATAATGTGAAACAAATAATTTAATTTTAATAAACATTAAATTAATAAACATCGCTTCATTGATGTGTTTGTGCGACTGTATGATAACAAAGCTGAAGTCTCAGGTTCGAATCCCGGGTGAGGCAAAGTGATATTGGATTTTTATATTACAAGCCCAGAGTCAGGAATTTGTGCCTGATATGGCGATAGGCTCGTCTATCACATCGTGGGACGGAATATACAAGGCGAAATGTTGGTGTCCTGGCACCTCTGCCTACCCCTTCTGGGAAAAAGGCGTGAGTTTATGTATGTATGTAAGTAATTATCATCACATTTCACATTTTGTTCATTGAGCTGAAGAAAAAAAAATTATTGGACTTGCAAGTTCACTTCTCCAAGAACTCTTTGCCTGAGTCGGAATTATGTTTATATTTATTGAAAATATATATTTTCCCTACAAATTAAAGTATGTTTCATCGAGGCACAAATATCTTCGCAACCATACCAAGTTTAACAGTAAAATGGGCATTCTCCTTTGGTCAAATTATCCTTCACTAGCGGCCCGGCCCAGCTTCGCTCGGGTGCAAATAGATTTCTGTACAATAATATGTACTTATTATACATAAAAACCTTCCTCTTGAATCACTATATCTATTAAAAAAACCGCATCCAAATCCGTTGCGTAGTTTTAAAGATTTAAGCATACAAAGGGACATAGGGACAGAGAAAGCGACTTTGTTTTATACTATGTAGTGATGACTAAATAAGAACTACTGATTTAAAGAAGCTCGTTTCATCTAATTCTTGTCGGTATCCTGTACATATTTCCTCATTCCACAAGTGCCTCCCACTTCTGTATTTGACTACGTAATCTTAGTAATGTGATGTTGTATTGTATACTTGGACTTGTGACTCATTTCTTTATATCTAGACTAATATACAGGGTATATCAAGACTGCTACTGAAAACGAAGCCGGGTGGTAGTTTAAGCGACTTCAGACACAGTGCAAGAGAAAAAGTTGCAAAAAAAAGCGACAATCTTTTTTTTGTTATTTTTTTCCTATGACCATATTTGGGTGGTAAAACATTTTTTCCTAAAATAATAGTGTATACCTAAGTGTATACCCTTTTAATTATAAATATTCTAAGGTATAAAAGAGTTTAAATTGTTATTTTAGCAAAAACTATGGATGACGATATGACGATATATAAAAATTAATAAAAAGTAATTGTCGCGTTTCTTTGCGAAAATTTTTGTTGCATTGTGTTTGTAGTCACTAAAACTACCGCCCGGCTTCGTGTTCGGTAGCGGTCTTGAGATACCCAGTATATAGACTTATATATAAAGTTTGTTACCTCAAATCTCAAGAACTACAAGCTCGAATTGTATAATTATTTTTGTGTTGGATAGGTCATTTATCGAGGAGTGCTATAGGCTATATCATCACGCTTTGATCTATAGGAGGGAAGCAGTAGTGAAAAATCCAGCAAATACGATGAAATTTTATTCATTATTCTTCGTTTGATTGGTCTCAAAATCGAGGGCCCTACTATATTCATCCGAAACGAAGTTCGAAACTTCGGATGAACGAAATTTGTGACGATACGAATGTACCTACTCTGTAAATGTTCGGATTGCCCATATATTCGTATCATTCATTCTTCGATCCGAAGATTCGAATTTCGTGTTACAGAATAGGTTTCGAAACGAAAAACGTCACGAAGATTCGAATTTCGGATTTGGCAACGTACAGGCAAGCGAAATGTCGGACGCCCGCCTACAAGGTGAACGGACGATCTGACTAAGGTCGCAGGAAGTCGCTGGATGCAGGCCGCTTCCAACAGGTCATTGTGGAGATCCTTGGGGGAGGCCTATGTTCAGCAGTGGACTTCCTGTGGCTGATATGATGATGATGATGATGATAGTAGCGCCCCGATATCTGAGGGATACTTTGCCCCGATATTCTAATTTGATATACAGGGTATATCAAGACTGCTACCGAAAACGAAGCTGGGTGGTAGTTTAAACGACTTCAGACACAATGCAACAGAAAAAGTTGCAAAAAAAAGCGTCAATTTTTATTTTTGTTATTTTTTTCCTATGGCCATACTTGGGTGGTAAATACATTTTTTCCTAAAATAATAGTGTATACCCTTTTACTTATAAATACTCTAAGGTATAAAAGAGTTTAAATTATTATTTTAGCAAAAACTATGGATTTACCACCCAAAAATGACGATATTTAAAAAATCATAAAAAATAATTGTCGCGTTTCTATGCGAAATTTTTAATTGCATTGTGTTTGTAGCCACTAAAACTACCACCCGGCTTCGTTTTCGGTAGCAGTCTTGAGATACCCGGTATATCAAAATAATTTGTATACCAAGTATAAATTAATACGTATGGAAGTGGGTAAGGTAATCAGTAAGAGCTCCTTATTCACGAAATTCACATACGCATTTTCACTAGTAGCGGGTCACCATACTATGACCATTTTTCTCTATGCCGGGCCAAAATGCCTTTATTCGGAAATGTCGTCGGTAATCACTTATTTTCTTTACCTTGTAGAAAAAATCCCACGGTATCCGAACCCCACGTAAAACTACTTGCCAATGTTCGGACGCCGTTCGTAAAACTTCACTAATGTGCCTAGATACTCCACAAAATGTTGCATTCCTAGAGGAATACAACATTTTGTGTACGATAATCATTGCGTACGATAGATCGTACGCAATGATTATCGTACGTCACAACTATAGACTAATTTCGGAGAAAATGATAATTATAGAGAACAGAATTGGTTTTCAGAAGTGGAAATCTTATATCTGACTCCGGACGTCGAACATCCGAACATTAATAAAATAAATATATTATAATGAAGTTCGTATCGTTTTTTTAGAGTAACCCCCGTAGACTGTCGATTGTAGAGGAGGCCCGTGCCCTGCAGTGATACAGTCAGCAACATAAGTCGCTACACATTCACGAGATTTGGAATTGTCTCATCATCCAAAATAATAATTATTTTCAATATCGTGTAACACTTCTCGGCATAGATGACTTTACTTGGTTATATGACGACTAAGTATAGAGTAGTACGTACAAATTTTAATTCTTAAAAGGTTATCAAAAAATGTGAAGTGTTCAGCGACTTATGGTGCCGACTGTATGGGTTGTATACAGTACATAATAATAATAATATTGTATAGTTAAGGTGATACTGACTAAGTGCCGTTTAGAATGGTGGAATTTTCTACAGCTGGTTAATGTTACATAATGTGTATAGAAATTGATAACGCAAATAACATTAATATAATAACATTCAATCTTAGAGTATTTCATATTTATAAGATAGAGGGGGCGCTGTCATACATTCGCGTCTTGAAAAACGTAGATATTTTCTTGTTCGTAATGTTGGTAGCGCTCCTATATAGGTGATAATTTAATTAATTATTTCATAACAAATCTTCATAATAAACGAGAATGCGTGAAGAGTTGATGAAAATGGATGAAGAGAAAGTAATATGTCATGACCGATCAAAGTGACGGTCTATAGTCTCTGCCTACCCCTATGGAATACAGGCGTGACGATTATGTACGTATGTATAACAAATTGATTTAAATTCGCAGTAAAAGAAATTACTAACAAGTAAATATTCATTATCCGAATAAAACGAACTTTAATCGAATTTAATATCCGTAAACATTTATTTTGTTTTGCTTTTTTCAAATATTCCGTGTATTTTGGACAATCTGTCGAATACCAGCCAATAGGAGAGCAGAAAAACGTGGTACGTGTTTAAATTGGAAGTCACCAAAAATTGGAATGTGTGTAAGTTCCAAATACTATATTACAAACGATTTCATTTCAACTTGGAACATATTGTTGCCAGCCTCTGTGGCGCAGTCAGTTAGACGCCGCCTGGGAACGAGAGGCCGCGGGTTCGATCTCTGCACCGAGATAAACGTTTGTGTGGCCCACAAATATTTCTTTAGGGTCTGGGTGTTTGTGAGACTGAAAAGTCTCTCGTAGTTCCTGATGGAAGACTCGATCTGAGTGTGGGGTCGGGACTATGTATGTGACTGTTGGGTGTTATTTATTTATATTTATTATTTATTAATTGTATATACAACAATCTATGAATATACAAAAAAAACGAAATATTAAAAATAATCATTTATTCTGAGGAACATACATAAACACATTAAGTACAAAATAATACGCAAAGCGACATAACATAGATTATTCTAGAGACATTTTGACAACTGACAAATGACGCCATAGTTAATAGACCTGTATGAAATTATTACATTCTACAATAAACTTTAATGAACAGAAATACCATTCATTTTGCATCCTACTATCCTAGTTAATTGTATACAGGCGAAATATAATATATTTTTTACTTCTTCACGCTCAAATAGCTGTACCAATTTTGATGCAATTTGGTATAGAGGTCAGTGACACATTGAATTGATACATAGGCTTAATACTTAATACCATGAAAAAAGTGTAATGTTCCTGTCTTATGAACAAGGAATTTAAATAAATTATCTACTGTTTCCAACTCAAAGGTTTGGGATGGGACAGGACTAGATTATATGTTATAGTCGTGGGACAGAATGAGATGGGACAGGACGGGATATAAGGACGGGAAATGCAGTATAGAGGGCGACAGTTAAATTAAGTTTACAAACAGTTAGTACGCGAAATAATATGTTGCTTATTTGAACTGTAAGTATCTGCAAAGCCGGGCTGGACCTCTAGTTATTCGTATAAGAATAATGTCTTGAAGATCTATTTAATTGCTGTGACTTGTAGTTTGTGATACAACAAAAGACTATACTTATTCAAAAACAGTTTCAAAACCCATTTTACCTATCAAATGCCTCGAACCTTTATATTCAGTTTGAGTGTAGAAGATAAAACATTCGTAACTAAAATAGATTTTAAAATTCTCATGAAAATTGACGTAATAACATATTTGTCAAAATGCTACTAGAGATACTAAAATCATTATGTTGCAAAAAAAATGTATCTTTTGCCAAGATCAATGACAAATTAGAATAGAGAGTACATTTTAAAGATATTAACGGTCGATATTCGAATTTATACCGACATTCTTGTGGTGTTACACAATCCTTCAACCATCCAATGGTTGGTTCGACCATTATCTAATGATAGAATTTTATTGTCATTTTTCTTGTTAACATAATTATAATCTATTAAAAGTTGATACAAAAACATTTTATAGACATTTCTGAGAGTCAAACACAAGATATTGAGTACCTTATAACATGGTTAATATGCACACCGAGTTGAATAGGAACACAACTGATCATATGTTTTGTGATAAAATTTCTTATTTGATTATTCGCAACAATCCATCGTACTACATTTTGAATAAAAACATGTTCTATTTCCAATTACAAATATTTTATTTCATGAATTATCCACGTGGCCAGTTTGTTTTTCCGGTCACAAAATATTCCTTGGCTTTAAAAAAGACTAGTTTATTTATCCAAGGACAAAAATGTTAAAGCCAAGGTTTTATGATGTCTAATAAAATGCCTTTGTATCAAATAATATTTAAAATACTGCTACAAAATAATATATTAGATAATTATGTAATTAAAATGCTTAGATCATGGACTGATCTATATTTTTCACAGTTTAGACAAATACAATTTTAGGTTAACAGCCTCCGTGGAGCAGTTGATTGCGAGACGAGAGGCTGTGGGTTCGATCCTCGCACCGAAACAAATATTTGTGTACCGAAAAATCTTTAGTAATTTTTATTTTAGTGTTGGGTGTATTAAATAATTATAAAAAAACTTAGCCAGCAATCAAAATCTAATTTCTTATTATATGCACAGTCCATTTTCTTTTAGGCAGTATATGTGATTTTTAAGCATAAAATAAAATGGTTAAAATTGAGGTATTTCATAGAGAAGTAGATCACGAACAATATCTGTGCTTTTAGAGGTTTGACAAGTTATTTAGAAAAAAAAAATGTTTTACAAAAATATTTTGGAGCGAAAATTTTTAGATTGGTGTGGCAAATAAGCCGATTAGTGAAGAATATTTTAGTAGAAAGTTGAAATAAGAGAAAATAAATAGGGTGAATTGAATTAAAAATTAAAAAAATGTGTGGTAATTAATATTTTTGTTGTTGCTAGTATATACAAAAAATCTTATTACTATTTTAATTGCGAATTTATCGATTTTTAAAACTAAAATAAATAACATATAAATAAAGAACACTATTAAGCTCAGTAAACGAAAAATAGCACAATGTCCGCGATAACTACTCAACAATACCTCAAAAAATTGTGTTCAACACAACCAATTAAAATATAATTATTGCATACATTTTCCCGATACAATCATTAATGCACATTTTATTTACATTATTTAATTTTGGAATATTCTTAAAAACTCGCGCAGAAAAATCAAGATGACTATTATAAGAATAAAAGCCAAAAAATAATTTATACATATGTATTAAATATTACATATTTTGGCTGATATTTTGAATTTTCTAGAACTAATGTAGCATCTGTATCAGTTAAAGCGAGATAGAAATAGCATAATACCAAGAGAGAAAGAGATACATTGAATGCGCGAGTTCCACGACTTTTTGTCGACGCCTGCGTTTAAAAATCGCAGCAAAAACTATACTAATTTAACCTAAAGTAAAATATACAATTATTTACAATTTTGCATTTCTTAGGCGTATAGAAGAATCGTGGATGGAAAAATTAATTTAAGATTATTATTGTTATTGAGTAACTGTGATTTTGACTACTTGTATCAAAAGTATTTAATTTTTAATATCTTTTCTCGATAATACTAAATTGTCGTATTGTCTATCGTATTTCAACAAAAAAGTTATGAATACAAACTTAAACAAAACTTGTTGAAAGTTTTATGCCATTATTGATACAAGACGCCAGTATAACTTCTACATTTAAAAGCTGCAAGGAAGCTAAATAAAATGCGACTTTTAGTAACGCGGATAAAAATCGCAAGTACTTAAAAATAAAATGCTTATATGAGATCTCTTATATACATGGAAAAAATTAAAATCTAAATAAATTGTGATGATATGATTTTTATTTATTAAAAATTTAATATACTGTCAATTCAGCTTTCAGCTAATTTTTGCTCGAAATCGTGAAATGATTTATATAATCGTCAATAGATTGTGAAAAAAGGTTTTTTTTTTCTAAATATTGACATCGAGAAATATAAAAATAAAAAAAATACTACTTACTAGGTATAATACGCATGTCAATAAATCCAGTATTATTAAGTGGCAAAGACAAAAAATACGATATCTATTCAAAAAGAAGACTTTTTTATGAATTTCAGTATATTTAGTTTTTAATTACTGACTTTAAAATAAAATATTTATATACTAATACAGAGCTTAAGACTGAACAAGGGGCTTTATTTACGAGAGTGTACCAAATATAAACAGTTTTTGACACAATTATGTAGATATTGAAATATGCTACTCATGGAAAAATATAAAAGGCGTCAAGGTCATTGACGCGCACTTTAAAATAATATAGATCAAGCATTTTCACAAAAACATCCACAAATTGAGATTTATTGCAAAAGTCTTTTATTTTTCTGTCGTTTCTAGTTTTTAGTATTTTTGCATGTATATTTTTTTGTATTTGACACAATGTACCCATTGCATGTATAAAAAAACCCTTATTCAATCTCATGCGTTTTTAAAACGACTAAAAATCGCAAAAATTAAAATGCCAATACATTCCAACTAGCAATTTTGGCTAAGAATTTTTCGTCGCGCATTCACTTTATATAAATCCTTTTTGGGACAATATATTAATTTTATATACTACTCTGATAGCATAACTAAAATTCTTGAGTACAAATACATGAATATTTTGATGTATAAAAGTTATTACTTAAAGATGCAAAAGGCAGTTTTTAGGGCAAACGGATTTTCCATAAAAGGGGAATCTATATATTTTTATAAAAAATGTATCATTGATACAACCAAACAAAAAATCATTCTAACAAATCCCCATTTTAACCCTTTTTTTTCTGCCCTGTCAAAGCTATATTTAAATAACTTTTGTATCAATAATATATTAATGATTACCATTGACTCCGTTTGTTGAAGCTTCCTGCATACTCTTCAGATGGAATGGAGATATTGTGAACACTTCATCTTTAACCAATTCTTCAATATTCTCACCGCTGTATGACAGCAATGGTGAGATCTCCACATCAATGTTATCCTCGATAATACCACCGGCTTCTCTAATGTATTTCCTATGGAGTCTAAGCAAGTCCTCCTTGGCAGTTGATGGACAATCCTTCTTAGCAGAATCAGCATTCTTCAAAGCAGAGAATTCGACATCCCTAGCCACTTCCAAGCATATAAAGTTCTCAGCAAATTCGAATACATCAAATATGAATTTCTCCATCTTAATACCATTGGGTTCTGTTGGTTTTTGTCGGATTCCATTCTCATCTACGTAAGGAATCTTCTTTTTAGCAACATGCAGCTTCAGTTTAGACTCAAAGTTGCATATTTTTCTTAAAAATTCAGCTGAGAAGTAATGATTACAGATGTTGCCAGCTGAGAATGTTAAACGTCCATCCGGATTCCGTCTTTCAGCAGCCTCATCGGTCAATTCTGAGTACTCTACTACCTTGTAGTGTCCGTTTACTCTGCAGACAACACCGACAGCCTCACTCGGGGCAACTTTGGCCACAACTTTAGCTGCACAATCTGCATCTTTTGTCTTGCAGTAGCCGATAAACACAGGGTCAGCAACTTTGATCAGAATATTGTCTACTGAATGGGCATGCAGGTGTTCCACTCCACGTTTTGAGATGTCATCAAGGATTCCCTGGACTTTCAGAGCCCGGTACAGTCCTCCATTCCCATCCGGGGCTGAGGATAAATGGTTTTTCTCATCCAAGAACACTTTTCCTTCAAAATCAAAGCACGGTAGTGTTCCTTGCTCGAAGAAAACTATATCATCTTCATTGAGACCGAAGAATGAATGGGATTTGAAATAATCAGCAGTAGGTCCTTTAGTGTGTTGAGAGGTCATAATGTACCAAGTAATCTTGCCATCTTTGCCGTATTTCTCAGCAGCCATTTGTTGTACCCTTACAATCCGTTCTGCTTGAATTTGGAACAAAGTTTTCTTTGATGGCAGGCCAACGTTGAACATACCTTTAGGGTGGCCGAAGCCAAGCCTAGTCGCTTGTCCTCCAGCAAGGAGTAATACACCAACTTTCCCATCAGAAATCTCCTTTAATCCAATACTTTCATACTCCTTAATTTTGTCACGACTCAACGCCGGGACAGCTTCGTAATGCGTTTGAGGAATTGGCTTCAAATCATCATCAGTTTTTTCCAAAATGATTTTGGATGATTCCACTGCGCGCTGGAATGTCTGGTTCACTTCGCCGAAATCCAATTTTTCCAATTCGGAAACGAGAGATTCCCGCTCTTTTTCACTTAGTTCAGGCCAGAATTTTAGCAAGTGTTCCTGGCCGTGCGCCGATAACCGATCGAAAAGGTTCTCGTAAAACATTTTGCACGTATGTCCGTACGCGGCGATTAGAAAGTGTAAACTGGCGGGCGCATAATAACATTATATTCCCCTCCACTTAAGAAACTAAACACGTCGGTGAAGACTGACATTTTTTGTTTACATTTTGAGTTGAATTCAGCTGTGAAGTTTATTGTCCATTGCGGGTTTTGAATTAAATATTGATTGGAAGTGGTGCATAGAATACGCAATGGATAGAGTACAAATGTCTGATAAAGTCCTTGACTTGTTGGAAGTGCGTTCTGAAACTAGGGATGGAAAATCTTATTTGAATTATTGAATATCGTTTTACGAGGAAAATAATATTATAGTAAAGATTTTATAAAACTTCTCCCTAAATAAATTAATATGAATGCAGCTACTTACACAATAGTTTATAAAAATAGTTTAAATATTATAATAAATGTTGGGTTATATGTATCAAGTTTCTGACCGATCTACGGTGCGTTTAGAAATAAAGCATTTTCAACTTTCAATTAACAATTGCGTGATAATTATATTAATTTAAAATATTCATCATGTAAATAGAATAATATTTTAATATCATCAGTTTTTTGGTAAAGTTTATTTGTGTAAATTCTTGAAAGTATTTGAACCTATTTTCATCATAGACAATAACTTGCAGCTATGAAATAAAAACGTGATTTATTAAAATAGCATTTATTAGTCGATATATATTTTTATTAACTCATTTTATTAGGATAAATTGTAGGTATTCAGAAAATTCTAAAACTTCATGATGACATCATCATATAATTTGTAGTCATTAAATCTGACGCAAGTAAAATCAATTGCTAATCTAGATTCTTTAAAACCAGTTACATTAGTAACTTAGACACATTTAGTTAATTACATTTTTATGTTAATGATGAAAATCAAATGTTGAAAATAGTTCTTGCTTAATAAAATATTATGACCTGACACGGCTTTAAATCACTCTAATGTTTTAAAAGAGGTAGAGCCACGCTGTCGGCAGTCAAGACTTAGCATAAATGGGCAAGCTCATCCGGGACAGTACCATTGCCTTACAGGAAATCGATGTCATGTGTCAGCTTCAAATACCACTTTCCTCTTCCCATAATTTTTCCCTCCTGATTTCAAGTGATGTGGATGTTCATTGGCGGCAGTGATCATTTAACATCTACTGATCTGTTTTCTTGTTACCGGAACAGTACAATAAAAAAAAACACATTATTTATATTAAATTATCTCTGGATGGATTGATTTTTACACTCGATATGGTGGAAGTCTCATGTCCTATCTTAATTCATTGCGCCATAAATAGGCATAACGAACTTATGGTAAGAAAACCAGTATTTACCAAGTAAGTATTCAAGATGTTTTGGAATTTCACCAGCCCACGGTTTGTTACTTTGGTGAATCCTGACTACCTATTGATAAAGAATATTCGTATTTGTTTAGCTAGCAAACACAATGAAGGTAAACTTTCCATATTAACTCATGTAAGGGTTTCTTTTTTTTATGCGAGGCGTTAAAATTGGCCTACTAGAGGGATAGACAATCCCATGACCTATTTTCAGCCGCCTGGTGATGGTCTTCCTGTGACTAAAGAGAAAGGGGGGAGGGAGTGAGTAACAAAAATATTAAAGAACACCTGAAGAACTGTATGGATAAGTAAAAACAACAATAATTGGTCTGTCAGTCGGGCCATGACAGTAAAAATTACTTTATTTGCCAGTTTATTGAAAAATTGAACCTCATATATAAATCGTATATTCCTTCAATGCCACCAATCACCATCCATCAACCAACTTATTCTGGGTAGTTAAAAATTTTATAACAGTGGAAATATTGCAAAAATAACAATAAAAGGGGCTATAGGTTTCATGTTCAAACTAAAAGCACAAGGTCGCTGAATGCGCTAGTCTACAGTACGTCGCTGAATGGATGCTGTTTGCAACGGATCACTGTCATAATGCATTAGAGAGGCCTATGATAAGCAGTGGACATACGGTGGCTAAAGATAGAGAACGTAAAAAATAAATATAGTAATATAACGTTTACATATCACATAGCAAATAGCGCTGCTGATATGTGCTATAATATGTAAGCAATAAAAAAAAACAAAAAATGTCTATGGTAGAGATGTCAGTTTAATGGAAAAAAATCGATTAAATAAAAATCGATTTTTCTTTATTTAATATTAATCGATTTGTTAAAAATCGATTATTATTAAAAACAATCGATTTTTGCGAAAAATCTATTTTTTTCTATCATTTAAAAATCTAAATGCTTTTCATATTCCAAAAATAATCCTCAGAAATTCATATTAACAATTTATTAAAATAAAAATCAAATAAATTGATATGAATAACAAAATATCATATTCAAAACTAAAAATCAAAGTGAATGTTCCTTTAAACTTTCAAGGTAAGGAATAAGGAAGGAATTTATTTATACAAATTTTCAGTACCATTAAACGTTTATTTTAATAAAAATGAAATGATGAGCATCGCAATAATATTGAACAGTATAAACTGACTCCGAGTTTTTTCATACGTCGCATAGATAGCACTGTTAATAAAAATCGATTTTTTACGGATAATTTATATAATCGATTTATAAAAATCGATTAATAGTATTTTAAAAACCGGTTGTAAAAATCGATTATAAGAAAATAATAATCGATTAAATTAAAAATCGATTATTTTTAACATCTCTAGTCTATGGTATCCATGTGGTGCTGTCAAATATGGCAAATGGTTTTTTCAGTATTGTTATTTGTTTTCTATTAAATCTCGGAGACACGTTATATACAATAGTAGAGCGATTAATATTGTACACAAAGATATTCTTGTTCTACATGCTCGATGTAAACATGACAGAGTCGTCCAAGAAACGTAAACGGAATCAAGACGGACCAAAGCAAACTGTGGCCAACCGAGGGGTTATAGACGCGAACTGGCAAACTTTTCTAACGAGCAATCTAATATCGGATAAGAAGGAAGAAAAGCCCCCGCAACAAAACCACTTTACCGGCGAATTCCGCCGCGCCAGAAAGAAAAAATCCCTATACCGCAAAATGTCATCGACAGTGGACACCGATTTGAAAACTTTGAATTTAGAACCTCGTGAAATAAAAAATAAAAATAGTGATGTGCCAAGTAGTAAAAATAAAATTACTAAATTCTTAGCAATGGACTGTGAAATGGTGGGTGTTGGATACGACGGCTCCGATCACATGCTGGCCAGAGTTTCCATAGTCAATAAATTCGGGGACTGTGTCTATGATAAGTTTGTGAAAGCGCGGGAAGAGGTCAAAGATTACAGAACGGAAGTGAGTGGAATTAGAAAAGAGGATATAATTAATGGTGAAGATTTTACTGTTGTTCAGAAAGAAGTTTCAGAGTTAATAAAGGGCCGTATATTGGTTGGACACTCTTTGAAAAATGATTTGAGTGTACTCTTTCTGTCTCACCCAAAGAGGAATATCAGAGACACATCTAGATACAAACCATTTAGGAAGGTAATTATATTTATAAAATTTCAATTAAATAAATAATTATATTTTAATGGCTCTAAGGAGCCCACAGCTAAACATATTTTTTCAAAGTTTATAGTTTCTATATAACTTGAATGTAATTAAATAAAATAATAAATTAGTAAATATAATATCAAACTCAACAAATACATAATTTAGAAGTCTTAATATTACGTCATAGAATTATTTAAAAGAAAATTATTACTTCAGGAAGTTATTATCGAAAGAACAATGGCAAGTGTCCATACATTATTTTTATTGACATTAAAATTAAATGTGTTAAGATGAAAAAAATCTCGTTAGCCTGAGGGTTAATTTCTAATTCAATATGTGTAATAATTGTTGTTAAAGAAAGAGGGGAAAAATTGATATTCACATCAGAATTTTTGTGTTTATACACTCACGTCACACTACGAGTAAAATGGCTGACCGTGCTATGAAGTATTGTTGTCAGGAATATCATTTTATAATAAATAAAAAGTATAATAATACACCCGTTCTATTAGTATCTTGTGTTTTTATTTATATTAGCTTAAAAAGTATATTTACACGTATCATTAATAATTACAGTTGATCTGCCGCAGTCTCAGTTGACAGTTACCTTCAATTCTCAACATATTTACTATAAATCAATCCAAGCATTAAAATAAGATCATAACAAACATAACATATCACACACAGTAAATATAAAAGTCCGTAACAATGCACGGATCACACAACGCAGTATCAGGCTCCTTATTCCTCAATTATTTTTGACTCAGTCCGGATTATATATTTATCAACAATTCACGCAACGGAAACGTCAAAAGTCTATCTTTTTTTTTTGCTGGGTTATTGTCAATCTACGATGTCAATCGTCAATCGATTGCTTTAAGTATGAGTCTTTTGGCCAGGCTCATATCGTACTTTGAATTTACTTATTATTTAATACAGAAAAAAATATTGTGTTGTTACTATTTAAGCAAATAAAATATCAATGAAGTATAATTATTTACAAAAGTAAAATAACTGACAAATTGCGGGAGTTTACCAATATTATATTGAATTACAAAGTTATCTCGAATAACAGTACTTTACTAGATAGCAAACTATTTAAGAGCGTTTATACCCTGCACGCGCTTTTTGGCTTAAAAACAGGACTTTTCAAATGAGTTAATAGCCACCAATAAACAATTTAAAGTAAAAATAATTATAACTAATTTTAGAAAAGGTTGTCATCTAGGGATTTTGGTGGAAAACATTATAGATTGATGGATAATTTGTGAGTACTATACGGATTACTGAACACAAGTTTCGTTATTTAGGCTTTAAATGGCAATTTAGAAGCTTAAGATATCCGAAACCACTAAATATAAGATGAAAATAAAAATATTATCAGACTAATAAGACCCTTATGGAGGGATTTTGCTGAGAAAAATAATCTTTTTGTGTTTAGTTCCTGAAAAATAAAAATTTAAACAATGCGAAATTATTCAGAAACTCTCGTCAAGAACATATTTTTTTTCACCAACTTATCGTACATAATTTTTATAGCAATTGCATATTACAATAGAAGAACATCTTATCAATAAATTACCATTTTTATATTTCAACAAAATTAGTTTTCATGTTATCTACAAATATTTTAAAAACCACTATAAAACACGCTGTCCGACGTGGATCAAATCAGACCGCCGCAAGGCCTTCTAGAGGGAGGATGTATCGCTCGTCGCTCCGGCCTGGCTGCAGTCGATTATGCCGCGCGTAGTAAAAATAGCCACGCGCGGAATGCGATTACCACATCTTAGTACTTTGGTAGTAAAATATTTAATTATTTTTATTACCTACAATGATTTTGTAGTGAGTATAAATTATATTTCAGGTAATATAATGGGATGTAATTCCGAGGCTTAATTATGTTATGTATTGTAATATAAAATTAAATATATTTCGTAATTGTAAGGGGTTGTAAGGCCCCTAACATAATTTATGTGTTCGAACACGAAATGATTAATAAAATGTCCGTAGTGTATACTGATTGAACACTGATTTGAATGCAACTTAACAATGTAATAATAACGAAAATATGATTAGTATCCAAAATTGGTATTATTCTTTGCTTGCACAGTAATATTTGTCTACTTATAATGCAAATAAAATATTTTTATGATATTATATTACAGTTACATTTCAATTGAATATTTGAAGCGCACGGATCAAAGTTGTTTGAGCCGTTTGTATAGCGAGCCGACGCAGCAGCTCTACGCACACAGCTTTGGTCGTTTATGTGTGCGTGAAATTAACAAAGAAATACCTATAGTTGACTTTGCGCGCAAGGTGTATACGCTCTTAAGTCGAATAAATATAAAATGGCAACACTTAGCCAATAATAGTCTATAAATCCGGAATTACTCAAATGGCTTTCCATTATAAAGGTTTTTTTTCACCCGCTTTGTATAATTCATATGATTATTTGAAAAAATGTACATAAATATTGGAAATAGTGTATATATATGCCACTTTAAGACACTCAAATTAAGATCAATCATCAATTCGCCATTGTTCTTTATAATTCTATTTATTCTTCATGACCCCCTACGATCCACGTCTGTTGAACTTCATAGTCCAAATTAAAAATACTTCTTCTTTAAACGATAGATGGCTCCCTCATGGAAAATTAAAAATAAGAAAATAAAGTTGGAAAAAAAATATTACTAAACAGTTAGTGGTAGCATTTATGGTATTTAAGCTCCTATGTCCGTCTCTGCCTCTAGTAATCCACTTTGCATCCATTTACAACAGACTATTAATGGCACTAATGAAACCTCTGCCTACCCTCATAGCGACAGAGGCTTGATTATATGCTAGACTTCATTAATGCAGTTCTGTGAATTATTATTTAATTTCAATATTGAAAATTAATTTGAGGAACATTGTAGCCAGATTAGCTACTGGACATATTATCTTATGTCTCAGGATGGCAAGTGCTGTGAGATGTCAGGAATGCTTTGTAATTTTGGTTTAGTTTGGTTTTACCACTTTCCATGAGCAGTTGCATCACTTACCGGAGAATGCCATGCTTGTGTCGCCATTCATGGCAGTAAAAATAAGTTTAAAATAAAAGAGATATGTTATAGAAATTATTTGTCTCTGGTCTTAGTGTTGTCAGACCATAAAGCTATCTCAGTGGGGGTTCAGGACTGTGTATGTTACAATTTTTACTATACTTTTAAAAAATTAAAGTTATTTACGTGTATTTTATTATAATTTTTTTTCTTTTCAGGTAACAAAAGGTAGTACACCATCTTTAAAAAGACTAGCAAAAGAGATCCTAGGTATCGACATCCAACATGGCGAGCACAGTTCTGTAGAAGACGCCCGCGCTGCAATGCAACTTTACTGCACCGTTGCGAAGAAATGGGAGGCTAGTGTCAGCGACAAAAGGGGATATAGGAAAATATCAGATGAATAGTACACTACTGGAGATAGAACTCTTCAGCCTAAATTTAAGAGGGCTGATGGAATTTTTTTATGATTGCTATGCCTTATGCCCTTTTTACAAGAGTGTCTCACAGCGAGTATGACATGATAAAACCGCAATAGATTATGATATAACCACCATAGATTATTGTGTTCTAACCACAGATCACTCCCAATAATTATGGCATAAAGGTAAAATCATACTATAGTATTCCGTCGTACGCATAAAGAAACGGCCATAAATACTAGAAAAACGCGTCTTAGACCGATCTGAACAATGGATTCCTTCGTTGTGTGCACATTATCGGTCGTACGCTAATGACGTGGCCTTATATGTTCCCTTGTCCTGATTGGTCAGTTGGCCGCTTCTTTGCTCTATTCGTAAGACGGAATACTATAGTTTGATTTTACCTTAAAGGTGAAATCACACTACAGGTTTTCGTCTTACGCATAGAGTAAAGAAGCGGCCATAAATACTAGGGCAACGCGTGTAAGAGCAATCTGAACAATGGATTCTTTTGTTGTGTGCACATTATAGGTCATACGCTTAAGACGTGACCACAGACTACATAGAAAGAACCTTGTATGCTCCATTGTTCTGATTGGTCAGTTGCCTCCGTACTTACCGTTCTTTACTCTGCGTAAGATGAAAACCTATAGTGTGATTTCACCTTGGTCCCACTAGTGACCACGAAAGCTGTAATAAACGAAACGCCGGGAAATGTGAAAGATATATGGCATAGAAATATTGGCACTTCTTTTTGTTACAATTTGTTCATACTTATAACTTACGTCTGTAATATAAAAAAATATGAATGTCATTGATTTAAAAAACGAAGGATAGGCCCTTCAGTACATTTGGAGTTCCAAAAAGATGACCGTGAAAATCGCGCCGAAATAAATATTAAATTAATTACACATATTTAGTCTAAACACTGATAAAAAGTATTATCTTCATTTTTATTAAACGTTCTGCCATAATACAAGCATGCATTTTCAAAATCGTTGCGAGCGACGATTAATTTCAGTAACGCTCCACTAGAGATGTACTGGAGCGCGCACCACTTACGTCGGAACACTACGCGCTTTCCGCCCTGTCCATATATTTATGTCAATGGTATTTGTCGGCGTTTTCGAATTTTCTCGAATGTATAGTTGAATGTGCCAGGGAATTCATCTAATTTTGTTATATAAAAGTGTAAATATTTGCATTTTCAGTTTTGATCAGAAATTCGGTCACAAATATTCACAAAATCTTGGATGATTTTGCATGTGTTCAATTTTAATTCTTCTCTTTGTCAAATTAATGGATGTTAAAACTAACGCCTTATAAATACAATTTTAAAACCTGTTTTAGACATTTAATGTTTTATCCCTTTCGAACTTGTGAGCGAATAAGACAATAATGACTTGCACGTCCACCTGTCAACGGCCAACGGTTTACATTAAACCCTATTTCTATCTACATTAGGCTGTGACATTAACATTGACAAGCCTCTAAATGTACCAAATTGAGGGTCGGGACGTAAGTAGATAAAATATTCGATAACTAAAATACGGTTTTAAATTGTGTATGAATAAGGATGTAAATCGTTTGTTTAGTGCTAAAATTCGCCTAGTATTAGGCCCAAACCAAGTATGTTAAATTTGAATAAAGCTTGTCCCGAATTTTTATGGTTATAACATAAATAAATGCAAAAAACAAGACTTTGGGTATAATATTACGCTTTTTAGTGCGGAAGTGATTTATATGCAATTTTCTGTAAATGACAAAATAATAAGGTACATCTTTTTGAGTGTAAAACTGGGTAATTATAGAGTGGACATCTTGAAAAATTTTTTTTCGTATCGGCCACTCGAAAGAGCGAGAGAGAACATTGTAGCGTATGAGTGAAAGAGATAACAACCAGACAAGCTGGACAACAGAGCGAGACGGAACAAAATGTATCCTCTAGTGAAAGAGATAGTACATATTCTACGTGGGGGATAACCAGAGCGAGAGGAAACATAATGCAGGGTACGAGTGAGAGAGAGACAAACAATCAGGCACTAGGAGACCAAAGTGAGACGGAGCATACTTTATGTGACAAGGACAGATAGTGGTACAGTACCGCAGTTTGTTACATTTTTGCCCGATGTCCTCTCTATATTCATTTTCAGATACAAAAGAAACAAACCATTGATTTTGATTCGAATAAAAAGTCGTTATAAGTGTTTTTTGTGAATAAATATTTTGTATTTTTATGATTTTTGTTTTATTTGTAAATAAGTTATTTACATATCAGCCCTTATACGTCCCACTGCAGGGAATGGGTCTCCTCTACAATCGAGAGTATGATTGAGAGTGGTTTGGCCATATAGTTTACCACACTGGCCTAGTGTGGGTTGGGGCACTTTACATACCATAGAAATCCTATACCAATGGAATGCACGATGTCAAAGATCATGATATATTTCGTAAATAATTTTTAATATTGATATGATAATAACTTACGTAATAACTTTATACAGAAGGTGCCTTAAGAGCGTTTATGCCCTGTGCGCGCTTTTTGGCTTAAAAACAGGACTTTTCAAATGAGTTAATAGCCACCAATAAACAATTTAAAGGAAAAATAATTAGTACTTATTTTAGAAAAGGTTGTCATCTAGGGATTTTGGTGGAAAACATTATAGATTGATGGATAATTTGTGAGTACTATAAGGATTACTGAACACAAGTTTCGTTATTTAGGCTTTAAATGGCAATTTAGAAGCTTAAGATATCCGAAACCACTAAATATAAGATGAAAATAAAAATAATATCAGACTAATAAGACCCTTATGGAGGGATTTTGCTGAGAAAAATAATCTTTTTGTGTTTAGTTCCTGAAAAATAAAAATTTAAACAATGCGAAATTATTCAGAAACTCTCGTCAAGAACATATTTTTTTTCACCAACTTATCGTACATAATTTTTTATAGAAATTGCATATTATAATAGAAGAACATCTTATTAATAAATTACCATTTTTATATTTCAACAAAATTAGTTTTCATGTTTTCTACAAATATTTTAAAAACCACTATAAAACACGCTGTCCGACGTGGATCAAATCAGACCGCCGCGCCGCAAGGCCTTCTAGAGGGAGGATGTATCGCTCGTCGCTCCGGCCTAGCTGCAGTCGATTATGCCGCGCGTAGTAAAAATAGCCACGCGCGGACTGCGATTACCACATCTTAGTAATTTGGTAGTAAAATATTTAATTATTTTTATTACCTACAATGATTTTGTAGTGAGTATAAATTATGTTTCAGGTAATATAATGGGATGTAATTCCGAGGCTAAATTATGTAATGTATTGTAATATAAAATTAAATATATTTCGTTATTGTAAGAGGTTGTAAGGCCCCTAACATTATTTATGTGTTCGAACACGAAATGGTTAATAAAACGTCCGTAGTGTCTACTGATTGAACACTGATTTGAATGCAACTTAACAATGTAATAAGAACGAAAATATGATTAGTATCTAAATTTGTATTATTCTTTGCTTGCACAGTAATATTTGTCTACTTATAATGCAAATAAAATATTTTTATGATATTATGTTACAGTTATATTTCAATTGAATATTTGAAGTGCACGGATCAAAGTTGTTTGAGCCGATTGTATAGCGAGCCGACACGGCAGCTCTACGCACACAGCTTTGGTCGCTTATGTGTGCGTGAAATTAACGAAGAAATACCTATAGTTGACTTTGCGCGCAAGGTGTATACGCTCTTAAGCAAGGACTAAATAAATTAATCGACTTGGTATTATATGGATCTCACAACTTTTTGCGGTAGAAAAACTGAGCTGCGAGACTTGGATTTTTTTTACAGGATTTTTTTGATGGTATGTATATATTTCGCATCTTACCATTCTTAGAATATAATATATTTTTAAACTTTATTAAGTTCAGATAAAATCTGAGTTTAATACGGAAGTGGTGAGTATTCTGAAATGAAATGAAAATATTGTAAAATACATAAATACACACATCAAGCCTATTGTAATATACTTTGTATGCGTCTTTAACAGTTCCGGATCTAGGTAGGCCTATTTTTCGAGGCGGGGCAAAAACTGAAAAATTCCGCCCCGGCCAGTGGCGTAACTACCCCATCGGGGGCCCGTGGCAAAATTTATCAAATAGGGCCCTTCGTAAATGTAAAAAAATAACATTGTAATTTCGTTTTTATGGATCTTTTCTGAGGTGCGCAGTGCCTAATGGTAATCGGACTAGACGTGGCGGCCAATATTGTTCATAGTGGTCATGGGTTCGAATCCCAGAAGGCACCTTTGACTTTTCGGAGTCATGTATGTATTGTCAATCAGCACGCACTATGACAGTGATGGATACATCGTGAGGAAATCTGAATACCATAGTCATTTGAAAGAATTTCTATGGTACGTTCAGTCCCCCAGCCCCATGCTCACCTAAAGTCCAGTGTAACCGCCATTGTTCATACAAAAGACACGAATCCAAGTTAATTTTTAATGATTCATGTCTCTATATCGCATTTACAATTATCCAGTCGTCATAAGTCTCAACTCTCAACATTTTGTTTATTCATTTGACCTCCTCCAAATTGCTACATTTTACCCTGTCTTCGGCTTATCACATCGTCAACCTTTTGCAAATCATCATTCTACCTAGTTGGAGGGCGTCCCTTAACTAGGTTAGCCAAGATGCGGTTTCCACTCAAGAACTCTTTTACTCCAACGGTTATCGATTATTCGACAAATGTGACCAGCCCACTGCCACTTCACCTTGCTAATACTGCTTGCTATGTCTATAACTTTGGTTCTCTGTCGGATAAGCTCATTACGGAACTTATAATTCAAATAGACACCGATCATAGTACGCTCCATAGCTCGCTGAGCGACCTTGAGCTGGTGGACCAGTCGTGAGTGTCCATGTCTCAGCACCGTAGGTCATGACAGGTTGGGCGCACTGGTTGAAAACTTCCGTTTTCAAGCTTTAGTGTAAATTTGACGAGAATATTCGACGTAGTTTACCAAAGCCTAGCCGGATTCTCCTGTTAGCCTCCTTCTCAAAGTTGTTTCTACCTAGTTAAAAGATCTGCCCCAGGTAGATATATAGAAACGACTTTGGGCTGATGGTCACATACGGCGACAAGTCTTGGATCAAGGTGTTGGTAGACCTTGGTTTTGTCGAAGTCAATTTTAAGACCTATTCACTGTGAGGCTGAAGCCAGATTGTCCAGCATCTGTGGCAGCTCCACGAGCGATTTCGCTCTTATGACTATATTGTCAGCGAAACGTAGGGGCGTTAGTTTACTATTTTATTATTTATAGCCACTGTCTCTTAAGAAGGGACCATTGGGCTTACATTGATCTTTCTCAATCATCAATCGACTTCATTTTTTTAATTACACATATCTGTCACATTATAATGGGGATTTAATATTTTCCACTTCTAAATATGATTCAATTTCTTGTTTAATCGTACTTTACTCTGGTTGTTTTGGGTGTGAATATTCACAATTGTTGCGATTTGCTAGAATATAACGAACCATTTGTTCGTTTCCGAAATTCTGTTTACTCGCATTTTTATCAATAAATTACTCGTTCTGAAAGTACTGACATATTTTAGATAACTTTTTTATTTGTTGCTTCAAATTCCTTCCTCTTTCGTTTTCCCTTTAATATTTCTAGAATAAGACATGTTCATATTTATTTGTAAAATATTACCTTAATATTCATTAAATTATAATTTATTGGCATCTTATTAAGATATAAAAAAAAAACAAAAATAATAATCAAATATTATGATACAATGTTTCTCATGTTTAATATGTAGCCAATTGTTTATTCACATTAATTTCATTATTATGTAACATTATATTACGCTTACACCCTGTCGGACTTGAGCCCGAGGCCTTATCGAGCTAGGGCCCTGTCGAACCAAGGCCCTGCCGGGCCAGGGGCCCCTAAGGCCGGGGGCCCCCTAAGGCCGGGGTCCCGTGGCATTTTGCGCACTATGCCACCCTATTGTTACGCCACTGGCCCCGGCCTGCCTATATTTTATCTTAATCATCATCATCATTTTTAGCAACCAGATGACACAGGCCTTCGGGAAAGAACGCCATTATACCACCAGGTTAAGCATTTTTTACACGTATAAAAAATGCTTAACCTGGTGTATGTAGCTTCACTTTTGAGGGTTAACGTCACTCACGTCCGAAGGCTTTGACTCTAGTTTCTCTACACGTGATCTCTGGGTAGTGCCAAATGAATAACACAGTTCGTGTTGGACTTAAGTGTCCGACCGGGTATCGACCACCGTCCACGGGGCGTAAAGACCGCCATAGTGATCCCCGTAAGGGACCGGTGTCCGGGATCAGCCTGTGTTATTCCAGTTTTTCGAGGATTTTGAGTTCGGGCATGAGGCTGTACCGTGTGGGTACTATTGGTCGCTGTCGAAGAGAGGAGTGTTGACCCGCTGGTCAGGGAGACTTGTAGAAATGGTTGTCCGCTGGCCGCCCGCGGTACAGTACAGGGGCCCAATCGTTTCTAATCACCACGAGAGGCTGCCTCACCATGCCACGCATAATCTTGGGTGGGTCCGTCGGCGACGTGCCGATTGTTGACCGGATGTGGGGTCCCGGCGGCCCATCCCGGGAGCGTGCGGGGGCCCTTCCATCCGGCGGATCAATTCGTCATCTGCCGACCCTTTCGTGCCGGTACCCATTCGGTCTTCTTAATGTCCGGACTTAGGCTCCTCGATAGCTCTTTACCAAACTCATCCCCTCAATCTCATGACAGTGCAATTAAACAGAGCAGGTCTTTCAGCGGTGCATAACCCCACCACCGCATTCACTATGGAGTTCAGCAACATCCGCAGACTCCATACAAACCTAAATGCCGTCCACCATGATCTCTAGACGGCCCGGCCTGCTTTTTCGCTTAAAGAAAACTTCAAGCCGAAGGCCGGGGTATACTTGTATGTGCGGTCGGTTTGCGCTGCATGGAGAACCCTTCCTTTTCCGCTCTGTGGGTGCACATGGATCTAGATTCCCTGAGACGCATGTACGCCTGAGCCGCATGACCGGCCTTTACAGGTCTCACAACGGAGACAATGAAACGACTCGGCTGTTCAGGTATCTTAGCCAGGCAGCTGATGACGCGTGGACGCAGTTCTCGTCGGCTGAAATAGGGGTCTTCTTTGGGATCTTGGGGGTCTTGGTAATCCTTCAATACACATCACGAACTATGGCTGGGCTCCACCAAGACTGATCATGCTGGTTCCTCTGGCCTCTGAGCACTTTCGATCAATGCCTGTTTGGGTCGTCAGTACCGTTCGCTTCACCTTTATGTGCCGTGCAGGTTAAGCGGAGGGTCTGGCATTACTCGTCGGTAGATGGGAATGGTATGTAAGATTATTTCTCATCCATCTCTTGGAGGCAGCACTGCTTTAAGGGTTAAGATCTCTTTAATATTGTTTTTCTTTTTATGTTTAAATATTTTTGTTCCTATTTTGTCGTTAAATTTTGTCAATTTTGTCGTTTAATTTTATATTGATAGTTTATATACATATAAGTTATTGGATAGTTCTTTCCTGTTGCTCAGTACTATTGCATGTTGTGATCTCCTCTAATTGAAGACACACAATGTTTAAACTGCTACAGTACAATATCAAAACTTGTAAAGTGTATTCATTGTTGGAGATCCTAATAAATAAAAATAAAATAAAAAGAAAGATCCATAAAATTGGTGAGTTGTGTAGTTATCTCCCAAGATTCAATATGCCGCCCCCTGAACTTGCCGCCCGGGGCACAGACCCCGTCTTGCCCCCACTCTAGATCCGGGCCTGGTCTTTAATTATCAATAAAATATAAATAAAATACGGTCTTGTAAATAACTTTGTATTTGGCGGGAAACAGGAAAAAGGAATGAACATTCAACATAAAAATTAAAAAGTTGGCTTCGATCCATAGAGTAAAAACTCTATACATACACCACACCTATATTCCTAGAAAGGATAGGTGTGGTTCTACCAGGACATCCACGTTCCACCTTATACATTCCGTCCCACGATGTGATAGGCTCGTCTATCGCCATATCTGGCACAAATTGCGGACTCCGGGCTAAAGTAATAGAAAAAATCCAATATCTTTTCGATATTTAGACGTCAGCGTTGTAATGTTACCTACCGTTGTACCACACAACTCCTAGGCGAGTCCCCTTTTTTAGAAATTGATGAGTTCGTGTGTGGTAGCGCCAGAATGTTGTTACTCATGATTCATGGACTCAATGTGCATGCTCGTCTAGGTTGGTACCACTGTCTCACTTGATATCTACGTGAAGGGATAACTCGCGTTTTGTTCGGTGAGTGAGATTGCATGCATAATATCCCTTTCCTCCTTCCATCCTTTTTCCTTCCCGCTGTCCTCCTGATTTGATGGATCAACACATCTATGATCCAACCGTAGCGTTGTGTATGTTCATATTATGCTTACCATCAGGTCAACTGTTTGCTCGTTTGCCGGACCGTTTATAAACAAAAATCTATACTAATAAATAAAGCTAAAAAGTTACTTTGTTTATTACCTCTAAACTGCTGGTTCCAATTGGAAACATATTTTTGGGCTGGGTAGGTCATTTATAGAGTAATGCTACATACGCTATAACTTGTAGGAGGGAAGCAGTAGTGAAAAATCTAGTATATACGAAGTTTCATGTATTTTTCGCGGTCCAATTGGTTTCAAGATCGATATCTGAGGGATTCTTTGTCTGATATTCGAAATTGACAGTAGGAATTGATGGAATTAAATATTTTGGCCGCCATTTTGAAAAGTGGACCTGCAAACGAGCGGAGCCGGGCCGGACCGCTAGTATATATTTGTAAACTAATTCAATAGTAGGCATATAGTGAACATTCAGTAACTAAACTAATATGAGTCATCCCGTACCTGATTACAAAACAAGTGCTTGAAATAAAACTTTATAAATTCCCGACCAGAGTACTGGAAGAAAGAAGAAAGAAAGAAATATGCTTTATTATCGCGCAAATTAGCCGCATACAACACAGTACAAAATTATAATAATGTAACAATACAATAAATTAAACAAAAAGAGAGTAGCTATAAAAAAGAAGGAGAAAAAAATAACAGGTAAGTATGTTGCGCAGCTCACGCGCGATAACACTAGATAATGTTAGCTTTTTTACAAAATTACAGTATTCCTCACTGGTGGTCATATGTAAGAGGTCGCCTGACTGGGTATCACCGCCATGACTATTTCTCCCGCCAAACCGCATTTTAAATGCACTGTTTATTGAAGGACATTGTAGTCAGAGTAACTACTGGACATATTGAGACTTTACATCTTATGTACATCACACAATTCGTATTTCATCTCACAATAAATCCTAGAGCCTAGAGCGATAATACCGCCATCTGTAATTTATTGTTAATTTGTAATTTCTTTTATTTCTTTTTTCTTTTTTGCGTGCTGTTTAGAAGAAAAATTTAATATTTTAGAAATATAAACACCCGTATGAATTATAATAATTTCCAATATACAAAAATGTAATATTTCACGTTTTATACCACATCTATGTATTTCACAGATACATTAAATCAAATTATTTATTTAATAAATGTAAAAGGTTAAAATAGCAACAATTACAGCGGTCCCCGCACTAATTTGAATCGCGGGAAACCAAAAACAGATAAAGCAGTTTGTGTCTATTTACCCTTGTGTTTCAATTCACCCCATTTTATATGTCAAATCTCTCACAATGCAATGGTGTATGTGGGCCGTTTCAAACAAATCGCTTTGAATATAGTAAGCTTTATCAATAGTAATAAATAAAACAATCTTATTGTACTTTCAAAATGCTCTTTATATCATTATTTTCAGCAACCAGTTAATATTTTATTTAACAATAACTTTGTGCGCTATTTTTAACAAATAGTGTATATTTGGTGTCATTTAACAGAATATTGCTTGGCTGACAATATGGAGCAAAAACGTAAAACTCATATTTTACGAGGCAAGCACAAATCACTTTAGGAATGGGAATGCATAGCACCGAGATCATTTTACAGAACCGTTTTTAAAATCATTGTGATAATGTCGCTTCTCTCGCAAACATTGCTTATTTGACTTACGCTTTACAATTGAGTTTCTCGCTTCTCTCGTCAATAGTGCTGCTTGGACTTGTACGGTAGTGTCAGCCTCACAAAGACTTAGTGGTACATTTATGTGACTTTAATTGCATTGTTAATTATTTACTACTGTATTTTGGAATTAAATCACGGTTTCAGTTATAATTTCCCTTTGCTGGGATTTTGGGCATAATTACGTGAATTTTTTAAAGTAAAAAATGTTTGTATAATTTTGTAATTGGAAAGGATTTCTATGGTACGTAAAATCAGTCAATCCGCACCAAGCCAGTGTGGTAGACTACATACATATACCGGGTATATCAAGACTGCTACCGAAAACGAAGCCGGGTGGTAGTTTAAGCGACTTCAGACACAATGCAACAGAAAAAGTTGCAAAAAAAAGCGACAATTTTTTTTTGTTATTTTTTTCCTATGGCCATATTTGGGTGGTAAATACATTTTTTTCCTAAAATAATAGTGTATATCCTTTTATGTATAAATACTCTAAGGTATAAAAGAGTTAAAATTATTATTTTAGCAAAAACTATGGATTTACCACCCAAAATTGACGATATTTAAAAAATCTGAAAAAATAATTGTCGCGTTTCTATGCGAAATTTTTAATTGCATTGTGTTTGTAGCCACTAAAACTACCACCCGGCTTCGTTTTCGGTAGCAGTCTTGAGATACCCTGTATATATACCAAACTCCGGTCAATCGTACTCTCGATTGTAGACGAGGCCCGTGCCCTGCAGTGGGACGTAAATGGGTTGATACAGATGCAAATATATACATAGTAATGTAAGTCACACAAACGAACCACAAATAAAATGCTATCATTTGTGCTACATAAAAATCTTGTCACAGAATAACGGCAACGGAAAATCAACAATCGGACGTTATGTTAAACTTGTATATATTATTCAGTTTGGGCGGGACCACGCTCAGGCCATAATGAGGCCACAAGACCACCATGGGGCTATGTTGGTAATTTAATTAATCGACAATTGCTTATTGGAATACCTGATAAAATACTAATTTTTCAACTTATACTTCTTTTAATAAAAAAGACAATAAATACTACTTAACAGTCATACATAGTTCTGACTCCACAATAAGATCAAGTCTTGTGTCGTATCAGGAACTACGAGAGACTTTTCGGTCTCACAAACACCCAGAACCGTAAGAAATATTTGTGGGCCTCTAGTTTCATAAACGTTTAACCGACTGCGCCACGGAGGCTGTCTGTTTTGGGGCGTTTGGTAAAAAAGAAAGCCAAACAATCGACATGTTGGGTTTTTTAAGTACCAGGGACGCATGAATTTGGCGGAGGTTTGTAATGAACTGGTAACTTGCTGTTGGCGATATTAGCAGATAAAAAAAGACGGGTTGCACTCCGGGAGTGCCGGCAGAAGTGAAAACTTGATTATTAACGTTGAGCATGTTTGATATTTTGGAATGGTTAGGGAATAATTTTACACCAATTGCTTCATCAGTATAAAAGTACTATCATTTATGTGGTAGAATACAATATTCATTTATTGCGCTATCGTACACAAACATGACAATTTATATTACATTAAAAATTTAACACTTTAAAACTATTACAATTATTTTACATTAAAAAGTTTATCTCTCCGAAAAATCAACTTTCATCCATAATTTCAACGACTTTTTCACCATCATCATTACCAGAACTATCATCGCCAATCTCTAAAACTGATACGATAGGTTTATGGTAGCTGAAGTAAGAAACGAACAGTTTTGATTCGAACCTATTTAAATGTCTAATAAAGACCGCATCAATAGTAGTTTTGTATTTCGTTGTGCTAAGATTGCGATCATTCGACATAGTTAAACCAAATTCATTATTTAAAAATTCAATTAATAGTTGATTTTTATCGTCTGCGAAGTTTATGTTGAAATCTCCACTCAAAATCATTGGCAATTCATCAAAGCTTTATAAACTGACAGCTAACTGACAGCTGTCTACTCTCCATCCGTCTTACGCTTTTCGTCTTACGATCAGGTCACGTGTCCTGACGCGAGTTTAAGATTTTATACCCATTACAGAAAAAGTGCTCAACGCCGCTAAAGAAGTTTTCACTTCAATAATAATTTTTAAATTACTTTTTCAGTTTTCATATACCAGGAATGCATGAAATTGGCGAAGATATATTTGTTTATAAGATAACTGACTGACTGGACTGAGTACCTGTATTTTTTTTGCATAACTGGCAACAGGCTCGAAATTCTAATTTAAAATCTTAGATGTATTGCCCTTTAAAGGTTATAAACGCTAATCAGGTATTCCTTCTACAAAAATCTAACATACCGTCCCGCCCTAAAAAAAAACATTTTTAAACTCTTATCAGTACAACAAACTGCCGATACTAAAAAAAACACTATTTACAATAATACATAAGTAAGTACATGGAATAATACAGTACATAATACTACACATATCAGTACGCTGACTCGCCTAAACTGCTCTTAAAATGGTGATTAAACGGGTATCTGTTAGTCGATTTTTGTTGTCAAAAAGTCGATTGTCTGGATGTTTAGGCGATTTTTAAGTCGATAATCGACAAAAATAAAATATACCCTAAATCATAATAAATCTAATATACAGGGTATATCAAGACTGCTACCGAAAACGAAGCCGGGTGGTAGTTTGAGCGACTTCAGACACAATGCAACAGAAAAACTTGCAAAAAAAAGCGACCATTTTTTTTGTTATTTTTTTCCTATGACTATATTTGGGTGGTAAATACATTTTTGCCTAAAATAATAGTGTATACCCTTTTATTTATAAATAATCTAAGGTATAAAAGAGTTTAAATTATTATTTTAGCAAAAACTATGGATTTACCACCCAAAAATGACGATATTTAAAAAATCATAAAAAAATATTGTCGCCTTTCTTTGCGAAAATTTTAGTTGCATTGTGTTTGTAGTCACTAAAACTACCACCCGGCTTCGTTTTCGGTAGTAGTCTTGAGATACCCGGTATGTAAGCTGCCAGGTGAATCAAGAATATCTGGCAATAATCAACAAAATAATACAAATATTTTATAATAAAACTTTATGCTGTCAAATACTTTTTAGAATTTATTAATATTGTTTTCACAAAAAAAACTTTTCAAAATGTGGCCTTGGCTATGAAGAAAAAAGGTACTTTATTTCTTATATAAATAAGAATGTTATTGAGTTATTATTAAAACAGCATTTTAGTTTTAAACAATTGTAAATTCGATAAAATTGAAGTTGTTTGCAAAATACCTAAATGACTTAAATTAACTATCTAGAAACCGGATAATAAAACAATACCACCAGATACCCGTTTTGTCAAACAAATTTCACTTACTCGAGACATTTTTAACGTTGTATATGCCTTGTCATATAAGAACCACAATCGATACTTTTCAATAATTAGTTAAATTTAGTCGATTTTTAGATCAGTCACTGGACAAAGTCAAATTTATGGGATTATGTTCATAAAGAATAAAAACAAGAAGCTTGCTAACGCATTGAGATAGTATACTAGAGGGGACACAGCAAACAAAATTTTAGTAACAAAATGAACGGTACCGTACCGCTCCTTCTACTTCTGTCTCTGTCACGCCTACGCAGTAACATTATCTTCGCTCTCGCTTTACTGGGTACCAATGTCCGCTCTAGAATAATACATCAATGTAAAAACGACAAGTTTTATAACCTTGTCCCAATACAACAAAGTTTATTTTTTAAAGTCTGTCAAAAACAGTAAGCGATATCGTTTAATATATATCGTTTGCATGAATAATGGAAAATGAACTTTATTCATTCGGACTAAAGTTCATTTTTAATATCTATCAAAACTGCATTCCATTTCTTTAGAACATCATTCCATCATTTGAAGAATCGATTTTAAATCAATTATAATTTTGTTCTGGTTTTCATCACAGGGCCTTATGAGGTAGATAGATCGCCTGTTTTTTGCCAGATTTAATTGGCAAATGCCAGATCTCTGGTTATATCTATCATTTGTTCGAGACAACTACGAGATTATTCGTTTTTGGGCATTTGTGGCAATAGCCAATACCAGACTCGTATTTCGAGACATGTAGTTTTTTTTTTGCAACTAAAATTGCCATCATATCTTCTATCATACTATTTTCTTTTTAGTTGCCAATCATAAACAGAGATATTAGTAAGCAAACAAATAGATACTTTTATTTCACAATGATTTATGCGAAATAACAGAAAAAAGTAGCACATATGATTTGTGACAAATCATTTGTCTTTCACGTTAGTTTAACATTTTTCTGTCTAATTTTTTCAACCAAATTTCAATTATTGTTTTATCCACGTTTTAAATTATGTTTAATTATCATCAAATTGTCTATCAATCATCTTCTTTTTTCGCTACATTTGTTATTATTTCAAGCGTATGATTATTGTTATAGTGAAGTATATCTTGTCTCCAAACATGGCTGATTCGAAATGGCAAACTGAATCTAAGCCTCAGCACCATATAACATGCAATTCAGTGATCACAGACATAAACTCACGCCTTTTTCCCAGAAGGGATAGGCAGAGGTGCCAGAACACCCATATTCACCTTTCCTATGTGATAAAACGTGAAATTATGTTATTTTTTTAACTTGCACATATTTCTCTGTTTTATTACACCTTAACATATTTAACATTGTGTAACATGAAATTTAATACGAATTTTCAACCACATTTTTTTAATTTGTTACTCCTTACTAATTTAGATGTTATGTTGTATGAAATGACATGATTTTTAATCATAATATTTTTGTTAACATCGCTAATAACATAGCAGTTATAGCACGCGAAATTTCACATATTAGCATCACACCATACTTTGAAAATAGCAGGTGTGAAATGTGATTTTTCACTCGCTTAATATAATTTCCATGTTTGGTTTAAGCTGTTATATATACAATATTATGTTCTACGCATAGTATATGTACCTTTTATACTGCCTACCTATTTTAGTCATGTTTGCACATAGCTCCTGGTCTCTGGAAATAAAAAAAACAACAAGATTAATAATATTCCTATTTAAATATCCATCCCATGGTTTCCTGTACTATTATTGTACTGAACTGAATCAAACTATATACGTCCCCATGCAGACAGGCCTCCTCTACAATAGAGAGTACGATTGAGAGTGGTTAGGCTATATAGTCCACCAAGCTGGCCTAGTGCGGTTTGGTGAACTTTACATACCATAGAAATTCTTACAAATTGGCTTTAGTATACAAGTTTTCTCACGATATTTTCCTTGACCGTTACAATGCATGGTGATTGACGTATAATACACACACGACTCCGAAAATCAGAGGTGTGCCGTGAGATTTGAACCCGCGAACACCAGGACATGTTGGCAACCACGTCTGATCCGGTACCAACGGGCCACCACGCACATCGCCTTGTGCATGATACTTTTGTTCTTGGTACCCCTGTACAATTTTATAAACCCGCTTCTCAAATAAAGCATTATTTTATTTCAATGTGTAACATTCGCGTGAATCTAATAAAACAATTATGCATGATTTTATTTTTTTCGTATCGTTTACCATCAGCCGTACGGCGTCTCGCCATTCAATGCAATAAAAATATATATAACTAGCGGCCCGGCCCAGCTTCGCCCGGGTACAAATAGATTTCTGTACAATAATATGTACGTATTATACATATAAACCTTCCTCTTGAATCAGTCTATCTATTAAAAAAAACCGCAACAAAATCCGTTGCGTAGTTTCAGAGATTTAAGCATACAAAGGGACATAGGGACAGAGAAAGCGACTTTGTTTTATACTATGTAGTGATAAAATAATGATCCTTACCTAATATCCCCCCACCCGCCGTTCCCTTTGGTTAGTTTCTTGTTGTGTTTGGCGCCGCCCGCAGTCACAGTTGTCGTCACTCTCGTAGGATACATGTAAGGTTTGGCGTTTTGCAGCAACTTCTGAACTCTGCTTATCACTGCTGAAGCGTTGCAGTTAGACTTCTTGTGGTGGAAGCCGCTGTAACAAAATTTAAATATATTATTGCAATAAATAGCGAGACGAGCATGGCATTTACTTCATGGTAAGGTATAAGACAGCTCATAAACTGCCTCGGTGGCGCAGTTGTACGAGGGTATATCAAGCCGAGGTCTCGCGTTCGAATCCCGGGTTGGGCAAAGTGATATTGGATTATTTATTATCAGCGCAGAGTCAGGAATTTGTACAATACAACCAACAGTTACATACATAGTCCTGACCTCACACTAAGATCGTGTCTTGTGTCCTGTATAAGAAACTACGAGAGCCATTTCGCTCTCACAAACACCCATAACAAATACCTGCAGATCACACAAATATTTGTCACAGTGCTGGGATCGAACCAGCGGCGTCACGCTTCACAGCCGGCAGTCTACCCAACAAAATACGGCGACGGAGATGTCTATATAATCTATACATATAAATAAAATTTAAGTGTCCGTTTGTAAAGTGAAAATTTTAAAGAAAATGTCCATCTAGATATCGTTATATACACGATACCTATAACGAAAATGATCTTAGATTTTTTTTTGTCTGTCTGTCTATTTGTTCCGGCTAATCTCTGAAATGGCTGGGCCGATGTTAACGGGACTTTTATTGTCAGGTAGCTCATATAATAAGGAGTAACTTAGACTACATTTATTTTGGAAAAATAAAGATTTTGTTGAATTCCACGCGGACGAAGTCGCGGGCACAGCTAGTAATTAATAAAGATACTTACCATTCTCCAATATGGAACACTCTAGGCCCTTTACACAGTATAACCTTGAACTTGTCTCTCCCCGGCCTATTCTGGGAGAGGTGGAGAAGAGAATAATCCCAGTTATAGTCGTCGTAAGCACAGAACTGGTCCTGCAGTTCCATTATGTTCTTCCAAACAGTCCTATTGAAGGCGAAACCCATGTTGTGCATGCTCGAATGCCATGGGGTAATCTCCACCTGAAATTGGTAGGATTTGGTAGAGTTTGGTAGAAATTGGTAGTAAATGGTAGGTTTTGGTAGGAGTTGGTAAAAACTAGTGTATAATATGGATAATCGAATAAAATGCATGCTCATTCGCAAATCTACAAAAATGGTAGGGTTTAGAAAAAATATTAGAAATTCAATCAATAAAATGAGAACACAAAATACGTAAACAATAGTACAGATTGGTAAAAACATGAACGTAATGTAAAATAAATGACCGACTTTTATATTATGTATCGGATACTTTCTTATTTTCTTTGATTGTTAGTATTATTTTAATGACAAACTTAATTTTATTCAAAATTATTTAAGTGTTCTCAATATTTTTAGTTATGTTTTCACCATTCTAATTTGGACATCCCATACCCAACGAAGCTTAAGATAAATTCAGAAAAATCTAAGATAAAAATAGAAACCTTTAAAACTAAGATATTACTATGAAAACATTTCTTAAACTACTTACTAATGTATTAGAAAAGTGCATTAGTGATATTAGAATGAAAGCATGTGCAAACATAAGCGAAAGAACTATATTATAATACTCAAGGGCGTCGCCAAGGGGGGCAGGTAGGGCAGCTGAGCAGCAGCTGCCCCTCCTAGAGATTAAAAAAATTGTCGGATGTAAACAATAAATATTTGACTTGACTTGCCTACTGTTATGTATTGTTTTTATATATACCATACTATTGTACAATAATATACCGTCTCGAGGCCGCCGCCAAAACTGTGTAAGTTGCAATCAGCATTTTTCTCATTCCCCATTATTTTTGCCCCTCCCTAGTCCATTGGCTGGCGACGCCCCTAATAATACTTATTCTATACTCAATGACATTACAGTACAAACCAAAATAATGTAACATTATTATCACATTTTTTGTTGCACAATTCCGGCAAACGAGCAAACAGTTCACCTGATGGTAAGTGGTCACTCGCAGTCAGTGGTCACATCCACAACGCGCTAATCCTGGATGTGTTACCAGAACATGAAATCTTGAGAAGAGCAGGAAGGATAAAGGATGGGAAGAGAAATAACCGGTAATCTCATTAAACAGGAGAGCAAAGCTATCGCTTCACGTCAATTTGATGAAACAGTAGTACACTGGGAGAGCTTGGGTTATTCTACGAAACGACACGAACTTCAAGTGTGTGGACGCCATTACATTAATACGTACGTAAAACTTCACTAATGTGTAATGGTTTCTTAGATTAACGCGAATGTTACATACATAAACTCACGCCTATATCCTAGAAGGGGTAGGCAGAGGTGCCAGGACACCCACATTTCGCCTTGTATGTTCCGTCCCACAATGTGATAGGTGGCGAGCCTATCGCCATATCGGGCACAAATTTCGGACTCTGGGCTGATACTGAATAGAAAAATCCAATATCACTTTGCCTAACCCGGGATTCGAACCCGAGACCTCAGCTTTGTAACCGTACCGTAGTACAACTACGCCACCGAATGTTACACATTGAAATAAAACTATTATTTACGGATTTTATCGCGAATTTGGTTAAATTTTTACATTTTTGACTTCCCGACGTTTCGATTACTTTACAGCTGTCCGCCCCGTGACCACGAAAGCTGTAAAGTAATCGAAACGTCGGGAAGTCAAAAATGTAAAAATTTAACCAAATTCGCGATAAAATCCGTAAATAATAGTTTTATTTCACTAATGTGCCTAGATACTCCACAAAATGTTGGATTCCTATATCGTACGTCGCAATCATCTAAGTTCGGAGAAAATGATAATTAGATATAATAGAGAATAGTATTGATTTTAGAAGTGGAAATCTCATATCTTACTCCGGACGTCGAACATCCGAACATTCATGCTAAGCCATGATTGGCTACAGGGTATCTAGCACTTTTTCTTTGTTCAAAATACGACACTAGTTTACAGTGGAAGCGATTTACCTATGTATTTTAACGTCCCGACCTCTTTAATGGCTTATCAATGTAATGTCAACTTAATGTCGGTTGGATTATTTATGGTATATTTTAACTGGAAATGTCAATTTAATTACAACCTTATCGCTATTAAATTATATTAAAATATTTTTTAAAATTACTAGTTTGGCAAGTGGTCGGTGGACGTTCAAGTAGCTATGATGCATTTATAACCGAAACTATACATGATATCGAGATATATATCAATGTTTATGTACAATGAAATACTAAAGGCGATTGTATAATTCTCTTTTCTAGTGCATGCATGTGCAAGCTTGTATCAAGCATTAAATCAAACTACTGGAATATATGTGTATATGCCTTTTAAATATTCTTATATCTGACAAATTCTTAAGACGATCTCAGTGTGGGGTCAGGACTAGGATGTGACTATAAAATGAATTCATTTATACAAGGTATATCAAGACTGCTACCGAAAACGATGCCGATTGGTAATTTGCTATTTCAAATTAACGTCACCACCTTGTTATTTTTGAAGACTTAGCATGCTCTATATTTCTGCTATTGCTAATTGCCACTCGCAGAATTTGTAACCAAAAAGATTTGAACGTATACATATTATAACCAATTCTCAAACCTAAAATTACACACACAAAATTTACTCTAATTGCTAAGCGGTAATGTATTGTGTATACTGTGTACTGTGACTTTAATAAAACAGCTAAAGTAATCGATATAAATGTTACACTAAGATGTTCTTTGTGAATATGTTTCTCACTAGGTTGGGTGCATGCACCGCACACGAATCGGTCAAAAACGCGTAAGCGCCATGAAATGCAAGGCCCTTCCGACTTTTTGGTCGCGAGAAAACTACACCCTGAAAGCGGTCTATGCTGCATGAAATACTGTTTGGTTACACGACTAATATTTGTTCCACGCTGCAGCGAATTAGTTACAACTTTAACAAAATCTGAACAAGAAAGAAGTATGGCCATTTTACTATGAAACCTACTTTTTTGTGTAGGGAAAAATATATATTTTCAATAAATATAAACATAATGTAAATCCAGGCCCAGAGTTCTTGGAGAAATGACAAATTTTACATTTTGTTCACAAAGCGCCATACAAAAAAATAAACTTCAAGTTCATATTTTGTTCTCTATTTTATTTCACTTGAAAGAATCTAAATTATGTTTATATTTATTGAAAATATATATTTTTTGCACTACACAAAAAAGTAGGTTTCATCGAGGGACAACAATCTTCGCACCGGTTCTAAGTTTCATAGTACAATGGGCATTCTCCTTTAATGATTATTACTTAATTTTTTTCAAATCTGTCGCCCGGGATAAAACATGAAAATGTTTTAGGCCAAAGCATAATTTGCATAATTAGTTTTAAGCAGTATCAATATCGGGATCAATTATTATTTTTTACCGATACTATGAATGGGCATTCTTTTTTGTATGTGATAGCTTCTCTATACGTAGTTATATATTTCAATGACAAAAGTCAGCTATTTATGAGGCATATACACACATATATATATTCTACATGTCATGAACCTTTTGTGTGCTCGCGTACAAGTTGGGATACACTTGAAAATTCCACTGAGTATCGTGCTGTCTCTTTCTTCTCTCTTCGTTCGCCGCCTTCACTTGTTGTATGTAGTTTAGGGTCAGCTGTTTTTTACGCTACAAACAGGTTAAGCTTAGTCGGGGGTCTGTGAGGCCCCGTTGCAGTGACACACGGGTTGCAGTGGAGGGTTGATGAGTTTTTTGTAATGTTTAAGCTAGGTTTACTTATAACCCTTAAATGCGTTTAAAAGTTCAGCTTAGTTCGGGGTCTGTGCGACCCCGTTGGAATGACACACGCTTTGCAGTGGAGGGTTGATGGATTTTTTGGTGAATGTTTAAGCTGGATTATTTGTACCTTAAAAGGTTTAAAAGTTGCTGTTTGTCGGGAGAAATAGACATTGCGGTAGTACCAAACCAGTCGGCCTCTTACATATGAGAGACCTACCACCAGTAGTGGATTTGATGAGTGGAAATTTAAGGGTGAATTGAAATTTTGACGAATGCTTAAACTAGGATCGTTTGGTACTCGCGACCGTATTGTTTTAATTAAGCTATAATGTTTGGATTTTATGATTTATGACGATGAGAGATTATAGTGCTGAAATGATTTTTTGATGAAGTTTTGTAATATTGAGTTTTTTGAGACGCTAATATTGACACGACGCCGTTCTATAAAACAATCGCACGAACGTTCAAAAATAATACTGTTGCAGTTATTAGTAGCCTTGAAATATTTGTATACACTATATTCTGTATCTCTATCAGCCCATATACGTCCCACTGCAGGGCACGGGCCTCTACAATAGAGAGTACGATTGAGAGAATACAGTCCACCACGCTGGCCTAGTATTACTTTATTGAAATTAGTGAAAATTTTAAATTTGAGTTCGTTTTCTGCGCGCCGTGGGTCACTACAATGTACATTATGTTATGCTCACATGAGGACTACGAAAATATCGAGAAGATTTTGGATAGATATTGAATAGTATAAACCTTAGTTATATTAAATTCTCTCACGGACGTACTCAAAGAAGTTTAATATCAGTTAAATCGTTTTTAAGTAAGGATTCTCTTTGTAAAATCTACACTAAGTAATGATTTAATTCACGTCCAATATCTCTGAGTACGGCAGTTATAAATTATTTGGAATTTAACATCAAAGGATATTTAAGACGGTAATCTAAAAAATATATTTTTATAGTATTTTATTTGACAACTTTTACCAAAATATTCTCAATATGATCAATGGCCTGTTTAACCCTAAAAGCGACATCGTAAAGCACAATAAAAGCTGACACAGCTTTACTTAACCCTTTCCATGTGGTACGTACGTATTTAAATAACAAGGTCATCATGGTGACTCAAGGTCATTATAGTATATATGGGTGATAGGCATCATACCATGATACCAAAATATACCAAGGTCATAAGTCGATTATGTCAGCCTGGTAACCCAATCACTGTATTAACTGTTATCATTATAACAGTTAATACAGTGATCCAAGGTCACCGTAGTAATTTTAGATGTCGAATCAATCCGATTAAAACTGATATTTATTATAAGAGAAATTAATAAGTATATTATATAAATAGATGGATATGTAACGTGTATGTACCATATAGAAAAGATTAAGAACGAATTATGATGTTATTTTCCGTGTTTTGGCGCGTGGTGTGAGCGTCGAAGCGAAATTACGCGATTTGGCCTCTGTGCATTGAAAAGGATTCAACTACTTGAAAAATGACATGATTTTCACTAATAAAGTGTATTTACAATTCTTTCCATGAATAAAAACGGAAAAAAAGTTAAATTAGAATCCCACATTTGAATTTTTAAATATGGAATTCAACACCATTTAAAAAGCTTATACTAATATTTAAACTTCAAATTCCATATTCGAAAGTTCAAAAATGGAACGTCAATAAAACATTTTCAAATTTGAAAATGGAAATGTCATTCATTGTTTTTTTAAAATCAGAACCATTGAGGCCACATTGCGTAGTTCAACTTGAGATGGATTTTTCAATCGTCATATAAAAGTTTTACTTCAATTGAATTATACCGGGTATCTCAAGACTGCTACCGAAAACGAAGCTGGGTGGTAGTTTTAGTGACTACAAACACAATGCAACTAAAAATTTCGCAAAGAAACGCGACAATGATTTATTATGATTTTTTAAATATCGTCATTTTTGGGTGGTAAATCCATAGTTTTTGCTAAAATAATAATTTAAACACTTTTATACCTTAGATTATTTATAAATAAAAGGGTATACACTATTATTTTAGTAAAAAATGTATTTACCACCCAAAGATGGTCAAAGAAAAAAAATAACAAAAAAAAATTGTCGCTTTTTTTTGCAACTTTTTCTGTTGCATTGTGTCTGAAGTCGCTCTAACTACCACCCGGCTTCGTTTTCGGTAGCAGTCTTGATATACCCTGTATGATTGAATATAAATATAGTATAATCAGCTACTATTTAATTCATGTGAATGTAATCATTAATTTACTTTTTTTATTTGACGATTGTAAAATACCATTTTAAAATTACGTATAACTTGGCAAAAAGAGTACGATGCGGTGATAATTGGCATTATAGAAAAACAATTATGGCAACACTATCAAAAATGTCATTGTGTTCATTGTATAATTTTATACGTAGGCATTTCAATATATTTTCTACGGATTTTGTTAGTTTTGTGATTTAAAATAAACGAAGAGATTATTAACAACAATAAATAAAAATAACAAGTATCTAAACATTTCCGTCGTAGTATATCGGGTTGCCATATCACTACTACATAGTATAAAACAATGTCGCTTTCTCTGTCCCTATGTTCCTTTGTATGCTTAAATCTTTAAAACTACGTAACGGATTTTGATGCGGTTTTTTTAATAGATAGAGTGATTCAAGAGGACGGTTTATGTGTATAATACGTGCATATTATTGTAGAGAAATCTATATGCACCCGGGCGAAGCTGGGTCGGGCCGCTACTTAATATTAAATTCGCTCTGAGCGCTCTCATTAAAAACATACTCTTTTTTGCCAAGCTATAATATTGATGTGAAACATCTAGTTGTAAAATTGTATTGAATGGCATGATGGCTAACATTAGGATGTTATATCATAATAAAGGATATATTCATGATGATAATTGTTGTAATAATTATATTTAGATTGATATCTAACCTTATTTAATAAAGATTCGATAATTTGTTTGGCTAATAGGCTTTAAAGCTATTGGACCGATTTGAAAAATCCTTCACCATTAGAATTCTACATTATCTCTGATGAATATAGGCTATAGAATATTTAAAAACATAAGTTATAGAGTATTTTTTTAAAAGTGTATCTGCACCCAAGCGTAGCCTGGGTGGGTCGCTAGTTTATTTTATTTTATTTTCATTTATGATTAATTTAATAAACATAGATGTTTCACACCGAGCATCCAGACATAATAAAAAAAAAAAGTTTTTGCTTTTTTGTTTTTGTGCAAAAACATTTTCTTTTTTTGTAATTTCTTACCTTATCACTATTCGCGTGGTATTGATAGGTCTTCAGATACGTGCCTAGTGACAGTATTTCACATTGTGGACAACTCTTGTCCGCTGTGGTCTTCAATATGCTGAGTATGTGCAGGAAATCTTCCGCTACGTAGTGGTCTTCTTCTAGAAACAACACCATACCTGGAAAGGGGGTGTATAGGTCTTATAAATGTTAGGTTTTGATAGTTACAATTGTGATGCATTAGTAAAAAAAATATTAAAAATCAATTTAGAAAAGCAATAATGATTTTTTACCAATTCAAGAGTGATTTCTGTATAGGCAGATAATTATTAAATTTTCCCCTCAAAAACATCTTGTAACAAAATCCAAGTCTCGCAGCTAAGTTTTTCTACCGTAAAAAGTTGTGAGATCCATGTAATACCAAGTCGGTTGATTTATTTAGTCCCTGCTTAAGCGAACTTCTTTCTGTCTTAAGTTATTACGTAAGTTATTTTCATGTCCATTTTAAAAACGCTTTACCTTGTAAATAAATCGACCGACTTAGCCATCGCATGAAAATATAATGTATCGTAAATTTATACAAAATGCTGCTGGCCAAGTAATTGTATGAAATTTTAAATATACCTTCTTTTATTATCCACAACGAAGTTATAGGGGGTCGAAATGTGCCTGAATTACTTCGAGAAAAGGATGGTACGGCCGTGTCGCTTTTTTGCTCGACTTGGAGGGGGCACGGCCGTGCCCCCAAATCCAAATATGGTGGAAATAGTTTCTTCTCGGGTCAAATCAAACAAAGATGGTCATTGGTCATGCATTGTGTCTGAAGTCACTAAAACTACCACCCAGCTTCGTTTTCGGTAGCTCTCTTGACATACCCTGTATAAGGAGTTTTTTTCCCTATCTATTATTTCTCCGGTATTAATTTACACTTACCAGTATGATTAGCAGTACATTGTAGCTGATTGAATATCCTATTTGCCTTCCACCACCAGTGATGTTTGGTCTGCGTGTACTTCGCCTCGCGGTAGTGACCGTGCAGGTCGGGATGGAGAGCGTTGGTGCATTTTAGCTTTATTGCCCTGGAAATGAGGGGTGGGGGTTCAAAACATGAAAAAATGTTTCTCATCACAAAGAAATATGGTCAAAACATGAGACAAATTCTGGTATGAAATATGCGAGTAATTTGTTCATATTTTTATACGAAAACCTAATGTAATTATTATTGTAAAAAAATGGCACCAAAAATATCATTGATGATTTTTTTTATATTTACATAATCAAATACGTAAATAGACTCGTAAAGTACTAGGGCACCAGAGTAAGAGAGGAAGTTCGTTAAACATAAATAAATAAAAACCACATACATAGTCCTGACCCCACACTAAGATCGAGTCTTGTGTCGTGGGTATCAGGAACTACGAGATTTTTCGGTCTCACAAACACACAGACCCGAAGCAAATACCTGTAATTACACAAATATTTGATTTTTAGTTTTACAACCTGCGTCTAACCAACTGCGCCACGGATGATATCAATTAATATTTATCTTATACTAGCGGCCCGACCCAGCTTCGCCTGGGTGCATATATTTTTTGATTCCACTCCACACCAAATACATGTTGCTTTTCGTATAAACTCTTGTATACCTAAACTTGACTTAGCTATCCTACTGTCCGGCTCAATCCCGTCTCATCCGCCTGTTCAGTCTCTTCCCAGTCTGTCCCGTCCCTTCTCTTTATTATCCATCCCGTTTTATAACGTGCATTTACATTTCGTCCTAACAAATTTGACAGCTATCCCAGCCCTCTCCCGTACCTTCCATTCTATTTTACTTTATGTCCCTTCTCTCCATATACATCCATATACATATACATATAAAGATTGCCTTATGAATTTTTGACATTAAAAACTTTATCGTTTTTTATTGTCTATCCAATATTCCTTCCCTTATTTCAGCACCAAAATGCTGTTTTCCAAAAAATATTGCACGCCATTACTTTTTGTTAGTAATAAAGAGTTAAAATATTTTTTTATAGACATAACTTCAGTGGTTTCGATTTTCTTAGATATAACATTTCAACCCTTTTTTACCCCCTTTAGGTATAATATAACCTATCTCACTCCGATACGATGTACATTTCTATCAGTGAATTATAGCGAAGGAAAGGCCACTGTAAAAATTCGTGATAAAAATGGCATTCGATCTTGAAAAGGAGTAAGTATAACTTCTTATGCTGCATTTACACGCTTGGCCAACCTCAGCCAGCCTCCACCAACGCCAGCGTGTAAACGGAGTGTTTGGCTCGGCTGGCATTATGTTTTTCATAGTTAATAGCTTGGAGTTGGTAGACGTTGAACCAGCCTCAGCCAACATGTAAATCCACCTTTACGTGTGAACATTATTTATTTCATTGTCCTATATTAATGTAGCTAGATATATTCTCCTTAGTTTATACAAAATAAATATCTGAACGCATGCATAAACATTAAAATCAATTAAAATGTCAATCCATTTTCACTACTGTCAATATTTTACTTCTTTAAAATCTAAAATACGCCATTAATCTAATATTGTGGATATATGTTTTCGATTCGAAACCTTTATTTAAATACGTTATTTAATTTGACGGCAGAGTTTACCATATCGACAGGGTGAAAATTAAATGTTTGACAGTTACAAACCCATGAACATATTGTATGGGAAAATCACGCACATTATTTTGATAGATATGATTGAATTTGAATTTTGTATAGCGGTAATAAAGTGCAAATTGACTCTTTGACGTTAGGAACATACCTACATTGTTTAAACAACAGTGAGTGCTTGTAATTTAATATGAACTTTATAAAATAGCAATAAAGCTCAAATTGACTCAACGTTTTAGTTAGAAACCGTTTGTATGGGGTAAAGAAAAGGGCTGTTTTTAGGGCTTTTCCGGCAGTTACTCGAAATTTTCTCGCAGTAAAAACCATCCTTGGACTTCCACAAACATTTTAAAAAAAGAATTATCGAAATCGGTTCAGCCGTTCACACGTGATGCCCTGACAACGCGAAACGGGTTTCATTTTTATATATACAGGGTATATCAAGACTGCTACCGAAAACGAAGCCGGGTGGTAGTTTAAGCGACTTCAGACACAATGCAACAGAAAATGTTGCAAAAAAAAACGACAATTTTTTTTTGTTATTTTTTTCCTATGGCCATATTTGGGTGGTAAATACATTTTTTCCTAAAATAATAGTATATACCCTTTTATTTATAAATACTCTAAGGTATAAAAGAGTTTAAATTATTATTTTAGCAAAAACTATGGATTTACCACCCAAAAATGACGATATTTAAAAAATCATAAAAAAAAATTGTCGCGTTTCTAGGCGAAATTTTTAATTGCATTGTGTTTGTAGCCACTAAAACTACCACCCGGCTTCGTTTTCGGTAGCAGTCTTGAGATACCCGGTATAGATAATAGCAATATACCTCAGCAAACAAAAAATACCAGGGTGACTGAGAAAGAAAGGCGTTTCTTTAAGTTTAGTCATCAATACGCTTAAAAATTCTAAAAAGTACAAAAAGTACTAGGGCGACAATGAACAAAGGAGATTACTGTAGTAAGACTTCTGAGTTTCAAGTTTTCCCGTTTACTAAATATATGAAAACATTACTTACTGTTGGAACTTTGCATCCCTGGGACAGTCATTGGGATCCATACCGGGAAACTCATTGGGATGCGTCTGGATAGAGTAGGGGTAGAAGATTTGTATGACCTGAAAAACAAAAGTATTTATACAGGGTATATCAAGACTGCTACCGAAAACGAAGCCGGGTGGTAGTTTTAGCGACATCAGACACAATGCAACAGAAAAAGTTGCAAAAAAAAAACGACAATTTTTTTTTGTATTTTTTTTCCTATTGCCATATTTTGGTGGTAAATACATTTTTTCCTAAAATAATAGTGTATACCCTTTAATTTATAAATACTCTAAGATATAAGAGAGTTTAAATTATTATTTTAGCAAAAACTATGGATTTACCACCCAAAAATGACGATATTTAAAAAATCATAAAAAATAATTGTCGCGTTTCTATGCGAAATTTTTAATTGCATTGTGTTTGTAGCCACTAAAACTATCACCCGGCTTCGTTTTCGGTAGCAGTCTTGAGATACCCGGTATAATAATATAGTCCTGATCCCACGCTAACAAGACCCATTTCGTGTATCATAAACTACGAGAGGCTTCTGTCTTATAAATACCCAGACTGGAGACAAATATTAGTCTATCACTCACTCACTATGTCTCTCATATGTGAGAGGCCGCCTGGGAAGGTACCACCACAATGTGTATTTCAAACAGCAGTTCAAATGCACTGTTGTGTTTCAGATTGAGGG